>OY740789.1:15575441-16775441 GCA_963514005.1 Raja brachyura
TTGCCTTTAAAATACCCGTTGACTTGGCCTTCACAGACATAGGTGGCAATGAATTTCACAGATTCACCACCCCCTGACTAAAGAAATTGCTCCTCATCTCCACCCTAAAGGTATGTCCTTTTATTTTGAGGCTGTGCCCTCTGGTCCTAGACTCTCCCACAACTGGAGGCATCTTCTCCAAACCAGATACTGATATTGATTCTGAACTCACTATTGTCGTGCTGCCTCACAGCACCGGAGTTGTGGGTTCGATCCTGACTAGGGGTTCTGTCTGTGTGGGGTTTGCAGGTTCTCCCTGGGGCTGCGTGAGTTTCCTCCGGGTGCTCTGGTTTCTTCCCGCATTTTCAAAGTCGCGCAGGGTTTATAGGGTTAATTGGCTTCTGTAAATTGCCGCTGGTGTGTAGGATCAAACCTACGACTGTTGTTGATTGGACTTTATTGGCTTTACCTTGCACTAAACCTTATTCCCACATCATGTATCTGCACGCGGTAAATAGCTCGATGGTAACCATGTATTGTCTTTCCACTGAGACTGGGTAGCACGCAACAAAAGCGCTTCACTATTCCTCGGTACACGTGATAATAAACGAACCGGAAAACTAAGCTAAACTGAACTAACGGAACAACTGTAGACCTATAATATGGCTGATCTTTGGCTGGCGTAGACTCGGTGGGCCGAAGGGCCTTGTTTTCACGCTGTATCTCTACATTGGTTTGGTGGTCTCCATGAACCAGTCTGCAAGACAACCAGCCTTTGCCCAGAACTCCACACCTTGCAATCGACAGCCTACAATCCTGGGATGTCAGGACAGTCTTATGAACAAAGACTGCATAGACTCGGTTTATACTCTCTAGAATTTAGGAGATTGTGAGGGGATCTTATAGAAACTTACAAAATTCTTAAGGGGTTGGACAGGTGGATGCAGGAAGATTGTTCCCGATGTTGGGGAGGTCCAGGACAAGGGGTCACAGCTTAAGGATAAGGGGGAAATCCTTTAGGACCGAGATGAGAAGGACTTTTTTCACACAGAGAGTGGTGGGTCTCTGGAACTCTCTGCCACAGAGGGTAGTTGAGGCCAGTTGATTGGCTATATTTAAGAGGGAGTTAGATGTGGCCCTTGTGGCTAAGGGGATCAGAGGGTATGGAGAGAAGGCAGGTACGGGATACTGAGTTGGATGATCAGCCATGATCATATTGAATGGCGGTGCAGGCTCGAAGGGCCGAATGGCCTACTCCTGCACCTAATTTCTATGTTTCTATGTTTACTATCATGGCCCAGGCAATTATTTAGTTCCGACCTGCCCCCCCACCCGCCCAGTGAACAGCCAACACTGTCTGCAGGTGAGTAACACATGTTAGCACCAGCCACGAGCCTGTCTGTCGCTGTTGGAAGGTGAACAGCTAACCCCCTCCTACGAAATGAAGATCCTGGCACCGGGCCACTGGGGCCCCTGGTCATTTTGTTTCCCCCTCCTGCCGTTGGGCTGCTCCACCTGACAAGCTGAGCCGTAGCTTCCGCCAGCTCATCAGCTCAGTCATTGTGCGAAGCACTGCAGAGCAATTAACAAGAGTGCGGCTGAGGGAGGCAGCTGCTGCCTGCACAAGCCACCACCGTGCCACTGATGCTATCTATAGTCGCCATCCTTCCGAGGGGCAAAACAACAGCCGAGTGCAGTCTGCAGGAGGAAGTACCATGCCGAGAGGCAGCCTTCGGGGACCGGCCTGCTAGGCCCTGTGGTTCTTCCTCTTTAACTCATTCTGTGCCAACTCTCACCGAAGGCGGGGGCGAGCAGCGGGCTGGCTGCACTAACAGCGCCTGTTTGAAAGTTTCCTTTGTTTGTACCTTCTTGTATGCTCTTCGCTACTTGTTCCACATCTTTACTTTAGTTTAGTTTAGAGATACGGCGCGGATACGGGCCCTTCGGCCCACCGGGTCCGCGCCGACCAGCGATCCCCTTCGCACTAACGCTGTCCTAGTCACACACTAGGGTCAATTTAACATTTACACCGAGCAAATTAACCTGCAAACCTGCACGTCTTTGGAGTGTGGGAGGAAACTGAAGATCTCGGAGAAAGCCCACACTGGTCACGGGGAGAACGTACAGATTCCGTACAGGCAAGCGCCCGTAGTCAGGATCGAACCTGTGTCTCTATCGCTGTAAGGCAACAGCCCTACCACTGTGCCATCGTGCCACTCCCTCAGCACAGTTGAGATTAATTTACTGAGTTGAATTGAGATTAGTTTATTGTCACGTGTACTGAGTTACAGTGAAAAGCTTTTGTTGCGTGCTAACCAGTCAGCGGAAAGACAATATATGATTTAGAATCGAGCCGTCCACAGTGTGCAGATACATGATAAGGGGAATAACGAGAATAACGTTTAGTGCAAGATTAAGTCCAGTAAAGACCGATTAAAGATAGTCTGTGGGTTTCAAATGAGGGAGATAATAGCTCAGGACTGCTCTCTAGTTGTTGGTAGGATGGTTCAGTTGCTTGATAACAGCTGGGACCAACTTCTTCAAAGTAGCTACAACCGACCCTGAAACTCAGCATGTGTATTGACCGATGGGAGATGGGAGAAGAGGGAGTGGCCAGGGTGCAATTCTTCCGTGATTAAGAATAAGGGGTAAGCCATTTAGAACTGAGATGAGGAAAAACCTTTTCGCACAGAGGGTTGTGAATCTGTGGAATTCTCTGCCTCAGAGGGCGGTGGAGGCCAATTCTCTGGATGCTTTCAAGAGAGAGTTGGATAGACCTCTTAAAAATAGCGGAGTCAAGGGATATGGGGTGAAGGCAAGAACGGGGTACCGATTGTGGATGATCAACCATGATCACAGTGAATGGCGGTGCTGGCTCGAAGGGCCGAATGGCCTACACCTGCACCTATTGTCTATTGTCTATTGTCTATTAATGTGCTTGCCTTGCCGAGGCATCGTGAGGTATAAATGGAACACGTAGAAGGCAGGTTGGTTTGTGTGACGGTCTGGGCTGTGTCCATAATTCTCTTCAATTCCTTGCGGTCTCAGATGGAGCTGTTTCCTATCCATGCTGTGATGCATCCCGATTAAATGCTTTCAGCGGCGCATCTGTAGAAGTTGTTGAGAGTTGTCGGGGACATGCCGAACTGTGTCAGTCGCATCTTCTCACATCCTCTCCTAGCCTTGCTACCGACCAACATAACTCAAGGGAGACTTTCAGAATGAATACGTTGGGGATATCTAGCAATTCAGTCAGCAACAGTGGATAGAGTAACACAATTAGCACCAGAGGACTTTGTGTTGTGACGGATTTTTAGGTTATTGGTGAATTTAGAGTCAGGTGGAAAAATGAGGAATATCGATGGGGTTTAGGTTTGGGGCAATAAAAGGTGGCACAGATACGCAGCTGGTTGAGTTACAGCCTCACAGCATCAGAGACCCAGGTTTGATCCCGACTTCGGGTGCTGCCTGTGTGGAGTTTGCATGTTCTACCTGTAACCCTTTCGGTTTTCTCCCACATCCTTAAAACATGTGGGTTTGTAAATTAATTGACTTCTGTAAAAAATGAGATGAGAAAATAGGATAACATGCAACGAGTGTCAATCGATGATTACAGTCAGCGAAGACTTGGTCTTGGCTAAAGGGTTGTGATGGGTTGGAGGTGGAGTAAGTAAATGAAGGACAGGCATGAGACTGTGGTACGGGACGAGAAAGCCTTACAGCGCCGGAGACAATCCTGACAATGGGTGCTTGTCTACACGGAGTTTGTACGCTCTCCCTGTGATCTGCCTAGGTTTTCTCCGAGATCTTTGGTTTCTTCCCACAATCCAACGATGTGCAAGCCTGTAGGTTAATTGGCTTGGGTGTAAATGTAAAATTGTCCCTAATGTGTGTAGGATAGTGTAAGTGTGCAGGGGGCTGTGGACTCAGTGGGCCGAATATGAGGAGCATCAGATGTTACTGGACGTGAAAATCCAGTTTCTTACAACTCCCTTGCATGCCAACTTGTTGTATTTAATATACGTTGTACCTCCTCGACGATTTCGTAGGGAATAACGATAGGTGCAAGATTCTGCTGCATCCGCTGTACCTTCATGCCTGAATTTCCTATTAGGTTTGGGAGGCAGTTTTGTTTTAGTCCATTGGGATTTTCCTGGGAGGCTGGAGAAGGTTGGAGTGGGTCGGATGCATCCAATCGCACACATTGCAATCATGTGTGTAAAGTAATTTAAGTTAAAAGAGTAATCCTTTCAAATCTTCGGAGATTGTTTCACCACACAGCATGAAATGAGATCATGATTGATCTGCATGTATCCTAATACCGTTGCTCCACATCCATGTGAATCTCCCGGGTGGAAAGGATGCCTGCATAACCATGTTGTCTGATAAGTATGAGCTCCTTGGTCAACAAGGCCACGTGCCTGAATCTTTCTCACACATGGAGAGAGCGTTTACAAAGGTCTTGGACTTGGATTCAGGCCAGCTGTAGTTTGCTTCAGTGAATGCGAACTGCAGGTCCGTGCAAATGTTCAATTCTGCACCTCGCTCCTGGTGCAGGGAATAATAAAAGCAGCCACGTGCCGTGAGGAATTATGCAGGGTCGGCACTTGGCAGTCAGTCAGACTTTTAAAAATCGTTGAAAAAGCGCGGAAAAAAACGAGTAAAACCGCGCGTGTGCAGATCGGTCCTGTAGGCAGTCCGTCGACTGTTAAACAATCTTAAACTCGCGCATGCGCAGATTGGTCTCCTCTCCTGTGGGCATGTGCAACTCCTTGCGCGCAGGCCACGGTGCAAAGGCAGAATTGCAGCTGGCTTTATTACCCGTTGGGAATAACTGAAGGCTTGAAGCAGCGTCCACGGCACGTGAGTTGAACATAGACAAAGCCCTGTCCCACGGTACAAGTTCATTCCAAGAGCTCTCCCGAGTTTAAAAAAAAACAAACTTGTGGTAAGCACGAAGAATGAACGTAGCGACTACGTCTGAGCTCGGGGACATCACTTAGCAGCTCGTAACGCTAACGGCAGGTACTCAGAAAAACTCACTAACAGCAGGTAAGCCATATAACCATATAACAATTACAGCACGGAAACAGGCCATCTCGGCCCTTCAAGTCCGTGCCGAACAACTTTTTTCCCTTAGTCCCACCTGCCTGCACTCATACCATAACCCTCCATACCCTTCTCATCCATATGCCTATCCAATTTATTTTTAAATGATACCAACGAACCTGCCGCCACCACTTTCACTGGAAGCTCATTCCACACCGCTACCACTCTCTGAGTAAAGAAGTTCCCCCTCATGTTACCCCTAAACCTCTGTCCCTTAATTCTAAAGTCATGTCCTCTTGTTTGAATCTTCCCTATTCTCAAAGGGAAAAGCTTGTCCACATTAACTCTGTCTATCCCTCTCATCATTTTAAAGACCTCTATCAAGTCACCCCTTAACCTTCTGCGCTCCAGAGAATAAAGACCTAACTTAACGACCAAAATTGTACACCATACTCCAGATTTGGTCTCACCAACGTCTTGTACAATTTTAACATTACATCCCAGCTTCTATACTCAATGCTCTGATTTATAAAGGCTAGCATACCAAAAGCTTTCTTTACCACCCTATCTATATGAGATTCCACCTTCAAGGAACTATGCACGGTTATTCCCAGATCCCTCTGTTCAACTGTATTCTTCAATTCCCTACCGTTTACCATGTACGTCCTATTTTGATTTGTCCTGCCAAGGTGTAGCACCTCACATTTATCAGCATTAAGCACGGGAAGACTCGTGAAGATTTTTCAACATGTTGAAAAATGTCCACGTGAGCCCCGAGTACCGACGCGTGGCCATTACCGTAAAGGGCCTGTCCCACCAGCATGCGATTGCATGCGGCTAGCACGACCTAACGTGGTTACTTGACGCGTACGGCCTCGCGGGGCCGGTCCCACTTCGATCGGCGGAGGCGTATAGAGTTGTGCGGGGCTCCGAAAAACTGACACTGTCCAAAAATTGCGCGCGCCAACGGCCTGTCGGTCCACAGCCGCATTGAGGACATACATCTCGACGTCGTACGCAGCGTCTTGACGGCGTACGCCTAGCGCGTGGTGCATGGTACCAATGGCCAACCTACAGAAACATGGACTACAAATATATTCCAGGACAGAGTCTCTTGTCCAGAGTAGGGGAATCGAAGACCAGAGGACATAGGTTCAAGGTGATGGGGAAAAGATTTAATAGGAATCTCAGGGGTAGCTTTTTCGCATCAAGGGGGGTGGGTGCAGGAAACTGCCGGAGGGGGTAGTTGAGGCTCGGACTATCTCAACGTTTAAGAAACAGTTGGACAAGTACATGGATAGGACAGGTTTGGTGGGATATGGAGCAAACACAGGCAGGTGGGACTAGTGTAGCGGGGACATGTTGGCTGGTGTGGGTAAGTTGGGCCGAAGGGCCTGTTTCCACGCTGTATCAATCTACAACTCTATGACAATGTCTGCACTTTCAAATTGAGAGTCCTTCTCAGCTGTTGAATTGGGAATCACTCATCCAAGGACTATGGTAATGTTCCTCCCTGCCATCAATGCATTTACACATAAACTCATGGTGAAAGCTGTGCAGACAGGTCGCTCCACGACCGAGCTTGAGAATAAATCCACTATCATCTCTTCCCCAGCCAACAATGGGCCATTGTGGGCTCCACCCTTCCTTGGTCATCTGTTGCCGGCCCTGGGGTGCTGTACCCACTGCTAATTCTCCCCTTCCGACGTTGCTGCTCCCGTTTCCAGCCCCTGCTGCTCGTCGCCCCGGCCCCTAGAGCCGGGCAGCAGCTGCAGGACCAGGCTGCCACTGCCCTTGAAACGGCGGGCGCTGCTGGTGGCCGCCGCTGCCCGCACGAACACGCACTTCTGCTGGTACATGACCAGCGAGTCGGGCCTGAGCTGCCTCTTGGAGCTGGGGTGATGTCAGGCGGGAGCACCTGCTCTGCTGGGGGCTGCCGGAGGCCAGGTAAGTCTTCATGCTGCTGCTGGCCACGCTGCCGCTGCCTTCCTCGGGGGCAGAGCTGCCCAAACCATTGGGCTCCACTTTGCACTACCTCGCCGTCTGGCTCTTCAAGTACTTGGCCTTGTCGGCAGCCAGTCTCTCCACGACGCTCTGCCGACCCCGCCTGTCCCCCTCCATTTGACTGCGGAGGTAGCTGGGACCTTTGCTCATGAGCCCGAGTGGCAGAGAGATGCTCGCCTCGGGCGGCAAACTTGCAGTGGGCGCCATCTCGCTCGGCATCTTACTTTGATCCAGCCAACGTGGACAAACACGTTTTCTCATCCACGAAGAAGCAAAGACCAGGTCTTCCATGCAATCACCTGTGGGCGGACTCAGTGTGCAAAAGGGCCTGTTTCTGCACCGTACCTCTAAGCTAAATTAAACTAAACTAAACTGCTGAGTGTAGTAAGCACACTGACTGAACTACAATTTGGTGCACTGGTTGAAACTGTAAACGATGAAGGCTACATGAATGTCTTTTTCGTAAGTGCAATTGTGCTTTGGATATCGTTTCATAGCTGAGATGACCTTTCATGCCTTTTGCACCTTATGGAGTTACTTGGGCACCTCAGTGTAATTTCCTACTTCCTGGCACAGATGTTATACAGCAGGTGTTACACCACAGCCACTTCACTACATCAGTAAAACTCACACTCGTGAAAAAGATCACTCCGTCACACCTTTCAGACCTCTTTCTCCGCCACGCCCTGATTTTTTCAATAATCCATCAGTTTAGTTTAGTTTAGAGATACAGCGCGGAAACAGTCCCATCAGCCCACCGAGTCCGCACCGACCAGCGATCCCCGCACACTAGCACTATCCTACACACACTAGGGACAATTTACACGTATACCAAGCCAATTACCCTACGAACCTGTACGTCTTTGGAGCGTGGGAGGAAACCAAAGATCTCGGATTAAACCCACGCGATCACGGGGAGAACGTGCAAACTCCGTACGGACAGCATCCGTGGTTGGGATGGAACCCGAGTCTCTGGCGCTGCAAGCACCCTAAGGCAGTAACTCTACCACTGCGCCACCGTGCCACCGTTCTTCATATTCAATTGCCTTTGAAATATTTCAATAGGATTTGTTCCTACCTTTAAGTGAAGTGTTTCAACACCTGGCAGCCTGAGCAACTTCCTTCTCATTACTTCTTTGGTTTTTTTTAAAAGACCTCTGATGACTGACCCATGCTCTCCCCTTTTAGTTTAATCAAAGCCCTTTGTAACTTAATTTCAAAAGGCAGTTGATAAAGCACTGCATTGTAAGCTTGTCATCAAAATGAAATTTGACGAAAAGGGGCAGCAACAATATAGATAGAAAATTGGCCAAGTCACAGGAGACAGTAGTAAAGGTTTATACTTCAAACTCCCTCTGGTTGGTCGACAGTGTTATTTAGGTTAGTTTAGTTCCGTTTATTATTGTCATGTGCACCGAGGTACAGTGCAAAATCTTTTTGGTTCCATGCTATCCAGAGGAATAGAGAACATACGCTTAAGGTGAAGCGGGAAAGATTTAATAATCTTCAAGACTTCAAGGTTTCAAGGTCAGTTTATTGTCACATGTACCAATTAAGGTACAGTGAAATAAGAATTACCATACAGCCATAAAATAAACTAATAATTAAATAAATAAATAAATAAATAAATAAGTCGATAAATGGATAGATAAATAAATAGACAAATAGATAAATAAATAGAGAAATAATTAAATAGAAATTAAGACAAATACGTTAAAAATAAATAAATAAATACATTATCATGATGATCATAATCATGAGAGTAATAGATCAGCACATTCCCTTGCCCAGACTAGGGGAATGGAGAACCAGAGGACATAGGTTTAAGGCGAAGGGGAAAAGATTTGATAGGAATCTGAGGGCTAACTTTTTCACACAAAGTGTGGCGGGTGTATGGAGCGAGCTGCCAGCGAGGTAGTTGAGGCAAGTAGTATTGCAATGTGTGCGACACAACTAGGCAGGTGCATGGATAGGACAGGTTTGGAGGGATATGGGTCAAATGCAGGCAGGTGGGACGAGTGTAGCTGGGACATGCTGGTCGGTATGGGCAAGTTGGGCCGAAGGGCCTGTTTCCACGCTCCATGACTCTATGACTCTATGACTCTTCACCCAGGGAGCTGTGGAGGTCCAATAAGTATCTTGAACATATAGGAAGTGGATATTTAGTGTAGAACATCCATAAGCAGGAATATAACTGGGTGTTGAAACAACTACTCTAAATGGTCATTTAGGTTTGCATGTGCTTTTGTTATGTCTTGATTCAATGCCTATGAAGCCCATCCAATTTTATTGTTATTCTTTTATAATAATTGCTTCCAAATGAGCGCTTTGCTCGGCTATCTTTTTGGAAGACTTCAGTGCCAACCAGTGAAACTTGGCAAGGATTCCAGCGGTGAACACTAATGTTATTGTAAAATGTCTCAAGAAATCTTTGATCCTCTCCTTTCTCGCAGGTCTGTAGGATCTCCTACCCCAGGCAGCTGAGGAAACTCAGTGCGTAAATATTTTCACGACAGAAGTTGCGAGGTTTCGTGTCGTTAAGGGAAGCGTGGTGATAGTGCAGGCTTGTAGCACTGGGGTAGATAATCTGCTGTCATCTTATTGAATGGTGGAGCAGGTGTAAGGGGTGAAATGATCTGCTCTTGTTCATCATCGGTATTACCTTTGCTTGCTAGCTTTAAGAAGTTGTGACATGTATCTCCCATCCCAGTAAAATATCACAATGTATACTATATTTTTGGGGGGGTTTTGGCTCTTACAAGTACCATTATTACATACTTAGTCAAAAAGGTCATGGAGCCGAATAGCATGGAAACAGACTCTTCAGCCCAGCTCCTCCTTAAAGGTCCTGTCTCACTTGGCCGTCATTTGCGCGCCATTTACGCGACCTTGTCGTTGCGTTGAGACGCACAGGTAGCGTGTGGGCCGCGTGGGACGGTCGCATGGAGAAGCGTGGAGGGGTATGGAGTTGCACGCGGTATCGTGCGGCATTCCAGGATTTTGTAGGGCACAAAATCTTTGTGCGCCTCCGGCGTGACGTATCGCGTACGCACGTGTGCGTATTGCAGTCGCAAGCAGGCGTCCTGACCTCGTACGTGTAGTGCGTAGTGATGCTTGATTACGTCACCATGCGTAACCATGCCCATACGCAGTCGGCCCACCTTTTACGCATCATGGATATATGCGCGCGCGATTTAAAAATTTGCACAGTTTTGTAGAGAAAACCACACGGTGAACACCAAAGTACACTAAACCGGAAAGTGCAAAAGTGAATTGATGCTTCACTTGCAATGACTGATTGGGTCCCTGGATTGTGGGTAAGGAAGAGGTTAAAAAGACAAATGTTGTATCTCCTACAGCTGGATGAAGGGGTGGAGTTGGTAGAAATGGAAGAGCTAACCAGATGAGTGATACAAAATGCTAGAGTAACTCAGCGGGACCGGCAGCATCTCTGGAGAGAAGCAATAGGTGACGTTTCGGGTTGAGACCCTTCTTCACACTGAAAAAGAGTCTCGACCCGAAACATCACCCATTCCATCTCTCCAGAGATGCTGCCTGTCCCGCTGAGTTACTCCTGCATTTTGTGTCTATTCTCAATTTAAATCAGCATCTGCAGTTCCTTCCTACAGATTAATTTGGTCTACAGCTTGCTACTTTTCATTCACCTCTGTTTTTGAATAGGGGCATTAAATCTTCAGTTTTCCAATTGCGAGCAAACTGGAACATTTTAGAAAATCACCATAAATATCATAAACTGGGTAAATATCATAAACTCGGTATTCAAATGACGTCACGCGCTCCACACAGCTATGCTGACGCATGAAGACACATGATGACACACGTGTCAGTCACGACCGGCCTGTCGCGTAAATGACGGCCAATTGGGACAGGCCCTTACGTTGTTTAACCAAGCTAGTCCTGCACCTTTAGTTTAGTTTAATTTAGAAGAACAGTGAGGAAACAGGCCGTTCGGCCCACCGAGTCCGCACAGACCCGCAATCCCCGCACATTAACACTAGCCCACACACATTAGTGACAATTTACAAGTGCCTGGTGTAAACTTCTCTACATCGGCGAGACCAAGCGCAGGCTTGGCAATCGTTTCACTGAACGCCTCCGCTCAGTCCGTCTTAACCTACCTGTTCAGCACTTCAACTCTCTTTCCATTTCCCAATCCGAATCTGACCTTTCTGTCCTGGGCCTCCTCCATTGTCAGAGTGAGGCCCAGCGCAAATTGGAGGAACAGAACCTCATATTTCGCTTGGGTAGCTGGCACCCAATTTACACTTATACAAAGCCAATGAACCCTCGAACCTGTACGTCTTTGGAATGTGCAAGGAAACCAAAGATCTTGGAGGAAGCCCATGCAGGTCACGAGGAGAACGAACAGACTGCGTACAGACAGCACCCGTAGTCGGGATCGAATCCGGGGGTCTTGGTCATAGGATATATTATAATGAAAACCAATTGACCTAAGACTGATGTGTCCGAAATAACTGCAGATGCTGGTTTACACTGAAGATAGACACAAAATGCTGGAGTAACCAGGGCTCTCACTCAACTTGTTTTCCCTGTTGGCAGCCGGGCAACCTTGACAGCTTTTTAGGTTGCCAAATGACAGTTTAGGTGGTCATTTAAGATGGTTTGCATGACGCATGCGATAATGTGCTCGGATGAAGTGCGTAGTTACCAGTCAGAATTATGCTCAATGAAGCATTCACATATTATGTTCAAGAAGGAACTGCAGATGCTGGAAAATCGAAGGTAGACAATAGTGCTGGAGAAACTCAGCGGGTGCAGCAGCATCTATGGAGCAAAGGAAATAGGCAACGTTTCAGGCCGAAACCCATCAGTCTGAAGAAGGGTTTCGGCCCGAAACGTTGCCTATTTCCTTCGCTCCATAGATGCTGTTGCATCCGCTGAGTTTCTCCAGCACTTTTGTCTACATTCACATATTATTTCTGTTTCAAAGAACTCACAAACTAAACATATTCACCAATCAAGACATGATATATACCACAATGACATGCAGCAAAATTATAATACAATATCTCAACTCTTTTTATACATTGCAATTAATGCAAATTTCTATTAGTTCCATCCACTTCCAAACAAAAATGTGGTTGGAGTATTCAGCAAATGATCAACCTGTGTCAATAAATCCTGGACCATGCACACTACAGATTGATGCAAGCATGTTTTCTGTGAAGGACCATAAATTACCATGACATGGCCATAGCATGGGCCGTTATTGCTATTGGTACAGAAACACTCTGGCTTCCCACATAATTTATCCATAACAAAATATACAGGTTGCAAGGAAATTTCTAAAGGCATTTTATGATAATAGCTGTTAAAACCGACTATACCGATCTGACAGGTTAAACATTACACTAACTGACAAGAGATGGCCAAAGGACATAACTGCAGCAAATGTTCTTTTGGTAATATGTTTAAATGTGTCAAAACAAATAATAACATTAGGAATTAAAACACATTTGATTGCATTCCGTTATCAAACATAGTCAATGTTTGCTCTGAAGACCATGAAGCACAATTGGGTCAGGGGGTGTGTGATGAATCAGTGCGGGGTGGATAGATGGCGGGGGGGGGGGGGGGGGGGGTTGAGAAGGCAATCGGTGCGGAATGGATGGATATGTAAAATTATGAGGGGGGAGCACGGGGGATGTCAGTGGTGTTGAATGGGAGGATCAGTATGGGATGGATGGGGGAGGGATCAGTACAGGATGAATAGGGGTAGACAAAAATGCTGGCGAAATTCAGCGGATGAGGCAGCATCTATGGAGCTAAGGACATAGGCAACGTTTCGGGTCAAGATCCTTTTTCAGACTGTTCCCCCCATTCTTCTTGAATGGGGGGATCAGTACAAGATGGATTGGGGGGGGGGGGGATGAGTACAGGATGAATGGGGGGAGGGGTCAGGACAGTGTAGATTGGAGGGTCTGTGCAGGATGAATCGGGGATCACTACAGGATGAATGAGGGGATCAGTATAGGATGAATGGGATGACCAGTGTAGGGTGGATGGGAAGATCACTACAGGATGGATGGGGGGGGGGGGGGGGTTTGGTGCAGGGTAAATGGAAGGTGGGTCAGTACGGGATGAATGGGAGGATCAGTGCAGTATGAATGGGGGGGGGGGGAAGTGCAGGATGGATGGAAAGGGGGGGAAGTACAGGATGAATTTGGGGGACCAGTGCGAGGATGGATGGGGGGATGGCAGGAGAATCAATGTGAGGTGGGTAGGGTGATGAATAGATTGGGGGTGGGGGGCGAGGTGGTAGATGGGGAGGGGAGCACAGGGGATGTCAGTGAGGACTGAATAGAGGAGGGAATGGAGATCAGTGTGGGATGGAGAAGAGGGGTCCCAGGATAAGAGGGGTGGGGAGGGGCAGAGGAGGTGGGGAGGGAGGAAGGTCAGCGCTCCTCGGACAACATCGCCCCGCTGACTTGGCCATCCCTGTCCAACGCCAAAGTGCCGCCGCCAATGGGGGTGGTGGTTGGGAGCTCCTCGCCACCGCCTCCCCTCCTCCGCCAACCGACAGGAAGGTGCTATAGCTATAGGATCTTTGGTGCAGCTGCTTCAGACGGCGGAAGGAAACCTCCCTTTCCCTCCCTCTCTCCCTCCCTCCTCCGAGCCTCGGCGTGCGAGAGGGGTTGTTTTGAAAGCGCCGTTATCAGGGCGATAGCGGCCACGGCTTGCAAATCCTCCGCTTTCAAAACAACCCCTCTCGCACGCCGAGGCCGGGAGGAGGGGGGGGGGGGGAGGGAGGGAGAGGGAGGTCTCCTTCCGCCGGGCGGGGTGCGGGAGGAGGAGACGGTGGAGCCACTCTCGCCGCTCTACGGAGCCCGTCATTCGCTCCGACTCTTCGTCACCCCGCACCTAATATCTTTGCCCCGCAATCAAAGATACTAGAGGAATACAGCCGCCGCCGTCGACACGAAACGTCACGCTCCTATTCTCCAGAGATGCTGCCTGACCCCCGGAGTTACTCCAGTTTTTTGTGTTTATCGGTATAAACCAGTATTTGCTTGCCAAGCCGGGCAAAATGAGTCGGCGTTTAGGTTGCCCGGCGCCACTTTGGGTGGTCATTGGCACCCGGGCAACCGTTAATTTCGAGTCCTGGTTAGTAACTCAGCGGGACAGCCAGCATCTCTGGAGAAAGGGAATAAGTAACCCAGGGGTCTCAACCTGAAACGCCACCTATTCCTTTTCTCCAGAGATGCTGCCTGACCTGCTGAGTTGCTTCAGCATTTTGTGCCTATCTTTGAATTGGAACTGATGCATGTTACTGCCCATTGTGCATTCTCCCCATTCACTACTCCGCTCTGCATCCTGGTTTAACACTCATGACATCACTGTCCCTATAAATCCTACCCTTGTGCTTTCCAAAAATATGTCCATTATGAAGTACTTTTTCAAATATTGAAAATCCAAATATCCATTATTTACTGCATTACTTTCAACTACCTCTTTTTTACTTCATTAAAGAACTGTCTGGTGCAATTTTCCCTTATAAATCCAAAGTGGCTCATCCTTATTAACACATCTTCAAATGAGAATTAATTTTGCCTTGTGGGTGGGCCCATATATTTTCCACAATTGACGTAAGATTGCGGCCTTCTCTTGGTATAATCTTCTCACCTCTGCATCTGGCACCTCTCCCGTGTTGAAGGGGGACTGGAGTTTTATAGAAACATAGAAATTAGGTGCAGGAGTAGGCCATTCGGCCCTTCGAGCGTGCACCGCCATTCAATATGATCATGGCTGATCATCCAACTCAGTATCCCGTACCTGCCTTCTCTCCATACCCTCTTATCCCCTTAGCCACAAGGGCCACATCTAACTCCCTCTTAAATATAGCCAATGAACTGGCCTCAACTACCCTCTGTAGCAGAGAGTTCCAGAGACCCACCACTCTCTGTGTGAAAAAAGTCCTTCTCATCTCGGTCCTAAAGAATTTCCCCCTTATCCTTAAGCTGTGACCCCTTGTCCTGGACCTCCCCAACATCGGGAACAATCTTCCTGCATCTAGCCTGTCCAACCCCTTAAGAATTTTGTAAGTTTCTAAGATCCTTTTTCTAATTTTGTAAGATCCCCTCTCAATCTCCTAAATTCTAGAGAGTATAAGCCGAGTCTATGCAGTCTTTGTTCATAAGACAGTCCTGACATCCCAGGAATCAGTCTGGTGAACCTTCTCTGCACTCCCTCTATGGCAATAATGTCCTTATAGTTGAGGCTTCTCCACCTTAGATTCCTACAGAAATATAACATGAATCACAAAGCAAATCACAACCAGTTTCTTCCCAGCTGTTGTCAGGCAACTCACCATCCAACCACAACCAGAGAGCGGTGCTGAACTACCATCTACCTCAATGGTGACCCATTGACTATCATTAATCGGACTTTACTGGTTTTACCTTGCACTAAACATTATTCACATATCATGTATCTAAACACTGTCAATGGCTCGATTGTAATCATATATTGTCTTTCCGCTGACTGGATAGCACGCAACAAAAGCTTTTCCCTGTACCTCAGTACACGTGACAATAAACGAAACAAAAAACTATAACAGTGGACAGCAAGTAATTTCATCGTGAATCAAATTTCACCGGCATTATTCTTCCACTTGACCATGAGGGAGGAGACTTAATTTGAGTTAGGACCCTTCTTCACACTGATAGAGTAGACGGGAGATGCTGCTGGGAAGAGGTGAAGGGAAGGGAGGGGCAAGCACTAGTGAGTGACAGGATGCGTAGAAAGGAACTGCAGATGTTGGTTTACACTGAAGATAGACATAAAGTGCTGGAGTAACTCAGCGGGTCGGGCAGCATCTCTGGAGAAAAAGGATGGGTGACATTTCAGGTCTGGGCCCATTCTTCAGACTGAAACATCACCCATCCTTTTTCTCCAGAGATGCTGCCTGACCCGCTGAGTTACTCCAGCACTTTGTGTCTAAGTGATAGGATGCTGCAGGAGTTGATTGGGAGATGAGCCCAGTGAGGGGGAGAGAGGAGTGGAGACAGTAGCCATGACTGCATGTGGAGTAGACAAGTCAAGCAGTCAATTCAATGTTACTTTATTGTCACATGTACCTAGGTACAGTGCAATGCTTTGTCAGCGGTGACCAGAACAAGGTACGACTCTTTGGGTGACTGCTCATGAGCATACAGGCTTCACCCCACAAACATGTCGCCAGGGTGTCGCCTGTATGGTCATGAGTAGTCTCCTGGTCACCCAAAGAGTCGTAGTGTCTTTCTGGTCGACGCTAAATTTTCAACATTGAAAATATTTGCAGACCTATGATGGGTGCCGGCAGTCGCCGAAAACGTTGCGTAAGTGGGACAGGCCCATTAGTCCCCCTCACCGCCTTGCTGGTGTCTTGCTGGCACACCAACGCCTCTACTTCCTTAGAAGGCTTAGGAAGTTTGGCATGTCCCCTACAATTCTCACCAACTCCTACAGATGCGCCATAGAAAGCATTTTATCCGGATGCATCACAGCTTGGATTGGGAAAAGCTCCATCCAAGACCATAAGAAATTGCAGCAAATTGTGGACGGAGCCCAGACCATCGCACAAAGCAACCTCCCTTCCATTGACTCCATTTATACATCGCGCTGCCTCGGCAAGGCCAGCAGCATAATCAAGGACGTGTCGCACCCCGGCCACTCCCTCTTCTCCCCTCTCCCATTGGGCAAAAGGTATAGAAGTGTGAAAATGAACACCTCCAGATTAAGGGACAGTTTCTTCCTAGCTGTTTTCAGGCAACTGAATCATCCTACCACAAGCAGAGAGCCAACCTAAGCTACTATCTACCGCGTTGGTGACCCTCAGACTATCCTTGATGGGACTTTGCCGGCCTTACCTTGCACTAAAGGTATCATGTATCTATGCTCCTATTCACTGTGAATGGATCGATTGTCATCATGTTTTGTCTCTCTGCTGACCGGTTAGCACGCAACAAAAGCTTTTCACTGTACCTCGGTACACGTGACAATAAACTGATCAAAACTGAACTGAACTGAGATGAGTCCTCAGCGCCCGATGGCGGGTCTTCCTTCGTTCTCCGCGGGTCCCCCTTCGATAGTGGTGGAGCAAGTCATGTCATCTAATAGGAAGGAAGGTGGGGAGTGAAATGTACTGTCAAAGCAGAGGATGGGATTGTGGGTAGAAAGGAATAGGGAAGCAGGGAAAGAAGCCACACCTGGGGCCGAATGCAATCTTGCAATGAAACCGTATTAATTCTCATATCTTTTCTCTCTATGTTTGCATGAAGGTGGAGAAACAGTACGATGGATAAGTGTACCAAAGACAGAGAGATAAAAAGAAAATATGAATTGGGCATCAATTTCCCTTTCAAACGATCTATATTTTTGCAATGATCCGTGTCTGAGTCATGGACTTCAATGGCACTGTTACATTTCCCTCTTCATCATAAATAGGTTTCATGTCTTTAATATATAATTTATGGAGTTTGTTTTTGTATCACCTGCTTTACCTTGGTTCTTCCCATGGCCCTATCCATATACCTTCCTGCTGCCATCATTGTACACTGTTGGAAGAACATACCTTTGGAAAGGAGATGAAGAGGAATTTCTTCAGTCAGAGTTTGGTGAATCTGCGGCATTCATTGCCATCGACGGCTGCGGAGGCCGTCAATGAATATTTTTTGTTTAATTTCTTTTATTAGAAGTAATCAATTTACAATAGCGTAAACATTATACAAACATCAACTTAATTCCATATTTGTTTTAAATAACCCGTTGAAAGTTATTATCTTCTATTTTTTTAGGAAATAAAAATAAGGATAGAGTAGTTTTAAATCAATAAGAGGGTGATTAAATAATAATTTGATTATATAAAAGAGAAAAAGAAAATAGAGAAAAGAAAAAAGGTTAACAAAAAATGAAAAGATATATATATATATAAATGAAAATCAACAAAATATATTGTGTCTAAAACTATTACAAATAATAATATCAATGAAGATATGCCTATTAATCCTAGTATAAGAATATGTTATTCTCATCAAGTCCCGCAGGGTACCCATCAATGAATATTTTTAAGGTGGAACTTTACAGATACTTGATTAGTTTAGTTTTTTTATTGAATGGTACTGTTCGGAAACGTGCCCTTTGGCCCAGTGAGTCCGCGCAGACCAGTGATCCCTGTACACTTACACTATCCTACACACACTAGGGACATTTTACAATTTTACCAAGCCAATTAACCTACAAACCTGTTGTCTTTGGAATTTTATTAATTAGTAAAGATGTCAGGGTTTATTGGGAGATGGCAGGAGAATGGGGTTGAGAGGGAAAGATAGATCAGCCATGATTGAATTGCGGAGTAGACTTGATGGGCCGAATGGACTAATTCTGCTCCTAGAACTTTTGAAGTATGAATTGACTATAGTGTTCGCTGCCTGACATTTATAGTAGCATAGAACGTAGAGCTTTTGAGAGGTAAATGGACAAGTATATGAGAGAGAAGAGAACAGAGGGTTGTACTGATAAATTTGAAGGTGTGACAATGGGAGGAGGCTTAGGTGGACCATTAATATGCCCATTGACTGTTTGGACAGGGTGGTCTGTCTCCATACCATAAATCTCCTTAATCTTTTATATGTAATCCATCCATTGCCAGGGTCCACGAGTTTAGGTTAGTTTAGTTTAGTTTAGAGATACAACGCTGAAAGAGGCCCTTCGGCCCAGAGTCTGTACGACCAGTGATCCACGCGCATTAACACTATCCTACACACTATCCTAGTGACAATTTATACCAAGCCAATTAACCTGCAAACCTGTACGTCTTCGGAGTGTGGGTGGAAACCTAAGATCTCGGAGAAAACATACGCAGGTCATGCGGAGAACGAACAAACTCCGTACAGACAGCACCCGTAGTCAGGATCGAACCGGGGTCTCTGGCGCCGTAAGCGCTGTCAGGCAGCAACTCTACCGCTGCACCACCATGTCATCCTAAGTTACAGCCTAAAGAATTGCTGTCATTGTACTATCACTTGTTCAGATCAAAGATCCCAGAGATGATCTTATACATCTGGGTCCGCCCAACATCCAAGGGGTCATGTTACAAGGGATGGCAGAAGGCCAGTAGAATCCCTATTGGTTCCAACCTATCCAACAGATGGTGTGGTTTTATCCTTCCCACTTGCATGAGTCATGCTTTTGATACCTTCCTCTAAATATTTATCAGAAGATCCAAAAAAAACTGTACCGTTATATAAAGATATATAAATTGTGTCAAAGAACTCCCACCCATTTTGAGTATCCCGTTTCCTCCGTTTTCTTGTCGTCTGACTGGATGACTTAATCAAAGTTATATTGATAGAGATTCATAGGGAGATGCAAAGCGACAATACAATAGCAACTCAAATTTCACAACACCAATTGGTGTATGTGACAATAAATGTCCTTTGTCCTTTGTCCTTTGAAACAAGCCCTACCTGCATCTCGTTAAAGAAGGAACTGCAGATGCTGGAGAATCGAGGGTACACAAAAGGCTGGAGAAACTCAGCGGGTGCAGCAGCATCCAAGGAGTGAAGGAGATAGGCGACGTTTCGGGCCGAAACCCTTCTTCAGACTGGTTCTTCAGAAACCTTTCTTCAGCTGCTGCACCCGCTGAGTTTCTCCAGCCTTTTGTGTACCCTACCTACAGCTCACCAGGTCCAGTACCACTTTTTACACTATTTCGAACCGCAACCCATTTTAATCCTAGATATTCCCTTTCATTCCTCTGAGGTTCTGCCTAAATCTTGCCTAAACACCAGGATCAAGTTATAATGGCCAATCTGTACATGTGGGACAAACCAACAGCATTTGGGGGAAATCCATGCAGTCATGGCGAGAAGGCTTGCTCTCCGCATAGATGGAACGCAAGGTCTGGAGGTGTTGTGAGGCAGTGGTTTTAGCAGCTACGCCATTGTGCCACCTCTATCCTGTTTCTTCTTTTGTTCTGTTTCCTTCTGATAATGACCACATGTTGGCATCAGAATATTCAATCTGAAACATACCCATCCTCTGGTCTGAAGAAGAGTCTCAACCTGAAACATTAACTCTGTTTCACTTGCCATAGATGCTGCCTGATACGTAGGCTGAGTGTTTCCAACATTTTCTATTTTATAGCCACAAAATGCTGGACTAACTCTGGTCTGAATGAGGGTTCCGACCCGAAACGTCACCTATTCCTTTCCTCCAGAGATGCCGCCTTCCCCACCGTGTGACTCCGGCATTTTGTGTCTATCCTCCTGAAACACTTCTTTGTAAATTGTGCAAGTGTGTTCCACGTACACATCCATAATTTTAGACGCCAAGAAACATTCACGTTATTTAATGACAGCAAACTTCACGTGCAGCTTTTCCTATTTGAACCTGGAGAAAATTGATGAATTTGTCCTATGAAATACCTGCCCATGGCCAATTACATTAAAAGAAGCACAGTGTGAATCCAAATTGGAGGTGGTACAGAATTACAAATCATTGGAGCCGTGCCATTGTGTTGATTTGTCTAATTCCAAGTAAGTTCTGCATACCTGCGCTCCACCCTCACCCTAATCAGCCTACTAGTTGCACTGTTCGCATCCTTGAATCCCTTCGTTATCACCTCTTCCCCAGCCAACAATGGGCCATTAGGTTCTCCACTCTTCCTTGGTCATCGTTGCCGGCTCTGCTATGTACGGGCACCTTTCCCACCTCCAGTTCCCTCCCCTCTACTTTCAGTCTGAAGCTGAGTCCCAATCCGGACCATCACCCATCCTTTTTCTCCAGAGTTGTTGCCGGCCCCACTGAATTACTCCAGTGCTTTGTGTCTATCTTCGGTATAAGCCGGCATCTGCAGTTCCTTTTCGCACAAATACCATTGTAACCCAGGTGTCACAATGCAAAGTCCTAATGAACTACAGGTTAGCGTGGAGTATAAACACTTACTTAGTTAGATAAGATCTATTCAATCACAGGATGTAGGTGTTGATGGTTAGTCCACCATATATTGCCCATAATTGCTCTGCAGTGAGTCAGTTAAGAGTCAACTATACTGCCGTTGGTCTCGGGTCACATGGAGGTCAGAGTGGCCAAGAACAGCAGGTTTCAATCCCTGAAGGACATCAGTGAATCAAATAGGTTTTTAATGACAATCCGGTGGTTTCATGGTCAACATCAATGAAACAAACTCTTTATTCCAGATTTATTTAATTACATGAATTTAAATTCCCCAGATGCTGTGGTGGATTCAAACCCATTCCCTCAGATCAAACACCAGTTCGATAAGTTAACCGGCATGTTACAGTCGTATTGAACCAAGGCCTCTTGACTTCTATGTTCTATGAAAATAAAAAAATCTGAGGCAAGACTTTATGGAGGTCTTTTAGGTATTTACTTTCCTTAGCCGGTTGCCTAATAATGTCGTAATGTGACCCTCTTCCAATTTTACATTTTCCTCCAAAGTCCAGATTTTTCCCTATTCATATCTTAACACTTAAGGAGTTCCCAAAATGGTCTCCCATTGACACTCCAGTCCCTCTCTTCTCTGGCTATTTACATAGTGTTTTAAGAAATCTTTTTTCTTGTATCAAAAATAATTTATTTAATTGCGATCACGATGCAAACCAAAACCCACCACCACAGTACAAAATCACCAAATTATCTAAATTTCCAAACAACTGTTACAATCCTTGCAAATGTACTCAATATCTACTATACAACTATGTCCCTCTCTAACACCACTCGGGCGTGGACGTAACTCTGGTGTAGGGGCAAGCATCTGGCTCGGGCAAAGCCCTCTTCCGCCTGGCACCGTGACTCGCAGATGGCCAGCTTGGCCAGGCCTAGAAGTAACAAGAAATCTTCTTGGTTATTCCTAAGACGTTCTGCCCCATCTCAGGCCCTTAGATGAAGGAAGTCCCAGTCCATATTGGGGAAGTTAAAGTCACCCTCTGCTCAATGGTTTCAATATTGTCATGTGGACCAGGTGCAGTGAGATGCGTTTTTTACATACAGCTCAGCAAAACTATCCCCATACGTAAGCACGATCGCCCCGGTTAGTGCAGTATGCACAGCACAGCCCACTGAGTCCATATGCAAGAGGTGCCATCTTAGAGCCATTTTGTAGTCCCAGCTGCAGCTGGCTACAAAGGCCCTTTGCAACCGTCACCTCCATTTCGATCGTACTGCGATCCGATGTCCCTCTCCACACCTGGCCCACTTCAGCACGACAACAACCCCCTGCTGTCTGGACTCGTACAGCATCAAAACAAATACTACAGCCCAACGAGTCCAGGCCAGCTACCAAGCTCCCATCTCGCTAACATCATTTTAATTCTCCCGGCCTTTTGGCATCAACTCCTGCAAGAGTCTGCTGCTCACTTACTCACTCACGGCCAACGACTGTAGCCAGTTAATCTAAAATCCTGGAATCTTTTTGAGAATGTGAGGGGAACACGGTTGGCCAAAGGGCTCGTTTGACTCTACGAAACAAAGGAACTGTGTGGGTTTCTTCAGAATGCATGCGGAGAGTATCAGAGGTCAGGGTTGAGCCTGGGCTACTGAGGCTGGAGCTCTGCTCCTGAGTCGTAGAATAATTGAATTATACAACACTTTGGGCAGCACAATGGCATAGTGGTATAGTTGCTGCCTTAGAGGGCTAGAGGCCCAGGTTCAATCCTGACTACGGATGTTGTCTATACGGAGTTTGTACGTTCTCCCTGTGACCTGCGTGGGCTTTCTCCTGGTGCTCTGGTTTCCCCCACACTCCACACAGGAATTCTCTGCCTCAGAGGGCAGTGGAGGCCGGTTCTCTGGATAAATTTCAAGAGAGAGCTAGATAGGGCTCTTCAAGATAATGGATTCAGGGCATATGGGGGGAAGGCAGGAACGGGGTACAGATTGGGGATGATCAGCCATGATCATATTGAATGGTGGCGCTGGCTCGAAGGGCCGAATGGCCTACTCCTGCACCTATTGTCTATTGTCCAAAGACGTACAGGGTTGAAGGCTTTGGTAAAATTGTAATTGGTCCCTAGTGTGTGTGGGATAGTGCTGGTGTACGGGAATCACTGGTCGGTGGGGACTCGGTGGGCCTGTTTCCGAGCTGCATCTCTAAACTAAACTAAACTAAACTAAAATAGGACTCCACTTATAATCGTGTACTCTCACTGTAACTGATTAAATTGGCCCAGATATTTCTGGCACAGGGCACCTTCCAGCGTGCAACTTTAAACTTTCAAACTAGCAGGTCAAAGAGATTTGCCCTATAAATTAGCTGGAGGAGGTATGAGCTGACATCATCTGGTGAATGATGGACTCAATGGTGTCATCTCCTTTCTCAAGGAGATCGAAAGTGAACAGGGGAATGACAGAAAAGGGACGAAGGTAAGTGGAATAAGGTCATACACAGGAAGGGGAACAATGAGCTGTGGATATAATGGATTAAGAGTCAGCCAAAGAGTCAGGAGGAGATAGCGAGCAACTTTTCTGAGAGTAATTTTGAAAAATTATAACAATGTTCATTTGGTTTAAATTATTGCTTTTATGGACTGGAAAGGTTGATGGGCAGACCTGAAACATAAATCTTTTTATCTGGAGATGTACTTAAGCTGTTAAATTCTAGCCTTAAAAGGCCTGTCCTACTTGGGCGTCAATTGTGCGTCATTTACGCATCATCATTTATGCGTCACGCCGCACGACGCCGCGTCGTGACGCACATGTGATGCGCCCATGGCGAGCATTATGGCGCGTGGCGCGTGGTGAGACATGCTGGCGTGGGCAGTGGCGCGCAAATGACGCGCAAGTGGAACAAGCCCTTAACTTTGATGCTCAGATGCAGCAGCTTTGTAAGCCTCACAGTTCCGTTCAGCTCAGTCCAGTTTCAGTTCAGTTTAGTTTATTGTCACGTGTACCGAGGTACAGTGGAAAGCTTGTTTATGCGTGCCTACCAGTCAGTGGAAAGACAATACATGATTACGATCGAGCCATTTACGGTGCACAGATACATGACGAGGGAATAACGTTTAGAGCAAGGTAAAGCCAGTAAAGTCCGATCAAAGATAGTCTGAGGGTTACCAGGCTAGTAGTTCAAGTCTCGACTCGAAACGTCACCCATTCCTTCTCTCCAGAGATGCTGCCTGCCCCTCTGAGTTACTCCAGCTTTTTTGTGTCTATCTTCGGTTTAAACCAGCATCTGCAGTTCCTTCTTACACAGTACTTTTTTTCTTTTTTCAAAATTCAATTATTAAAAATAATATTTACAATACAATAAATCAAAATAGAACCCACCACCTTAATAAAATATATAGAAATATACTAAATAATCGACTATACAACAATGTTACAATCCTCGTCGAGGATGCATTCACCCCCCCGCGGTGCCCAGCAGTCCCGGAAATCCCCCCAGGGTTCCCGTGGACAGCGTGTAGTCCCTCTCTAACACCACCAGGGCACGGACGTAACCCTGGAAGAGGGGCAGGCAGCCGGCTCGGGCAGGGCCCTCTTCCACCTGGCGCCCTGCCTCTCTCTAGTTGTTGGTAGTTTGATTCAGCTGCCTGATTACAGATGGGATGAAATTGTCACTGAATCTGGAGATGTGCGTTTTCACACTTCTACACCTCTTGCCTGACGGGAGAGGGGAGAAGAAGGAGCGGCCAGGGTGCGACTCATCCTTGTTTATGCTGCTGGACTTGCCGAGGCCGCGAGAGGTGCAATGGAAGGGAGTCAATGGAAAGAGAGTTTGGTTTGTGTGATGGTCTGGGCTGCGTCCACAATTCGCTGCACTTTTCTGCGGTCTGGCATGGAGCTGTTCCCAAACCAAGCTGAGATGGTAAAATGCATTCCATGGCAAAGGAAGGTTGACAGCCAGTTATGGTTTAAGCGATGCAAATGGTAGAACAGTACAGATCTTATGATGCTTCACATTTGGTGGGGTATCTATTCATCATCAAAGCTGTTGGAGGATTTATGTATTAATGGCAGTGAGGGCCACCATTATCAGGGGTATAGTGGCTATGATTTCAATGGTACTCTGAGGCCCAGATTATTCATCTTGGTTTAGTTTAGTTTAGCTTAGAGATACAGCATGGAAACATATCCTTCAGCCCACTGAGTCCATGCAGACCAGAGATCCCTTGCACATACTAGGGTCAATTTACAATTTTTACCAATCCAATTAACCTAATTGACGTCTTTGGACAAGTCTGTACAAACTTTGTCTGTACTCAGGATCGAACCCGGAGTCCCTGGTGTTGTAAGGTAGCAACTCTACCACTTCTCCACCATGCTGTTGACTGAGAACGGGTGCGATCGAGGGGATCGAGATCACGAGATTAGTGAGGATAACTAGAAGGACGTTGCCTTTATGGGATAGTTAATGGGCTGGATAACATGAGTTCAAAATAATGGCCAAAAAGACACGGGAGGAATGTAAGGGATAGTGCATTCATGCAGCATGCGGTTATGATAGGGAACTCCCTGACCATAGGGAGGAAGGAAGCAAAGTCATTCAAGCAGTCAAAGGTGAATCACTTGCAGGGCTTCAGTGAAAGAAGGGTGATAACGACTCAATGGATTGCTCAACAAGAAGATGTAACTGAACTGGAATCGGTGCAGAGAAGACCTGGGAGGCTGGGGCCAGTACTCAAGATCCTGAGCTACAGGGAAAGGTTGGGCAGACTATGGCTTCAGCGTAGGGGGTTGAGGAGTGATCTGACGGAGGTGTATGAAAACACGAGGGGGAGAGGTAGAGTGAATGCACTGAGTCTTTAACCAAAAAGAGGGGGCAACAAGAAGCAGAGGATGTAGGTTTAAGGGGAGGACGGAAAGATTTTATCGGGGCAACAATTCACTCAGAGGGTGATTGGACAAGCTGCCAGAGGAAGTAGTGGAGGCAAAGACTACAACAGCATTTAAAAGTCAATTGGACAGATACATGTATAGGAAAGTGTAGATTGGTTAGTGCATGTGAACCAATCAGAGTAATGTGCTACCACTAACTCCACCCTATTGAACACTTTATATTAACATTCACTTCCTATATTACGTAGTCACACCAGTGGTAGAATGGAACTAACATGTCTTGTACTCTGCCATTATGACTGATGATTAAAGCTGACTTAAATACCAGACAGTGTCTGTACACTTGTTTAAAGAAAGATTAAAGGATTAGTAGATATGGGCCAAACATGGGTAAATGGAACTAGCTCAGATGGGCATCTTGTTTGTCATGGACAAGTTGAGCCGAGGGCCATATTGTACGACTCTGTGACTCAGTGAGCTGACTAGGCCTAACGCTATCCAAATTATTAGGATTCCATGAGCCTAAATCCTATCATGATAGCTGTGGAACTTAATTAAACCAGGAACTTAAGGAAAACTAGCATCAGGAATGATGACCACTGGATGGTTGTTTAAACATGTCTCTTTCAATAATGTCCTTCAGAGGAGGCAACAGGATGCATGTGACTCCGAGGATACCAAGATGGGTGAACCATAGCTGTCTCTCGGAAGTGGCCGAAAGACACACTTGACGGGGCAGTTACAGATCAACAATAAATGCCACCTCTAATGAGCAAGGGAAACATTAGACTGGCCTCCAATTCTCGCCCATTGTCTTATGATACTGCTAAAAGTACATCTCCTTTCCCTGAAGGACATTGGAGAATTGAATAGGTTTTTCCAACATCCCAGTAGTTTTATGGAAATATCAGTAATCCGAACGGTTTTGTTAATTCCAATTTTATTTAACTAACCTAGATGAGGCAGGGAGTGTCCCAACATGTAAGAAACAGTTAGACAGGGACATGGATAGTACAGGTTTGGAGGGCTATGGACCAAACACGGGCAGGTGGGACTAGTGTAGCTGGGACATGTTGGCTGGTGTGGACAAGTTGGGCTGAAGGGCCTGTGGCATCTATGGCATCATAACCAAATGTAACATCGCCAGTTGTCATGTTCCGATTTGAACTCACAACCTAAAAGTACATCAACCTGGTAACACACTTGGTAAATATCATCTTTTTGTCTTCTCCCCATACTCTGAGTGAGAGCAAGTTATTGTTGTTTGTTGGTTGTGTTCACTGCTTTTGTGATCATGTTGCATGAGTTACCTTCTTCTCTCACAAGAGGGCTCTGTAAAGATAGTCATAGACAGACTGCCCTTTGACCCACAGTCGATCTTTCCAAATGAGGGAATCAAAAAACCCTCAAGAGGAGAATGGTTCTATCCCATCACAAGAATGATCCTAGGAATGAGTAAGTTAATCTGCGATGAGTGTTTGTTAGCACTGGGCCTGTACTCACTGGAGTTTAGAAGAATGATGGGGCACCTCATTGAAATGTACAGAATAAAAAGGCTTGGATAGAGTGGATGTGGAGAGGATGTTTCCACTAGTGGGAGAGTCGAGGACTAGAGGTCTTAGCCTCAGAATTAAAGGATGTCCTTTTAGGAAGGAGATGAGGAGAAATGTCTTTAGTCAGAGGGTGGTGAATCTGTGGATTCCTTTGCTACAGAAGACTATGGAGACCACCTCTGATTTGGATTCACAGTGTTTACAACAATCCAGTTGTTTTGTGGGAACATCAGTAATGCTAACTGTATCATTAATTACAATGGTATTTAACTAACTGAATGTAACGTCACCAGTGGCCTTGTTCTCATTTGCACCCACAACCTAGGATCATTAGTCCGGACTGTTGGATTATTAGTGTAAGAAAGAACTGCAGATGCCGGTTAAAATCGAAGGTAGAAACACAATTCTGGAGTAACTCAGCGGGACAGGCAGCATCTCTGGAGAGAAGGAATGGGCGACGTTTCGGGTCTGAAGAAGGGTCTCGACCTGAAACGTCGCCATTTCCTTCTCTCCAGGGATGCAGCCTGTCCCACTGAGTTACTCCAGCATTTTGTATCTACCTGGTGGATTACTATTCCTGCTATGTCACTATACCTGTGTTCCGTGAGGCCACATTTTTGCTGCAATGCTCACCTGATCATAGAACCATTCACGCCTCATACCTGTGCACCCCAGCCTGCTTTCTTTCCTAGAAGACAATATCCTTCGTCTTTCAATCAACGTGACCTCCTTCACCCCACCTGCCCTCCACATTCCTTGCATTCCTTCAATCTTGTGAACCATTAAGCCACACCTTAAAAGTTTTGTCTTTCATCAAATTTTTTGTCATCTATACTGTTCCCATCAAAATGTTTCTAAAGATGATGTCAGGCGAGGTCTACATTCAAGGCTGCTGATACCCTTGAAAGTTTTACGTTGCTGTTCGTACTATCTGTGAATAGCATGCATAGTTGGCCGTGGTATTTAGCTGTAGTGTACACCACCGTAGACAGCACACACAACACTGGTCATAGTGTTCAGGGATAGTGTAGATCAAATGTTTACAATAGTGTGATCTATTACTAGTGGCATTCACAAAGAGACTTCAGCAGATGTCCACAATAGTGTACACTACAACTAGATGGATAAAGTTTAATTTAATTTGGTTTGATTTGGCTTGGTTTGGTTTAGATTAGTTTGGTGTAGTTTAGTTTAGTTTAGTTCACTGTAGTTTAGTTTTGTTTAGTGTAGTTTAGTGTAGTTTAGTTTAGTGCAGTTTAGTTTAGTTTAGTTTAATTTAGTTTAGTTTAATTCAGATTTAGTTTAGTTTAGAGATACAGCATGGAAACAGGACCTTCAGCCCACCGAGTCCACGCTGACCATCGATCACCCGTACACTAGTTCTCCATTATCCCAGTTCCACATACTTGGGGAACGAGGGGAAATTTACGGATGCCAATCAACCTAAAAATCTGCACTTCTTTGAAATGTGGAAGAAGACCGCAGCACCTGGAGAAAACCCACGCAGTCACAGGGTCCGTACAGGCAGCTCTCATAGTCAGGGTCGAACCTGGGTCCCTAGCACCGTGAGGCAGCAACTCTACTGCCACAATTCAGAAATAGTAAACAGCACTATCCTGACTAGTTGTCGAGGGTTATCAGCTATATTCAAAACGTAATTCTATCCTCTCAACAGGTGGAATGATAGCTCATGTCAGACTGGAGGTGCCTTTTTATGAGGGCAGAAGACTTCTGAATTAGCCATAGACTAAAGAGCAATGTGGGGAAAGCATATTCAGTACCAGTCAGCACCTACCTTCCTGCTAACTGCACGATTCTGCAATACCAGTTGAGCAAACTGTAGTTAACCTTGCATTTGAACTTCCAAACAAGGCCGTTGAGCTTTTATTTGTCATCAAACAAGACTGCCACACTTGGTGACAGACAACTAGTCAACAGAGAAGATTAAATCAAAAGAAACCACACTCTGAAACTGAAGCAATTTCTCAGTACCTGTCGCAAAATGTCTTGAAGAACCTCATCAGATTGCTATGTAGGAAGGGACTGCAGATGCTGTTTTAAACCGAAGATAGACACAAAAAGGTTGGAGTAACTCAGCGGGTCAGATATCATGTTAAAGAAGGAACTGCAGATGCTGGAGAATCGAGGGTTACACAAAAAGCTGGAGAAACTCAGCTGGTGCAGCAGCATCTAAGGAGCGACGGAGATAGGCAACGTTTCGGGTCGAGACCCTTCTTCAGACTGGTCAGGGATCAGGGAAACGAGAGATATAAACAGTGATGTGGAGAGATAAGGAACAATGAGTGAAAGATATGCAAAAAAGTATTGGTGATAAAGGAAGCAGGCCATTGTAAGCTGTTTGTGGTGTGAAAATGAGAAGCTAGTGCGACTGGGGGGGGGGGGGGGGAGATGGAGAAGGAATGTCAGGGCCAGAGGGCTGAGGGAGAGGTGGGGGGGAGGCAGTCTGGGTTAACAGAATTGAGAAAATTCAATGTTTAAGCCCAGAGGATGCAGACTCCCCAAGCAGAATATGAGGTGCTGTTCCTCCAACAGATATCAGATATCATCCCTGGAGAGAAGGAACAGATGATGTTCAGGGTCAAGTTTGAAGAAGGGTCTCATAAGGTCATGTTATAGGAGTGGAATTAGGCCATTCGGGCCATCAAGTCTGCTTGCCATTCAATCATGGCTGATCTAATAGCCTTTCACTATTCTGTATGTTTCAATGAGGTCCCCCCTCTCATTCTACTAAACGCGACCCGAAACGTCACCTGTTCCTTTTCTACAGAGACACTGTCTGTTACTCCAGCTTTTTTGTGTCTCCCATTAGGCTTCTTCTCCACAGAAACTTTCACAGGAAATCTTCTTGGCTCACTTTCTCTGTTGCATTTAGCAAAAAAGAAGCAAAGCACAATTTACCCAAAAGTATTGGCTACTTTTAACATCAGGAACGAATATATTGGGGTACAACAATTTACCTTCGTTTTTAAGTATCCAAACGGCATTTGATCAAAATAATCTTGACCAAAAGCAAGGGTCCCGGACCAAAACGGCACCCATCTCTCCAGGGCTGCTGCCTGACCCGCTGAGTTACTCCAGCACTAAGTGTCTATCTTTGACTAAAAGCAAATCTGCTTGTTCCCTAATATTTGATAGTCCTTTTCATTACTTTTCATGATGCTCAGTGCCCCAACATGGAGAAAGGAATACCCAACTCCATCCACACAAAGATGCCTGAGATATATCGTAGCACCACCCACAGGGAATGACCAGATGCCTGGCTACAGTGAGCTGCTCTGCTTTCAGAAAGTACAGGTTTAGTTTAGTTTAGTTTAGTTTAGAGACGCAGCGCGGAAACAGGCCCTTCGGCCCGCCCAGTCTGCGCCGACCAGCGATCCCCGCACACTAACACTATCCTACACACACGAGAGACAATTTACAATTTTACCAAAGCCAATTAACCTACAAACCTGTAAATCTTTGAAGTGTGGGACGAAACCGAAGATCTTGGAGAAAACCCACGCAGGTCACGGGGAGAACATGCAAACTCCGTACCGACAGCACCCGTAGTCAGGATCAAACCCGGGTCTCCAGCGCTGTAAGGCACCAACTCTATGGTTGCTCCACCGTGCCACCTGCTCTTATATAGAAGCAGTGATATATTTACCCAGCTTCTACCCAAGGTCTCTAATTGTCTGGAAGCAGGTGAGTGGGGGAATGGGTCCATAATAAAACTCCATGGTCACTGGCAGATATTTCTCCTGTCACACTGATCCTGAACTGACAATGTTTTGTTTTTTTCTCAGAGATCTTGTCTTTGGATTTCATTTTGTACTTATCATCTCTGCTTGGCTAACTGGTGCAGGCTTTGTTACTTAGTGCTTGGAGTTTGGAGAGATGCAGCATGGAAACAGGTCCTCCGTCCCACCGAGTGCACGCCGACCATCGATCACCCACGAGGACTCAGGGAGAACATGCAAACTCCACACAGATAACACCCGCAGTCAAAATAAGGGGCAAATTCCAGATAGGTATTCGTTGACTGACTGGGCCGTGGCTGGGTGAATAATGAGTTGGCCCGGGTGCTGGACTGCACACAAAGCCCAGCCGGCGGGCCAGCTGAGGAGTTTTTGGTCACAAAGTCCGGCGCCCCATCCATCTCATGAACCGATGATCGGCCATGAGTAGGAGGGGCGGTGGTGTCGTCGGTAAGCAAAGGTCCAAAGGTCGGACAGCTGGCCGGGCTGCCGACCGACGGGGCCACGGGCGAGGCGCTGCTGCTGCACTCCATGGGCTGCACTACGTCGGGACGGGTGAGGCGGGGCTGGATGCGGCGCTCCAACCCGACAGTCCCCTCGACCCGAGTAGTAGCAGCCAAATACGGGACAATGGCGGTCCCGTATGGGAAAAACCAATTTAGCCCAATATACGGCATGTCCCGGCTAATACGGGACAGTTGGCAACCCTAAGTTGTGCCCAACTGCAGATGGCAGTTTGAGAGAAGGCATGCAGGATCCATCCAAGCAGAACTGAGACAGGTTGGAGGCAGAATGTTGGTGATTTTCCAATCTTCAATGAGGAAGGTTAAAAAGGATTATTAAAATGTTGCAGTCTTCATCAATTATGAATGTAAAACTGTTTAAATAATCAATCCCCTTTTGTACAAGGTTTTACCATTCTGCTGTATTTTAATGACAAAATGTCCACAGCCCCAGGGTAGCTGCCAGTTACATGTGAATTGAGTCAGAGTCGAACTGAATCATGGTTTTGGCATATGTACACACATAGGCATTGAAATTTAAAGTTGCAGTATTGTAGCATTGGCAATAAAAGCATTTTACACTCCTAATGCAGAAAATCGTTCCAAGGCGCTCCATGGGTACATTCTGACACCAAGTCGCTTACGGGCGGCACGATGGCACAACGGTGGAGTTGATACCTTACAGCGCCGGAGACCCGAGTTCGATCCTGACAGTGGGTGCTTATCTGTACGCAGTTTGTACGTTCTGCCCGTGACCTGCGTGGGTTTTTCTCTGCGATCTCCGGTTTCCTCTCACACTCCGAAGACATACAGGTTAGTTGCAGTCTAATTGTACTTGGTATAATTAGACTGCAGCTTGGTATAATTGTTAAATTGTCCCGGGTGAATGCAGGATAGTGCTAGTGCATGGTGATCGCGGGTCGGTGCGGACCCAGTGGGCCGAAAGGCCTGTTTCCATGCTGTATCTCTAAACTAAACTAAACTAAACTAAACTAAACTAAACTAAATTGAAAGAAGATATTGGACAGATAACCAAAAGCTTGACTAAAGGGGCAGGTTTTGCGCTGGGAAACAGTTTAGAGAGAGTGGGAGTATTACAAATCATATGGTCAAGACATGACTGCCAATAGCACAGTGATTAAAGTCGATGATTACCAAGAGACAGGAATGGGAGGGGGACGGCTTATTCGGATGTGGCTGGAGGAAATAACCAAGATAGTCTCAAATCAATGAGGCTTTCAATATGCTAGTTCATACAGTCACAATCGATCTCATTCCATCTTTCTTTCAGCTGGTTGAATCAGCACCAACTCAACCTGTATTTCCTTAAATGCATGCCTGCCAAATCGCAAGATTCAATATTTATTATCTGCATCTTTTTAACCTTAAATCTGAATTAAAATGTAACACTTGGCACCTCGCATTGAAATCAGAAGTGCAGGTAATAATAGCAAGGCAGTATGCCAATGGCAACAACGATCGTACAAAGGTGCCATTTTCAGTGCAGTTACTGTACTAACCCGGCCTCATTTTTTAATTAATTTCCAGGAATTGGCAAGACCAGCATTTAGAGTCACAGTCATGCTGCATGGAAACAGGCCATTCTGCCTAACTTGCCCAACACCGACCGACATGTCCCATCTACACTACTCCCACCTGTCTACATTTGGCCCATATGCCTCTAAGCCTGCCCTATCCAGGTACCTGTCTTAGGGTTTCCTAAATGTTGCGATCATACTTGTTTCAATTACCTCCTCCGGCAGCTCGTTCCGTGCATTCACCAACTTTTGTGTGTAAACGTTACCGCTCAGGTTCCTATTAAATCTTCTCCCCCTCACCTTAAACCTATGTCCTCTGGTTCACGATTCCCTGACTCTGGCCAAGAGACTCTGTGCATCTACCTGATCTATTCCTCTCATGATTTTGCACACCTCTCTAAGATCACCCCTCATCCTCCTGCGCTTCAATAAATAGAGCCCTAGCCTGCTCAACCTCTCCCTATAGCTCAGTCTTGGCAACATCCTCGTAAATCTTCTCTGCAATATTTCCAGCTTGCCAACATATCTACTATAACATGGTGCCCAAAACAACACAATAATCTAAATGCGGTTCCACCAACATCTTATACAACTGCAACATGACCCAACTTCTGTTCTCAATTTTGTTTGCCTAATTTTTTAATACATTTGCAGGAATTGGCAAGGCCAGCATTTATAGTCCTAATTGTCCTTGAGAGGATAGTGATGGCCTCATTCTTCAACCACCGTAATCCTTCTGAGAAAGATGCTCCTGTAGTCTTGTTGGGTAGGAGGTTGTGTAGATCCATCGCAGTTGCTGCCTCAAAAATCCTGGCAGTATCATCAAGGACCCACACCATCCTGGCCACACACTCATCTTCCCGCTACCTTCAGGTGAAAGGTACAGGAGCCTGAAGACTGCAACGACCAGGTTCAGGAATAGCTACTTCCCCACAGCCATCAGGCTATTAAACTTGGCTCGGACAAAACTCTGAACATTAATAGCCCATTATCTGTTTATTTGCACTTTATCAGTTTAATTATTCATGTGCATATATATTTATATAATGGTATATGGACACACTGATCTGTAATCATGCCTACTATGTTCTGTTGTGCTGAAACAAAGCAAGAATTTACTGTGGTGTGGGTAGGGAAGAGCGGGGGTCACATAGTTGGAAGACCCAGTGGAATAGCCACTGAGGTTACCAGGTTTGGGGAGACGGGCACTAGGACCCAATGCCGTTAAAACCAGAGGAGTGGGAATCAGCAACATGGAGGCTGCTCCATAGATGCTGCTGCACCCGCTGAGTTTCTCCAGCAATTTGTGTACCCTCGATTCTCCAGCATCTGAAGTTCCTTCTTTAACACAAGAATGCAGGACCAGTTCAGTTCAGCTCAGTTTAGTTTAAAGTCAGGTGCCGAGGTACAGTGAAAAGCTTTTGTTGCGTGCTAACCAGTCAGCAGAAAGACAATACATGATTACAATCAATCAATTTACAGTGTATAGATACATGATAAGGGAGTAATGTTTAATGCAAGGAAAAACCAGCAAGGTCTGGGTAAGGATAGTCCAAGGGACATCAGAGATAGATAGAAGTTCAGCAATGCTGCCTGGTTGTGGTTAGATGATTCAGTTGCCTGATAACAGCTGGGAAGAAACTGTCCCTGAATCTGGAGATATTAAGCATTTTCACACTTCTATATCTTTTGCCTGATGGGGGAGGGGAGAAGAGGGAGTGGCCAGGGTGCGACTCGTCCTTGATTATGCTGCTGGCCTTGCCGAGGCAGCGTGAGGTATAAGTGGTCAATGGAAGGGAGGTTGGTTTGTGTGAAGGTCTGGGCTCCGTCCACAATTTGCTGCAATTTCCTACGATCTTGTATGGAGCTTTTCCCAAACCAAGCTGTGATGCATCCGGATAAAATGCTTTCTATGATGCATCTGTAGAAGTTGGTGAGAGTTGTAGGGGACATGCTAAACTTCCTGAGCCTTCTAAGGAAGTAGCGGCGTTGGTGTGCCAGCAAGACACCAGGAAGGCATCTCCATATCAGGAGAGTGTAAAAACCTGGAAAGGGATCTATGTGCTGTCCTTCATAGAGGTACCACATTTGAGCAGTATGCTTGGACTATGCAGGCTAGTACAAGTATTGCAGGTGGACCACACTGCAGCCACTGCATGCACTGGTGGATGCATTGAACGTTTAGGATGGTTGATGGAGCGCCAATCTAGCAGGCAGCATTTTGCCTGGATAACGTCATAACAGTTGTTAATGCAGGACTTATTCGAGCAAGCAAAGAGTATTCCATCAGACTTGTGCCCTCACAGATGCTGGTAAGGTCCCGATGAGTCACATGTCATATGATACCCAGCCTCTGATCTTCTCATAGCCTGGATATTTAATAGGCTGATCTGGGTGAGTGTTTGGCTAATGTGACCTTGATAATGGGGGACTGGGCGACATGGTGACGTGGCTACTGCCTTACAGCACAAGAGACCTGGGTTCCATCCTGACCACGAGTGCTTGTCCGTACGGAATTTGTACATTTCTTCCCATGACCCACATGGGTTTTCTCTGAGATCTTCGGTTTCCTCCCACACTCCAAAGATGTACAAATCTGTAGGTTAGTTGACTTGATGTAAATGTAAAATTATCCCTAGTGTGCGTAGGGTAATGTTAATAGACAATAGACAATAGGCAATAGGTGCAGGAGTAGGCCATTCGGCCCTTAGAGCCAGCACCGCCATTCAATGTGATTATGGCTGATCATCTGCAATCAGTACTCCGTTCCTGCCTTCTCCCCATATCCCCTGACTCCGCTATTTTTAAGAGCACTATCTAGCTCTCTCTTGAAAGCATCCAGAGAATGTGCAGAGATCGCTGGTCGGCGAGGACGTAGTGGGCCGAAGGGCCTGTTTCCGAGCTGTATCACTACACTAAACCGAGACTCAGCAATGGTGGTGCCATCGAACATCAAGGGTTAGTGGTTCGGCTCTATCCTGCTGCAAGAAGAAGGAGATGAAAATTTGCTGGCAGTCCAGGGTTTTATACTTTAGTCTCCAGTGGCTGCACATTTCCATCATGCGGTGGAAATAAGAGCAGTGAAATTTTTAGCACCGTTTTGCTGGATCATTAAATTAGTCAGGGATTAAAATCACTCCAAGATCGCTGCGGGCTTGTGTGTTGTTAATCAACTTAGGGCTACCTCGGCAATGACTTCAGCTGCATGGGTTTATTTGAAAAATAATAACTGTTGCTTGCAATTAATTATAAATAATTTAATCATTTAATTAAAAAATAATTTAAGAGAAAAAATCTAACAGCTGCAGTTTTTTTAATGAAAATATATCAAAGGGATTACTGTAAAATATTTATGAATTATTCAGGTCCATAGTCCAAAGGATTTGAGTGATACATTTTCTAAAGATGCATAATGTTAAACAATGTCATTATACAATTAGAGAAATCATTTATCCAAACAATGATAAGGTATGTTTTTTTTAATACTTCTAAGTTTGAATATGAGCAATTCCATTCATATTGTCTGTTTTGATTGTATTATTAATGGTTTAATGAGAACTTAGATATTCACCACATCAAAACCTCTGCTTGGCTGTTTGCTTACATAACTTGTGTTCTGTTGCTTCTGCTAAATGTACAGCATTGCAGTGGCCCCACACTGTACTCTGAAATTTGATTTTCAAAAGACCTGTACTCGCTGGAGTTTCCAAGGATGACGGGCGACCTCATTGAAACTTACCGAATAGTGAAAGGCATGGACAGAGTGGATGTGGAGAGGATGTTCCCACTCATGGGAGAGTCTAGAACTAGAGGCAATCACCTCAGAATTAAAGGACGTTCCTTTAGGAAGGAGATGAGGAGGAATTTCTTCAGTTAGATGGTGGCGAATCTGTGGATTTTTTTGGCTAAGAAGGCTGTGGAGGCCAAGTCAATTGATATTTTTAAGGCAGAGATAGATAGATTCTTGATATATTACGCGTGTCTAGGGGTTATGAGGAAAAGGAAGGAGAGTGAGGTTGAGGGGCAGAGATAGATCAGCCATGAGTGAATGGCGGGGTAGACCGAATGTCCTAATTCTGCTCCTATCACTTATGAACTTATGACCAATTCTGTTAGAGAAGTTCAACTGGTTCTGTTAGAGAAGTTCAACATAAAAAAAATGAATATCTATATTACTAAAAGTCTGATCTTTCCCACTTCCTGTTGTTCTGTATATTGATTTTAGAAACAACGCTGCCACTAACGGCTGTGATTTTTGGCCATATTACTCAGAGCCCCCCTTCGCTGCGCAGGACAAGAGGATTTTTCCCATTGATGAAAAATAAAAGAGTTATTAATGTTTTAAAAATGTTGAGATTCTCTCTCCTGAAGGCCACGCCCCTTCCGGAGGGACTGTAAAACCCGGAAGTTTTGAGTGCCTCAGTCATTCTCTGCAAGATGGGGAAGCGAGAGGGTCATATCCCTCAGTCTGAGCTGTGAATAACACTAAACACATGTCTACTAAACGGTGAGTGGTTTTACTGACTAGTCAGTGTGGTTAATGTGGTTTGAAAATATAGTTTGGAAATGCTAAAGCTGTGTTGCCTTTGGTTTGGAAATGCTAAAGCTGTGTTGCCTTTGGTTTGGAAATGCTAAAGCTGTGTTGCCTTTGGTTTGGAAATGATAGAGCTGTGTTGCCTTTGGTTTGGAAATGCTAATGCTGTGTTGCCTAATTAAAGTTGCCTTGTCTAATTAAAGTTGCCTTGCCTAATTAAAGTTGCCTTTCCTAATTAAAGTTGCCTTGCCTAATTAAAGTTGCCTTGCCTAATTAATGTTGCCTTGCCTTCTATATAATTAAACGTCTAATCTTGACCACTTCCTGTTTGCACTTTATATTGATTTTAGAAAAATGCTACCATGTATGGCTGTGATTTTTGGCCATCCTACTCAGCGTCCCCCTCCGCTCATCAGGTGCCGAGGATTTTTCCCATTGATTAAAAATAGAAGAGTTATTAGTGTTTAAAAAATGTTAAGATTCTCCCTTCTGTCAATCACGCCATGAAGGCCACCCCTGGTGGGCTGGCAGTTGACTCACGGCTATTCCTAGAAATTCCATTTCAAGCAGGGTGCAAGGCCACCAAATTCAGGTGCAGTTTCTTACCACTTCAAGCAGGGTGCAAGGACACCAAATTCAAGTGCAGTTTCATACCATTTCAAGCAGGGTGCAATAAAACCCAGAAGTGTGGGTGTGGCTCAGATTCTGCAAGATGGAGGAGGGAGAGGTCACGACTCGCTGTCTTTAGTGGCCTTGCACCCTGCTTGAAATGGTATGAAACTGCACTTGAATTTGGTGTCCTTTGACCTGACCATGTAGGCCCATTGTCCTGGCGGCATTGCATGGCCGGCCTGGCCAAGTGTTGCCGCGGTTTCCTCCGCCGCTGCTCCACCGCTGTAGGCCACATCCGGTCCAGGTGCTCAGCCTATTGGAACAGCGCCTGGTCCAACCTTGAGCCATCTTCCTTTCTTCTGTACCTGTGATATGACCAACTCGCTAAACGCATTATTCACATTTATCAGCATCCCCGTTGCTCCGTAGTAAGTTAACCATCAGCTCAATCTGTTGGGGCAGCATGGGCGAGTTGAGCTGAAGGGTCTGCTTCTGTTCTGTTTACCTTCATGCTTATACAAGGACTTTTCCCATTGATGCTCTGCATAGACCACACCAGTGTTAAGTGTCACCTCATATTGAAGCTGCCTTATTCAGAAGATAACAGTCAGCAAAGCTTAACATATTCCTGGGATGGTCTCCAGATTGAATCAAATGTATTCTGCGATTAAATTCCTTCATTCGATACGATACGTTGCGATACGATACAATAGAACTTTATTTATCCCAGGTGGGAAATTGATCCGCCAACAGTCATAAAACACAAGATGCATGAAACATGAAATTAAAGTGATGATTGGAAAGGATTGGGGATGTGCAAAGATTGGGGAGGGGAGGGAAGTCAGTCTACCCCACAACAGAAAGGGGAGGAGTTGCACAGTTTGATAGCCACAGGGAAGAAGGATCTCCTGTGGCGTTCTATGCTGCATCTCGGTGGAAGCAGTCTGTTGCTGAAGGTGCTGCTCAGGTTGGCCAGTGTGTCATGGAGGGCGTGAGCTGTACTGTTCAAGATGCTCCGCAGTTTGAGAAGCATCCTCCCCGCCAGCCTTCCTGATGAGCTTGTTAATCCTGTTGACCTCCGCGGCCTTTGCCCTGCTGCCCCAGCACATGACAGTGAAGAAGATGGCACTGGCCACCACCGATTGGTGGAACATCTGCAGCATCTTACTGCAGGTGTTGAAGTTGTGGAGCCTTCTGAAAACATACAGGCGGCTCTGTCCCTTCTTATTCAGGGGCCTCAGCATTCCTGGACCAGTCCAGTTTACTGTCCAGGTAAACTCCAAGGTATTTGTACTCCCTGGTAAACTGCACATCCACACCATTGACGGAGACAGGGGACATGGGTGTTCCTCTCCTCCTAAAGTCCACCTTTCTACTGGTCCGCTGGTGAATGGAATCAAACGTTATCCTGCGTGGGTTTTACCCAGGATCTCCGGTTTCCTCCCACACTCCAAAGACACGCAGGTTTGTAAGTGAGCTGTCTTATGTAAATTGTCCCTGTGTGTAGGATAGAACTAGTGTACGGGGTGATCACTGGTCGGTGCGGACTCAGAGGGCCGAAGGGCCTGTTACCAAGCACTATGTCTAAAACTATGTACGTGTTGTAGTTAAGTCAAGCGTTTGTAAGCTGGGGAGGACCTGTCATGTTCATCGAGCAGATTTGTTAATAACTTCACCCTTTTGAGAAAAACATAAAATAACAATGGTCTTATAAAAAATGGCCTCATCTTGATTTTTGTCCCCCCCCCCCCCTCAAATGGCTTTGGTCACTAGCATTTAATTATTTTTTATCAACGCTACCCAGCATCGAGATCTTTCAAGGGGAATTTGATTGTTTTTCTTCAGAAATTCTGCGGAAAGTAAATGCCTGCATCATTCCAAGTGTTAATCCATGTTAAACATACAGGGTGGGAGCCAAATCAATTTTTCTTTCACAATCAGCGATGTAACAAGCACTGCAAGGTAGCCAAGCCAAGCCCAGAGGACTCTGCAGGAACCCAGAGCCGCACTTTCCTCTCTGGCCCACCGAGAACCCCTGTGCAGTTCTCATTATCTTTCTCAATCAGCCTTTGAAACTACTTAGTTTACAGGGTGCTCAAGGGGGCCGGGCAAAATGCGTGGTTATTTTTGCAAATTGAAAACAAATCCAAGGTTAGAGAAAGCAAACATTTTCGTTTCAAGAACAAAAAAAAATCACAAGATGCCCATTGTCGCACTGTCCTCTGTGAACAGTTGATTATTTAATCCCCCTCGCCTTTCGAGCTATCATAGATTCCCCTCTGGTTTGTTTTTGTTCCCCTCCATCCCAGCAGCACCTTGTCACCATTTTTCTACCTGCTAATAAACTCTTCTGCCAATGAATTATTTCAGATGAGATGAAGGGTCACGTCTTAACTCTGTTGCTCTCTCGTCGAGTGCTCATGTTCATAAGTAATAGGAACAGAATTAGCCCATTCGGCCCATCAAGTCTTCTCCGCCATTCATCTTGGCTGATTGGCATCAACCCCATTCTCCTGCCTTCTCCCCATAACCCCTGACACCCGTACTATATCAATAATCTATCTATCTCTGCCTTAAAAAATGTCCATTGACTTGGCCTCCACAGCCATCTGCGGTAATGAATTCCTCAGATTCATCACCCTCTGACTGAAGGAATTCAGTGGTACGCCCTTTTATTCTGATGTTATGGCCTCTGGTACTAGACTCTCCCAAGAATGGAAACATCCTTTCCACATACACTCTATCCAGGCCTTTCACAATTCGATAGGTGCTCCCTGATCTGTCAAATATCACCAGCATTTTTGGTTTGCAAGTCCGAAGATGGGTTCTGGACTGAGTGTGTTATTCTCTGGATTTAGAATTCAATAGTTTGTTCGGCAGCATCACTGGCAGGCAAGGATAAGCAACATTTTGGCTCAGGACCCTTCTTCAACTTTACATTCCTTCCCCCAGCCTCACATTTCGCAACACTTCAATCGTCACACCTCTGACCTGTGTCCATCATCTACTTGTCAACCCTTCCCCCTACACCTGTATCAACCTGCTACTGGCCAGGCTTTGTCCTGCCTCTCCATTCATCAAGCTTTCTCTAATCTCCTCTCTCTCTGCCCCACCTCCCACATAATCAGTCTGAAGAAGGGTCCTAACCCAAAATGTTGGTTATCCATCAACTATCCATTTCCTCCAGAGATGCTATCTGGCAGTTATTCTACCACTGGGGGCTTTACTGGCAGGAGTTTAGAAGGTTGAGGGGGGACCTCATTGAAACGTACCCACTAGTGAAGGGCCTGGATAGAGTGGATGTGATGAGGATATTTCCACTAGTGGGAGAGGCTAGGACCAGAGGTCATAGCCTCAGAATTAAAGGACCTGCCATTAGAAAGGAGATGAGAAAGATGAGATGTGAATCTGTGGAATTCATTGCCAGAGAAGGCTGTGGAGGCCAAGTCAATGGATATTTTTCAGGCAGATAGATAGATACTTGATTAGTATGCTGCCCTAATTTGACAAAAGGAAGCAACTGACAATTTTGTCAAAATTGAGATATTGCCTGTTTTAGGGTATTTGAGATATGCTCTACACAATGGTGAACAAAATATGTCTTCGCTGAGTAAAATTTGAAAATATTTATACCAGAGAAGTAAGAAGTTCCATCACAGAGAGTTGAAAGAAAATCACGTTTTCCTCATTTACAAGAAAACGCCTTTCTATCAGTTGCTTCCTTTTGTCAAAGTAGGCCAGTATAGGTGTCAGAGGTTATGGGGTAAAGGCAGGAGAATGGGGTTAGGAGTTAGAGATAGATCAGCCATGCTTGAATGGAGGAGTACACTATTAAAGGTACAACGCGGAAACAGGCCCTTTCGGCCCACCGAGTCCGCGCCGACTAACGATCCCCGCACGTTAACGCTAACCTACACCCACTAGGGACAATTTTTACATTTACCAAGCCAATTAACCTACAAACCTGTACATCTTTGGAGTGTGGGAGGAAACCCAAGATCTCGAAGAAAACCCACGCAGGTCACAGGGAGAACATAAAGCTCCGTACAGACAGCACCCGTAGTCGGGATCGAACCCGGGTCTCCGGTGCTGCATTCGCTGTAAGGCAGCAACTCTACTGCTGCGCCACCGTGGCCACCTGTGATGGGGGGAATGGCCTAATTCTGTCCCTATCACTTACGAACTTATGAACATCTTGTGTTTACTCAAGAATCCAGTGGCTACAACTCCTTTATACTACAGTAGTTTGTTTATTTTATTGTGACAGTGGTTATTTTTATAGTGCTTGTGATTTTGTTGATACAAAGTATCTGGGGAACACCAGCCCTTATTGTTTATTGATTCAAACAAGTGGGGATTGTGGTGCGCTGCCCGATACAGTTCCCTTCTCTCCGCATATTTTGTGGTTTCAACTCATAGATTTTGGCATTCCCAACGTTACACTCTTTGATTTGATTTAAAAGTTAAAGTGATGTTGTATTTTCTGCAGAATTATACAACCACTGGATTTGAAGATAGACACAAAAAGCTGGAGTAACTCAGCGGGACAGGCAGCACCTCTGGAGAAAAGGAATGGGTGACATTTCGGGTTGAGACCCTTCTTCAGACTGATTAGGGATAAGGGGAACAAGAGAGATTTGTAGAGAGATGATGTAGAGAGATAAAGAACAATGAATGAAAGATATAAAAGTAACACGAGAAAAGGAAACAGGCCATTGTTAGCTGTTTGTTGGGTGAAAACGAGAACCTTGTGTGACTTGGGTGGGGGAGGAATGGAGAGAGAGGGAATGCCGGGGCTACCTGAAGTGAGAGAAACCAATATTCACACCACAGGGCTGTAAGCTGTTCAAGCGAAATATGAGATGCTGTCCCTCCAATTTGCGTTTAGCCTCATACTGACAATGGAGGAGACCTAGGACAGAAAGGTCTGTGTAGGAATGGGAAGGAGAATTAAAGTGTCAAGCAACCGGGAGATGAGGTAGATTCAGGTGGACTGAGCGAAGGTGTTCAGTGAAACGATCTGGACATCGAAGGAGAAATAGACCTAACGTTTCAGGTCAAAGACTTTTCATCATATGGTTCAAAGATCAGATCAATACTGTTAGATCAGCAACCTGGATGTTCTTATTACTTGTTCTTTCTCCACAGTTACTGCCTGATTTGAAGAGTATATGCAAGATATTCTGTTTTGCCATAGCAATCGATTTGCTTACATATATCTTGTTGGAATGAGCGTAGAAGACGGCACGGTGGCACAGTGTAGGGAGAGGTTGAAATGGCCTGCACATATTTCCTTGCAGTGTAAAAGGCTGAGAGCTGACCCTATTAAAGTGTACAAGATCATGAGGGGCATGAGAAAGTAAATGCTTACAATCTTCACTACAGGGTAGAGGATTCTAAAACTACGGGGCATAGGCTTCAGGTGATAGGAGTAAGATTTAAGTGGGACCAGAACCTGGAGTATGAGACTGCACCTGGTGTATTGTGTGCAATTTTGGTCTCCAAATTTGAGGAAGGATTTTATTTCTATTGAGGGAGTGCAGTGTAGGTTCACCAGGTTAATTCCCAGGATGGCGGGACTGACGTATGATGAAATAATGGGTCGACTGGGCTTGTTTTTGCTGGAATTTAGAAGGATGAGAGGGGATCTTATAGAAACATATGAGATTCTTAGTGGATTGGACAGGGTAGATGCAGGATAAATGATGCCGATATTGGGGAAGTCCAGAACCAGGCGTCACAGTTTAAGAATAAGGGGTAGGCCATTTAGGACTGAGATGAGGAAGATCTTTTTCACCCAGAGGGTTGTGAATCTGTGGAATTCTCTGCCACAGAAGGCAGTGGAGGCCAATTCATAGGATATTTTCAAGAGGGAGTTAGATTTAGCTCTTCGGGCTAAAGGAACCAAGGGATATGCGGAGAAATCAGGATCGGGGTACTGATTTTATATGAAAAGCCATGATCATATTGAATGGCGATGGTGGCTTGAAGGGTCAAATGGCCTACTCCTGCACCTATTTTTTCTATGTTTCTATGTTTCTAAGTGGAGGCCAATTCACTGGATGTTTTCAACGAGGGAGTTTGGTGTTGTTCGTCCTTCGTGGTCGAAGAAAACCATGACTTCAGCATTTTTATTTGCGGGTTTGGAGGTGGCTGGTGAGACCAAGAGGGAGTTAAGGGCCTGTCCCACTAGGCCATCAGTTACGTGATAGGCTGGTAGTGACTGTCACGCGCTTCATCATGCGTCCGTACAGCCGTCTGGAGTGTGTGACGACATTTGAATACCCAGTTTATGATATTTACCCAGTTTATGATATTTATGGTGATTTTCTAAAATATTCCAGTTTCTTGAATGGTGCTAGCAATTGGAAAAACTGCAGATGTAATGCCCCTATTCAAAAAAAGAGATGAATGAAAAGTAGCAAGCTGCAGATCAAATTAATCTGTGGGAAGGAACTGCAGATGCTGGTTTAAATTGAAGATGGACACAAAATGCAGGAGTAACTCAGCGGGACCGGCAGCATCTCTGGAGAGAAGGAATGGATGATGTTTCAGTCTGAAGAAGGGTCTCGACCCACAAACGGCACACTGTCCCACTTGGCCATCATTTACGCTACAGGCCGCGACGCGTGAAGATTTCGTGCAGGACGAAATCCTGGCGCGCTACGCGATACAGCGCGCAACTCCACACTCCTCCACACCACTCTATGCGCCTGTCCTGCGCTACCCACATGATACCAGGTTGCGTAAATGGCGCGCAAATGATGGCCACGTGCGACAGGCCCTTTAGATTTAGCTCTCAGGGCTAATGGAATGAAGGGGTATGGGGGGAAAAAGCCAGAAAGGGGTACTGATTTTGGATGATCAACCATGATCACATTGAATGACGGTGTTGGCTCGAAGGGCCGAATGGCCTACTCCTGCATCTATTTTCTATGTTTCTAACATTGTCACTCAGAATTTTGACTCAGAAAGAAGTCCGTATCTGGAACAAGCTGCCAGACGAAGCTATAGAAGCGGATACAATTACAACTTAGAAAAGACATTTGGACAGATATATGAATGGGAAGGGTTTAGAGAACAATGGGCCAAATGCAGGCAAATGTGACTGGTCCAGTATACCAACATGGTCCGTATGGACGGGACGGGGGCTGAAGGGCCTGTTTCTGTGCAGTGTAGCTCTGTTGTGATGGGCGCTGCACTGTGCTTCCAAGGTAGACAAAAGTGCTGTGGAAACTTAGCAGGTGCAGCAGCATCTATGGAGTGAAGGAAATAGGCAACGTTTCGGGCCAAAACCCTTCTTCAGATTCACATCCTCCTCCCATACTTTGAAGAAGTTCTCCTCCTCCCTCCGGAGACAGTTTCACAACCTCCTCTCATATTTCCTTCGCTTCATAGATGCTGCTGCACCCGCCGTGTTCCTCCAGCACTTTTGTCTACCTTCTATTTTCCAGCATCTGCAGTGCCTTCTTAAACACTGTGCTTCCAAGGTAGGCTTTTTTTTAAGTCAATTGAATCACATTTTTGGAGAACAGGGATCAACGCACAAATTGTAACGTGTAGGAAGGAACTGCGGATGCTGGTTTAAACCAAAGATAGACATTAAAAAGCTGGAGTAACTCAACGGGTCAGGCAGCATCTCTGGAGAGAAGGAATAGATGACGTGTCGGGTCAAGACCCTTCTTCAGACCCAAAAATACTAGATTGCAATAGAAGCTGTCCTACTATAAACAGCATTATCGCCAGATACCTTTATTCCCTCAATAGTAAAATGCCAATGATGGTAACTTTGAATGTATTCATCCACCAGTCACAAGGGCAAGAGCTACCTGACCCTGGGTTGATTTGCACCCAGACACTTGAGCCATGCTAGGACGTATATATTGCACAATTACTGCAAAACAACTCAGTATTCCCACAATAAAGTATCTTATATATCGCAGTACAGAATGGTGATCAAACACTGTGATAAAGTGCTTGATCAACTGAATAGCACAGCATAAGTTGCACAATAAACTGTGAAGATTTAGGAGTTGGATCAGCCTGTGTCTAGCTGGCCGGGCTCAGAACTTTATTCATGTCAAGGTAATTTGCCCAGCACAGGTGCTTGTGTTCTCTCTTTAATTTTGTTTAGAGATGCAGCTCGGAAACAGGCCCTTCGGCCCACCGAGTCCGCGCCGACCATTGATCACCCTCACGCTAGTTCCACTTTTGCATCTTGCACACTCAGGGGCAATTCACAGAAGCCAATTAACCTACAAACCTGACGTCCCTTTGCGTGTGGGCAGAAACCGGAGCTCCCAGAGAAAACCCACGCAGTCACAGGGAGAACGTTCAAACTCTGCACAGACAGCAGGATCGAACCTGGATCCCTGGCGTTGTGAGGATGAAGCTCTACCACTGCGCCACCGTGCAGTACTGGATCAACTTCTGGATCAATGTCTGGTGATTCACTGTCCACAGCATGTTTGATGTTTACTGCTTATTGTTCAATTTTGACATATCTGTTCATTAAATACTCTGCACCCAATCAAATTAACCTGTACAGTGTTCCAGCTATAGAGCCAACAATGGAACTGGCAGACTGGCAGATTTATTTAAACTATTCCCTACACGGAAGGTACTGTAAATGCCTAAAGCCCCTGTCCCACTTAGGAAACCTGAACGGAAACCTCTGGAGACTTTGCGCCCACCCAAGGTTTCCGTGCGATCCTGGAGGTTTTTGTTCTCCGGCAACCACCTTCAACTAGCATTGCAACCGGCTTCGACTAATAAATTACCGATTTTTAACCACTTTGGACCATTAGGGAGACTGACAAAAACCTCTGGGAACCTCCGGGAACCGCACGGAAACCTTGGGAGGGGTGCAAAGTCTCCAGAGGTTTCTATTCAGGTTTCCTAAGTGGGACAGGGGCATTATGCATTTACAGTACCTTCCGTGTAGGGAATAGTTTAAGTAAATCTGCCAGTCTGCCAGTTCCATTGTTGGCTCTGTAGCTGGAACACTGTACCTGTTAAAACTCAGTGGGCCAGGCAGCATTTCTGGGGAGCATGGATAGGTGATGTTTTGGGTCGGGACCCTTCTTCAGAACATCTCTGGAGACGTAGATTTCGGGTCAGAAGGAAGGTCCAGACCTGAATCCTCACCTCTTTATGTTCTCTCGAAGTGATGCCTGACCCGCTGCATTACTCCAGCACTGTGTATCCCCATGTGTAAACCAGCTCCTGCAGTTCCTTGTTCCCACATGGTAAATGCATATATCAATTTTTAAAAACCGGCATTATATAAGCTCCATAAACCATTCAGAACCATTAAGTACACAATGAAACCGCACTATTTGCTACTATAAACTAATCAGTGTTTTAACCTGCACTGCACAGCAGCTGTAAACTATACTGTAAAAGCACTCTAAATTGTCCAGTACAAATACTATAAATTTTATGTTAACCACTGTAATGCGAACAAAATAAACCCATAAACTGTAAAATAAACTATTATTAGCTACTCAGTATTCTGAAGCCTTCACAATACGACTGCTGAAATAAATAACGGGCCAGCCAGAATAGGCTGCACAGTGTAATGAACATCGAGTAATCTTGTCAAACTATCAAAGCCAACTCAAGATTTCTAACATAAATGCCCATTTAACTATTTGGAGAAACTCACTTCAGTTAATGCTCCCGACACAGTGTAATTGTTATCATCTGCACAGTATAATTTAGTTTCGTTTAGAGATACGGCGCGGAAACAGGCCCTTCGGCCCACCGACCAGCGATCCCCACACTTTAATACTGTCCTAGTCCCACACTGGGGACAATTTACAATTACACCAAGCCAATTGATCTGCAAACCCGTACGCCTTTGAAGTGTGGGAGGAAACCAGAGAAAAACCAGGAAAAACCCCATGCAGTCGCGGGGAGAACGTGCAAACTCCGTACAGACAGCACCCGTAGTCAGCATGGAACCCAGGTCCCTGGCGCTGTAAGGCATCATGCCGATTGCACCTCAAGAATCATGCGATAGCTAATGAATAAATTACTATAGACTATTCAATTAAGTAAAATAAAACTACAGAGATGAACCTATATTGCATAATTACATCAAAACTAATGAATATTACCACACCAAAGTACCTGATATAATCACTATAAATTAATATAGACAGCAAAGAGCAATGATCTGAGGTTATCCTTCGACAGAGTTATAAAATGTACCATCTAACCACAATGAATTGCACACTACAATGACTACAGGTTGCATGATGCGCCTTCAATAATCTATAAGGTGAAAGTGCTCGATATGTCTACTGGTCAATAAATATATTGACTACTGCAAAACAAAAGTTACAGATTTCAAGCACAGTGAACAAGTACTACCTACTGTCATTGTAAACACTATGTTAGATAGAAATCGACTAACTTAGGTTAGTTAGTCAAGAGAGTTTATTGTCATGTGTCCCAGATAGGACAATGACATTCTTGCCCGCTGCAGCACAACAGAATATTGTAGGCATAAATACAGAACAGATCAGTGTGTCCATATACCATAGTATATATATATATATATATATATATATATATATATATATATATATATATATATATATATATATATATATATATATACACATAAATAAACAGATAAAGTGCAATAGGCTGTTATAGTTCAGAGTTTGTTTGAAGTTGTGTTTAATAGTCTGATGGCTGTGGGGAAGTAGCTGTTCCTGAACCTGGATGTACCAGGTTCAGGAACAGCTGTACCTTCTACCTGATGGCAGCGGAGAGATGAGTGAGTGGCCAGGATGGTGTGGGTCCTTGATGATGCTGGCAGTCTTTTTGAGGCAGCAACTGCGATAGATCACTTCGATGGTGGGGAGGTCAGAGCCGATGATGGACTGGGCAGTGGTCACAACTTTCTGCATTATTTTCTGCTCTTGGATGCTCAAGTTGCTGTACCAAGCCACGATGTAACCGGTCAGCATGCTCTCTACTGTGCACCTGTAGAAGTTCGAGAGAGTCCTCCTGGAGATACCGACTCTCCTTAACCTTCTCAGGAAGTAGAGGTGCTGATGTGCTTTCTTTATAATTGCATCAGTGTTCTGGGACCAGGAGAGATGTTTGGAAATATGCACGCCCAGGAATGTGAAGTTCCTGATCCTTTCCTCCATCGACCCATTGATATAAACGGGACTGTGGGTCCCCAACCTACTCCTTCCAAAGTCCACAATCAATTCCTTGGTTTTGCTGGTGTTGAGGGCCAGGTTATTGTGCTGGCACCATTTGGTCAATCGGTCGATCTCACTTCTATACTCTGACTTGTCCCCATCAGTGATACGTCCCACAACAGTGGTGTAGTCGGCGAACTTGGTGATGAAGTTCGCACTAAGTCTAGCTACACAGTCATGAGTATAGAGTGAGTACAGCAGGGGGCTGAGCATGCAGCCTTGAGGTGCCCCCATGCTGATCGTTATCGAGGATGACACATTTCCACCAATACGGACAGTATGTCTGTGGATGAGGAAGTCGAGGATCCCTTTTCAGAGGGATGCGCAGAGACCCAGTCCTGCGAGTTTGGTAACCAGCTTGGAGGGGATGATGGTGTTAAACGCCGAGCTGTAGTTAATGAATAACAGCCTGACATATGAGTTTCTGTTGTCCAAGTGGTCCAGAGTGGAGTAGAGAGCCAGTGAGATCGCATCCACCGTTGATCTGTTGTGGCGGTAAGCGAACTGCAGTGGGTCCAGGTTTTTGTCGAGGTATGAGTAGATTTGCGCCATAATCAGCCTCACAAAGCCCTTCATCATCACAGGCGTTAGCGCCACAGGTCGATAGTCATTGAGGCACGTCACCTTGCTCTTCTTGGGCACCAGTATTATTGATGCCCTTTTGAAGCAGGTGGGAACCTCAGACCTCAGAAGGGAGAGGTCGAAAATGTACGTAAAAACTCCAGCCAGTTGGTCCGCACAGGTTTTTAAAACACGCCTGGATATGCCATCAGGTCCAGGCACTTTCCGAGGGTTCACTCCCCTGAAGGATCTTCTGTCGTCAGCCTCTGTGACTGTGACTAAAATACCATCATGGCAAATGGGGGTTTGGGAAGGCACATCAGTGTTCTCCCTATCAAAGCGTGCATAAAACGTGTTGAGCTCGTCAGGGAGTGATGCTTCGCTGACATTTGAGCTGCCTCCTGATTTCGCCTTGTGAGAGGTGATTGCTTTCAAACCCTGGCACAGAGCAGAAATAGGCCCTGCTGCCCACCAACTCCGGACCGACCTGCGATCCCCGCACGCTAACACTGTCCTCTGCACACTTGGGATAATTTTACATTGATACCAAGCCAATTAACCTTCCAACCTGCACTTCTTTGGAGTGTGGGAGGAAACCGAAGATCTCAGAGAAAACCCACACGGTCACGGGGAGAACATACAAATTCCGTACAGGCAGCACCCGTAGTCAGGATCGAACCCAAGTCCCTGGCTCTGTACTCTACTGTTGTGCCACTGTGCTTCCCAACAGATTCTTGATCAACAGCCCAGACTCGCGAGTTCAGATCCCACCACTGCCACTGTGGCTAATCATCTGGAATATAATAAGGTGTCTTAGCAATGACCATCATAAAAATTAACAGAATGCCTTAAATGGTCAAGTCAAAAGTCAAAAGAGTTTATTGTCATGTGTCCATGACAGGACAATGAAAATCTTTCTTTGCATAGCACAACAGAACATAGAAGGCATTGACTACAATTCTATACGTAGATACACCCGTGAATTAATAAATTAATAAAGTGCAAATAACAGATGGAGGGATCTTAATGTTCAGAGTTCCGAGCTAAGTTTAATAGCCTGATGGCTGTGGGGAAGTAGCTATTCTGAAAATAAAGTGGAGGACTTAAGGGCAAGGCTGCTTTATCAAAGGGAGCTGAGGGAATGCTCTGTGTTCTGTTTCACAGAGACATGGCTCACCCCCAGCTCCCCAGACTCAGCAGTCCAGCCTGAAGGGTTCTCCATCCACCGCATGGACCGTACACTGGCATCGGGGAAAGGGAGAGGAGGGGGTGTCTGCCTCATGGTTAACTCTGCGTGGTGCTCAGACGTGCCAGTCCTGTCCAACTCCTGCTCTCCACACCTCGAACATCTGGCGGTGAAGTGCCGTCCCTTCAACCTTCCGAGGGAATTCACCTCCATCATTCTGATCGCAGTCTACATCCCACCCCAGGCAGACGTACGTCTGGCACTGGAGGAGCTGCACGCCGTGGTCAACAAACACCAGACATCTTACCCCGAGGCATTTACCACCATTGCTGGGGACTTCAATAAGGCAAACCTAAAGAAATGGTATTGGTATTGGTCTATTATTGTCACATGTACCAAGATGCTGTGAACATTTTTTTATCTTGCGTGCTATCCAGGTAAAACATACTTCAACACAATCAAACCATGCAAAATATAACGCTGTAGCGACTAAGAAAATACAGGTAATTGAAAAAGAGCGAGGGCCACAACGAGATAGAATTGAGCAGCACGGTGGCGCAGCAGTAGAGTTGCTGCTTTTCAACGCCAGAGGCCCGGGTTCAATCCTGACTATGGGTGCTGTTTGTTCAGAGTTTGCAAGTTGCCCCAAACACCGGCCACTGATTGGTGAACGAGGTCTGATTGACCTGGACGATGACACGTTGGCCTGGCTCACCTCAACGGAGCTGTATGTCTAAGAGACATACGACAGAAGTTCTCCCCAAGACCTGCATGGGTTTCCCCCCACACTCCAAAGACTCGCAGGAGTTTAGAAGAATGAGGGGGGACCTCATTGAAATAGACAGAATAGTGAAAGGCTTGGATAGTGTGGACGTGGAGAGGACGTTTCCACTAGTGGGAGAGTCTAGGACTAGAGGACATAGTCTCAGAATTAAAGGACGTTCTTTTAGGAAGGAGATGAGGAGAAATCTCTTTAGTCAGGGGGTGGTGAATCTGTGGAATTCTTTGCCACAGAAGGCTGTGGAGGACATGTCTGTGGATATTTTTAAGGCAGAGATAGATAAATTCCTGATTAGTACAGGTCTCAGAGGTTTTTGGGAGAAGGAAGGAGAATGGGGATAGGAGGGAGAGATACAGCAGATCGGCCATGATTGAATAGCGGAGTAGACTTGATGGGCCAAATGGCCTACTTCTACTATCACTTATGACCTTATGACGTACAGGTTTGTAGGCTAATTGGCTTGGTAAAATTGTGCATTGTCCCTAGTGTGTGTAGGATAGTGTTAGTGTACAGGCCTCGCTGGTCGGCTCAGTCTCAGTGGGCCGAAAGGCCTGTTTCCGTGCTGAATCTGTAAACTAAACTAAAATTGGGTATCAGGTAGACATCCTACGCTTATCAGATATCCATTCAAGGGTCTGGTAACAGTCGAGACCCTTCTTGAGACTGAGAGTCAGGGGAGAGGGAGACAGAGTAAGGTGTGAAAATGACAGATCAAATGCCTGAAGAAGGGTGACAACCTGAAACATCACCCATTCCTTCTCTACAGAGTTGTTCCCTGTCCTGCTGAGTTGACTCCAGCATTTTGTATCTATCTTCAACTCCAATGATGTACTGGCTTGTGTGGTATATTTGTAAATTGTCCCTTGTGTGTAGGGAATAGTGTTAGCATGTGGCGTTCGCTGGTCGGCGTGGACTCGGTGGGCCGAGTATCTCTACACGAAATAAACAAAACAAAACAGCACGATTAGACCGTACAACTTTAATCATTCATTGCAATAGAAACAAAATAGCAGAAGACTATTCAGTGCCATCACTAACTATTAGGCTATTTAACAGCTCCATTCTGCTCAATAAACCAGCTATGAATCGCCACAACTACCATTATATAACTCTAAATAAGTATACATTGCAGGAGAGTAAATCACCTTTGAATTTGCAAATGCAGCCTTCATAACTGTTCAGTACAACTGTAAACACCACAAAAATAATTCATGCTATAAGCACATCAACTACCTTAATCTGCACACTACAGCAGTTGAAATTTGCGGTTTTACAGGAAACGTTTATCTTGCGCAACACAGTTATTATTCTTGATTTAAACAACTACTGTACATGGTTACATTGGCATGGACTTCCCAGTACAACCAAAAGTACAACCTGTTTAAATTACACAATCCAACAACCAATAAAGTGCACAGTACATTTTTTTTAGAAAGAACTGCTGATGCTGGAAAAATCGAAGGTAGACAAAGATGCCGGAGAAACTCAGCGGGTGAGGTAGCATCTATGGAGCGAAGGAGCGAAGGTGCCCGAAACGTCACCTATTCCATCGCTCCATAGATGCTGCCTCACCCGCTGAGTTTCTCCAGCATTTTTGCCGTACAGTAGATTTTTCTAAATCTGCTCATTACAACAAAACAAAAGGCTTGGAATTATATACAGTAACGCCTTTCCTGACTTTACAGTGCACTTAGACCAAAATCCTTTTGATGTGTAGTCAGTGCAGCGATTTAGGCAACATAGCACCTAATTTCAACATTATCAAAACTCACTTTTTTTATTTTCATTTATCAAAAATATTTCTTCAAAAATTGAAATTATATATACAGTACGGAAAAAAAACCAAACAGAACCCTCCAACATAATACATGACAAATGATAAACTATCTTACAATCCTTATCAAGGATGCATTCAACCCCCCCCCCCCCCCCCCCCCCCCCCGTGGTGCCCATGGACAGCGCGTAGTCCCTCTCTAACACCACCCGGGCACGGACTTAACCCTGGAAAAGGGCAGAGCCCTCTTCCGCCTGGCGCCGTGACTTGCGGATGGCCAGCTTGGCCAGGCCCAGGAGCAACCCAACCAGGACATCCTCGGCCTTACCCTCGCCCCTACGCACAGGGTGTCCGAAGATGAGAATGGTGGGTGTGAAGTCCAGCCAGAAGGCAAGGAGCAGCCCCTTTAGATAATGGAACAGGGGCTGTAACCTCACACACTCCATATAGACATGGTACACAAACTCTTCCAGCCCGCAAAAGTGGCAGGCGGCTGGCGAGTCTGTGAACCACGCCAAAAAAAACTCACTTCAGGGCAGCACGGCGGTGCAGTGGTAGAGTTGCTGCCTTACAGAGCCAGGGGCCCCGGTCTGATCCTGTCTACGGGTGCTTGGCTGTACAGACTTTGTACGTTCTCCCCGTGTCCAGCATCAGTTTTCCCCGTGATCTCCGGTTTCCTCCAACACTCCAAAGATATAAATGTTTGTAGGTTAATTTGCTTGGTATAAATGTAAATTTTCCCTAGTATTTTGTAGGATAGGTTAGTGTGCGGGGATTGCTGGTCGGCGTGGACTCGGTGGGCCGAAGGGCCTGTTTCCACACTGTATCTCTAAACTAAACTAAACTAAACATTGGTGAACCCATGATGATACCTAATTTGTGCACAGCAAACTCCCTGAGACACCAATAACCAAGCAATCCAATTGATTTTTTGCTGGTAATGTTGAGTGAGAGCCAGATTACCAGGGATAATCAGGTCCACTTGAGAACGCATGTTCAACAACACATAACCAATTGACAGCACGGCCACTGGTTGCCTTACTGGGCTCTCAGCTAAGAATAGTCATCTTAAAACATTCATCTGGGCCTTGAATCCCAAATTAAGACTGTTACTTCCTGAGCCACAGTCATTACTATCAGAGACACCTGCCTTCCCAACTAAATATATCTGGCATTTTATATTTAAATTCCTGATTCTTAGCATCAACAATATTTTGTTTTATGCTGCCTGGCAGGGTGAGCACATTGCAGCATTTTGCTGCATTAATTTGCAGTATATAGGTCGGCACAGTGGCGCAGCGATAGAATAGACTACGGGTCTTTCCTGTACAGAGTTTCTACATTCTCCTCGTGACCTGCGTAGGTTTTTTCCCAGATCTTCGGTTTCATCCCACACTTCAAATATAACTAGCTCGTTGTAAGATTCCCCCCAGTCTAGTTTCACTCAAAATATCACGAGTCAAGCACTTGCGCAACTAATCTTTATTTTTACAAAACACAATTACAGTTCCATTACTATACCTAACCACCGCGGGTTCGATCCTTGTATCTGCCTGACCAAACCCTCTTTTGGCTCACTCAAGCAGAGACACTCCAGGAGGTCACGCAGTCCCAAGCTCTCTCCCAGAAGATCAACAGAGGAGCGGTCTTTTATAGGTCCCCGAACCTTGAGGGGCCGAACCACACGGGGGTGGTCTCTATACAGTCCAATAACAGATATCGATTAACAAAGTATATGATAGACATTTCCCTAACCCAATAATACAGGAACCAATAGAAAGAAAGCAAACAAGAATAAACATTGAAACATGTGCCCTGTGATTCAAACAGTTTCTCCGAGGCTCAACTGTTCGACCAATCATCGATCAACAGGATGACCATCTCGCAACATTATTTGTACTATTTACAATGCTTTTGCAGTGATCCAATCGAAATGATGCATTTAGGGTTTGTTTGCAAAACTGCTATATATTTTATCAATTTAGGAGAAACAAGGAGAACACCTGGACTCCTCACTATCCTGCATACCAGTCTGAGCCTAGACTGACCGGCGCCATTCAAAGGCTGTAAAGTTCAGCTGACAAGGGTTAAGCAATTCTGACAAGTGCAGGGATCCTCCATTTCATGGTGTCTTTAATTTGGCCCAATATTAACACAAAGACGTATAGGTGTATAGGTTTATTGGCTTGGTATAAGTGTAAATTGTCCCTAGTGTGTGTAGGATAGTGATAATGTGTGTGGATCACTGGTCAGTGCAGATGGTGGGCCAAAGGGCCTGTTTCCGCGCTGCATCTGTAAACTAAACTAATTTAAATCTCGGTGACACCACCAGAATCTTTTGCTAGAAAAACATTGTAAAATTGCTCAATCCCAAGCCTTTAATGTGGCACACTGACCAGAATAGTGAACCACATCAAAAACTCAACCGATCTAATAAAAAATAACATCGCTAAACCATAATAAAAGGGTGGGTGCAATTCTGATCAACTGGTCAATATACAGTAACCTCAATGCACGGTGGCGCAGCGCCAGTGTTTCTGCCTCGCAGCACCAGAGATCCGGGTTCGATCCTGACTACGGATGCTGTATGTACGGAGTTTTTACGTTCTCCCCTTGACCAGCAAGAGTTTTAGTTTAGAGATACAGCATGGAAACAGGCCCTTCAGCCCACCAAGTCCTCACCGACCAGCGATCCCCGCACACTAGGGACAATGTTTTACACTTACACCCAGCCAATTAACTTTCAAACCTGTACATCTTTGGAGTGTGGGAGGAAACTGAAGACCTCGGAGAAAACCCACGCAGATCATATAACCATATAACCATATAACCATATAACAATTACAGCACGGAAACAGGCCTTCTCGGCCCTTCCAGTCCGTGCCGACCATTTATTTTCCCCTAGTCCCACCTACCTGCACTCAGACCATACCCCTCCATTCCCTTCCCATCCATATACCTATCCACTTTACTTTTAAATGTTAAAATCGATCCTGCCTCCACCACTTCTGCTGGAAGATCATTCCACACAGCCACCACTCTCTGAGTAAAGAAGTTCCCCCTCATGTTACCCCTAAACTTCTGTCCCTTAATTCTCATGTCATGCCCTCTTGTTTGAATCTTCCCTACCCTCAATGGGAAAAGCTTATCCACGTCAACTCTGTCTATCCCTCTCATCATTTTAAAGACCTCAATCAAGTCCCCCCTTAACCTTCTGCGCTCCAAAGAATAAAGACCTAACTTGTTCAACCTTTCTCTGTAACTTAGTTGCTGGAACCCAGGCAACATTCTAGTAAATCTCCTCTGTACTCTCTCTATTTTGTTGACCTACAGGTCATGGAGAGAATGTAAAACTCCGCACAGACAGCGCCCATAGTCAGGATCGAACCCGGGTCTCTGGTGCTGCAAGAGCTGTAAGGCAGAAATTCTACCGCTGCGCCACCGTGCCGCCCGTATTATCTCGGAGATTTTCAGTTTCCCCCCCACATTCCATAGACCTACAGGTTTGTAGGCTAATCGGCTTGGCAAAATTATAAATGGTCCCTGGCGTGTAGGATAGCGTTGACGTGCGGTGATCGTTGGTCAGCGCGGACTTGATGGGCCGAACGGCCCATTTCCGTGCTGTATCTCTAAACAAAACTAAACTAAAATAAACTAAACTAGCAACTGTTAAAGTCACTGAGCTACAAACTATCTGGAACATCTATTTCTGTTGGCAGTACAGTGGAATTAAAAACAATTAAAAACCTATCAAACTACAGCCAATTACAAAGTACAACCTTCATTAGACACATTACAAACAATTTCAATAACACCACACAGCCAATCTACACAGCACAACCTTCAAGGAGAACCTTTATTACCACGTTACAAACACAAACAAAAAATGCACAGGGCAACTACTGTATATGAAGCACACAGTACAAAATCCAGAACCTGCACTCTCCAATGTTCATAACCAACAACTTCTGTGTACCATATGGAACCTGCTCCATAACAGCATTATACAATCACCATCAAATACTTGGAGTACATAACATACTTCCATAAACAGCGGAAGCTCTATTAGCTGAAGAGTACACTGTCGGAGGCACGGTGGCGCAGCAGTAGAGTTGCTGCCTGACAGTGCAAGAGACCCCGGTTCGATCCTGACAATGGGTGCTGTCTGTACGGAGTTTGCACGTTCTCCCCCTGACCGCATGGGTTTTCTCTGGGTGCTCCGGTTTCCCCCCACACTCCAAAGACCTGCAGGTTTGTAGGTTTGGTAAAAATTGTAAAATTGTCTCCAGTGCGTCGGATAGTGCGAGTGTCTGCACTGACTAGAGGGGCTCTCTAGTTCACGTCACGGCCATGTTTCCACCAGTCCTTCCACCATTATGCACAAGAAGCACAAGAAGCGCAAGACGCCATTGTATGCAGATGCTGAGAAGTGTGTTCAGCTCTATTTTAATCTTGTGACGTGGACTCGATAAAAGAAGGTCTCCAAAACTAAACTAAAAACCTAAACTCAGTACTAACTCCGTAAACCACACAGTATGACCTTCATAACCCGAACCTTCAAACTTTATATCTTGCACAGTAAAACTTTCATAACTTGCGCAGTACAAGCTTCATGATCCACTTAACACATAAACCTCATGACCTGCAGTCATAATAAATCACACAGTTAACCTACACAAACTGTACAGGACAATCTATATAAACTGCACAAAACAAACTACATCATCCCAAGCCCCAGAACACAGCACCGCATGACCTGTAGAACCAGTTCAACACCGCACAAGCTCAGCTATAAATGATAGAATACAACAGTATTTCATGTCAACCCAGGAGACCAATTTATTTAAACTGCACCATACAACCTTCCAAAATCCACGTTGTGCAACGGATGGGCATGGGCAAACTACAAACAAACTAACCAGCAGAACATAACTGTCATAAGCTACACGGCATACCACATCAACTGCACAGTTTCATCGACACAAACGGACAGTGCAACTTAAAATAAACCACACAACACAAGCTGAGTGAACAGCACAGTGTAACCTTTACCGACTGCACAGCACTGCATTAATAAACAGCACAGGACAACCTCAATAAACTAGGCAGCAACATTTGCATGACACAAAGGAAAGGGTGCAGAGAAGATTTACGAGGATGTTGCCAGGACTGATGGGTCTGAGCTACAGGGAGATGTTGAGCAGGTTGGGACTCTATTCCGTGGAGGAAGATGAGCGGTGATCTCATGGAGGTGTATAAAATCATGGGAGGAAGAGATCAGAATATCTTGCCCAGAGTAAGGCGAATCGAGAACCAGAGGACATAGGCTTAATGTGAAGGGAAAATAGGACTTGTTTAGAGGGATATCGGCCAAACGTAAGCAGGTGGGACCGGTGTAGATGGGATATGTTGGTCGGTGTGGGCAAGTTGGGCCGAAGGGCCTGTTTCCACGCTGTGTGAGTATCTGACTCTATGACTCTATGACACTGCACAACTGATATATACAGTAGAGCACAATCATTTATAATCTATGCCATGTAACAATTATAAACTTCATAGTTCAACAATGGTATGAAATGTTAAATAGCTGAGCTGTGCGATACCATGAACCTTGGAAAACTACTATAAACTTTAATAAAGATTAATTGTTTCATTGTTAAGTAAGTAAGTAAGTAAGGTTATTGGCCTAGTATTCACATACAAGGAATTTGCCTTGGTGCTCCGCCCATAAGTAACAACATGATGTACAGTGACAATTACGAATGACTCAGAAAACACTAAATGTTAATAATAATAAAACATTAATGATAAAACACCATTGATCAAGCATGTGAACCAACAAAATACCAGATCAGATGGAGGCTACAGATTTTTTGCTGTTGAGTAGAGCAACTACTCGTGGATAAAAACTGTTTTTATGTCTGGCTGTGGCAGCTTTGACAGTCCGGAGTCGCCTTCCAGAGGGAGGTATAGGAGCATAGGAGCATAGAGTATAGGAGCAGGGAGGTTCTACTTCAGTTGTATAGGGTCTTGGTGAGGCCACACCTGGAGTATTGCGTACAGTTCTGGTCTCCAAATCTGAGGAAGGACATTATTGCCATAGAGGGAGTGCAGCGAAGGTTCACCAGACTGATTCCTGGGATGTCAGGACTGTCTTATGAACAAAGACTGCATAGACTCGGTTTATACTCTCTAGAATTTAGGAGATTGAGAGGGGATCTTATAGAAACTTACAAGATTCTTAAGGGGTTGGACAGGCTAGATGCAGGAAGATTGTTCCCGATGTTGGGGAGGTCCAGGACAAGGGGTCACAGCTTAAGGATAAGGGGGAAATCCTTTAGGACCGAGATGAGAAGGAATTTTTTCACACAGAGAGTGGCGGGTCTCTGGAACTCTCTGCCACAGAGGGTAGTTGAGGCCAGTTCATTGGATATATTTAAGAGGGAGTTAGATGTGGCCCTTGTGGCTAAGGGGATTAGAGGGTATGGAGAGAAGGCAGGTACGGGATACTGAGTTGGATGATCAGCCATGATCATATTGAATGGTGGTGCAGGCTCGAAGGGCCGAATGGCCTATTCCTGCGCCTAATTTCTATGTTTCTATGTTTCTATATCTAGGCCAAGAAATGTATCGTCCATCATGTCGTCATTCTCTTCCCACTGTCTTCAAAGGTCTTATTCCGTGCAACCTTTAACGTTATTCTCTATTTAGTAACAGTGCAAACCAGAGTACTCGTTTGTTTTAACAACACTGTTCCACATGTCCTTCAACTTTTCTGTATCCTCCAAGGACCTCAAATATGAAAGTCATCTCGTTAGCCCATTGCTTCCATTGGCATCTCATTGTTTAATGGTGCGCCTTCTGTTGTGTGATCACTACTTCTCAATTTAACCTCTTCCGTTCGCCACTTTTAACCTTTCAACATCTGCGTTATCTGAGCCTTGGTCCTTCAAGTAAGTTTGGGAGTAATTGTAAAGGGTCCTTTCTTGTAATTTGCATTCCTTATTAAAGCATTTGCTTCCCGCTGGACCTCCACAGAAGAGGACCTACTCGACCACACTATTTTTGCCTCCTTCATCTTTCCCTTCCTCCGAAGTCAAGATGAATCATCTTCTGGCATCTGCTACATCCCCAACAGAAAGGCTCAAGGAGAATTGGTAATGTTCATCTCTTTGAAAGGGGCAAATGTCAACCATGCCTGCTGCTCAAATATATCAACTGAAGTTGAGGACTGATAGCTTTGTGGCAACGTTTTTTTTAAAAAAGCAATTAGCATAATCGTCTTGTAATAGCAAAGAGCATCCACGGAGTTCATGCTAAAGATTCGACAGAAAAATCCATGGCTCTAAAAGTATGGCAGTCTTAAATTATGGGGGGAGGTTGGTTGGTGAAATCATATTAAGTGCGATCTAATTACTTCAATGTTTATTAGAACCGGGGCACCATCAAAATTTTATTTAAATTAATCAGGTTTTGATTTAAGATATTAAATTCAAATTAATCATGTAAAAATGTAAATGAACCTTGAAGAATTTCCAGCTGTGAGCTCAGTCTGTTTCTTCGGATTCACTTTCAGAAATGGTTGAGGGTTTGTAAGGGTTGGGGGGAGGTGGAGGGAGGGGGGGAGGGGGGCTGTGCCCCAAACTCCTGGAAGTGTTATTGCAATTAAAAGATATTCAGCAGGACAGATGTAAAGAATGTGTTATAATTAAAAAAAGATCACAGTGGCAGTATCACAGATTTGCATGATTGGCCCATTGTGAAGCATCATTGATTACTGGGTGCACCAGCTAAGATGAAAACCTTTCCCTTAACTCTTCAAGGGCCACGGTGTTGGCATCACAGAGCCAAATACCCTGTGATTTAAGGGCTGCCTCAAGTGTGGGCAAAATAGGAACATAGAAACATAGAAAATTGAGGTAGGAGTAGGCCATTCAGCCCTTCGAGTCAGCCCATCCATTCAATATGATCATGGTTGATCATCCAAAATCAGTACCCCGTTCCTGCTTTTTCCCCATATCCATTGATTCCTTTATCCCTAAGAGCTAAATCTAGCTCTCTCTTGAAAACATCCAGTAAATTAGCCTCCACTGCCTTCTGTGGCAGAGAATTCCACAGATTCACAACTCTGGGTGAAAACGGTTTTCCTCATCTCAGTCCTAAATGGCCTACCCATTATTTTTAAACTGTGGCCCCTGGTTCTGGACTCCCCCCAAACATGGGGAACATTTTTTCTGCATGTAGCCCGTTCAATCCCTTGAGAATGTTATATGTTTCTATAAGATAGCCTCTCATCCTTCCAAAATCCAGTGAATATATGCCCTGTCGACCCATTCTTTCATCATACGTCCATCCCCCATCCCGGGAATTAACTTGGTAAACCTAAGCTGCACTCCCTTAATAGCAAGATGCATCTTTGTCCGAAAAAGGACTCTCACTGGCGTAACCGAGTGCACAAGATCATGTGGCGCAGCAGTAGAGGCGATGTACGAGGGATACGATTCCTTTCGAAATTATCATAGACTCATTCACCACGGAAATAGGCCCTTTGGCCCATCTCGGCCCGCCTGCCCAGGTTTTATAGCCCAGCTAGCACTTTTTTGCCTGCAATTGGCCTATCTTCCTCTAAGGCTTTAAGCCAAAGATAGGCCCAGAGTGCTGAAGTAACTCAATGGGTCAGGTAGCATCTGTCGAGAAAAATGATAGGTGATGTTTCTGGTCGGGACCCCTCTTCAGATTGCTTCTGCTTCTGCAGTCTGAAATAGGGTCATAGGGAAATAGGACCCGAAACATCACGTACCATTTTTCTCCATAGCTTGGCCCGCTGAGTTACTCCAGCACTTGTGCCCATCTTCTGTACTCAATACCCCTACAGATAAGGCAAGCAAGCTGAATGCCTTCTTCACCATCCTATCTACTTGTGTTGACACTCTCAGGGAACTGTGTAACTGTTCTCCCAAGTTTCATGTAGGAAGGAACTGCAAATGCTGGTTTAAACCAAAGATAGACACAAAAAGCTGGAGTAACTCAGCGGGACAGGCAGCATCTCTGGAGAGAAGGAATGGGTCGAGACCCATCTCCCTAGGTTCCTCTGTTTTACAACACTTTGCAGAGTCCTACCATTGACTGTGTTAGTCCTTCCCTGATTTGATTTACCAAAATGAATCACCTCGCTCCTGTCAGCATTAAATTCCATCTTTCATTCCCAGGCCCAATTCCCTTTTTGATTCAGATCCTTCTTTCGACCTAGATAGCCTTCTTCTTTGCCCACTATACCACCACTTTTGGCGGCATCCACAAATTTACCAATCAAGTTAAGAACATCATCATCCAAATTGTTAAAAGCGATGAGGTACAACATATTCCTGCTACACCTGCTTGTCACAGCCCTCCTCCAAATAGTCTAATCATATCGATGCTCTGGCCCAGAAAGAATACCAATGCCTCTATTTCCTCAACAGGCAAAGGAAATTCACCATGTCTCCAACCGAGTTTATTTTAGTTTATAGATACAGCGTCGAAACAGTTCCTTCGGCCCACCGAGTCCGCACCGACCAACAATGACCTGTATACTAGTTATTTCCAACACGCTAAGGACAATTTACAAACGTCAACCCAGGTCCCCGGCGCTGTAAGGCAGCGACTGTACCGCTGCGCCACCGTGCCGCAGTAGAGTTAGCTGTGATCACTCTGCGATCAAAGGCTATTCTCCTTCCGAGTCCCTAGCCACGTTCTGCAACTTTCCAAGACTTTAGTAACTCCTGCCGCACACTGTGAAAATGTTGTCTGGAACTCTACAAAGAGATCATCAGCCTTCACAGTTGATAATCCCCCCAGCTACGGTACATTTCAAAGTGAGCAAAAGGCTGGTGAGTAACTCGATCAGCAAGCCTCCAAGTCAAACGTGACAACAATGCTCATGCCCCCGTGACAAGAGCCTTTCAGGTTGTTTTCTGTTCTCTATACGGTGTTTTGCTTGGAGCATTAATGACAATGAATTAATGATGGTCCTCCGGGATAATTATAACAAGAGATGACACAGATCTGATGAAATTTCAGAGGGAGCTGATGGCACTGGTGGGACTGGGGAGAGAAGGGCAGTGGATCTTGCCCAGCTAATGCTAGGCTGGCTTGATTGGCCTACTGGGTATTCAGGGACGTGTCTCACCACTCACCTGCATGTCCCTGTACAACTGAGCTACCCCCACCCCCCCTCCACCCCCCCTCCACCCCCCCCTCCTCCCATCCCACCAGCACTGACAACAACGCAAACAGAGAGAAAGGGACTCAGGTGGCGGGGAGAGGAGAAGGCTGAGTCCACCTATACGTGATTGGCGTGCATTATTCGCCACGTCGTTTGCAGCGGCGACTGCAAGAGGCATTGCCCAAGGGTCACTTGTTCAACAAGCAGCTTTTACACTCTGCTTTCAAGACTGGTCGTGCAGGCAGCAACTGAGAGGAAGGGATGAGATTCAATTCCCCGAGGTAGGCAGGCAGGCTGATATTCCAGTCACATTCTGCACTGCTGTGGAAACGAAGCAGTCAGATGAAACTTTCTGTCCAGCAGAGGCATATCAAACAGTCTGAAGAAGGGTCTCGAACCGAAACGTCGCCTATCTCCTTTGCTCCTTAGATGCTGCTGCACCTGCTGAGTTTCTCCAGCTTTTTGTGTAACCCCCCACATCAAACATTTCTCTTGACCAGTTGGGATCTCCGGAGGTTTCATTGGACTCCTCGAGCATCCTTCTGAAAATGGAACATGGAAACATAGAAAACAGGTGCAGGAGTAGGCCATTCGGCTCTTTGAGCCAGCACCGCCATTCAATATGATCATCCACAATTCCTGCTTTTTCCTCATATCCCTCGATTCCATTAGCCCAACGAGCTATCTCTAACTCTCTCTAGAATACATCCAGTGAATTGGCCTCCACTGCCATCTGTGGCAGAGAATTCCACAGATTAACATCTCTCTGGGTGAAAACGTTTTCCCTCATCTCAGTCCTAAATGGCCCACCCCTTATTCTTCAACTGTGGCCTCTGCTTCTGGATAACATCTCATAGCCTCCTCAGGACTTTGGAAGAGGAAAGATGGGGGCCTACAATCCTGTTTATATCAACGCGACGGAGGTGGAGAGAGTCAAAAACCTCAAATTCCTGGACGTACATATTTCCAAAGATACTTCCTGGACCAAGCACACTGACGCAATTATATATACAGCACACCGACGCCTCTATTTCCTGAGAAGATTACAGAGATTTGGTATGTTAGAGAGGATTCTCTTGAAATTTTACAGGTGTACAGTAGAGAGTACATTGACTGGTTGCATCGTGGCCTGGTTCGGCAACTTGAACGCCCGGGAACAGAAAAGACTGCAGAACGTTGTGAATGCTGTCCAGTCCAACACCATGTCTGACTTCCCCACCATCAAAGGGATTTATCGGAGTCGCTGCCTCAAAAAGGCAGCCAGCATTATCAGAGACCCACACCATCCTGGCTACACACTCATTTCACTCCTGCCATCGGGGAAGATGGTACAGGAGCCTGAAAACTGTAACGTCCAGGTTCAGGAACAGCTTCATCCCTACAGCCATCAGGCTATTAAACACAACAACCTCAAATAAGCTCTGAATTTCAATAATCTATTATCATTAATATCATTATTATTATTATTATTATTATTATTATTATTATTATTATTATTATTATTATTATTATTATTGCACTACTATTGTTTGTTTTTTCAGTATGTATGTATATATATGTGTGTGTGTGTGTGTGTGTGTGTGTGTGTGTATATAACATATATATGTGTGTGTGTGTGTACCTGTGGGTATGTGTCTATATGCACACTGAATGTTTATTATATTGTTTACAGTGTACTATGTTTACATGTTCTGTTGTGCTGCAGCAAGTAAGAATTTCATTGTTCTATCTGGGACACATGACAATAAAACACTCTTGACTCTTCACCTGCATTCACGACCCCACGTTCACGCTTGGCCAGGCCGACCCTGCAACGCTGCCAGGACAACAAACAGACCTTCATGGTCAGATCAAGATCCCTGCACTGACAACAACTGGGTCTTGGAAATGGCTCCAAACTGGCGACTTTGTATACTGTCCAGGTACACTACTGCTGTACACCTGTATTGTATCGGACATGCTTGTCTAATATGTATCTAGGTACTTATGTATAGTGATCCTTGTACCGAACTGTATACAAAAATGAATTTAGTATATGTGAGCAATGCCATACCATATCAAACCATACCGTACCATACCAGAAGAATGGATGTGGAGTGGATGTGGAGAGGATGTTTCCACTAGTGGGAGAGTCTAGGACCAGAGGTCATAGCCTCAGAACTAAAGGATGTTCTTTTAGGAAGGAGATGAGGAGAAATGTTTTTAGTCAGAGGGTGGTGAATCTGTGGAACTCATTGCCACAGAAGGCTGTGGAGGCCAAGTCAACGGGTATTTTTGAGGCAGAGATAGATAGATTCTTTTGTAGTGCAGGTGTCAAATGTTATGGGGAGAAGGCAGGAGAATGGGGTTAGTAGGGGGAGATAGATCAGCCATTATTGAATGGCGGAAAAGACTTGATGGGCCGAATGGCCTAATTCTACTTCGATCACATGACTTTATGACCTTATGACCATATACCCGCCACCTTCTGTGTGAAAAAGTTGCCCCTCAGGTTCCTATGAAACCTATCCCCTTCTCACCTTGACGGAGGAAAATCTTTCTCTCCGCAACCTGAACCCAATCAAACTAAAAGGGAGGCTGCAGGTTTTGGTCGGGAAGACTGAATGTAGCGCGACCTTAAGCACACAGTCAGCTGAGTGGAAAACTTTAAGAAAATGGCTGCATAACCTTCTCCCACTTGAAAGATTCAATCAGAGACGTTCTACCTTCATGGAGAACGGCTTCATGCAGCTTTTGACATTTTGCTCTCTGCTATAATAAACCAATTACATAAGAATTTAAAAGCTGTGATTAATCGTTTATAGATTCAAGCTGTGTAACTGGTATTTGCAATGGAGCCTTTTTCCAGGAAAGGGCTGGTGTATGAATCAAAAGTCGAGGCCTTCAATCTGAACAGCCAGACTTTCTGTTTTCTCGTGGATTCTGCTTTTATTCCCCCAACCCCAATGAACAATGTTTTTTTTGTAGAATTTTCGCATGTTTAATTGCGGGGAAAAAGTTAATTGCCGCCAATCTAAATGTCTCTCAAAAGACTACTCCTGTCGCACTTTTAATTGCGATCAGCTCCTTAAAGTGTGTTGGCTAATCACGTTTCTTGGCTTGCCTGCCAAAAAAAATTCCAACGCGAAAACACCCCTCTTGACAAAAAAGTGAAACACTCGGCGAATTTGCACGGAATGAAACCGCGCTCTTCGTGATAGCTTCATGATTCCTTGGTGCGACCAGATTGAAATTTCTTCCTTCAATAACAGACGCATGGAGGCATTAAAAAACGAAACGGGCTCAGGCTCCTGTTAAACTTATTCATCCGTTAAGGGTTTTTATGCTTGCATCACATGCTCGCAGTATGATTGCACCTTTTTAAATATCGACAGCAACGTAGAGAACTGGAGCCATGTTGGTTAAAGCCTCAGCTTTGCGCGTAGTAAGATGTGAACTCTTTATCGCAACCACTGATATGTGGATGCACCGTCAATTAGCCGATTTCTAAAGTTGAGTATTATTTTTGAGGATCCGTGTTCCGTGGGGAGCTGGACTGAGAATATCAGTCCACCCCCTGTAAGAAGCCCATTAGCACTTAGCCAACACATATTTCAAGAACTCAGAGCCCAGGGAATATTAATGACTGCAGAGCTGCTGGTATTCTGCATGGAGAGGGTGACAGGCCCCGATGGCCATTAGAGGTGGTAAGTGAAGTTAAACAGCCATCGGAGATCTTCTTTCGTTGCTCTGCTCAAGGCCAGTCCTCGTGATGAGGGGATTGTAGGTGGTGGGGGGGGGGGTGGGTGGTCCAATCCCATCCCCTTTCACTCAGAGTGTGTTTTTTTTTAGTTCAGAGATACAGCGCAGAAACAGGCAATTCTGCCCCCTGAGTCTGTGCCGACCAGCGATCCCCGCACACTAAAGGGCCTGACACACTGTATGAGGTAATTCAAGAGTTCTCCCGAGTTTTCCCCTGATTCGAACTCGGAGAATGGCCTTGGCGGGTCCGTAGGAGTTTGTGGATGTCTCGTAGTGACTCGTACGAGTGACGGTAGGTACTCGGGAAATCCAGTAAACTTGTGACGGTTTTTCTACACTGTGAAAAATGTCCACAAGTAAAAAAATACTCGTGATGAAAAGGATTGTTACTTTGTAAACACTATCCTACACACACGGGGGACAATTTACAATCTTTCACCCGCAGCCAATTAACCTACAAACCTGTACGACTTTGGAGTGTGGGAGGAAACTGGAGCACCCAGGAAAAACCCACGCGGTCACCGGGAGAACGTACAAACTCCGTACAGACAGCACCCATAGTCAGGATCGAACCCGGGGCTCTGGCGCAGTAAGGCAGTGGCTCTACCACTGTGCCACTGTGCCAGCTCTCTTGAACTGTGTTTGTTTTTGGGCAGCGCAGTGACACAGTGGTAGAGCTGCTGCCTCACAGTGCCAGATACCCACATTCCATCCTGACAATGGGTGCTGACTGTACGGAGTTGCTACATTCTCCCTGCAAATTTTCTCCGGGTGCTCCGGTTTCCTCCCATATCCCAAAGGCATGCAGGTTTGTAGTTTAATTGGCTTCCATGAATTGCCCCTCGAGTGTGCAGGACGTAGAACTAGCGTGAACGGGTGATCGATGGTCAGCAAGGACTCGGTGCGCAGAATGGCCTGTTTTGACACTGCATCACTAAAACTAAACAAGTTTTACAATAACTGAAGCAAGAAGTTCTTAGCCCTACAGCCCAGTGACAAATGTATGAGTCTTTCCCTGTTGTCTTTACTTGCCAAGGTTCTTTTTGGCAGCAACTCCCAAACCATCATTCACCAGCGGCTATAAAGAAGTGGGCAGCAGTTTAGTTTAGTTTAGAGATACATCATGGAAACAGGCCCTTCGTTCTGCCGAGTCCGTGCCGGCCATCGATCACCCGTTCACAGTAGTTCTACCTTATCCCAATCTCCTTATGCACTTGGGGGCAATTTACAGCGGGCCAATTAGCCTGTAAACCCGCACGACTTTGGGATGTAGGTGGAAGCTCGAGCACCCGGGGGAAATGCTGGTGGCCTTGGCGAGGCAGCGTGAAATGTAAATGGAGTCAATGGAATGGAGTCATTGGTTTGGGTGATGGCCTGGGCTGTGTCCACAATTCTCTGTGGTCTCAACTCTTCTGGAAGTTACATTCCGCAGACATTTCGCGCTTCCAGGACTCGAAAGCACAAACTGCTTCCAAGATGGCGCCCAATGCGGAGACTATTTATGTGCTAGCCTCAGAAGCAGTTCTACAAACTCACATTACAATCGCTCCACACTCTAAAATGTGTATTCTTGCTGCAACATTTCTTACTTTAACTATGCTCCCCTTGGACTATCCTTGACTGGACATTGCTGGCTTTACCTTCCCCTAAATGTTATTCCCTTATTATGTACCCATCTGTAAATGAATTGATTGTAACCATGTATTGTTTTTCTGCTGACTGGTTAGCACGCAACATGAAGCTCGTCACTTTACCTCGGTACACGAGACAACAAGCTAAACTGGGACTGAAACAGGACCTGAACTTCACTGTAGATCAGAATCTTTTGTTGAAATGTGGAGAAATATTTGAACCCTGCCCTATGCCAGCACTTTCAGATTATTTTAGATCAAGTGCACAGTTGTATCCTGGTTGGACAATGTTGTAGGCAGCCTCCTTATCGCCTCCTGCACCATAACTGAGATATAGCATCATAGAGCATAATAATCATACATCGAGGAAATAGGCCCTTCGGCCCCACTTGCCCACACCGACAAACGTGTCCCATCTACGCTAGTCCCACCTGCCTGCGATTCGCCCATATCCCTCTAAACCTGTCCATGTAGCTGTCCAAATAATTCTTAAACGTTGCGATAGCACCTGCCTCAACCACCTCCTCCGGCAGCTATTTCCATATACCCACCACTCTTTGTGTGTAAAAGTTACCCCTCAGACCCTATGAGACAGGTGGTGGCTGTAGGTGTGATCAAGCCAATTACTAAGAAAGAATTTACTGTAAAGGGCTGTCAGTAAAATAATAAACAAGAAGTTGGGAGGTCATGTTGCTGTTGTATAAAACGTTGGTGAGTATTGTGTACAGTTCTGGGCACCGTGTTATAGTAAAGCTATTGTCAAGCTTGAAAGGGTTCAGAGAAGATTTATGATGATGTTGCCAGGACTAGAGGGTGTGAGCTATAAGGAGAGCTCGAGTAGGCTGGGTCTCTTTTCCTTGGAGCGCAGGAGGGTGAGGGGTGATCTTATAGAGGTGTATAAAATCATGAGAGTATTAGATCGGAAGTCTCTTGCCCAGAGGACCAGAGACCATAGGTTCAAGGTGAAGGGGAACTGAGGGGTAACGTTTTCACACAAAGGGTGGTGGGCGTATGGAACAAGCTGCCAAAGGCTGGGACTATCCCAACATTTAAGAAACTGTTAGACAGGTACATGGATAGGACAAACTTAGAGGGAAAGGGACCAAGTACAGGCAGGTGGGACTAGTGTTGCTGGGACATATTGACTGGTGTGGGCAAGTTGGACCAAAGGGTCTATTTCCACACTCTATGACTAAGTGAATGTCACCACCAGTCACTAAGCAAACCCTGAGACTGATACCAGTAAAATGTTTATTAATTAAATCTCTCCCCCCCACCCCCGCACCTTAAACCCATGCCATCTAAATCTGGGGCTCTTTAGTTGTATTTTTAGGATCAGTCCAATAACTCAACCATTGGTACCCATGCCTTCACCCACTCAGCTCTGGAATTTCATTCTTACATCTTCCCTGTTTCCTCCTTAAAGCATGCATTAAAATCATCATTGTTTTGGTTGCTTGAACTAATATAGCCGGGGGTGGGAGATTGCAACCTTCACGTGGTCCACCCTGTTTCAACGAATGCAATCAACCTGGCGTGCACAAACAGAAGATCAAACAGAACAAGTTGTCTTACAACTTTAGCCATACGCAAGAAGAAGAAGAACTAATATAGCTTATCGTGAATTTTATTTTTGAGAGTCTAATATTTTCTACTTTAAGGCCGGCATGGTGGCACAGCAGTAGAGTTGCTGCCTTGCAGTGCCAGAGACCCAGGTTCGATCCCGACCACGGGTGCTCTCTGCACGGAGTTTGTACGTTCTCCCCCTGACCGCGAGATCTTCGGTTTTCACCTTCACTCCAAAGACGTACAGGTTTGTAGGCTAGTTGGCTTGGTATAAATGTAAATTGTCCCCAGGGTAGTGTTAACCTGCGGGGACCGCTGGTCGGTGCGGACTCGGTGGGCCAAAGTGGCTGTTTCCGCGCTGTTTCTCTAAACTAAACATATGCACAGAAGTTGATGCACTATCAGCACTCGTAATGTCAGTGCAGATTAATATGGTCTTGACACACATTGTCCATATATGCCATTCGGGGTCAAGTGAATGAACAGGGTGGAAGCTCAAATTCCCCACAGCTGCTGAGCCCTGTTGCTTTGTACTGAACTGAAAAGAGGCAGGCTTGTCGAACAGAGAGGATTAAGGGGCAGCTTTAGCCCCAAGGTAACATATGTCATCAAGCTGTCTAAACCATGGCACACAATTAATTACATGCAACAAGGTGAGATCCTGTAATGCCAGTGGATCAGATATAGGCCCACCATCCCCTCCCCCTCCCCCGCTATCTCAAAGCAACACATTAATAATTTGATATTACAATAAACCTCACCATATTGCAACTGGTCCCTGGGTTTTTACTTCACAATGTCTCTTTGTTTCACTCTCCAAAAAAAACCCTCCCTGTTCCTTGGTGCTTTGAAAGGATAATGACATCTGCTCTTAGCCCTGGCCTGAAGGGAGAAGGTTAGATCTTCCAGACTGAAGACATTTCAGACCAACAGAAAGTGCGATGCCAACAACATGTTAAAGAAATAATATGAGGAATTTCATAAGTTCATAAGTTCATGAGTTGTAGGAGCAGAATTAAGCCATTCGGCCCATCAAATCTACTCCGCCATTCAATCATGGCTGATCTATCTATCCCCCTCAAATCCATTCTCCTGCCTTCTCCCCCTAACCCCTGATACCTATACTAGTCAAGGCAAATAATTCATTAGTTCATGAGGTGTAGGAGCAGAATTAGGCCATTCGGCCCATCGTCTACTCTGCCATTCAACCTCATTCTCCTGCCTTCTCCCTGTAACCCCTGACACCCGTAATAATCAAGAATCTATCTATTTCTCCATCGACACGCGGGGCGACGCCTGTTTGGTCGTGTGTAGTCGCCCAAAGAGTCGTACCTTTTTCTGGTCGCCGCTGGATTGTCAACATGTTGAAAATTTTCGGAGACCCGCTGCACCTGATGGGTGCCGGCAAGTTGCCGAAAAAATCGTGTAAGTGGGACAGGCCGTTCAGGTTGCAAAGGAAAGTTGACCTGGGCTAAACCCGGTAGCACCACCCTGATTATGCCATTATCAAAGCAGTCCAGATGAGAACATCCAAGAATTGTCCTGGAGTTCGATTAATAATGGATGTGTGTTGCACTGGTCATTCGGATGCTAAGAATTGGCCAGGATAGAGTAGAGACGGAGAGGATCTTTCCGCTAGTGGGAAAGTCTCGGACGAGAAGCCATAGCCTCAGAATAAAATGATGTACCTTTAGAAAGATGAGGAGGAATTTCTTTAGTTAATGGGTGATGAATCTGTGGAATTCAGAAGGCTGTGGAGGCCAAGTCAATGGATAATTTTAAGGTGGAGATTGGTAGTACAGGTGTCAGAGTCAATGTAATTATTAAGAAAGCTCATCAGCGCCTCTACTTCCTGAGAAGATTACAGAGAGTCGGTCTGTCAAGGAGGACTCTCTCTAACTTCTACAGGTGCACAGTAGAGAGCTTGCTGACCGGTTGCATCGTGGCTTGGTTCGGCAACTTGAGCGCCCTGGAGAGGAAAAGACTACAAAAAGTAGTAAACACTGCCCAGTTCATCATCGGCTTTGACCTCCCTTCCATCGAGGGAATCTATTGCAGGCGCTGCCTCATAAAGGCCGGCAGTATCATCAAGGACCCACACCATCCTGGCCACACACTCATCTCCCTGCTACGTTCATGTAGAAGGTACAGGAGCCTGAAGACTGCAACGATCAGGTTTTGGAATAGCTACTTCCCCACAGCCATCAGGCTATTAAACTTGGCTCGGACAAAACTCTGAACATTAATAGCCCATTATCCGTTTATTTGCACTTTATCAGTTTATTTATTCATGTGCGTATTTACGTATATAATGGTATATGGACACACTGATCTGTTCTGTAGTCAATGCCTACTATGTTCTGTTGTGCTGAAGCAAAGCAAGAATTTCATTGTCCTATCAGGGACACATGACAATAAACTCACTTGAATCTTGAATCTTGAGGGTTTATGGGTAGAAGGCAGGAGGATGGGGTTGAGAGGGAAAGATAGAACGACCAAGATTGAATGGTAGCATAGGCTTGATGGACCAAACAGCCTAATTCTGCTCCTACAACTTATGAACATGAGTTATTTGCCTTGGATTTCAATGTGAACCTAGGTTCCTGGTACGAAACAATTAGATAGCTGACCAATGTACATTGTTGCTAAATTCTGGTTGCATTGAATTGATTTCTGTGTTCTCTGTATGATTTCAATTATGTCGTAAACAATAAAATCAAAAGTTGTCTACGCGGAACTGATTGAAGTAGTAAGTTCTGAGAGCTAAGAGGTCTTGGTACCATGGCGGTTAAGTTACCAGACCACCAGGCAAAGTTCTGATCCAAGGAGATGAGTTCATATCTCCACCACGGTAGCTAGGGAATTGAAATCTAAGCAGTTAAGTAAAATCTGGAACTACTTAATCGATTGGATTTAATGACGGAACGATTGGATTGTCATAAAAACCCACCTGGTTCATTAACACCCCATCAGGAGAGAAATCTGCTCCCCTAGTTTGGTTTACTCCAAAGATGTACAGGTTTGTAGATGAATTGGCTTGGTATAAATGTAAATTGTCCCTAGTGTGTGTAGGATAACGTTAGTGTGCAGGGATCGCTGGTCGGTACGGAGTCGGTGGGCCGAAGGGACTGTTTCTGCACTGTACCTCTAAACTAAACTAAACTAAACTAAACATCATATGTTAGTCCAACCTCACCAAAGTCATTGACTTTTAAATGCCTTCTTGGTTTAGCAGCAATTAAGGAGACAATAAATACAATTGGAGAGATAACAAAATCCAATCAGGCGGAAAAATGATATGTAAAACATATCCTGCAAACACATCAATTTTAAAAAGTTTAATTCAGTTTAGTTCAGAGATACAGCACAGAAGCAGGCCCTTCAGCCCACCGGGTCCGTGCCGACCAGTGATCCCCGCACATTAACACCAACCTACACCCCACTAGGGACAATCTTTTTACATTTTTCAAGCTAATTAACCTACAAACCTGTCCGTCTTTGGAGTGTGGGAGAAAACGAAGATCTCGGAGAAAACCCACGCAGGTCACAGGGAAAACATACAAACTCCGAACAGACAGAACCGTAGTCAGGATCGAACCCGGGTCTCCGGCGCTGCATTTGCTGTAAGGCAGAAATTCTATCTCTGCTCCACCTTGACTTATATAATGAAACCTACAGAAACATTGAAATTAATGCAATATGTAGAACATTTAATCATCCCAAGACTCATTTGACATTCATGAAGAGCATGGTGGATCTTCTACCTCAGTGCCACCTTTCTGCACCAATTCTTTAGGGTGGCACTGTGGCGAAGTGGTAGAGTTGCTGCCTTACATTGCCAGAGATCCAGGTTTGATTCTGACTATGGTGCTGTCTGTAGGGAGTTTGTACATTCTCCTTATGACTCCAAAGATGTGCAGGTTTGTAGTTTAAATGGCTTCTGTAGGGATTGTCAGCAGTGCATAGCATAGAGCTAGTGTATCGGTGATCGCTGGTCAGCACGGACTAGTGGGCCGAAGGGCCTGTTTCCACGTTGTTTCTCTAAAATGACAAAACTAAAACTCCATGAATTGGCTTCATATCCAAAAGCAAAATACCTAGCTATGCCTGCAATAAACTCACTAACTATAAGTTCTCCTGAGTAGTGAATTCCAGAGTTTCACTACCTACATGGTGACGACATTTCTTGCCATGTTAATGGCCAATGCCCTACTTTGCAGTTGTGATTTGGAAATGATTGAGGAAGTAGGGGAAATGTTTAAGAAGGAACTGCAGATGCTGGAAAATCGAAGGTAGGCAAAAATGTTGGAGAAACTCGGAGGGTGAGGCGGGTCGGACTGAAGAAGGGTCTGAACCTGAAATGTCGCCTATTTCCTTCGCTCCATTGATGCTGCCTCACCCGCTGAGTTTCTCCAGCATTTTTGTCTACCGAGGAGGTAGGGGATGTCAGTTTACAAATACGTCAAATCACCAAAAACAAATCTGCATGGCTATAAAAACCGATGGTCTATTTCTATTTGGATAGAATTCAAAGGTTGGTAGGTTATGTTCAACCCGTTTTAAACATTGGATTAGCAACATTGATGAAGGGCCCTCAGCCTAAAACGTTAACATTATTCCTCTTTTCATGGATGCTGCCTGACCTGATGAATGTTTCCAGCTGACAAAGCTGTTCACAGGGGTGGTTGGAAAATCTCCAGAATTGGCTACCCTGTCGTAGTGCAAGCTAAATCATCAAGGGTAATTAAGGAGCAGATAGATCCATTTTTTTAAGATCTGGGAATTGAAGACTACATGAAATTGAGGACTACATAGAGGAGATACAAGGTGCTGAAATCTTGATCAAAGCACAAAGTGCTGGAGTAACTCTGCGGGTCAGGCAGCATCTGTGGAGGATGTGGATAGGTGACTCTTCTTCCTGCTCAAGACTTAAGAAGGATTTAAAGAAGGATCCCAATCCTAAACGTTGCCCATCCATGCCCTCCACAGATGCCGCCTGACCCAGAGAGTTACTCCAGCCCGTGTGTTCTGGGGAGTTGTGGCCTGAGGCAGTTAGAAACATAGAAACATAGAAAATAGGTGCAGGAGTAGGCCATTCGGCCCTTCAAGCCTGCACCGCCATTCAATATGATCATGGCTGATCATCCAACTCACTATCCCGTACCTGCCTTCTCTCCATACCCTCTGATCCCGTTAGCCACAAGGGCCACATCTAACTCCCTCTTAAATATAGCCAATGAACTGGCCTCAACTACCCTCTGTGGCAGAGAATTCCACAGATTCACCACTCTCTGTATGAAAAATGATTTTCTCATCTCAGTCCTAAAGACTTCCCCCTTTTCCTTAAACAGTGACCCCTTTGGCAAGACAAATTTCACTACACCAATTGGTGTATGTGACAATAAATGTCCTTTGTCCTTTGTCCTGGTCCTGGACCTCCCCAACATTGGGAACAATCTTCCTGCATATAGCCTGTCCAACCCCTTAAGAATTTTGTAAGTTTCTATGATCCCCCCTCAATCTTCAGTTCTGCTGTGACCCCATTGAAAGGTGGGACAGGCTTGAGGGACCGAAGCACTTACTTCCGCTCCCATTCCTTAATATTTTTTCCGTGTTTGTTCCCTGTTCTTGTTTCGGATTTCCAGCATCTGCAGTTTTTTTTTTTTTAATTTTCAACACTTTGAACATTGCTTACAATGCTAGCTGCTCTCATGTAAAAAGGATGCAGAAGCACTGTATCAAGCATGGAAAATATTTAAAAGCTCGATTGTCGAAATGCAGGAACATTCAAAGAATGAGGATCCAAGATCTTCAGTTTCCTCCCATACTCCAAGGACGTACAGGTTTGCTGGTTCACTGGTTTGGTATAATTGTAAATTATCTCTAGTGTGTGTAGGATAGTGTTAATGTGCGGGGATCGCTGGTCGGTGCTGACTTGGTGGGTCGAAGGGCCTGTTTCTGCGCTGTATCTCTAAATTATTATTTTTTTTAACGAAATACTAAGAGACTGGATCTCTTTTCCCTTACGGAGAGGGTAACGTTTTGGACCCCTTTAAAATTATGAAAGCTTTTGATACAGTGGTATGTTTCCACTTGTGGATAGGATCAGCTGGTACATGGGCTAAGCATAGATGGATACTGGATGTTTGGCATGGGCATGATGGGCCGAAGGGCCTATTTCTGTGCCGCATGACTCAGTGCATGCTTCACTTCTACTTTATGAGCAGGAGCCCGGCAATATAAGATAGTCACCCAAAAGAAATACAGAAGAAACCTTTTCCCTGCAGAGAGCAGTGAGAATGGGGAACTGACTTCCACTGTGAGAGGTTAAAGTGAATGGTGTTTATGCCTTTAAGGAGACAACGGCCAGGGAGATGAAGGAGAAGGAATAGTAAGTTAGAACAAAGAAGGGTTCCGACCTGAAACATAATCTGCCCATCACCCCCCACAGATGCTGCCTGACCCCATGAGTTACTCCAACGCTTTTTTTTTTGCAAGACATTTAGATTGGTTCCACTAGATAATACAAACCTGAAGGACTTCGCAAATTAGATTTCTCTGATTTCAAGTAGCCCTTGTGTTCCCTCTCTCTCCTTACCTCCCCCATCCTAGTCGTCTTGCTGGGTTCGCCGTTTGTATCTCTTCGTTATCATCTCGTCCACAGCCAACATTGGACCATTGTGCTGAAGCAAAGCAAGCATTTCATTGTCCTATCTGGGACACATGACAATAAACTCTCTTGAAGCTTGAATCTTCAACTTTCCTTGAGTCATCGGTGCAGGCTGTGATTTGTTCTGTACATTTTCGTACTTGGATAGCTATCCAACAGCAATGTACCAAATTAGTTAGTTTTACTGATTGCATTCCTCCTTGTCACCATTCCCTCAGCTGACAAGCAGATCCAGCTGCTTGGATCTGTCATTTTCACTCCTTCCCTTCCCTTATCTCTAGACATATTGGAAGGTTGCTTCTCGGACTGGAGGCCTGGGACTAGTGGTGTGCCTCAGGGTTCGGTGCTGGGCCTGTTACTGTTTGTCATTTACATCAATGATTTGCATGATTTGCATACAGGGCAAGATTAGCACATTTGCTGATGATACAAAAGTGGGTGGTTTTGCACAAAGTGAAGATGGTTGTGAAAGATTGCAGCAGCATCTGGATTGATTGGCCAAGTGGGCTGATGGAATTTAACACAGGGAAGTGTGAGATGTTGCATTTCGGGACGTCTAACAAGAGCAGGACCTACACAGTGAATGGCAGGCCTCTGGGGAGTGTTGTAGAGCAGAGGGATCTAGGAGTGCAGGTGCATGGCTCCTTGAAGGTGGAGTTGCTGGTAGATAGGGTGGTCATAAAGGCTTTTGTCACATTGGCCTTCATCAGCCAGAGTTTAGTGCAGACATTGGGAGGTCATGTTGCAATTGTATAAGATGTTGGTGAGACCGCATTTGGAATATTGTGTTCAGTTCTGGGCACCATGTTATAGGAAAGATATTGTCAAGTTGAAAGGGTTCAGAGAAGATTTACGAGGATGTTGCCAGGACCAGAGGGTGTGAGCCATAGGGAGAGGTTGAGTAGGCTGGGTCTCTATTCCTTGAAGTGCCGGAGGATGAGGGGTGATCTTACAGAGGTGTACAAAATCATGAGACGAATAAATCAGGTAGATGCACAGAGTCTCTTGCACAGAGTAGGGGAAATTGAGGACCAGAGGACATAGGTTCAAGGTGAAGGGGAAAAGATTTAATAGGAATCTGACGGATAGCATTTTTACGTAACGAGTGGTGTGTGTATGGGACATGCTGCCAGAGGAGGTAGTTGAGGCTGGGACTATCCTAGCATTTATAAAACAGTTGGACAGGTACATGGACAGGGCAGGTTTGCAGGAATATGGACCAAGCTCAGGCAGGTGGGACTAGTGTAGCTGGGACATGTTGGGCGATATGGGCAAGTTGGGCCGAAAGGCCTGTTTCCACCCTGTATCACTATGACCCTCTCTCCTGATATTCTGTCTGAAATGTGGTCTCGACCCGAATCATCACCTTTTCCTTTTCTCCAGGGAAGCTACCTGACCCGCTGAGTTACACCAGCATTTTGCGTCTATCTCTGAAGGAGGGTCCGAAGAAAGTCTCCGACCCGAGCCGTCACCTAATCCTGTTCTCCAGAGATGCTGCTCGACTCTCCAGAGTTACTCCAGCATCGTCCCCCGCAGGGCCGAATGGCCCCGATTCTGCCTCTCATGCCCCGTGCAACGCAACGACAAAAAGGGGGGCAAGCCATCCATCCATCATTCCAGTCGTTAAAACAAAACCACACACAGACACACACAACCATTCTGAACAAGCTCGTGTAACAAGCAAGCGCATCTGTGTAGATCTGCCCCGATTCACGGAGGAATTAAACTCTTTTCATATCACCCCCCCCACCCCCCCCCCCCCCCCCCACCCGCCACCACCACCTCTCGGCAAGGCAAACAGATGTTTTTGCGACAAGCACTGTAATAGCGGATGAGATTTGTGACACGGAGAGTTGTCCACGTTTCGCTGATTTAATCCCTCATCGGAGGACACTAAAAGCAACAGCAGATGTGCGCCTCGCACCTATCTCCCGGCCTGTTTATGTTATGATGTTCTTGGGGGGGGGGGTTATTTTGTGTGTGTGTGTGTGTGCGCGCCTGTAGACTTTTCATCCCGCCTCACACTCTTCAAAAACGACACACACACACACACACAAAATGTTTTATTTCCATTGCTTTGGCGTGAGTGGAGGGGAGGTGGGGGGGGGGGGGGGGGGAGAGAGCGAGAGAACTACACTGCTGAGACAAATCTCCAGAGTCACAGACAGAGGAGATGGTAATGACAGGTTTTTAATGTGGCGGGTGTCAGGATTTCAGCAAAGAGTGTCTTCAGAGCTCACTGGCACCAGATGGAATGTGAACGATTCATTCGAGTATGGAAAAACATCTGAGATACACGGTGGCTGCATTATTGGCTTTTATCCCCTCTTGCCTTTCCTCGTTTTTTAATATTGCTCACAATATGTTGGCATGGCCCCTACACAACCCCCCCCTCCCCGCCCACCCCCCCCCCCCCCCCCCCACACACACACACACACACACACACACACACACACAATCGCATTTTAAAGTGTGTGTCCTACCAGTTTAATTGATTGATTATTTTGTTCCGGCTCTGGGAAGCTCCAAATTTGTCTTTAATAGTCAGTGTCAGACCTCGCAGTTATTGAGAGTCCCTTGACATCTATTTGATCTAAACTGGAAAGCCATTACCAGTTAATACATGTATATTCTGTTGAAAGAAAATTATCAGTAATGAAATGAGGGAAAAATTACTGAATGGTTATGGGCTAAAGCAGATGTTGTGGAGGAATTATGCTTGCATAGCTAATCACCAGTGAAACTTTGTGCGATAGGGTGTTAAAGAAAGGGGGGGGGGGGGGGGGGAGGTAAGGGAAATGTCTCACTTTCTGCTCTAAAGCATAGGAACAAAGAGGCGTATGGTTACTAATTACAAATACAGTTCTAATTTACCATAAGCAGATACTGTTTAAAGGGACAACGTCGAAAGATGTGCCCAGGGATCCATCTCTAACATTCCTTTATACGAATCGACGACATTTTATAATATCGAGCGCAGTCTTTGCCAATCAAGGAAACGGGCGGCTGGGTAGCGCAGCGGTGGAGTTGCTGCCTTACTGCGCCACAGACCCGGGTTCGATCCCGACCACGGGTGCTGCCTGTATGGGGTTTGTGCGCTCTCCCCGTGGCCCGCGTGGGTTTTCCTCTGGGATATCCAGTTTCCACCCACGCTCCAAAGACGTACAGATTTGTCGGACAATTGGCTTCAGCTAAATTGTAACCTGTCCCTGGTGTGTGTGTGTGTGTGTAGGATAGTGTTAGTGTGCGGGGATCACTGGTCGGCGCGGACTCGGTGGGCCGTAGGGCCTGTTTCCGCGCTGTATCTCTAAACTAAACTAAACTCAGATCGTTTCAAATCATCCCAATCGAAGATGATTATTATTATTAAACTTTTATTTCAGGCTCAAGGTCCAGATAAAAAAGACGGCATTACATAGAATGCATTGCATGTAAAAATACCATGAAATACATATAAAAGCTTAGTAAATTACTTATAAGAGCATCATAAATGATATACAAAAACACAATACATGATTTAAAATCCAGAATAAAAAGATCAGTGTCCTATAATGATGAGTTTGGATAAGGTCTTTTGTTTCCAATGTTATTGCCCATTTCAAAATCCTCCATGGTGACTATTGACTAATTAGTGAGGGATGTTTGGACCTCTGTCACCATTAATAAAGAGCAAGAAGGGAGACATAAATATATTTTAAATCCAAATTGAGCCGATCACTGAACCACTTTTCAAATTTGCTTCTCACTACCAATGTTTAAGGCAGGGCCGTTCCTCAGAAATTATGACTGAAATCTGAATATAGCCCTGTGCACCTGAGGAATCAGAGAGGACTGAGGAATAGAGTTACACAACAGATCCTTCGGCCCGACATATCCATGCAGACAGTAACGTCTACCTGACCTAGTCCTGTTTTAACCTGAAACGTCACCCATCCTTTTTCTCCAGAGAAGCTGCCTGTCCTGCTAAGTTCCTCCAGCACTTTGTGTCTATCTCTGACAATATTGTTAATGGCTTAAGGCACTGTATTTTGTTATATATGACATATTCAGTTCCTTGCAACAGCATGGCATTCTATATGAACCGATTGCACCCGGATCACAGCTCGTTTCCCTCCTAGTGTCAATTCTGCCTGAGTTCATGCCCCCCCACACAGTCTTTCTTTCTCAGCTTCAGCCCGACTGTCATTGAACTGCAGATGCTGGTTTACAAAAAACAAAAGCACAAAGTGCTGGAGGAACTCAGCGGACCAGGCAGCATCCGTGTGGAAAATGGATGTCAGGGGTTATGGGGAGAATGGGGTTTGGGGGGGAGGGAGAGAGAAAACGGATGTCAGGGGTTATGGGGAGAATGGGGTTAGGGGGTGGAGAGATAGCTAAACCATGATTGAATTGCGGAGTAGACCTGAATGGACAAATTCTGCTCCTATCACATAACCTTATGTTTGCCTGTGTTTGGCCCAAGTCTCTCTGAATCTTTTCTATCCATGTACCTGTGTAAATGTCCTTTAAACGTTGTAATTGTACCTGATGCTGCATCCTCCTCTTGCACCTTGTTCCATGTACCCACTGCCCGCTTGGAGAAACATTGCCCCTCTGGCCCCTTTAAAATCTCACCCCTCTCACCTTGAATGTGTGCCCTCTAGTTTAAGACTCTCCAATCCTTGGTAAAAAAGGATCTTTAGACTTTAGAGATACAGTGTGGAAACAGGCCCTTCGGTTCACTGAGTCCATGCCAACCAGCGATCCCCCCGTACACTAACACTATCCTACACACTAAGGACAATTTACAATTTTCACCAGTCAATTAACCTACAAGCCTGTGCGGCTTTGGAGTGGGGGAGGAAACCAGAGCACCCAGAGAAAACCCACGCCGTCAGAAGGAGAATGTACAAACTCCGTACAGACAGCACCTGTAGTCAGGATCAAATCTGGGTCTCTGGTGCCATAAGGCAGCAACTCTACAACTGCACTACAGTGCCGCTCTAATTATTCTATTTTATTAATTTCATATACTTCTGTAAGGTCACCCCTCAGCCTCCTACGCTCTAGGGAAAAAAGTCCCAGCCGATCTAGCTTCCCCACACAACTCAAGCCCTCCATTCCCAGTAACGTCTTTGTGAATCTTTTTTTAACCCTTTCCAGGTTAACATTATCCAGGGGCGGAAATCGAGATCAAACCATGGGGGGGTCACAATTTCTTGGTGCACACACACACACACACACACACGCGCGAGGCTCCGGCCGTGGGCCATGTGGACGGTAACATCGGGAGCTGACCTGGTTGGTGACTGCCTCTGAACTCCAGCAACAGCAGCTTCGTCTGCCCCGAAACGTGGGGCTTCAACCGGCCCATTCGTGGGGCCTTTCATCGCCTGGCGTGGCTTAAAATCGGCCGCGGGATTTTCCATCGGCCGGCGGGGGCTTCAACATTGCGAGCCGATTTTAAGCCACGCTGCGCTGGGCAATGAAAGGCCCCGTGAACGGGCAGATTCAAGCTCGGCTCTATGATCTTTGCTCCACCAGGACATCTCCCTCCTCCAATCACCATGCTCTATCCTCAGTCCCACCCCCCTACTTCTGCCTCTGACCGACACCTCCCTCCTCCAATCATCGCGCTGAATCATCATGTCCCGCCCCCCCCCCCCCCCCCCACTGGCTGCAGACTGACGTCGCTCTCGTCCAATCGGTGCCCTCGATCATCAGTCCCACCCCCCACAAAGCGGAGATTTGTAAGATGATTTTTTCACCAAATTTCAAAATCCGGATTACAAAACATGGGGGGAATTGTCCCCCACCTCTCAAAACATGGAGTGGATGTGCCCCCCTGTCCCACCCCCGGGATTTCCGCCCATGTCCATTTATCCTTCCTGCATCAAGGTGACCAGAATTGCACATAGCGCTCCAATTGTGGCCTTGCCAACCTCTTATACGGCTGTAACCTCATCCACCTGCACTCATAGAAACATAGAAAATAGATGCAGGAGTAGGCCATTTGGCCCTTCGAGCCTGCACCGCCATTCAATATGATCATGGCTGATCATCCAACTCAGTATCCTGTACCTGCCTTCTCTCCATACCCCCTGATCCCTTTAGCCACAAGTGCCACATCTAATTCCCTCTTAAATATAGCCAAAGAACTGGCCTCAACTACCTTCTGTGGCAGAGAATTCCACAGACTCACCACTCTGTGTGTGAAAAATGATCTTCTCATCTCGGTCCTAAAAGACTTCCCCTTTATCCTTAAACTGTGACCCCTTGTTCTGGAGTTCCCCAACATCGGGGACAATCTTCCTGCATCTAGCCTGTCCAACCCCTTAAGAATTTTGTAAGTCTCCAGCTTACTCAACCTCTCCCTATAGCTCAGACCCTCGAGTCCTGGCAACAGCCTTGTAAATCTTCTCCGCACCCTTTCCAGCTTAACAACATCTTTCCTATTTGGACAGCGATTAACTAAATAAAGTTAACAGGGGTTAACTAGGTATCTGTAATTCAGCCAGTGCATAGAAGTCCCAAGTTTCACCCAATTAACTGCCTCAGACCTGCCAGGATTCACACTGAAATTTGCCTCAATAGCAAGATTCACGAGATTCAATATAGATTTATGCCTGGACAACATATTGACAATCTAGTTTCCAGTTTAATCTCCTGCGAAGCAGAATGTGGAAGGGGCAGACAACAGTTTATTTGCCTTAAGCGCTCTATGGTCATATACAAACTTATTTACTGGAAGAATATTTGTTTTATGCCCTGTAGCCACTACTTCATATTCTGTAATCCTACTGCTCTCCCTCTCTGCCTAACCTCACTTTACAGTTGCCTTTCACAAAAAAAAAGTGACTTCAATTTGCATGGTATTTTTTTGTGCAGTAAGACATCCCGAGGAAGTTCTCAAGTACGTTCTCAAATAAAATTTGACACTGAGTTGTATTAGGAAAGAAATCAGGCACTTGTTCAGTTCTGGGCAGCATGTTTCAGGAGAGATGGTGTTCAGTTGGAAAGGGTGCGGAGATGATTTACAAGGATGTGTTGCCAGGAGTCGAGGGTCTGAGCCAGAGGGAGAGGTTGAGCAGGATAGGACTCTATTCCTTGAAGCTGCAGGAGGAGGTCGTTGAGGCAGATACTATCGCAATGTTTAAGAAACATTTAGACAAGTACTTGGATAGGACAGGTTTAGAGGGATATGGGCCAGACGCAGGCAAGTGGGACTAGTGTAGATGGGACATGTTGGTCGGTGTGGGCAAGTTGGGCCGAAGGGTCTGTTTCCACGCTGTATCACTCTATGGCTCTTGCTGGATTATTGAAATTTTACTTCACATAACACTGTCAGACTATGCCGCAGAGGACAGATTCTGCTCTGATAATTAATTGCCCAAGATCTTTAAAATCTACTATTACATTTGTTTCTTCTCACTTTCATCTCTGCCTTGGTATACAGTCATCTCAGTTAATAATGCCCCACATAGAAATCAGCTTTGCTGACACTGGACATATTTAAAACCCTAAATTACACGACAAGATGGTGTAGATGGAATGGGCATATTTAAATTATTTACAGATCCAATAAATCTGACTCTCGCAAGGTCGTAAGAGCTTGTGTTCAGATGTGAACCATCCTCTCCAGGTTCGTGCATGAAAACCAGTAGGAGAATGTATCTCAATAACCATATATTGTTGGATGAGGCATGTTTATTGCCTCATCCACTCCTCCTCCCCTTCCATCTACATTCTTTCCTCTAGCTTCACAACTCCAATCTCTTCAATCCGTTTATCTTACACCCTCTGACGTTTCATCTTTTGCCTTTGTCCATCATCCACCTATCAACCACACCCCCCCCCCCCCCCCACTCCCCTCCTCGTCACCTGTATCAACCTATTACCTCTGCCAGGCTTTGTCCTTCCCCATCTCTCTTCTAGCTAACTCCCCCCCCCCCCCCCCCCCCCCACCAATCAGTATCTGAAGAATGGTGAAGGCCAAGTCAATGGATATTTTTAGGACATCAGATTCTTGATTGGTATGGGTGTCAGGGGTTAAAGAGAGAAGGCTGTAGAATGAGGTTCAGAGGGGAAGATAGATCATCCATGATTGAACAGTGGAGTAGACGATGGGCTGAATGGCCTAATTCTGCTCCTATAACTTATGGTCATATGAAGCAATGAACCTCCTTCCATTGGTACAGTGGCGCTGCGGTAGAGTTGCTGCCGCACTTATAGCGCTAGAGACCTGAGTTTGATCCCGTCTACGGGTGCTGCCTGTACAGAGTTTTATGTTCTCCCCATGACCACATGGGTTTTCGCAGAGATCTTCGGTTTCCTCCCACACTCCAAAGACATGCAGGTTTGTAGGTTAATTGGCTTGGTATAAGTGTTAATGTGCGGGGATTGTAGGTCGGTGCGGACTCGATGGGCTGAAGGACCTGTTCCCGCGCTATATCTCTAAACAAAACTAAATTAAATATTGACTCCATTTACACTTCACGCTGCAACAGCAAGGCCACCAGCATAATTAAGGATCAATCTCACGCCAGTCACTACCTCTTCTCCCCTCTCCCATCAGGCAAGAGGTACAGAAGTTTGAAAACACATGCCTCCAGATTCAGGGGCAGCTTCTTCCCAGCTGCTATCAGGCAACTGAACGGCTCCCTCATCAGCTGGAGTGCAGTCCTGGCCACCCCTCCACCTCACTGGTGATCTTGGAACTATCTTTAATCGGACTTTACAAGACTTTGTCGTGCAGTAAATGTTGTATCCTTTATCTGTGCACTATGGACGGCTTGATTATAAACATTTATAGTCTTTTCAGTGACTGGATGGCTTGCAAGCTAAAGGGCCTGTCCCACTTTCTCGACCTAATTCACAACCTTTTTTACTAGTGGACATTTTTCATCAGGCTAGAAAAAACGCCGCGGCCTTCTTGATGCCATGAGTACCTACGACTAGCATCACAGCGTGCTACGACCTTCCTCAGACCTCCTACGACCTCGTGACGACCATGCTGCGAGTATGAGTCAAGGGCAAACTCGGCAGAGGTCGTGAATTAGGTCATGAAAGTGGGACAGGCCCTTTAAGCTTTACACCGTACCTCGCTACACGTGACAATATTAAATTAAACTAAACAAAATTAAGCTAAACTAAACTAAGCTAAGTTATACTAATCCAAACCTAACATAACAAAGCTAAACTAAACTGAAAGTAAAGTAAAGTGAAGTAAATTAATTTACTAGTAAATTAAACTAAACTAAATTAAACGGGGTGGGAGATTGCAACCTTCACGTGGTCCGCCCTGTTTCGACTAATGCAATCAACTCGACGTGCACAAACGGAAGATCAAATAGATCAAGTTGTCCAACAACTTTAGGCTGTGCACGCCACATGAAAGAAGAAGAAGAAGAACTAAATTAAACTAAATTAAACTAAACACGTTATCTGTTAAAGTAATGCTTAATTACAGTGCAAGCAATATTTGTGCTTTGGACTAGGCCGGTCATTGTGGAGCGTTAAATGTTTTTCGAGGGGACATGCAGTTAGCATCAAACGGAAAGGATAGCATCTTAAAGACAGCTTTGGCAATAAAGATGAAGGGAACACTATTTAAATTCAGGTAAAATAATGAGGGCAAGAATATCAAGAGTCTATTAGGACTGAAATGCACTCCACTGATATCAAAGGTAAGAAATGGGGACTGTTAGAGAGACTCGCCAATGTTGTGAACAAATTGTGCCTTTGAAGATATGAAAGGAATGAGGCTTGCTTTGTGCTGCAGGTATCAAGATTTAGTGATTTAATCATTGCATTATAAGAGGGTTGAAGGCTTGATGCAATGGGGGCGTGTGACCTGAAGGAAATTAATGAATGCAGAGTGGGATCATCAAGAAACGAGGGTGAGGTGATGAATGGAGAAGGTCATTAATATGGAGCAGAAAATCAACACAGGAGTAAACAGATTATTTAAGTTGCGTATTTATTGGTTATGCAAATGGAGTAATATACCTGATTGCGGGGCAGTGCGCTGAATGAGCTGAATTCCCATCTGCCTTGAGTCAAGGTCAGGAATAAGTATAAATATAAATAAATTGATGAGGATTATTGGACCCTAATGAATCACGGCAGGGAAATATAATGGCAGATCTGTACTGTGCCCGTGAAGTGATTAGCTTTGCTGGAGACTTGAAATAACCTGCTTGTTTGGACTCAAACACTTTCCTGTTGTATCACTCACATGATCAAAAGATCATAAAATCATAAGTGATAGGAGCAGAATTAGGCCATTCAGCCCATCAAGTCTACTCCGCCATTCAATCATGGCTGATCTATCTCTCCCTCCTAACCCCATTCTCCTGCCTTCTCGCCATAACCTCTGACGCCCGAACTAATCAAGTTTAGTTGTTTCGAGATACAGCACGGAAACAAGTCTTTCATCCCGCCGAGTCCGCACAAGCAGCGATCCCCGTACACTAACATTTTCCTATGCACACTAGGGACAATTTTACATTTATACCAAGCCAATTGACCTACAAACCTGCACATCTTTGGAGTGTTGGAGGAACCCGAAGGTCTCGGAGAAAACCCACGTGGTCATGGGGAGAACGTACAAACTCTGTACAGACAGCACCCATAGTCAGGGTCGAACCCGGGTCTCTGGCACTGCAAGTGCTGTAAGGCAGCAACTCTACCGCTGTGCCACCGTGCCGCCACCATGAAAGGTTGGGTGGTGTGGATAGGTGATGATAATCACAAAGCGACATTTTGTAAGGGAAGCCCACAAGAAGACAGAGCATGCTCCTATGAAATATATATAATGATGTGTGGAGAACACACACCACATGAGACAGGTCTGAAGAAGGGTCCCGACCCGAAACGTTACCCATCCATACTCTCTAGGGATGCTGCCTGTTCTTTTAGGAATGTGTGATAACCATTCGCCATGTCATCAATGAAAAACTAGAAATACCTATCCTGACCTAAGCATTAATCCATAAGATCATAAGACATAAGAACAGAGTTAGGCCATTTGGCCCATCCAGCCTGCTCTGCCATTCGATCATGGCTAGACACAAAAAGCTGGAGTAACTCAGCGGGACAGGAGGCATCTCTGGAGACAAGGGATGGATGACAATTTGGGTCGAGTCGTTTCTTGGCTAATTTATTTTCACTCTCAGTCTCGTTCTCCTGCATTCTTCCCTTCTAACCTCTGATGCCAGACACACAACAACCTTTATGACCCTTAACTACTATACCATATAACCATATAACAATTACAGCACGGAAACAGGCCTTCTCGGCCCTTCCAGTCCGTGCCGACCATTTATTTTCCCCTAGTCCCATCTACCTGCACTCAGACCATACCCCTCCATTCCCTTCCCGTCCATATACCTATCCACTTTACTTTAAAATGTTAAAATCGATCCTGCCACCACCACTTCTGCTGGAAGATCATTCCACACAGCCACCACTTTCTGAGTAAAGAAGATCCCCCTCATGTTACCCCTAAACTTCTGTCCCTTAATTCTCATTTCATGCCCTCTTGTTTGAATCTTCCCTACCCTCAATGGGAAAAGCTTATCCACGTCAACTCTGTCTATCCCTTTCATCATTTTAAAGACCTCATTGCAGTAGCTAAGTAACAGACCGTTTGGGCCGGAGAATAAATACTGGCACAATGAGTGATACTCACATCGGTGCAAAAAAACTTGTTGAAGCTAACAATCAGGGCACATGAGGGGGTCACTTCCGCATCTGTGAACTGATGCAGGAACATTCAAACCATTTCCGTACACTTGCCAATGTAGCTGGCTTTCCATTCGCCACCCCACCCCATCCCACCACCCTGCATTTCTTGGGCACCTTCTGTCGATAATCTGATTGTTCTCTTGTGTGCCCAGACAAGCCAGCCATCATCGTGGGTGATAGACACAAAAAGCTGGAGTAACTCAGTGGGTCAGGCAGCATCTGTGGAGAAAAGGAATGGGTGATGTTTCGGGTCGAGACCCTTCGTCAGAATGGGAGTCAGTGGCAAGGGAAACTAGAGATATGCAAGGGTTCATAGAAGAAAATGAGTGAAAGATATGCAAAAGGGCAAATCAAAGCCAGCAGTGATGATCGAGGAAAGGTGAATGAATGAATGAATGCTTTATTGTCACATGTGCCAAGTCACAGTGAAATTCTTTGCTTGCATGCCCAAGGTATGCAAATAGTCACCAGATAAAGGGTTCTTCTTACAAAGTTACAAAGTATCCATGCCGGGTCCCCTTGTTCTTTCCCCCTTCCCCCTCCCCCTCCCCCCACGCCAGGTCCTCCTTTGTGCTCCCCCCCCCCTCCACCACCTCCTCCCTCATGGCCCTCACACGACGCCGGGACCTCCATTGTTCATAGTTCTTCCTCCTCCTTCACGTCAGTCCCCCCCCATGCTGGGTCCTCCTTAGTTCCTTCCCCAGAGCCCACTATGGTGCGTTATGGTTTGGGGGGTTTTATCTTGCACGCTAGATTTTGCCCCATGAAAATGCTGACCTACGTATCTAATAAATTCACGTCTGTACTTTCTACAGATAGTATTATAACCATTTGGATCAAGGAGATTGCACCCTCCTGAAAACATGCCGCTAGGAAATCATTAGACAAGCACATAAACGTGCGGAGTCCTTCATGCCCCTGTGTGGAGTTGAAAGAACCCGACAACCAGAGGTTCCATTTCCTGCTCGGTTCATTTCTAATTCATCGCAATTAGTTTCTTTGAAGTTAACAAGGTTAAAACGTATTGATCAGATTCCTCTCCACTCCAGGAACGATTTCAAATCAGCCCAACCCCATTTGATAAATGTCTCTCAGTTGGCAGTCAGCACCAGAAGTTGGCCAGCAAACGGTTGCAGCTCTGAACCACCTACGGACCAAGATTGGTAAATTTACCCAAAGACACCAGAGGAGTGCCAAACGTGTGGAATGGGCGTAGCAAAGTGCGAGAGCAGAGATTGCTCTTCCATGGTGAAAGAATAATGTTGAGGAAAGGTGGATGTGATTTCAGTCGAGGTGTTGTACGTGACCTGGGGATATTTCTCCTTACTCTTTCATAGAAACATAGAAACATAGAAACATAGAAAATAGGTGCAGGAGGAGGCAATTCAGCCCTTCGAGCCAGCACCGCCATTCATTGTGATCATGGCTGATCGTCCCCTATCAATAACCCGTGCTTGCCTTCTCCCCAAATCCCTTGACTCCACTAGCCCCTAGAGCTCTATCTAAGTCTCTCTTAAATCCATCCAGTGACTTGGCCTCCACTGCCCTCTGTTGCAGGGAATTCCATAAATTCACAACTCTCTGGGTGAAAACGTTTTTTCTCACCTCAGTCTTAAATGATCTCCCCTTTATTCTAAGACTGTGGCCCCTGGTTCTGGACTCGCCCAACATTGGGAACATTTTTCCTGCATCTAGCTTGTCCAGTCCTTTTATAATTTTATATGTTTCTATAAGATATCCCCTCATCCTTCTAAACTCCAGTGAATACAAGCCTAGTCTTTTCAATCTTTCCTCATATGACAGTCCCGCCATCCCAGGGATCAATCTCGTGAACCTACGCTGCACTGCCTCAATCACAAGGATGTCCTTCCTCAAATTAGGAGACCAAAACTGTACACAATACTCCAGATGTGGTCTCACCAGAGCCCTATGGAACTGCAGAAGAACCTCTTTACTCCTGTACTGAAATCCTCTTGTTATGAACTGAAATCCTCTTGTTATTCGGCAGGCACCATCATGCAGGTTGTTGGGGACATGCTGAACTTCCTAACCCTTCTTAGGAAGTCGAGGTGTTGGAGCTGAGAATGACATATGATGAAAGAACGGGTCGACTGGGCTTGTATTCACTGGAATTTAGAAGGATGAGAGGTGATCTCATAGAAACATATAAAATCCTTAAAGGATTAGACAGGCTAGATGCATGAAAAATGTTACCGATGTTGGGGGAGTCCAGAACCAGGGGTCACAGTTTAAGAATAAGGGATGGTCCCTTTAGGACTGAGATGAGGAAAACGTTTTTCACCCAGAGAGTTATGAATCTGTGAAATTCTCTGCCACAGAAGGAAGTGGGGGGCAATTCACAGGATATTTTCAAGAGCGAGTTAGATTTAGCGCTTCGGGCTAAAGAAATCAAGGGATATGGGGAGAAAGCAGGAACGGGGTACTGATGAAAAGCCATGATCATATTGTTTTATTTTTTCATTTTTTAAATTTTTGTTAGAAGTAAGTACAGTAGTGTTGGACCTAAGTACCTAATACATACATACACATGACCATTCTTGTACAACTTCTTATTTTTAATTTAATAATGAAAGAACAATGAAAGAAAAAGGGAAATAAAGAGTGTCGAAATAGATAGACAAGCGAGTAGAACCAGATAGCAAAAGAGATAGAGAGCAGAGATAAAAAGCTAAGAAGATTGAAAGAAAAAGAGAAAGTAGAGAAAAGAGAGATTAGGAGAGATATACTTATTTCATATCTTTACCCATCCGTCACCCGGTTCTGAACCATTTAATTTCTAAGGTTATGTTGCACCATATGCTTGTAAAAAGTTGATAAAAGGAGACCAAATCTTTAAGAATTGGTCTACTCTGCCTAGTAGGAGGAATCTCATTTCTTCAAGATGTAGCGTTTCTGACATATTTGAAATCCACATTTTGAACGTTGGTGTGGTTGCGTTTTTCCAGAATTTGAGTATGTCTTTTTGCTGCTATTAAACCATAATTAAGAAGAGCTTCTTGAAACGTAGTTAATTTACTTCCCTCTTCCATTGATCCAAAGATAATCAGTTCTGTATTGTGGTTCAATTTTGTGTTACAAAAGTTTTGTAAAAGTTCCAAAAATGTAATTCCTAAATTTATGCAGTTTTGTACAAGAGACACACAAATGTGCTATTGTGGCATTTTGAGTTAGACATTTATCACAAATGGGGGAAACATTTGGAAATATTTTATTCAATCTGGTTTTCGAGTTTATATAATCTGTGTAAAATTTTTAATTGAATTAGGTTATGTCTTACATTAATCGAACATTTATGTACATATAATAGATTTTTTTCCCATCTGTCATTCGGGATTTTTATCAATAACTCTTGTTCCCAGTCCCTTCTAATTACCACTGCCATTGGTGTTTCCATATTTAAAATTATATTATATAAATATGATATTAAATTGCTTGATTCTGCCTTTCTATTCATTCCTTCCTCTAATAAATCTGAGGTTAGGGTTTGATATCCTTGTATATATTTTTTCAAATAATCTTGAATTTGAAGATATTTAAAATATTGGTCACTTTTCAAATTATATTTTAGTTGTAATTGTTGGAATAATAGAAGTTTTCCCATTTCATACATGTCTCCAATCATTTTAATTCCTATTCTTTCCCAATGGATACATGTTTTATCAATAATAGATGGTTTGAATGAGGGATTGTTAGCTATTGGGGAAGGAAGCGATACATTTCTGAATTTTAAAGTTAATTTTATTTGTTTCCAAATTCGTATTATACTGCAAATAATTGAATTCTTCTTATATATTATATTGTTCAGTTTCATTGGGGAACGAAGGATCGCTCCTATATTATAAGGGGAACAATCCTCTTTCTCGATTCTTATCTAATCTACTTGTTGGGCAGAACTGTCCAACCAATAGATTATATTTTTAATATTCACTGCCCAATAGTAATGCAATAAGTTAGGGAGTGTCAGACCCCTGATTCTTTAGATTTACACAAATGTTTTCTTTGAATTCTGTGTGAGTTATAGTCTCATATGAAGTTTGTAATATCAGAGTCTAGTTTTTTAAATATTTGTTTTGGTATTTTGGTAAGTATATTGGTATTGATTGAAATAGGTACAGTATTTGTGGTAAGAACATTTTTATAGCATTTATTCTGCCTATTAAGGACATTGGCAGTGTTTTTCAGAATTTAATCAACCCATTTAATTTAGTTAATAAAGGCATATAGTTTGCGTTGAGTAATTATTTATATTTCCTAGTAATTTGGATACCCAAATAGCCATGATCATATTGAATGGCGATGCTGGCTTGAAGGATCAAATGGCCTACTACCACACCTATTTTTTCTAGGTTTCTATGTTTCTAAGTTAGAGGGAGCCAATATAGACAAAGACACAAGGGACTGCAGATGGTAGAATCTGAAGCCAAACAAAACATGTTTTAAGGTGCAGAGACCAGATGACATTGTTTACGCGTCACGATGCATGACGCACATGTCGTGACGTACACATGATGTGCGCATGACGTGCATTACGCGAGCATGGCACGTGGTGAGTTGTGGTGGCGCCGGCGATGATGCGCGGTAGCAGGCGCCCCAGGATTTTGGGATTCACAAAATCTTCGTGCGCCACCTGTGTGATGCGCAAATGACGCCCAAGTGGGGAATGCATTTTGACAGCCTTCGTCACTGTCTGCAACTCTGTGGTGTTGTTTGCAAACTCCTGCTACCTCAGCACTTTCTCTCAGTTTTAAAACTTTCTTCCTCTACCTTTTCCCAGCTTGGAGGAAAGTCATCTATTCTGTTTCTCCCTCCACAGATTCTGCCCAACTCGCTGAGCTTAGTTTCATTTGGAGATACAGCGCGGAAACAGGCCCTTCGGTCCACCGAGTCCGCACTGACAAGTGATCCCCGCACATTAACTGTCCCACTTACGTGACCTTGGCTCGCAGATTACGCGACCTTGTGGTCGTTTGAGGCGTATGGGCACCGTATGGCCGTGCGGGGCCGGTCCCACTTAAAAGCGCGGAGTTGTGCGGGGCTGGTCCCAACATCGCGCGGGACTCCGAAATTCTTGCAGTGGCCAAAATCTTCGCACTCCAACGGCCTGTCGGCATGCAGGTGCATTGCGGTCGTACACAGCATCTTGACGTCGTACGCAGCGTCTTGACGGCGTACGCCTAGCGTGTGCCGTTGTGCGATGACATCTCCGCACGGCGTGGCGTTGCGTGAAGACGTCACCACCCGACGCCCAAATTCAGTCGGCCTGCCTCCTGCCCAGCTGATTGGTAAGCATGACGCAAATGACGTCACGCGCGAACTTAGCGTGTACTTAGCGCGAACTTCGCGTGAACTCCACTTCCGTTTGGTCGGGTCAAACGCACGTAATCGCATTCAAGTGGGATAGGCCCCCAACATTATTCCGCACCACTAGAGACAACTTTCCAATTATACCAAGCCAATTTACCTACATACCTATGGAGTGTGGGAGGAAACCGACGATCTCGGAGAAAACCTGCGCAGCTCACGGGGAGAACATACAAACTCCGTTCAGACAACACCCGTGGTCAGGTTCAAACTCGGGTCTCTGGCCCTGAGAGCGCTGTAAGGCAGCAACTCTCCCGCTGTGCCACCGCGCCGAGTGTTTTCATCGCCATCTATTTGTTCGGTTATTTGGAGAATTATGAAAGACAAGTCTTTATCCGTCATCTCCCTGCAAAAGGTGTCATATAAATGCAAGTCTTTCTTTCTCACCCACTCAGCCAGCTTTGCTTTTACCTCCCAGCTGGAAGACGGAGATTGATTGCCAGTGAGTTACTTGTGGAAAACCCGAATTACCAGTGAATTATTTGTGGAAAATGTGAATTACCAGTGAATTATTTGTGGAGAGAAGAGCACAGCGCCCACGACCTTCACGTTAAGTGGCCTTTCAACTCTCCCGTAATTATATTTGGACATCGCTTTGCCTTTAAATGGGACACATATGTTCGGAGCGACCTCGCAGTTAATTAGTGCCACAGAATTTATTTCCAAGCATTTCCCTTTTAATTCCTTCCCCTTTTCATAACACAATTTTTCTTCCAAGTATAAATTCCTGGCAATGCATTGTTGATGGTGTGAGATGGGTGCCGAACAATCTTGCAAAATCACATTCGCACAACAGTGATGAGCAGCTGAAATTCAATAATGACGCCTCTACCACACTACATTATGTAAAAAAGACTTCTGTTCATTTTTTCCTGCCTTTGTGCACTTCCTTCTGCACCCAGCAATTCATTAACTCCCAGGCCTCAACCACATTAGCATTGGGCGTTTGTTACAAATGTACTCCTTATTATTTAAACCCACGGCTCCTCAACCTCTCCCCTAACAAACCTCAAAATAAATGTTTGCATCTCTGAAGGAAAATTGTGGTTTTCAATTGTTTGACGAACAAATGGAAGCTGCTGAAAACATTCACGATATGTTTGTCCATGTAAAGTGAATAGAATAAAGTCCAGCTTCGGAAAAAGATTCTTAGCATCGTAAGGTTGCCAAGATGGCAGGAGGTTGAGTGGAGTATGAAATAGAGGTCTCTGCTCAGCCATATTTTTTGTCGGCCTAATACGGAGATTAGTTCGCAAGTTCATAAGTTCATAGGTTACAGGAGCAGACATAGACCATTCGGCCCATCAAGTCCATTCCGCCATTCAATCATGGCTGAGCCATCTTTGCCTCTCAACCCCATTCTCCCGCCTTCTCCACATAACCCCTGACAACGCACTAATCAAGAATCCGTCAATCTCCATCTTAGAAATATCCATTGACTTGGCCTCCACAATCATCTGTGGCAATGAATTCCACAGATCACCCTCTGATGAAATAAATGTCTCCTCATCTCCTTCTGAAAGGTGTATTCTTTTAATCTGAGGCTATGGCATCTGGTCATAGACTCTCCCACTAGTGGAAACATCATCTCCGCATCTACTCTATCCAGGCCTTTCACTTTTTGGTAAGTTTCAATGAAGTCCCCCTCATCTTTGTAAACTGCAGCGAGCAGTGGTCCAGTGCCGTCAAACGCTCATCATATGTTAACCTGCTCATTCCTGGGACCTTTCTTGTTCCTTTCTAATCTAAAAACATTTAGGTTGCTTCCAAATGTAAAAAGATGGCTTAATGCCAATTTTAGCCTTCTTGTCAGACGCTGGTCTGCATTGAATAGGCCTGGGGTGGTGGACAGACCTGCACTGGATTCACCCACTTAAAGGTTAATCTAATACTTAAAAAAAATAAATACAAAAGCTGGCATGAAAGGGCAGGCTGTCTATGGCCGTACAACAAGAGTGGTGGTCTGTCCAATCAGGTCCATGAGTCCCGATTTTGGCTTTGAAATACGAAGCACGCTGTGACATTATTTATATTGGTTTATCTTACACATTGGGTCTCTTGGTTAGTTTAGTTTAGAGATGCAGCGCGGAAACAAGCCCTTCGTCCCACTCAGTCCGCGCCGGCCAGCGATCCCCGCGTGCTTACGGTATCCTACACACACTAGGGACAATTTACAATTATACCGAGCCAATTCGCTTACAAACCTGAATGTCTTTGGAGTGCAGGAGGAAACCGGAGCACCCGGAGAAAACCCACCCAGGTGACAGGGAGAACCGTACAGACATTACCCGTAGTCAGGGTCGAACCCAAGTCTCTGGTTGCTGTAAGGGAGCTGTAAGGCGGTAGCAATACCACAGCGCCACCGTGCCAGGCTTGTCATCGACTCCATCAAGAGTTTCAGATCTGGGACCCTTCACATGGACCAGTAGACAAGCAAAAAGCTTCAGCAAATGCAAGGGGGCAGGAGGTGGGAAGAGGGAAATCAGTGCAGATGTTGACCTCGATCATCTAAGCACACTCTCCCTTGGATGTCAAAACAGAGTAGATATTGGCTGCCAGGGGCAGGTTTCCCACTTGACCTCTTGGCCAAGGGGAGTCCCTGGTAAAAAGGCGAACATAAGTGGGGGGGGGGGGGGGGGGGGGGTTGGGGGGGAGGGGTAAGGGGGCTGGGGTTGGGGAGTAGCTAATTCCAGGGCCTTGTTATTTATTTAAAATTAATTGGGTGATTGGCTTCTGACCAGGGAGCAGTGAAAGGCACACTATAACGACTGCCAAGCCAGTGTAACTGGAGTGGTTTTAACTGCTGTGAGGTGTACCATCAATTTTAATGTCAGCTTCACTCTGCTCCCATACTCATTAAAACAAGCTGATTATTTCCACTCCCTGTCATAATACACTAGCCCCTCACCTTAACACAATCTGATGCACTGCTATCCCTGATAAAACACACATTATTAATGGCTGCATTACTAATAGACAAACCTTATGAAACTCCTTGTCTATGACATGTCCCTCCTGATAACGTGCATTTGTGCATGGCTCTCGATGACAGCATTATAGAGAGGCTCTTGCATACTGTTTATTTAGTTCTGCAAACTACCCCACAGAATCGAGATACCAGTTCGACATGGCGCTCTGCTTTCAATCATTTCCAACTCTGAGGCTCTGTCACTGCATGGGGCAACATTACAATTTGGGGATGGTTTAGTTTAGTTTGGAGATACATCGAAGATAGACAAAATCCTGGAGTAACTCTGCAGAAGCGGCAGCATTTCTGGTGAGAAGGAATGGGTAGCATTCAGGTCGAGACCCCCCCCCCCCCCCTTCCTTCGGTCCCTCGGGTCCACATCGACCGTTGGTCACCCTTTCACACTAGTTCTATGTTATCCCACTTTCTCACCCACCCGCCCTTGGAGCAAGACTTTCTCTACACACTTGGAGCAAATTACACTGGCCAATTAATTTACAAACCCACACGCCTTTGGGATGTGGGAGAAAACCAGAACATCAGGAGGAAACCGAGACTGTCAAGGTGCAAACTCCACACAGACAGCACCCGAACTCAAGATTGAACCCGGGTCTCTGGCGCTGTGAGGCAGCGACTCTACCAGCCACACCAAGACCAAGACCATGAGAGTTTATTGTCATGTGTCCCAGATAGGACAATGAAATTCTTGCTTTGCTTCAGCACAACAGAATATAGAAGGCATGAATACAGAACAGATCAGTGTGTCCATATACCATTATATAAATATATACACACATGAATAAATAAACAGATAAGGTGCAAGTAAACAGATAATGGTCTATTAATGTTCAGAGTTTTGTTTCAGTTGAGTTTAATAGCCTGATGGCTGTGGGGAGGAAGCTGTTCCTGAACCTGGACGTTGCAGTCTTCAGGCTCCTGTACCTTCTACCTGAAGGAAGCAGGGAGATGAGTGTGTGGCCAGGATGGTGTGGGTCCTTGATGATGCTGCCAGCCTTTTTGAGGCAGCGACTGCGATAGATCAACAGTGGCATTAAGCAGCGGTACAAGAGCCACTGTTTCCCTGATGTTTTCAAACTAAAGGGTGTGCACACCTCGTTTATCCTCTGGTCCCTGCTACGACCCCAGTTATTGATGAGGGGAATCAGAGATGTCAGCTATCTGCCTCGCTAGACGCTGCCTGACCAGGTGAGTGTTTCTGACGTCAGTGGTTCAGATTTACAACGTCTGCAGTGATAATGTTGAACTACATCTGATGAGGATTATGATGCTTTATTGTCACTTGGACCTAGCTAGCTGCAGTGATATTCTTAGTGTATGCGTGCAAAGTACACAAGAGAGTCACCACAAAGGGGCTGAACGAAATTACATAAAGTACTCATCCCCTTCTTCTTCCCCCCAACTGGGTCCCCCGGAGTTCTTGCCGGGTCACACCCCCCCCCACGCTGGGTTCCCCTTTGTTCTCAGTGGCGCAGCTCATCCACCTACACTGGCTGTAGATTAAAATAACATTGAAGTTTGCCATAAGTTATGAGTGAGAGAGAGAGGGAGAAATAGGGGGAGAAAGAGAGAGAGCGAGGGAGAGATAGAGAGCGAGGGAGAGATAGAGAGCGAGGGAGAGAGAGAGAGAAGGAGAGAGAGAGAGGGAGAGAGAGAGAGAGAGAGAGAGAGAGAGAGAGAGAGAGAGAGAGAGAGGGTGGGGGAAGAGGGAGGGAGAGAGAGAGAACAAGATAGAGAGAGGTAAAATAATTGAAACAACCCTCCTCCCCCCAACATATCAGAGGCACAAAATCAGTTGGACATCTATCAGGCAGTCAGAGTTTGTGCTACACTTTGGAGGTCAGATTGGGTGAAAGACACTACTTAATCTACATCTACAGCTTTGAGCTCTCTTCCAAAGAAGGTAGGTCATTACCAGTTATTCTGATATTGCTTTTAATAATACTCCTCAATCTTCACTGCTCACTCCGCACTCCACACTCCACGGGTACCAACTCCTCATTTGGGTTGAGTGTCTCCAATATTGAAGTCCCTTCAGCCTTGTACTGTATCTATGTTGCCATTCTTGAATGATATAGAAAATAGATGCAGGAGTCGGCCATTTGGCCCTTCGAGCCAGCACCGCCATTCAATGTGATCATGGCTGATCATTGAAAATCAATACCCCATTCCTGCTTTCTCCCCATATCTCTTCATTCTGTTAACCCAAAGAGCTATATTTAACTCTCTCTTGAAAACATCCAGTGAATTGGCCTCCGCTGCTTTCTTTGGCAGAGAATTCCACAGATTCACAACTCTCTGGGTGAAAGAGTTTTTCCTCATCTCAGTCCTAAATGGCCTACTCCTTATTCTTAAACTGTGACCCCTGGTTCTGGACTCCCTCAACTGGACTCTTGGCCTCCCAGAAACATTGTTTATGTTTCTATAAGATTCCCTCTCATCCTTCTAAATTCCAATGAATATATGCCCAGTATAGATTTTCCAGTTGAGTGGGTGGAAGGGTGTGAGGAGTGTGTGAATTGGTGAGTGATTACTACCATTGGGAGGTGAACTGGGACTAAGTGTGACACCTCAACTGGTGTGCGACCATTCGAGGTTAGCTGCCGATCTGTGAATGATCTTATCGATGACAATTATGGAGTTTATTGATGTTACTCTTTGAGGAAAAGGTTAACCTACACGGTATGTGGTGCAAACGGGACTATCTCCCTAGGGATTTGGACAGAAGTGGTTAAGTGACTCGCAGGCCTGTTTAATAGCCGCAGGTTTAAGCCGAATGCTTTGGGGTGTGCAATAGGATCCCCTTTGCAAGTTGTATTGCTGTGCTGAACATGACAATGGTCTGTGTGGGATTGCCTTGACGTTTGATGTGGGACGCATGAATCAAATACCAGATCAACTCAAACAATATTCATTCATTCATTCATTCATCATCGTTGAAAACATTAGCGATGCAGTGGCGCTGGTTTCCGACGGGAACGGTGATGGACGCACCACACATCTCTGTCCTCCAGTTCCTGCGGACTTCCGCCGCTGGAAGTATAGGATTTTGGTGTGTGTGGTTTATCATCGTTCCTTACAATGCTATTGTACGACAGTGATCGCAACTTCTACTGAAGTCTGGATGGCCGTTGGCTCGCTAGAAGCTCATCTGCCCTTTGACAGGTCTTGTCTTTGGTCCTGCTGGGGGTCCACAGCCCCCTCCTCACCTGTCAAACCAGGTGAGGGGAGACGGATTAGTTGCCGACTATCCGACCATGGAGCTGGTCGCACGGGATTACATGGTACCCATGGCGGGGGGGAACTCCCCCCGACCTGACCAAACAATGTGGAGACATCAAAGTAAATATGCTTTGACCTAGGTGCACAAATGCCTTTGGTCTTTGTCCTCATCCATAATTTTACTGACACACATTTCCCAGTTCTGCCAATTTCCCCCACTCAACTTCCGCTGGGTCATGGCCAACAAGTTGCCGTGACAACGCATGTGCTATTTGGCTGTGGTACCTTCATTAGATGGGGGGGGGGGACTTGCACAACCAGGCTTCCAGCCTAGTTAATCTGCCAAAAAAAGTGGAGGAGCATTGGTGAACAGCAAGTGAACATTGGTTAACAGCAGTGCTAGTTGTAGACACAAGGAACTGCAGATGCTGGTTTACAGAAAAAGAAAAAGTGCTGGAGTAACTCTGCAAGTCAGGCAGCATCACTTGAGAACATGGAGAGGTAATGTTTCAGGTCAGGACCTTTGTTCAGACACGTCTTCAGAAACCGAAACTTCACCTATCTATGTGCGAGAAAGAACTGCAGATGCTGGATAAAATCAAAGGTAGACACAAAATGCTGGAGTAACTCAGCAGGCGAGGCAGCATCTACGGAGGGAAGGAATAGGTGAGGTTTCTGGTCGAGACCCGAAACGTCACCCAATCGTTCTCTCCATAGATGTTGCCTCACCCGCTGAGTTACTCCAGCATTTTGTGTCTACTGTCACCTGTCTATGTTCTCCAGAGATGCTGCTCGACGCACTGAGTTACTCCAGCATTTTGTGCCCCTAACTACTAGTCAACTGTGAAGGGAAAGCTTGAGTGTGATGGGATTGTGGTCGAAAACTAACTTGGGTTATCCAGAATCGTCCTTCCCGGTGGTGTGCTTGGTGCCTGTGGAAACCAATCCCTTCAACCAAGGAGAGGAAGGAATAAGAAGTGGTTAAAGCGTTACGGTAAAGTATCTCGTACCAAACCGCGGTCCTCAGACATGGGGAGGGTTATGGAGCAGAGTGATCTAGGAGTGCAGGCACATTGTTCCTTGGAGGTGGAATCGCTGGTAGATAAAAGGTGGTCAAAAAGGCTTTTGGTACATTGGCCTTCGACAGTCAGAGTATTGAGTATAGAAGTTGGGAGGTCATGTTGCAGTTGTATAAGACATTGGTGACACCACATTTAGAGTACTGTGTTCGGTTCTGGGCACCATGTTACAAGAAAGATGTTGTCAAGCTGGAAAGGGTATAGAGAGGATTTACGATAATGTTGCCAGGACTCGAGGGTCTGAGGTACGGGGAGTGGTTGAGCAGGCTAGGACTCCATTCCTTGGTGCGCAGGAGGATGAGGGGTGATCTTATAGAGGTGTATAAAATCATGAGAGGAATAGATCGGGGAGATGCACAGAGTCTCTTGCCCAGAATATGGGAATCGAGAACCAGAGGACATAGGTTTAAGGTGAAGGGGAAACGATTTAATAGGAATCTGAGGGGTAACTTTTTAGTGCAAAGGTTGGTGGGTGTATGGAATGAGCTGCCAGAGGGAGATGTTGAGGCTGAAACAATTGCAAGGTTTATGACCCAGTTAGTCAGGTGCATGGATAGGGCAGGTTTGGAGGGATGTGGGCCAAGCGCAGGCAGGTGGGACTAGTGTAGCTGGGACACGTGGGCCGGTGTGGGCAAGTTGGGCTAAGGGGCCTGTTTCCACGCAGTATCACTCTATGACTCCATCCCATGATGACCACAACCCATCCCACTGCCATGAAACACGATGCTGACAGCGCAGCTGGGATGGGGAAGGCGGGGAGGGGGAGGGGGTGCGTGAGGGGCATGGGGGAGGGGAGGGGCGTGGGGAGGTGTAGTGCGGTCTGGCACGGAAGGACGAGTGGGTGGTGCCATTGGAGAAGGGCCGAGATTTATGTAGCTGGTGCTGTATCAAACTTTCCACAGGATCTTGCCTCATTAAATCTATAAGGCATGAATTATTTATGGCACCAAATTCTGCTGCACTGCTAATGGCCACTTTCCTTGGGGGTCAATGACAAAGACATCCAGATGGGGGTGAGTGACAGAGGAACAGCTTTTATGATGAAAGCGTTTCAGCAAAGACAGCCTGACGTGACAACGAGAGAGAGAGCGAGCGAGAGAGAGAGAGAGAGAGGGAGAGAGAGAAAGACAGAGAGAATTTACCCCAAGCATGTTAGGAGGAAATGTGTACTATAACGCCAACACTAGCTTATTTTAAATGTGTGTGCATGTGCGCGTGTGTGAGTGTATGTATGAATGTGAGTGTATGTGTGTCTGTCTCTGTCCTTGTATCTGAACATCCACATTGGGTTTCTTGTTACCTATAAAGTCTTCACTAAGTTATTTTAAGTGTGTGTGTGTATGTGTACAAGTGTGCGTGAGTGTGAAGTGCATGTGCGTCTGTCCATGTGTCTGTACATATACATTGGATTGCTTGTGTGTTAGTGTGTGTGCATGTGTGAAGGAGTATATGCACATTGAGTTTCTTGTACTTAAAGCCCTCACTAGCTTATTTTAAATGTGTGTGTGAGTACAAGTGTGTGTGTGTGTGTGTGTACGAGTGTGTGTGTGAGTACAAGTGTGTGTGTGAGTACAAGTGTGTGTGTGTGAGTACAAGTGTGTGTGTGTGTGTGTACGAGTGTGTGTGTGTGAGTACGAGTGTGTGTGTGTGAGTACAAGTGTGTGTGTGTGAGTACAAGTGTGTGTATGTGTGAGTACAAGTGCGTGCGTGAGTACGAGTGTGTGTGTATGATTTTGTGTGTACGAGTACGAGTTTGTGTGTATGAGTGTGTGTGTACGAGTACAAGAGTGTGTGTGTGTGTGTGTACGAGTGTGTGTGTGTCTCTCTCCTTGTGTCGGTATATACACATTGGATTAATTGTGTGTGTGTGTGTGTGAGTGTGAGTGTGAGTGTGAGTGTGCGTTTCTGTGTCTATGTCTGCACATACACATTGGGTTGCTTGCTACCTATACAGCCCCTACTAGATTATTTTAAATGTGTGTATTTGTGTGTGTGTGTGCAGGTGTGTGTGTGTCTCTCTCTGTATCTGTGTGTATGTGTGTGTGTGTATATGTGTGTGTGTGCATGTGTGTATGTGTCTGTGTGTGTGTCTTTGTGTGTGTCTGTGTGTGTCTGTATCTGTGTGTGTGTGTGTATGTGTGTATGTTTGTGTGCATGTGTGTGTGTGCATATGTGTGTGTGTGCATGTGTGTATGTGTCTGTGTGCATGTGTGTGTGTGCGTCTGTGTGTCTGTGTCTGTGTGTGTGCGCGTGCATCTCTGTGGGTGTATCTGTGTTTGTGTGTGCATGCGTCTGTGTGTGTGTGTCTGCGTCTGTGTGTGTACGTCTGTGTGTGTGTCTGTGTGCGTGTGTGTGCGTGTCTGTGATTGTGTGTGCATGTCTGTATTTGTGTGCGTGTGTCTGTGTTTGTGTGTGTGCATGGGTATGCGAGTCAGTGCGTGTGTGTGCATGTGCGTGTGTGTCTCTGGGTGTGTGTTTATGCGAGTGTGTGTGTATGCGAGTGAGTGTTTGTGTGTATGTCTGTGTCTGTATGTATGCGAGTGAGTGAGTGTGTATGTGTCTGTACATTGGGTTTCTTGTACTTATAAAGCCTTCACTAGCTTAATTTAAATGTGTGCGTGTGTACAAGTGTGTGTACAAGTGTGTGTGTGCGCGTCTGCCTGTGTGTCACATCGGGTTGCTATCAGCTTTCCCAAAAACACACTAAATTATTGAGGGGAGGGTCGTTAAAAAATAACACGGGAGTCTGAGCCCTTATACAAATACTGCCTTCTGTAATGAACTCGGCAAAAGGCACTTTTTGCAAAGAGAGAGAAGTTTAAAAAAAGCCCTTCCTCTGCCTACTTCCTGTAATTGCGCCTTATTATAATGGAAGCAGGAGGAAAAGATTTTGAAATTACGATCCATTATGCTCAAGAGGGAGAAAAGCATCACCCTCATGAAGCACAGCTGACAAGCTTGACTAAATTAGCCCAGGACCATTACCAAAAAAAAATCTCTTAATTGCCAACCATTTTGTTAGGTCAATTGACTCTAATTGAAAAAATAACAAAAAGCTTATTATGCTGCAAATGCAGCCAGGAATGAGGCATATGCTGCAGAGGAAACAATCATTCTAAATTTCTTTTGCCACTACAGAAGTGGCAAAGTTCATTTTATGTCTGAACGTAGTCAATTTTTTTATGAGATGATGTTAAACTGATTTTATTCAGTTTTGCGTCTGTCTTTGTGTGAGGGTGGAGGGCAAGTGTTATGGGAGGGAAGGGATGTATTTTTTTTTAATTCTCTCTCTCCCTCTCTCACTCTCGCTCTCTCTCTCTCTCGGTTTATGCCATGCTGCATGCAATATTTTTTGCTCTAATTTCTGGAATGTTGCATTTTCTATTTTTGGACGCTTTGCTTTAATTTACAGATCACTGAGACGTACAGCAGCTGAAGCAAATAAAATTGAGGGGGCCTTGAAAACGCAGCAAAATACCAGCAATTTTAAAACCACTGAAGCAAATATCAGATCAATTTGGCCAACAGTTGGAACGAGAGGCCAGCTTTAATAGCTGAAATAGGTAAATTGCCATCAAAAACACTTAGCCAAATACATTTTTGATGATCAGCAGCAGGTGTCTTTTTTTTTTCTTCTTCTTTGGCTAAGGGGAGTTGATTGAAAACTGTTGAATGTTTATTGTGAGCCAGAGAAGATTTAACCTGATCAGTCATGGATCCAATATCAGAAGCTGACTCGGTCTTGGAGCATTCCTCGTTGAAGGCTAATCTTTGGGGAGATCCCGAGTGTTCTGGCAGTTCTTTCAGTGGCTTGGTGGCGGTGATCGGCAGTCGTACTTTCCCCGACTAACTGCTTGCTTGCGATGCTGGTGGTCGATTTTACTTGGTGTTAGGCAGGTTGATAAGTGTGGGTGTCAGGGGCTATGGAGAGAAGGCAGGAGAATGGGGCTAGGAGGGAGCGATAGGCCAGCCATGATTTAATGGCAGAGCAGATGGGCCAAATGGTGTAATTCTGTTCCAATCACTTATGACCTTATGATTTTCCACGCTATATCTCTAAACGCTAAAAACCAAACAGGACGGTGGATAAATTGATACAGGAACAAATAATGGAAGTGGATGTGAACAAGGTCACTGGCTACAATTGGGTAAATAAGTTTTGAGAATTTGCATGCATGCTGAGAAGGAGTATTAAAGACTGACACCAGTCTTTTCTTTGCTTGCATTCACCATCTGTTAGGCCCTTGGTCTGCCTGGACCTACCTGATCTCCCGGTTACTGAACGCTTTCTGCCCTAGGCCTCCTCCATTGTCACAGTGAGGCTAAACGCAAATTGGAGGAACAATGTCACCTATTTTGTTTGGGCTGCTTACAACCCAGTGATATTAATATTAATTTCTCTAACCTCAAGTAACCCTGGCATTCCCTCTCTCTCCATCCCTCCCCCACCCATATCACACCAGCTTCTTGTTCTCACCTAGCAAACAGCTAACAATGGCCTGTTTCGTTTATCATCTTTACTTTTTTGCATATCTTTCATTCATGCGTTCTATATCTCCCTAGAACACTATCTACATCTCTTGTTTCCATTTCCCCTGACTCTAGACTGAAGAAGGGACCCGATCCGAAATGTCTTTCCACTGACTGGCTAGCATGCAACCAAAACTTCTCAGTGAACCTTGGTACACGTGACAATAAACTAATCTTAACTACTGAAGCTTCTTCCCAAAGCTACACCTTGTCTTAAAACAATATTCAGGATCAAATGATTGTGCTGAATCTATGGCGTTGTGCAGTCTTTATAACATCCCTTTTTTACTAGCTTTTGAGTGCTAAATATTTCTAGCCTTTCCCACAATTTTTTTTTTGGGGCATTTTTCAAACAAAAATTGACGACGTTTATTACACGGATAAAAGATTGGGGGCATATTTCTTGAGGAAGTGTTTCGACCCAAAACTTCACTCCTTCCTTCCCTCCAGAGATGCTGCCTGGTCCTGCTGAGTTGCTCCAGCATTTTTGTGTCTACCTTTGCTTGATTGAGACGTTATTGTCACGTGTACTTGGTACAGTGCAGTTCTTTGTTTGCATACGGTACGTAAAGGGCGCCAACAAAGTTCCAAAAGTATTCAATATAGTCCCTCTTCCTTGTGAAGTTAAACTTAGCTTTAAAATTTCTTTAAAGACGATAGGAAATAAGATTTTTTTTTAAAGCTGAGATGCCAGAAATCTGAAATAAACATAGAATTCTGGAAACATTCAATAAGTGAGTTGGCATCTAGTGAGGGAGAAAGAGAGTTTATGTTTCATATCCAAGACTGTGAAGCAGAAATCTACTGGCTGCCTCAATGTGCTTACTCTTTAGAAGGATCTATTTTAGGCATTGTTTCTCGTTTGTAGCCAGCGAGGAATCATTTGGAAAGTTTACATCCCAGTGGTACAAACATTGACCTTCCAATTTCAGGTAGACCTTGCTTTCTCCCTCCCTCCCCTCCCTTTCCCAGCTCTCCCACAAGCCTACTGTCACCGCCTCTTCCTTTCTTCTTCGCCCCCCCCCCCCACCTCCACATCAGTCGGAAGAAGGGTCTCGACCTGAAACAATGCCTATTCCTTCGCTCCATAGAAACCAATATTTTATGTCAAGTATTAATAATCAGTACTAGGTCACGGACTGTACTTTGAGATTCAATGGTGCTTTCCTGTGATATATCCCAGATCGAACAATGAAATTCTTACTTGCAGCAGCACGACAGAATATATAAACTTAGTGCACTGTAAACCATATACTAAATGAGAGGGACAAAAAGTTCAATGTGTGTGTGTGTAAATATATATACTCACAAAAACACACATATATGATATATATATATATGATATATATATTATAAATAGATTATATATACACACACATATATATTTATTTAGATCATATATATATATATATATATGTTCTTTATCTCTCCACATCTTCATCCATATCTGTCGACCCATTCCTACTCTCCAGTGATGGTGCTTGTCCCGCTGAGTTACTCCAGCTTTTTGTATCAATGTTCGGTTTAAACCAGCATCTGCAATTCCTTTATATATATATATATATATATATATATATATATATATATATATATATATATATATGCACAAGCACACACATACATATGTACACATAATAAGCAAACAATAATAGTGCAATAATAACAATAATAGTCTATATAGTTCAGGACGTATTTGAGGTTGTAGTGTTTAATAGCCGAATGGCTGTTACTGAAGGGCATGGTTTCTGGCCACAGCTGCAGCCAAACCATAGACCAGACTGGTCACTATCCACAGCCAAACATTGCTTCACAATGTTTCAGGTTGAACACCTTGCATTCTGAAACATCACCCCTTTTTTCCTAGCTATTATCAGACATCTGAAGCATCCTATCACAGCTAGAGAACAATCCTGCACCACTATCTACCACATTTGGAGACCCTCAGACTATCCTTGATCGGACTTTAATGGCTTTACCTTGCACTACACGTTATTTCCTTTGTTACGTATCTGTACGCTCTGCATGGCTCCATCCGCTGACAGGTTAGCTCGCAAAATAAGCTTTTCACTCTGCCTCGGCACATGTGACAATAAACAAAACTAAACGAAGCTGTTTCCAGCAATTTTGTTTTTTATTTCAGATTTCCGGCATCAGCAACAATCAGTGAAATCTTCCACAATCAGTGAAAATACGCAGGTTGTTATAAGGAAAGCCTTTCCAGAAAGTTTGTCATTGTTAAAGTTTTCAGTTCTGCTGTTCAGTATCGATGTCAAAATCAAAAATCAGAGGGAATTCCCCCCCCCCCCCCAGTCCTCTGGTGAGGCTTTATAAAAGGATTGGACCATCTGGAAAATTCCCTCAGCAAATAGTATTGAAACGATAAAGGCTCTGTTTAAAAAATCAGTAGGCTCAGTTTTCTCAGGAACATTGGAGGCTGAGGGGAAATGAGGAGAAATATATAAAACGATGAGTGACATAGACTGGGTAGACAGTCAGAACCTTCTTTCTCAGAATGGAAATACGATAGACTGGAGGCCACAGCTTTAAGGTGAGAGGGGCAAAGTTTAAAAGGATGTGGTCAGCAAAGAGTGGTGGATGCCTGGAACGAGTTGTCAGGAATGGCCCTGGTGCAGATACGATTGTGGCATTTAAGAGATTTTTGGATAGACACATGGATATCAAAGGGTCATGTAGCTAGAAAAGCTTAGTTTAACCTGGCATCATGTTCAGTATTGGCATTGTGTATTGAGTTGCTGCTTTACAGCACCAGAGACCCGGGCTTGATCCTGACTACAGTATCCTGTATCCTGTATGGAGTTTGTGCATTCTCCCTGTGACGTGCATGGATTTTCTCCAGGTGCTCCGGTTTCCTCCCACACACCAAAGGCATACAGGTTTGTAGGTTAATTGCTTTGATAAAATTGCAAATTGTCCCCAATGTGTGTAGGGTAGCGGCGATCGCTGGCCGGCACAGTGTCGGTGGGCCGAAGGGACTGTTTCCGCGCTGTATCTCTAAATTAAACTAAACTAAATTGTCTCCAGTGGTTGGAAGCATCTGGAGGGAGAGAATGGGAGTGTGGGCAGAATGGCTCACAGGAGGAACAAGCTTGTTATGTCAGCTAAATAGACTAGATGGTCTGAAATGGCTTTGTCTATTGGGAAATATATTTCATAAGAAAATATGAAAAACAAATGAGTTACAATATTTGGCTTGATATGGTGTGATAAGAAATGGGTAATCATCTAACTGGTTGACATTAATGACCTTGTTCTTCTAGAGTTCCTATCGACCAATTATGAACATACTGTTTCCCTATAACATCACCAACTTTGACTCCCTCGCTTCTCATTGTGCACGCGAACCTGGTGTCCTTTATTTGGATTGAATCCATTATTCTACTTCAGTAGTGCACATGGTTAAGATGCAAATTCATATCCTTGCTGCATTCACATTGTCCCTGTGTCTCACTCAACAAACGACCGCAAGAGAAAAGGTGACCACTTTCTAGAGTAGGTAGAGCGGCAGGTTCTCCATTTGGGGAACACATCAACGTAGCAATATCAGGCCGCGGTAATGTACAACAGATATCAATGGCAAGTACATGAGTACCAGCCATCTAATCTGGCAGATCACCTGTGTGCATGTACACATGTTTGATTCTGTATAACCGTGTGTGCATGTGTGGGTTTATAGCATGGATGAAGTACAAAAGTTGTTCATATGAGTTTGGCAAAAGAATAAATCGGGGAAGGTGGTCCATCCATGGATAACAAGGGAAATCAGGGATAGTATAAAAACAAAAGATGAGGCATACAAATTTGCCAGAAAAAGCAGCCTACCGGAGGACTGGGAGAAATTCAGAATCCAGCAGAGGAGGACAAAGGGCTTAATTAGGAAAGGGAAAATAGATTATGAAAGGAAACTGGCAGGGAACATAGAAACTGACTGCAAAAGTTTTTATAGATATGTGAAGAGAAAGAGACTAGTTAAAACAAATGTTGGTCCCTTGCAGTCAGAAACAGGTGAATTGATCATGGGGAACAAGGACATGGCAGACCAATTGAATAACTACTTTGGTTCTGTCTTCACTAAGGAAGACATAAATAATCTGCCGGAAATAGCAGTGGAACGGGGGTCAAATAAGATGGAGGAACTGAGTGAAATCCAGGTTAGCCGGGAGGTGGTGTTGGCTAAATTGAACGGATTGAAGGCCGATAAATCCCCAGGGCCAGATAGTCTGCATCCCAGAGTACTCAAGGAGGTAGCCACAGAAATAGTGGATGCATTAGTGATAATTTTTCAAAATTCCTTAGATTCTGGAGTAGTTCCTGAGGATTGGAGGGTAGCTAATGTAACCCCACTTTTTAAAAAAGTAGGGAGAGAGAAAGCGGGGAATTACAGACCAGTTAGTCTAACATCGGTAGTGGGGAAACTGCTAGAGTCAGTTATTAAAGATGGGATAGCAGCGCATTTGGAAAGTGGTGAAATCATCGGACAAAGTCAGCATGGATTTACGAAAGGTAAATCATGTCTGACAAATCTGATAGAATTTTTCGAGGATGTAACTAGTAGAGTGGATAAGGGAGAACCAGTGGATGTGTTATATCTAGACTTTCAGAAGGCTTTCGACAAGGTCCCGCATAAGAGATTAGCATATAAACTTAAAGCACACGGTATGGGGGTTCAGTATTGATGTGGATAGAGAACTGGCTAGCAGACAGGAGGCAAAGGGTAGGAGTAAACGGGTCCTTCTCATAGAAACATAGAAACATAGAAATTAGGTGCAGGAATAGGCCATTCGGCCCTTCGAGCCTGCACCGCCATTCAATATGATCATGGCTGATCATCCAACTCAGTATCCCGTACCTGCCTTCTCTCCATACCCTCTGATCCCCTTAGCCACAAGGGCCACATCTAACTCCCTCTTAAATATATCCAATGAACTGGCCTCAACTACCCTCTGTGGCAGAGAATTCCAGAGACCCACCACTCTCTGTGTGAAAAAATTCCTTCTCATCTCGGTCCTAAAGGATTTCCCCCTTATCCTTAAGCTGTGACCCCTTGTCCTGGACGTCCCCAACATCGGGAACAATCTTCCTGCATCTAGCCTGTCCAACCCGTTAAGAATCTTGTAAGTTTCTATAAGATCCCCTCTCAATCTCCTAAATTCTAGAGAGTATAAACCGAGTCTATGCAGTCTTTGTTCATAAGACAGTCCTGACATCCCAGGAATCAGTCTGGTGAACCTTCGCTGCACTCCCTCTATGGCAATAATGTCCTTCCTCAGATTTGGAGACCAGAACTGTACGCAATACTCCAGGTGTGGCCTCACCAAGACCCTATACAACTGAAGTAGAACCTCCCTGCTCCTATACTCAAATCCTTTTGCTATGAAAGCTAACATACCATTGGCTTTCTTCACTGCCTGTTGTACCTGCATGCCTACTTTCAATGACTGGTGTACCATGACTCCCAGGTCGCGCTGCATCTCCCCTTTTCCTAATCGGCCACCATTTAGATAGTAGTCGGTTTTCCTATTTTTGCCACCAAAGTGGATAACCTCACATTTATCCACATTATACTGCATCTGCCAAACATTTGCCCACTCACCCAGCCTATCCAAGTCACCTTGCATTCTCCTAGCATCCTCCTCACAGCCAACACTGCCCCCCAGCTTAGTGTCATCCGCAAACTTGGAGATATTGCCTTCAATTCCCTCATCCAGATCATTTATGTATATTGTAAATAGCTGGGGTCCCAGCACTGAGCCTTGCGGTACCCCACTAGTCACTGCCTGCCATTGTGAAAACGACCCGTTAACTCCTACTCTTTGCTTCCTGTTTGCCAGCCAGTTCTCTATCCACATCAATACTGAACCCCCAATGCCAGAATGGCAGGCAGTGACTAGTGGGGTGCCGCAAGGCTCAGTGCTGGGACGCCAGCTATTTACAATATATATTAATGATTTGGACAAGGGAATTCAAATTTGCAGATGATACCAAGCTGGGGGGTATAGTTAGGTGTGAGGAGGATGCTTGGAGGCTGCAGGGTGATTTGGATAGGCTGAGTGAATGGGCAGATGCATGGCAGATGCAGTATAATGTGGATAAATGTGAGGTTATCCACTTTGCGGCAAAAACATGAGGGTAGATTATTATCTGAATGGTGGCAGATTAGGAAAGGGGGAGATGCAACGAGACCTGGGTGTCATGGTACACCAGTCATTGAAAGTAGGCATGCAGGTGCAGCAGGCAGTGAAGAAAGCAAATGGTATGTTAGCATTCATAGCGAAAGGATTTGAGTATAGGAGCAGGGAGGTTCTACTGCAGTTGTACAGGGTTTTGGTGAGGCCACACCTGGAGTATTGCGTACAGTTTTGGTCTCCAAATCTGAGGAAAGACATCCTTGCCATAGAGGGGGTACAGAGAAGATTCACCAGACTGATTCCTGGGATGTCAGGACTTTCATATGAGGAAAGATTGGATAGACTCGGCTTGTACTTGCTGGAATTTAGAAGATTGAGGGGGGATCTTATAGAAACTTACAAATTTTTAAGGGGTTGGACAAGCTAGATGCTGGAAGATTGTTCCCGATGTTGGGGTAGTCCAGAACAAGGGGTCACAGTCTAAGGATAAGGGGGAATTCCTTTAGGACCGAAATGAGGAAAACATTCTTTACACAGAGAGTCGTGAGTCTCTGGAATTCTCTGCCACAGAAGGTAGTTGAGGCCAGTTCATTGGCTATATTTAAGAGGGCGTTAGATGTGGCACTTGTGGCTAAAGGGATCAGGGGGTATGGAGAGAAGGCAGGTACGGGATACTGAGTTGGATCACATTGAATGGCGGTGCAGGCTTGAAGGGCCGAATGGCCTACTCCTGCACCTATTTTCTATGTTTCTATGTTTCTATAGATGCACATGAGTGTGCATGTTTGTGCATTGGTGTACTTGCAGCATGTAGATATTGCTGGCTGGGAATAAAACAATGGAATGTCCCAGGCATTGGTGACCTTGCCAACTGTCCGCACATTGCACTTCAACTGCAGATGGGAGAGCTCTTAAACTATCCATCTGATGACCCAGGACATAATATGACACTATAGGCCCTTTTGTCCAATATGAATATGCCCTCATAGTCTATGCATGAAGTTTAATCAAGCAGACTAATATTATTGTGTCATGCAATTTATTTTAATGATTACCTGGCTTCTATAATAAAGCAGTTGCATTAAATAATCTTTTAGCACAAGTGTTGCCATGTAATTAAGGTGAAGTTTTTGGTACAATCTGTTCAAAGTTTTTCGGAAATATAATTTTTTCCTTCCCGAAGGCTCAAATTCAGAGTCAGAATACTGTAGATTTACATTCCACGTCGGAGATTTGAGTGGGAAATGTATTTGGACATGTCAGTGGACTACTGAGAGTGCAGTGCTGCTTTAGTAATGGTAGCCTGGAAATTCAGCCCAGATCACAAGTGCTAAATGGGCTATATGGCAGCATCAGCATAGTGTGATCTCCCCTGCAGTTACCTCCACTGGTGTCAATGGGATGCATTTCAGAGCCAGTGTACTAAGTGCAGAAATTCCTTTCTGGAACAGCAGAGTCCTGGGATTAGAGGGCGGCAGGGCGGCGCAGCGCCTGACACCTGGGTTCGATCCTGACTATGGGTACTGTCGGTACAGAGTTTGTTCGTTCTCCCTGTGACCTGCGTGGATTTTCTCTGGGTGCTCCCATATTACAAAGACATACAGGTTTGTAGGTTAATTGGCTTTAGTAAAGATTGTAAATTGTCCCCAGTGTGCAGGATTGTGCCGGTGTGCGGGGAATTGCTGGTTGGCGTGGACTGGGTGGACTGGAAGGTGACCGTAATGAGGCCACGACTAGTTCCCAGAATGAGGGCACTCCTCACGACCATGAAGGCGACTCCCCAGCAACCACCCGCGAACACGTGGTGACTGCAAAGTCTCCTGCAGTCGCCTAAGTGGGACAGTCCCATAACTGGTGACAAAAAGGGTCTCATCGTACATCTTCCCCAGTCTAACAGCCAATATCACCAAGCAGACTTTATGAATGGCCCTTCCATAAGCCTGGGCACAGTCCGATTCACCTCTACCCCATTGCGGACATTGGACTTTATCTCTGGAACTGGTGCGCTACAATGCCAAGAACTAAATTCTGCAACCTGCATCTTTCCCTTTGCTCCAGCTATTGCAGTAGAATTTGAACTTGAGTTTGATTGGATTTATGTGCAGTGTTATCTGATTTCATCGGGTAGCATGTAACACATAGATTTTCGCTGTACCTCGGTGCATGTGGCAATATAAACCTTCACCTAGCTGCTTATAATCACATCTACCGTGCCTTGTGGAAGCTTGCTGCACTCCATGGGTCGTTCTCTGCCAAATCAATTACGACATTTCAAAAGCTCTTGTTGGGTGCAAGGAGTTCTTGGTCCTTCTGAGATGGTAAAATGCCTTCACATCAATGGAAGTCATTCACGTATGTGAATAAAGTTGGAAGAAACCTGTTTGGAGAGGAGGAAGAAGAAAACAAGAACAAGCCTAGAGCGGGCTCCCAGTGTGACAGAAACAACTAGAGGGCCACAGGCAGTAACAAAGGGGTAGCAGCTGATCTTTGGTCACCCGGTATGGAGGGGGGAGAGAAGGGGGGGAGGGGGGGAGGGGGGAGGGGGGGGGGTCCATGTCGGTTTGCTGCTGGGCCTGGCCATTCGTGGATCCAAGCAGCAGGCAGTCGAGAAGGAGCACACGGTATCCATGGGGACTCTGGAGGCCTTCCGTGGACACTGGTTGCCTCGGTCAAGGGGTGGGGAAGTGTATCACAGATAAAGTTGACCACGTTTTAACCTCATAACTCATAGTCATAGGGTGATACAGTGTGGAAACAGGCCCTTCGGCCCAGTTTGCCCACACCGGCCAACATGTCCCAGCTACACCGATTGCCAGTGGCAGTCTTGTTTATTACTCTGCATTTGTGGTAAATTGGACAAAAGCTCCTTGTCAAGGAGGGCTGCGTTCTGCTGCTGGACCCCGCAAGCAGTGGGTCTGTCTCACCCGCCGCGGAACCGGGAAACCCGCCTGGAGGGGGATCCTTGCCCGAGGTTCGACTCATCTGCTGACCACCCTCCGAGGACCGGGAACCGGAGAGGAGGGTGGAGGGAGTCAGCGACAGATTACAGATTTTACAGTAGCTCTCAGCATTGTAGTGCATCAGTTCCAGAGACTAAAGTTCAATGTAGAGGTGAATCGGACAGTACGCTAGCTAATGGAAGCACCATTGGTAACGTCTGCTTGATAATGTTGGCTGTGGGGTGAATATTCCCTGTTAGAGGGAACGTTGTACGCTGGACAAAGGACTGGTAAGAAGAAAGTGGTCTTAAAGGGCTGTCCCACTTGGGCGACCTAATTGGCGAGTTCTTCTAGAGTTTTGCAGAGTTTGAAAAAATGTCATATTGAAGACCTCCTTCGACTATGTAGAAGACTAGCTACAACTAGCGACCACTAACTTGGACACCCAATAGTGGAGAGTGAAGACGACCTCCCTTCGACTATGATGAAGACTATCTACGACTACCTTCGACTATAATCGAATGCCTCGATTACCTACGACTAACATGCCGACCTACTACGTATAAACCTACGTGTAAAAAGAGTATCCATTTTTTCTATGGCGACCTTTTTATACTCGCAGGCATTTGTCAACATGTTGAAAAATACGCCGCGACCTTGCTGAGGCCCCGAGTACGCGGGGACTACTCTCGAGCATGAAGGAGAGTTACAAAGACCTCCTACGACCTCGTGTCGACCATGCTGTGAGAATGAGTCGAGGGCAAACTCGCCAGAACTCGCGGATTAGGTTGCCCAAGTGGGACAGGCCCTTTACCTTCCATGCCCTCAAGGTCGGCTGCTGGAGGCACCTCCTGGGGCACCAAGGTTGAAGGTGGCCGGGCAAGGAGAGGGACGACGGTTTGCTGGATGATCCGGATGGAAGTGACGATTGCAACTCGGGCCATTATGGCAATTGGGACTTTGAAAACGGCGCCTCAAATGGACAATTCTTGCATATAGAATCCGAGGGCTGTTTCTATGCATGGGACACTTACTGTAATTGGGGATTGTTCATATGCATGGCAATAATCTTACTGATCTGTATGCCACAAATGAATTTCACTGTACCTTGGTTCCGCATGATAATAAAAAGAACCACTGACAATTGATTTTGAGAGAATAAGAACTATCTATTCACAAAAACTAAGACTAGACCAGAGGGCATGGAATTCTGCTATCTTGCATGAGTCTCTGAATTTGTACTTGGTCAATATGTGTGTGCTGAGGTTCTCAAACCCCACTACCTGAAAGGGTGGTTGAAGAAGAACCCGTTCGCCATCTTAAGAAGCATCTGAACCGTAAGTCTATACGTTCGAGGAGCAGAATTAGGCAGTTCGGCCCATCAAGTCCAATCCAATCATGGCTGATCTATCTTTCCCTACTCAACCCCATTCTCCTGCATTCTCCCCATAACCCCTGACACCAGTGTTACTCAACAACCAGTAGTTGAAAGGGTGGGCATGAACATGAAGGGCCAAATCGCCGCCTTCTGTGCTTGCATTTTGCTAATTTTATTTATTGTTAGTTAATACCACATATTGAACAAATAAAAAATATGTGAATCCTCCAATGTAACTTAATTATATGCCCACAGGTATAGTCCTCTTTGCTTTAATAAATTGATAGTTCTTGGTCTCTCTCTGGGCTTGTTCCCCCCCCCCCCCCCCCCCCCTTCATATTCTTTGATCCTGAAGGTTTTCTTTCTTTGGCTTAATCTTGCACTGAAAGTCATTCCCATTATCATGTATCTGCACACTGTGGATAGCTCGATTGTAACCATGTGCGGTGACTTTCCGCTGACCGGTTAGCGCGCAACAAAAGCTTTTTTTTTCCCACTGTACCTCGGTACACGTGACAATAAACTAAACTCAAACTCCAAACGAGCCTGATAAATGTAGTCGCATTCGGGAATAACTTTCCATGATTGAAATGTTTATCATCCAGCTTTACCAAGGCTACAATGTTTGGGCGCAGTACGGACTGTGAAGGGAGACCCCGGGATTTGGTTTGCTTGACTGAAATGACGGGAGAGGGTGAATATGAGTGGGCTTCCACTGCATGAAAGCTCTGTGAATTTCCACCTTTCGGATCCTGGCCGAGCATGGCGCAGTGCAGCTCAAGGGGTATATGAATCCGGCTGGATAAAGCAATGACTGCTGGAGTTAAGCGAAAAACCGAGAGGAGGAATTCCGTTCTGTGCAAAGTACTACTGATGCAGAGTCATCATTTATCACACCAAGTTTGATCTACACGCTCCACTTGACTTAGATGGGTGCATTCCTGAACAGTGCGGTGTGAAGGTTTCTCGCCCCCCATTCTGCCGTGTTTAGCTCATTCAACAATATCACGGGGGGAAAGAAAAACTCGGCCGTATCAAGTGTTATGGTCGCGCTGGTTTTGCCTGGCAAAGCGAATCAGACAGACTCATTGTGACGAGGACAGTAGTCCTAATGGGAACGTCCCTGTTCCTTTACTTCAAGGGGGCACTGGATTTCTAACGTGTGAAACCAGTGGAGAAAACAGAGTTTTGTTTAAGAAGGAACTGCAGATGCTGGAAAATCGAAGGTAGACAAAAGAAACTCAGCGGGTGCAGCGGCGGCATCTATGGAGCACTGGATGCTGCCGCACAGCCTGAGGAAATAGAGTTGCAATGTTCACACATATCTTCGTGGCCCTCTTGAATGGCCGAATCACTGGACGACCGTCCGGCAGATTGAAATATTGTCCTTCTTTTTCTCTTTATCGAAGTTTGATGTTTCTCGCAAATCCCAGCATGGACCCATATAGCACGGAAACAGGCCCTTCGGCCCAACACGTCTATACCAACCACGATGTCCCACCTTCAGTCCAGAAACACGAAACCTATTCCTTTTTTTCTCCGGAGATGCTGCCTGTCCCGTTGAGTTAATTCAGCTTTTTGTGTCCAGCTTCGGTTGAAACCAGCACCTGTAGTTCCTTCCTACACAAGGTGTCCCAGCTAGCTAGTCAGTGCCATTGGGGGGTTACACAAAAAGCTGGAGAAACTCAGCGGGTGCAGCAGCATCTAAGGGGCGAAGGAGATAGGCGACGTTTCGGGTCGAGACCCTTCTTCAGAGTCAGTGCCATTTACTGGCGCTTGGTCCATATGCACCACACCTTTCATACCAGTGTACCTGTTGAAATATCTGTTCAACGTGGTTTGTAGGAAGGAACTGCAGATGCTGGTTTTTGTGTCTATCCAAGATAGACACAAAAAGCTGGAGCAACTCAGCGAGGCAGGCAGCATCTCTGGAGAGAATGAATGGGCGACGTTTCGAGTCGAGACCCTTCTTCAGTGTTAAAATGTTGTGACCGTGTGTGTATGCCTGAATGACTCCCCCTGGCTATTTTACTGTTATTATGCTGTATTGCTGATTATTTTAATATGGAGGAAACGAGGAAAGAGGATTGCAGTATCGAACAACCTTGCCCTTATATCGAGACTGCGATCACTGTCGCGGGCACTGCCCCCTCTCCTTGCAACGTTACTGAATTCTACCCTTGTGTTAAACTAAGCCGCTTGTGCAGTCCAATCCGTGGCCCGAAAGTTTTGATCGCATTGAGCGATGTCCGAAATGTTTCCAGTATAAAACTTGACGAGATAAAATTGTAGAAAGTAGAGAAATAGATTCTGGGCATCATTCTCTGTATGTGAATACAGACTGTTGTTTAATAGAGCGTGGTGGTTTGCTCTAAGGAATAACATTCACCGTGTGAAGGAATCCTAATTTGCCAAATTCAATCAATTGTTTTAACATCTATTTTGCTGTGCGTTTAAACGTGCAAACCGCGTGCAATTGTAACGGGGACGGTGTTTATAATGGGTTAACATACCCAAGGAATTTACGTTGACGAGAAATTGCATCTCAGTGCTATTCTCATTCTTCCTTCGCCAGATATAGAACAGCTTTGGGCAAATGAATCCGTCCTCTTTACTGAAATGTCAACCCGAGAAAGGTGCCAGTGTCGCAACTTTAAATGCTGGGGTTAAAATATGTCTGAAATGTGTTCACGTTAGCCGACCCGCCACAACCCTGCGCTTTTTCCAGGCACAAAAAAAAGCCGGTGCAAAACTCAGCGGGTCAGACAGCATCTCTGGAGAAAATGAATAGGTGACGTTTCGGGTCGAGACCCTTCTTCACACTGAGAGTCGGGGGGGAAAGGGGGAAACGAGAGACACAGACGGAAATGTGGAGAGAGATATAGAACAAATGAATGAAAGAGATGCAAAAAGTGACGATGATAAAGGAAACGGGCCAGTCCTTTCCCACTACACCCGTCTTTTTTTTTTAGGGTGCAGGATTGTGAAGACTGCCTCGCAATTGCCACAGTGAGCGGGGCTGGGGACGTGGCGAGTTGGTCGGTGGTGGGAGGACCGTGTATATCGACTCAATTCCTCGCTCAATTCAAAGCAGCTCCCGGCGATTGAGAAAACAATGGTGGAAGCGGTTTTGCACGGTCCAAACTGACGTGCCACCGACGGGTATGTCCCCCCCCCCCCCCCCCGCGTCCCTGCCCACGAACAGACCCGACCAGAGAAATGACAAGTCGAGGCAGAGCAAGACCCGGTCGCAATTGCACTCTTATTTTGGTTGTTGTTGTTGTTGTTGTTGTTGTTGCAGCGGCATTTTTTTCTCCAGCACTCCAAAGACCAGTTGAGCGGAATAAAGAGCACTTTTGAGGATTGGCGCTTAATACCGTAACATTCTCCAGACCAAAGCCCTTCATCAATTAAACCACAGTCACATAATTACCACGTGCATTAAAGAATAATAGATTAAAAGGCTGAGCCGAGGTTTTTAGCACTTCAGAAAGCACACAGTCCCCTGTCCCTTCGGAGTCTTGACATGTAAACTGGGCAGCGTCTAATTACATGTCAAAAATTCATAAGCACTGTTAAATATTGCATATCAAAAGCAGGCAGTTCGAGTCAGCGAGAGAGAGAGAGTGTGTGTATGTGTGTGTGTGTGTGTGTGTGGGGGGGGGGGGGGGGGGGTGTATTGAAGGGGCCAGTGCATCGGCACAGCAGGCCAGAAAAACCAAAGCCGGGAGAGAGAGAAAAAAAATAAAAGAGTTCTCTCTTTTTAAAAAAAAAACCTTCAGAGAAAATGTGCTATTGGAAGTCCTCGGTTACATATTCCAAGCAGCTCATCTTAATATATGCTGAAAATGAATCGAAAGTGAAGGGAGTTGAAGCTTGGAGAGAAGGTGGGGAGGAAAAGAGAAAAAGGCTGTTCTGCCATCAAAGGACAATGACAGGTAAATACTAATTTGCTATGCGTGCACAATGAAGACGTGCCTCTTGACATGAGAGTGCCGCCGATAATGAAAGCCATTCTATTGTGGCATCTGTCACCCGGCGCTTTTTTTTTAGCATTCCTTTCCCTTTGCGATTGGAAGCAAAGATCAGTGATGCCTTACTGGCAGCTTCTTCCTGTTTGAACCGTTACACAAGATGTGAAGTAATGGGAAGTTTTTTTTTTCGCATTATGCTAGTCGGAGTTAGTTGGGGTGTTTTTTTTTCTCTCTCCCCCCCCCCCCCCCCTTTGCTTGTTGGAATGACAGCTTGAGCGAATAGGCGCACATTGCCTTGACAACTATAAAACAATTCAAACGACCGACCAGCAAATCATGAGATGAAACAATCATGATTCTCCGTATATACATATATTTATATATATATATTTAAAAAAAAAAATAATAATAACAATTGTAACTCTTCGCGGTAATTGATTACTGACAAAAGGGGAAAAAAAACATGTCTTGTTTAAACGCGAGGGTTCGTTCTCAATGAGTGTCAACGGCAATTGAAGATACAGCTGTTATAGCGGTCAGCCCAAACGGGATAGGGTGGTCAAGGATGTAAGAAGGAGCCGCAGATACTGGTTTGAACCGAAGATAGACATAAGAAGCAGGAGCTTTCTCAAGGGCCTGAAGAAGTGTCTCGACCCCAAACCTCACCTCTCTTCTCCAGAGATGCTGCCTGAGTCGCTGAGTTACTCCAGCTTTTTTTTAAAAATGTGTGTCTATCTTCTGTGCGGCCAAGGATGTAGTTATCCTCCTCCCCCCCCCCCCCCCCCCCACCAACCCCTCCCGTTCAACGTTGTGGTCAATTGACGTTGGCCGGTAATCGCTGAGGACCAGAGGGAGGGAGATGAAAGAATTCAAGGTGATGTCACGTTGGCTGAATGAATGCATCTCGCATTAGACGCTGCGCTGATTTTTTGTTTGTTTGTTGTTGTGTGTCTCTTGTGTAGGTGGCGGGGAAGGGGGTGCGAGCTTTGAGGAGGGAGAACCAGCGCCGTTGGAAGAGAGAGGACGGTGTTGAACAGGGAATTGAAATTGCCAGCGACTTTCATCATCGACGCTGTGCTCCCTCTGAGGCTACCTGCCACTTCTTCAGAGATGCGTCCACTGACCCGTGGCCTTGGCAGGATCTAATGTACCAGTCCACATCGCTGCCTGTCAGAAGCACTTTCTTCACTCTCCCGACCTCGGGACCGCAGCGGGTGATGATAGTCCTTTTTGATGTGGAGGTCAAATTCCAGGAAGTGAGGTGGATGACAACTGACCCTCTGTCCAAGGTCCTTTCATTCAATTGTTCTATAAATCTCTATACAACCATAGTACTCGGGCAACTGAACCATCCCACCACAACGAGAGAGCAGATGAGGTGGTTATCTACCTCATTGGATACCCTCAGACTATCTTGGATCAGACTTGACCTTGCACTATTCCATTTATCATGTATCTGCACACTGTGAATGGCTCGATTGTAATCATGTATTGTCTTTCCGCTGACTGGTTAGCACGCATCAAAAGCTTTTCACTGTACCTCAGTACACGTGACAATAGACTAAACTGATCTATATCTCTCGTTTCCCATTCTACTGACTCTCAGTCGGAAGCAGGGTCTCGACCTGAAACGTCACCTATTCCTTTTTCTCCAGACCCGCTGAGTTACTCCAGCACTTTGTGTCTATGCAGATGTTGGTTTACATGGAGATAGACACAAAATCCTGGAGTAACATACAGCTGTTAAACTGTTGAGTGCTCAGAGGGGGTGGCAACATCTATGGAGCGAAACGTTGCCTATTTCCTTCGCTCCATAGATGCTGCCGCGCCCCCAGAGTTTCTCCAGCACTTTTGTCTACCTTCCAACGTCTGTGTAAGAATGGAAAGGAGAATTAAAATGTCCAGCAACCGGGAGGTCAGGTAGGTTCAGGCGGGCTGAGCGATGGTGTTCCGTGAAATGATCACCCAGTCAGGTAAGTATGGCAGCATTTGTCTTTCCATTGAAGGGCTTTATTGAGCCCGGTTGTCATGACATCATTCTGTGGTCAGCATGACTAATGACTCCATTTTTCTTTTAATCTCAGTTTATTAATTTAACTTTAATATCACAGTGGGATTTAAATATCGGATTTGTCCAGATCATTCATCCAAACTTCTAAGTTACCAACACATTCATTTAACTAATCTACCAGCAACCATCGCATAGTTTAGTTTAGCCGTAGGTACTCGGGGCTATTTTTTTTACTCGTGGACATTTCTCAACACGCTGAAAAAAGTCCTGACTTACCTGATGCCCCGAGTACCTACGGCTGGCATTACGAGCCGCTACAAAATATCTACGGACTCCTACGGCCTCCTATGGACCTGCCACGGACTCCTACAATTCGCTACGGACATTCTCCGAGTTTGAATCATGGGGAAAACTCGGTAGAATTCGTGAGTAACTCGGGAAAGTGGGACAGGCCCTTAAAAATAATGCCGCGACGTACTTGATGCCACGAGTACCTACGACTAGCATCACGACCTGCTACGACCTACCTACGACCTACGACCTCGTGACGACCATGCTGCGAGAATGAGTCAAGGGCAAACTCGGCAGAGGTTGTGAATTAGGTCATGAAAGTGTGACAGGCCCCTAACTCAGCTGGTCAGGCAGCATCTCTGTAAAACATGGATAGCTTATGTTTCAGGTCATAACCCTGCATCAGACCCTAAGCTGACCAAGTGGACCCGTGCTCTGTGAATACTCAGTTTTTGCCCCCCCCCCCCACCCCCCCCAAAAAAACCTCCATGTATTCTGTCCCTATCATGTTTGGAACCCTTTAATTCTTGGTGCATTTAAATTTATTTATTTATTTTTTATTATACAACTACTTTTATTCAGAAAATAAAAATAAAAATAAACATCCAGATTCTGAACACGATCGAAGGCTGCCTACATTCACAATTTACAAACAAATGTTCATCAGATTAATATATTGGCAACTTTATCAATGATATACACGATCTCCCGTGGCGACCAGCGTTCACAGAAGGTCTCCAAAGTCCTCGTGGCCACCGCGGGTTCCCTCTCCAGGGACACGCGGGCAATGGCGTAGGCCCGGAAAAGAGGCAGGCAGCCGACCCCGGTGCGGCCGTCGACTACCCGCTGCCTGGACCCGCGGATGGCCATCTTGGCCAGACCCAGGAGCGGACTGGCAGGGAGACCATTGTATCGGGTGCCCAAATATCAGGAGCGTGGGGCTAAAATTAGGAGCAGTGCTTCAAAAAGAACTCTCATTTCTGAACAACGGTCCCAACCCGAAATGTCACCTATCTATTTTCCTCCAGAGATGTGGCCTGACCTGCTGAGTTGCTCCAGCACTTTGTGCCTATCTTTGGTACAAACCAGTATCTGTAGTTTTTATTACATTTTGACAACACCTTTTACGAAAACTAATATTAATATTCAAATCTGCCAAAGTGTTTTCCAGCCAGTGAAAACATTTTTTAAAGTGCTTTTAATGTTATAACGCAGGGGATGAAAGGGACATTTGGGTTGTAAAATGTAAAATGTAACTATAAAAATAATTATCCCATGTATTTTATAAAGGCTCTTTTGAAAGAGAGCACAGACTATTCTGACAAATCTGAGGAAGGACATTATTGCCATAGAGGGAATGCAGAGAAGATTCACCAGACTGATTCCTGGGATGTCAGAACTGTCTTATGAAGAAAGACTGGATAGACTCGGTTTATACTCTCTAGAATTTAAGAGATTGAGAGGGGATCTTATAGAAACTTACAAAATTCTTAAGGGGTTGGACAGGCTAGATGCAGGAAGATTGTTCCCGATGTTGGGGAGGTCCAGGACAAGGGGTCACAGCTTGAGGATAAGGGGGAAATCCTTTAGGACCGAGACGAGAAGGACTTTTTTCACACAGAGTGGTGGGTCTCTGGAACTCTCTGCCACAGAGGGTAGTTGAGGCCAGCTCATTGGCTATATTTAAGAGGGAGTTAGATGTGGCCCTTGTGGCTAAGGGGATCAGAGGGTATGGAGAGAAGGCAGGTACGGGATACTGAGTTGGATGATCAGCCATGATCATATTGAATGGCGGTGCAGGCTTGAAGGGCCGAATGGCCTACTCCTGCACCTAATTTCTATGTTATTGCTGGTCTGTAGTGCTAACTGAGAGCACAACTAGAGAGCAGTCCTGAACTACTGTTTCCCTCATTGGAGATCCTCGGACTATCTTTGACCAGACTTTACGCGCTTTATCTTGCACTAAACGTGATTCACGTAACTTCCTTTATCATAAATCCAAACACTGTAAATGGCTCGATTGTAATCATGTATTGTCTTTACGCTGACTGGTTAGCACGCAACTAAAGCTTTTCACTGTACCTCAGCTCACGTGACAATAAATGAAACAGAGACTAAAATCAGCATCGCAGGTGCTCGGGAACATGTCTTATAATGTGTAAGTAACATGGTTCTGCCCCGTGTGTAATACTGCAGTGTGAGCTGTGAAAACACTCTGGAAATATCAGTCCTCAGCTTGCCAGCATAGGCCCTTTAAGCAGCCCTAAATGGACAAACCTTTTTGTTTTACAATGTATTTTTCAATGTACTCAGTCATTCGCCTCCACTTATTGCTAGTACATGTGGTGCCTCTGTCACCGAGGAGAGAGGTTTGTAGTTTTGCCAAGCTCGGGTTACTTTGCAGGTGATAATAATAATCTTTAAATAAAATGTTTTATGGAGGGTCCATATTGGGCCAGGAGCCCCAAGGATCAGAATTCTCAATCATTAGATTGAATTCAATCAATCCGGTCATTTGCACTGTAAAATGACCGTGAAGATGACTTGATTGTAACGAAACTCGAACAGGTTCACTAACGTCTCTCAGGGAAGGGAACCTGCTTTGCCCAGACTGGTCTGGATGTGACTCCCATCACACAGTTGATGGTTGACTTTCAAGTATTGAATTTCCATGGCAGGTCTGCTCATTGTCTGCTGTAGTTTTTGTCACGACATCCGCACACCTCCAAGAGGAAGCATAGAGTTACATCGGCTGTCTGAGAATCTCCTGCTGAATTTACCGATGATCGGGAAAAGCCTCTCAGTACCAGTGGAGTAAATGTCCTCGGGGAATCTAGCAATGCATCATAAATATTGCAACGCCTAGTGTCACCTACATCCTGATAATAAATTTCAGAAATTCATTGGAATATCTTTAGACGCTGCGCATTAGCTTATAAGGTACTGAAACACAATAGTTATACAAATAAGATAGACACAAAATGCTGGAGAAACTCAGCGGGACAGGCAGCTTCTCTGGACAGAAGGAATGGGTGATTCTACAGACTGAGAGTCGGGGATTTTACAAATACTGGATTAGTGATCCAAAGGGCTGGTTGAATGGTGCAAGGACTGAGTTCAAATCCCAGCTGTGGAATTTAAATTTAGTTAATGAAATATATTTTAAAGATCGAGAATGTATTAAATATAAAGTCAGTGAAAGTCACTGTAGCCATGAAACTACCAATGTCCTTCAGAGAGCGTGTTTAAGGAGGAACTGCAGATGCTGGAAAATCGAAGGTAGACAAAAGTGCTGGAGAAACTCAGCGGGTGCAGCAGCACCTATGGAGCGAAGGAAATAGGCAACGTTTCGGGCCGAAACGTTGCCTATTTCCTTCACTCCATAGATGCTGCTGCACCCGCTGAGTTTCTCCAGCGCTTTTGTCTACCGTTCTTTAGAGAGAGAGAAAGCTCTCCTTATCCTTGTGTAGTGACAACGTGATTTAGAAAATCTGAAAGAACATTGTAAAATACCAAAACGCATACCAAGCCATCATCAGAGAAATAAATCGCAGGGTTATTGTGTCAAAGCGGAAGTCTTCATCAGGCACCGCTGTTAAGAAAAGGTTAAAAAAAAACCTGCAGATCTAAAATCTGAAATGATCTACTGAATATGCCCAACCTTTTCAGCATGTGATGACACTGTTATGGAGCATGTATTCACCACCTCATTTGACTGCCTGGCCCATTGAGTTCCTCCAGCAGTTCGTTTGTTGCTCCATATTCCAGCATCTGCAGCCTCTTGCACTGCCACCTCTGTTGTATCATTTGAATTACTCACCAAGTCAAGTCAAGAGAGTATATTGTCATGTGTCCCAGATAGGACAATGAAATTCTTGCCTGCTGCAGCATAACGGAATATTGTAGTGTTAAAGAAGGAACTGCAGATGCTGGAGAATCGAGGGCACACAAAAGGCTGGAGAAACTCAGCGGGTGCAGCAGCATCTAAGGAGCGAAGGAGATAGGCGACGTTTCGGGTCGAGACCCATCTTCAGACTATTGCAGACTTCAGATATTATAGTCATAAATACAGAACAGATACCATATATATATACTCACATAAATAACCAGATACAGTGCAATAGGCTCTTATAGTTCACAGTTTGTTTGAAGTTGTGTTTAATAGTCTGATGGCTGTGGGGAAGAAGCTGTTCCTGAACCTGGATGTTGCAGATTTCAGGCAAGCAAACGGAATACCTATGACTGAAAACAAACGCAATTGATTAGGGAGAGCCATTTATCCCTATTACCCGTGACTCTTTATGGTCTGAGGTTTCCATCTCAGGTTTTTGCAATACTGTTCCAACATCATGCTATTGATTTAACATAGAACATAGATAACATACAGAAGATAGACATACAAATGCTGGAGAAACTCAGCAGGTCAGGCAGCATCTCTGGAGAAAAGGAATAGGTGACAGGGTACACAAAAGGCTGGAGAAACTCAGCGGGTGCAGCAGCATCTAAGGAGGTAAGGAGATAGGTGACGTTTCGGGTCGAGGCCCTTCTTCAGACTGGTTAGGGATCAGGGAAACGAGAGATATAGACGGTGATGTGGAGAGATAAAGAACAATGAATGAAAGATATGCAAAAAAGTATCGATGATAAAGGAAACAGGCCATTGTAAGCTGTTTGTAGTGTGAAAATGAGAAATAGGTGACATTTGGGTTCGAGACCTTTCTTCAGACAGAAAGATAGAAAGATAGCTTCTCTATCTTTCAGTCCAAAGAAGGTTTCTGACCTGAAACGTCACCTATTCCTTTTCTCCAGAGATGCTGCCTGACACGCTGAGTTACTCCAGCATTTTGTGTCTACCTTCGGTGTAAACCTGCATCTGCTGTTCCTTCCTGAACATAGAGCAGTACAGATCAGTAACAGGGCCTTCGGACAACACTCTCTGCATTGAATGAGATATCAAGACCAATTCTTTATCTCCCTGCATATAATCCATGTTCCTCCATTCCATGCTTATTCGCGTGCCTCTCCAAATATTTTCAATGCCAGTATCGTATCGGCACCCACCCCCACCCCAGCAGCACATTCCAGACACTCATCACATTCTGGGTAAAAAATACTTGTCCCACACATCTCCTTCATACCTTGCCCCTCTCACCTTAAACCTATCCCTTCTAGTATGTGATTTTTCCACCCTGTGTCAAGGGTTCTGATTGTCTAGCCATCCACGACTCTCATAATTTTCTATGCTTATTTGACTTCAGGTTCATAAAGATCGCCAGATCAGGAGGCTCAAACTTCTTTGGTGCAACCAACTGACAAAGCAAAGCTGGATACAGTGGTCGCAAGTCACTCCACCTTCTCTGCTCTTTTCACCAACGGTGATGGACCCAAACCTAGTGGGGGAATGTCCAAGTGTACATGTCTGCCATGTTTGGGCGCAGAACTGGTTGCGAAACGTCATGAACCAATTGAGGAGTCTTCGAAATCTCTGCATACGGAGGGAGAAAGATTGAACTCAATTGATGAAACTGACTTGCACATGGAGACGAGCGGAAAGGGAAAAGGAAAAGATCTGAACACACCAGACTCTTGAATGTAGTCCGTGTTCTTATTCCCATCAAAAATCCTGTTTTACGAGGGAAAGGAGAAATCGGAACTGTGTTGTATGTTACAGACTATTATCCAGTAAAGTCCTACTGGCACAGGCAGAATGGGAGAGTGGTTTACTGAGGGTCTCAGTGCAGATACAAAGCTGTAGTCATCAATGGAAACCATTCTAGAGAGGGGAGGACACAAAGTGCTGGCAGAACTCAACGGGTCAGCCCGCATCTGTGGAAAGAATGGACAGATGACATTTCGGGCCTTGGACCCTTCTTCTTCAGCATTCCATCACCTGCGGTTCTTCGCGTCACCATTCCAGGGGGAAACTGTGTCCAGAAGGCGGGGGGAATGCTGGTGAGGGGAGTGGAAGGAAATTAGCTCTTTTTGGTGACCCTGAAGTGAAAAACATTGCTTATTTTCTTCTGGGCAGTGTGGGGGGTATATCTCTGCCATTCTCTGTCCCCAGAGAGTTGTGAAGACTAGCTCTTCAGGAGTATTTAAAAGTGGAAGTCGGTACATTTTTGAAAGATCAGAGGATTGAGGGCGACGAGGACCTGGAGCAAAAGATGAGTTGAAGCCTGGGGTAAATCATCAGGGTCATATTGAATGGTTAGGCAGAATTGTGGGACTTGGCAGCATAATAAACAGGTTGAGGTGTTCACAGGCTAAGCTGACCATGCACGATTTTACAAATCGCTTAGCTAAATCAATTGTGATCATTTTTTTGCAAAAGGGGACATATTTTATCCACTGTTCTCTGCAATAAGTCTACAATGCAGTAATGTTTCCACATTGTTCTGAGCTTTGTGACCTCAAATGGAGCCAAATCGCAGAATGAGCAGGAAGGATTTGCAGATGCTGGTTTAAACTGAAAATAGACACAGAATGCTGGAGTAACTCAGCGGCACAGGCAGCATCTCTGGATAAAGGGAATGGGTGATGTTTCGGGTCGAGACCCTTCTTCAGACTGAAGTCTGCAGAGAGGGAGATGCATAATAAGGAAGTGTAAGGTGTGAAAACAGGACAAAGGGGATGTAGATCAAGCAAAAATGTAGAGTAGACAGAAGCGTACCCAAGCAATCGTCTTTGGTTCAACAAGGCCTCCATGGGATCTCTGAAGATGAAGTCTCGGATGGTTAACAGTTGGTACCATGGACAAGCCTTGTGGAGAGGTCCAGGGAAAGTGGAACGTTCTCTTCAGATCAATGAATGTTAAGAGAAGATTCGGTAGTGATGTTCACGATTCTGAAGAGGAAGAAACACATTCCTTCCAGGGGGAGAGCGCAAAGAGGCAATAACTAGGGGAAGACAAATTTAAGATGTTTGGCATGGAAAGCCATGGGCATTCTGAGGGAATGTTAGGCTGGATCTTGCTGAGATTTACCCGTGAACGCAACACAGACCTTTCTGTCCCAGGTCTCCTCCATTGTCAGAGTGAGGCTAAACAGAAATTGGAGGAACAGCATCTCATATTTTGCTTGGGCAGCTTACAGCCCAGTGGTATGAATATTGATTTGCCTAACTTCAGGTCGCCCAGCATTCCCTCCCTCTCTCCATCCCTCCACCACCAAAGTCGCTCTAGCTTTTCGTTTTCACCCAACAAACAGCTAACAATGGCTTGTTTTCTTTATAATTATTATGTTTTATCCCTACATCATTGTCTGTATCTCTCGTATCCCTTATCCCTAACCAGTCTGAAGAAGGGTCTCGACTCGAAACGCCACCATTCCTTCTCCCCAGAGATGCTGCCTATCCCGCTGAGTTACTCCAGCATTTTGTGTCTATCTGGAGGTCACACTCTTCAGCCTTGTATCTTGGACGTTGGCACATACACCTCCAGTGTGGACATCTGGGGCCAACTGACTGAATGCACTGTGCTCATCACTGTACTCTGTTGCTGGACACCACAACACACCATCTCTCCATAGATGCTGTCTCACCCGCCGAGCTTATCCAGCATTTTGTCTACCTTTGATTTTTCCAGCATCTGCAGTTCCTTCTTAAACATCACTCCATTGGATCGCCACTTAGCTACTGCTTTCATCTTAATTTAATGCCTAACTTGATAACCTAATTATTATGCGTGCACTTTAATTTGTTTTATTTTTTGCAATTTAAAAATAATTTGTATATTTGTAATGGCTTGATTTTATATGCTTTTAAATGTCTTCGCATGTCAGCGATATCCAAAAAAATAATTAAAATGGCTGGTAGGTTCCACGGCAAAACCTTGTCCCTTGTCTTGCTGGCTGTCGAAGTCCATGGGGAGGGGTTGAGGAGCAGAGTCTCAGCTCTCATAGAAACACGATACAGTGCAGAAAGAAACAGGCCCTTTGTCCCACCTTTTCCATGCTGGCCATCAATTATCTGTTTGTACTCTTGCAATTTTACCAGCACTTGGTCTAACACATTCCATGCTATGTGGCTTCAAGAGCTTGTCTAGATCCTCATTTAATGTTATGAGAGTATTTGATTCCACCATCCACCCACGTACTGTGTCCCAGATCCCAGTCTCCCTGTCCTCAATCCCAGCCAACCCTATCTCAGATCCAAGATCCCAGTCATTCCTGTGTCCCAGATTCCAACCATCCCTTTGTCCCAGATCCCAGCCATCCCGATCCCAGATCCCAGCCATCCCTTTGTCCCAGATCCCAGCAATCCTGATCCCAGATCCCAGCCATCCTGATCCCAGATCCCAGCCATTCTTCTTCTTCTTGCATATGGCGTGCACAGCCTAAAGTTGTCGGACAACTTGTTCTATTTGATCTTATTTGATTGTGCACGCCGGGTTGATTGCATTCGTCGAAACAGGGCGGACCATGTGAAGGTTGCAATCTTCCACCCCATCCCATCCATTCCTGTGTCCCAGAACCCAGCTATCCCTATCTCAGATCCAAGATCCCAACCATCCCTGTGTCCCAGATCCCAGCCATCCCTATCTCAGATCCAAGATCCCAACCATCCCTGTGTCCCAGATCCCAGCCATCCTCAAGATGAAAATAAAGTGTTCCTCAGATCCCCTTAAAAATCCCCATTTATCCTTTCGCCCAAACCTATGTGCTCTAGATTTAGACCCCCCTGCTTTGTAGAAACATTTCCAACCATCTACTACCTCAGATTTGCCGCTCATGTTGTGCACATCTCAATTTGTTACCCTCCACCCTGGAGAAAATGAGCGCAGCTTCTCCAATCTCTCCTCATGTAAAATGCTCCATCCCAGGCCACATCCTGGTAAATCTCCTTTGCACTCTCTCATTCCAGTGGCATCCACCCTATAGTATGGTGACAGGAACTACACACGGGATTCTAACTGTAGCTTAATCGAAGCTTTAGGAAGCTGCACCATTAACCTTCTATGCTCGTATATTCTCTACCTCGGGCAATGAAGACCAGTCCACTTTCTTCGCCACCTTATCCACCTGTGCTGCCACCTTCAGGAATCCTTGGACTTGTACATCACGATCCCATTGTTCCGTAATACTCCCAAGAGCCCCACCACTCAATGTGTATGTCCTGTTCTTATTGATCCTCCAAAAGTGCATCACCTCACACTGACTAGGATTAAGTTCCAATTGACATACTCTGCCCATTTTACCAACTGATCAATGCCGTTATGTAACCTAGGGCTATTTTCCTCTTTGTCAAGCATGCCACCAATTTTTGTCTCATCTATAATGGTCAATGCCCTGATTGCTCCTCATACCTCCTCTCTGGGTTTGAAGGGGTAGACAACCAGCGAGACAGCCAGAGATGAGCTGAACAGGAGGCCAAGTCCGTTACCTACTAACCTGCACATAACCTAAACCTTGCATATCCATATGTTGCCTAAAAGTATTTTAAATGCCACATATGTATCTACTTAAACCACCATTCCTGGCAGTTCGTTCCATGCCAGGCAAGTCTCCTTTGAGCTTTTCCCCTCTCACCTTACAGCAACAGACGGCAAGGTGGAGCAGCGGTGATTTGCTGCCTTCGGCCCACTGAGCCTGCACCGACCAACGATCCCCGCACATTAACACTACCCTACACACACTAGGGGCAATTATTACATTCACACCAAGCCAATTAACCTACAAACCTGTATGTCTTTAGAGTGTGGGAGGAAACCGAAGAACTCGGGGAAAACCCATGTAGGTCACGGGGAGAACATCCAAACTCCGTACAGACAGCGCCCGTAGTCACGATCGAACCTGGGTCTCTGACAGTATAAGGCAGTAGCTCTACCGCTGCGCTGGTCCAGTTGTTATTTCCGTATCTTTCTCTAATGTCCAGAAGGATAAGCAGCACATGGTGCCATGTGGTACACAGAGCCTTTAATCTAATCTTACACAGGTAGGTCACATTTGTAATTACAGTTGAGTTGATTTTTTTTTAATTTAGAGATAAAGCGTGGAATCTCTCCCCTTGGCCCACCAAGTCCACACCGACCAGCGATCATCCCCGGCACTAACACTATCCAACACAGTGGGACAATTTACAACTTTCAAACCTTGGGCAGTCACGGTGGCACAGCGGTAGAGTTGCTGTCTTACAGCAAAATGCAGCGCCAGAGATCCGGGTTCGATCCCGACTACGGGTGCAGTCTGTATGGAGTTTGTGCGTTCTCCCCGTGATCTGCGTGGGTTTTCTCCGAGATCTTCTGTTTCCTCCCACACTCCAAAGACGTACAGTTTTGTAGGTTAATTGGATTGATTAATTGGCTTGATAAAAATGTAAACATTGTCCAAGTTGGCGATATGCAGAGTACTGCCCTGCCGACTATAAAGTTCAGAAGGTTCAGAAGGTACGTCTTTGGAGTGTGGGAGGAAACCGAAGCACCTGGAGAAAACCCATGCATTCATGGGGAGAACGTACAAACTCCATACAGACAGGACCTGTGAAGCTGTGAGGAGCTGTCTCTGTAGCTGTAAGGTGCCAGCTCGACAGCTGCATCACTGTGCATCACATTGAGTTCAGTTTAGTGCCCGCAGTTGAGTTTAGTTTATTATCACATGTACTGAGCGAGGTACAGTGAAAAGCTTTTGTTGCGTGGAAAGAGAATGGAAACACAATACATGATTACAATCAAGCTCTCTACAGTGTAGAGATACACGATAAGGGGAATAATTTGAATAAATCGATAAGGAGATCAAGGGTTACAGAGATGAGTCTTGAGATTGGATTACTGCAGCTTGGATCAGCTATCAATGATCCATTCTACACTTTCCTTGAACCTCATCCCCTTTGATATCTTGTTTTCACACCTCATCTCCCTTCCATAACTCTCTCTCCCCTGACTCTCAGTATGAAGAAGGGTCTCGAGCTGAAACATCACCCATTCCTTCTATCCAGCAATATGTGCTGCCTGTTCCGCTGAGTTACTCCAGCATTTCACAGATAGTCATGGTGTGGAAACGGGCCCTTCAGCCCACACCGGTCAACTTGTCCCAGCTACACTCATCCCACCTGCCTGCGTTTGTTCCATATTCCTCCAAACTTGTCCTATTCATGTAACTGTCTAACTGCTTCTTAAACGTTGGGATAGTCCCTGCCTCAACTACCTCCTCTGACAGCTTGTTCCATGCACCCACTTCCCATCATGTGAAAAGGTTAACCCTCAGATTCCTATTAAATCTTTTCCCCTTCACCTTGAACCCATGTCCACTGGTCCCTGACTCCCCTACTCTGGGCAAGAGATTCTGCGCATCTACCCGATTTATTCCTCTCACGATTTTATACACATGTCGTGTCTAACCACAACATTGATCTTGCCTGGTGCATTGGACTGTTCTGGGAACAACAGTGAGAGAATGCCGTTGTCTTATTTTGAAGGCCTTTTGCAGTGAAGAATGGAAGCTGGCTTGGGCTCTTTCACAAAGCACAATATATTACATGGAGAACACTTCGTTCTTGAACTAATATCTGAACAAATGCCATTGTCCCCGACCATCCCATTAACATCAGAGCTCCCCTGTCTCAAATTCTTACAGAGGACATAGGCCTCTATGTAGAGCATCGATGTGGTCATACTTTCTGGAAATGAATTACACAAACTGCGCTACCAGTAAAATTCTAATGATTCATTATTATGTTTATAAAAAGGCCACAGAAAAAGGTAAAAAAAAACCCTTAAAATGCTCTTCTTTATTCTACAATGTATCATGGTTCTGAAGTACTGTCAAGCGGGACATTTTTTACAGTAAAATAATTTTCACGTTAGTCACGCAAGGACCGTTTAGTGTGAATTTATTCTTGCTATGAAGATTTTACATTGCCAAATCATTACTTGAAATGGTAGGCTATTAGTATGAAAATTAATTTACGTGAAATATTAGATTTCTGGGAAGTAAATGAAGTATTACTGTTGTGATAGTGTTTAGCATTGCCGTATTTCCAATGGCTGCTAGGTCCGACAAACCCATTTATCTTTCCCGTTCTCGGATCTTTCTCTTCTCCTGACGGCATGAGCTGGGACAGCACGTCCCAATTCAGGCCCTTCAGCAACAGACTGGTTCCGCCAAGATGCAGCACAGAAAGCCACAGGAGATCCCTTTTCCCCGTGGCTATCAAACTGCACAAGTCCTCCCCCCTTCTGTCGTGGGGTAGACTGACTCCCCTCTCCCCTCCCCACCCCCTTCCCCCCACTCTCCCCAATCTTTGCAAATCCCAAATCATGGAGTTTCCACTCGTCACAGTAATTTCATGTTTCATTAATCTTGTTGTGCTTTAAGACTGTTGGCAGACCAATTTCCTTCCCGGGCTAAATAAATGTTCCATCGTATCGTATCGTATATCGTTCCCTGCTTGGCTGGTTCAATCTTCTGCCGACACTCTAACCGATGTTCCCACTCAAGATTTGCGGGAAGGACCAAGAATGGAATACGTTATTAGGTTTAACAGTGTTAGAATGATATAGCACAGAAAACAGGACCTTCCGCCCATCGAGCTCACACCGACCATCAACCACCCACAGAGTCATAGAGTCATAGAGTGACATGGTGTGGAAACAGGCCCTTCAGCCCAACGTGCCCACACTGGCCAACATGTCCCGACTACATTAGGTCTTGGTCCATTTCCCTCCAAACCTGTCCTATCCATGTACCTGTCCAACTGTTTCTTAAACGATAGTCCCAGCCTCAACTACCTCCTCTAACAGCTTCTTCCATACAGGCACCATCCTTTGTGCGAAAAGGTTAGCCCTCAGATTCCTATTAAATCTTTCCCCCTTCATTTCGTTTAATGCATTTCGTTGTCTCTGTACTGTACACTGACAATGACAATTAAAATTGAATCTGAATCTGAATCATCCACCATCAGCTGCAATTCTGGATAGTTCACAGTGGCGTATTAGCCAACTAACTTGCACATCTTTCGGACATTGGAGGCAACCGGAGCACCCAGGTGACATCCATAGGGTCACAGAGAATGTACAACGCTCCTTTCATCAGCTAGAGTATGGTCCTGACCCCCTATCTACCTCATTGGAGACCATTGGGCTACGTTTAATCTGTCTTTATCAGACTTCAATTTTATATCTTGCACTGAAGGTTGAACCCTTTATCCTTCATCTGTGCACGGTAGATGTAACTGTATTCAGGTGTGGCAGGAGATGTGACACCTGTCCTTATACCTTCTCCCTTGACCATCCAGGGACCTCGACAGTCCTTTCAGGCAAGGCAGCAGTTCACTTGCCCCTCATCCAACCTCCTCTACTGCGTTCACTGTTCTCGATGTGGGCTCGACCAAGTGCAGACTGGGCGATCATTGCGCTGAACACCTCCTCGTTGGCCCACAGAAGCCAAACATTTTAACTCCCCTTCCCTTTCCCACACTGACATTTCTGTCCTGGGCCTCCTCCACTGTCACTAGACAATAGACAATAGACAATAGGTGCAGGAGTAGGCCATTTGGCCCTTCGAGCCAGCACCGCCATTCAATGTGATCATGGCTGATCATCCCAAACAGTACCCCGTTCCTGCCTTCTCCCCATATCCCCTGACTCCGCTATTTTTAAGAGCCCTATCTAGCTCTCTCTTGAAAGCATCCAGAGAACCGGCCTCCACCGCCCTCTGAGGCAGAGAATTCCACAGACTCACCACTCTCTGTGAGAAAAAGTGTTTCCTCGTCTCCATTCTAAATGGCTTACACCTTATTCTTAAACTGTGGCCCCTGGTTCTGGACTCCCCCAACATCTGTCAGAGCGAGGCCACACACAAATTGGAGGAACAGCGCCTCATATTTAGCTTTGGCAGCTTACAACCCAGCGGTAATCTCAAGTGATTCCCTCCCTTCCCCTTCCCCTTCCCCCACCCGAGTCATCGCTACTTGTTTCCACTGTTCGTATCTCAGTATCCCTTCTTCATCACCTCTTCCCCATCCAACCAGGACTTTCATTATGGACCATTATGGGTTGCACCCTTCCTTGGTCATCGATTGCTGGCCCTGATTTGTTCTGGCCTTTTCCTACATCCAGTTTCCCTCCCCCCCACACGTATTCATTTATAGTCTTTTCTCTGACTGGACAGCACACAAACAAAAGTTTCTCACTGCACTTTGATACACGTGATAATAAAAGAAAGAAACTAAACTAAGCTAAACTAAGCTAAACTAAACCCCACATAGACAGCACCTGATCTCAGGATTGATTCCAAGTCTCTGGCACTGCAAGGTGCTGCTCTGCTGCCTGACAAGGGGAGAAGCTGAGACTAATTTCAGATTCCCTCTCGACTTGAAATTAACCACTGGACACAGACCTAAGAATGAAGAAGGGGTCTCGACCCGAAACATCACCCATTCCTTCTCTCCAGAGATGTTGCCTGGCCCACTGAGTTACTCCAGCATTTTGTGTCTACCTTTGACCTAAGAATGAATGTGCAACACTGTGATTAAAGGACAACTTCATATGTTACGGGTGCAGAGCTGAATTGTCCAATGAGGGAATTACTGTAAAAACAATGCAGAGCCTGAAAACTGAAACACTGAAGACTCCCAAACCTGAAATATCAACTGTTTCTCTTTCCACAGATGCTGCCTGATCTGTTGAGTTTTTCCCAGCAATATGTTTAGTCTAATGTGGTACCATTTTGTTTTATTAGGGTATATATGTATATTTCTGTGAGGGAATTAGAATGTGCATGTTCCTCAGGGTAACCGAGTGCCCACGTACAAAGGCATGAATACACAGTTTAGTTTATGGTCACATGTAACGAGATACAGTGAAAACCTTAGTTGTGTGTTATCCAGTCAGCGGAAAGACAATACATGATTACAATCGACCTATTTATAGTGTGTAAGGGAATAATGTTTAGTGCAAGGTAAAGCCATGAAAGCCCGATCAAGAATAGTCTGAGGGTCACCAATGAAGTAGATAGTAGTTCAGCACTGCTCTCTGGTTGTGGTAGGATGATTCAGTTGCCTGATAACAGCTGGGAAGAAACTGTCCCTGAATCTGGAGGTTTGTGTTTACACACTTCTGTACCTTTTGCCTGATGGGAGAGGGGAGAAGAGGGAGTGGCCAGGGTGCGACTCGTGTGAATAAATGTGCGTGCGTGGGAATTAATTTGTCCTTTGTGCAATTAAACTTGCTAGTATGTGTGCAGAGGCATGTGGAAAGAGCTAGCGCTTGCAAACGTGAAGGATTGCATCCACTTTGTTGTGTTTGGCTGCATTTTAAGAGTATCTGCACTTCAAAAAGTAATTGATTGTTTGCAAAACTGTTCAGGTCATCTCAGAGAGACATGATCAGACATTGTGCAAAGAAGGCTTGTGATTGTTATTAATGTCACATCACAGCCCAGGATCTGCCCTTTGATGAATTGCTAAAATGTGCCCTGCCATTTCGTACATAGTGAGTTCATACCATGCTGCATATGCCTCTGTCAGGAGGTACAGAGTCAAAGTCCTGGCTCATTTCCAGGGGAGGCTTGGAAATACAGCGCAATGTTTGCTCCAGGGCATTCTCATGGTGTAGGTAGAGTGTGAGGTTGACATCTGAATTCCAGGCAACGCCCTGTCCATTCAGGGCAAGGGCACTGTCACATTTTAGGGGGATTGAGGGTGAAAAATGAGTGAGCCTACAAGAATCGTACGCCTCAGAATTAAAGGACGTTCCTTCAGGAAGGAGATGAGGAAACATTTCTTTAGTCAGAGGGTGGTGAATGTGGAATTATTTTTCTGCAGAAGGCTTGTGGAGGCCAATGGATATTTTTAAAGCAGGGGTGGAAGATTGCATCCTTCTCGTGGTCCGTCCTGTTTCGACTAATGCAATCAACTTGACATGCACAAACGGAAGATCAAATAGAACAAGTTGTCCAACAACTTTAGGCTGTGCACGCCACACGAAAGAAGAAGAAGAAGAAGAAGAAGAAGATATTTTTAAAGCAGAGAGAGATAGATTCTTGATTAGTATGGTTGTCAGCGGTTATGGGAAGAAGGCAGGAGAATTGGGGTTCGGGGGGAGAGATAGTTCAACCACGATTGAATGGCGGAGTAGACTTGATGGGCTGAATGGCCTAATTCTGCTCCCATCACTTAAGACCTCATGACCTATAAGATCTGGGCTTTTCAAGGAGTTATGTTTAATATGATGCATTTAGGCAGCAACTTTCAGAGTGTCCAACTGTGCAGTGTAGGGAGTGAATATCTTCAGATAGGCACAAACATCTGAGGTAACTCAGTGGGACAGGCAGCATCTCTGGAGAAAAGGAATATGCAACTCGATCTACACACCCAACACCCTTTGTGTGAAAACATTACTCCTCATGCTCCCCCTTCCCCACCTTAAGCCCATGTCCTCTGGTTCTCGATTCTCCTACACTGGGCAAAATGTCTTCCAAAAATTAAGTCTGTTCAATTACTTGGGATATTCTAGATGTTTTCATACATAGAAACAAAGAAACGTAGAAAATAGGTGCAGGAGTAGGCCATTCAACCCTTCGAGCCTGAACAGCCATTCAATATGATCATGGCTGATCATCCAACTCAGTATCCTGTACCTGCCTTCTCTCCATACCTCCTGATCCCTTTAGCCACAAGGTACCACATCTAACTCCCTCTTAAATATAGCCAATGAACTGGCCTCAACTACCTTCTGTGGCAGAGAATTCCACAGATTCACCACTCTCTGTGTGAAAAATATTTTTTCTCATCTCGGTCCTAAAAGACTTCCCCTTTATCCTTAAACTGTGACCCATTGTTCTGGACTTCCCCAACATCGGGAACAATCTTCCTGCATCTAGCCTGTTCAACCCCTTAAGAATTTTGTAAGTTTCTATAAGATCCCCCCTCAATCTTCTAAATTCTAGCAAGTACAAGCCAAGTCTATCCAGTCTTTCTTCATATGAAAGTCCTGACATCCCAGGAATCAGTCTGGTGAACCTTCTCTGTACTCCCTCTATGATTAGGAGACCAAAACTGTACGCAATACCCCAGGTGTGGTCTCACCAAGACCCTGTACAACTGCAGTAGAACCTCCCTGCTCCTATACTCAAATTCTTTTGCTATGAATGCTAACATATCATTCGCTTTCTTCACAGCCTGCTGCACCTGCATGCCTACTTTCAATGACTGGTGTACCATGATACCCAGGTCTCGTTGCATCTCCCCTTTTCCTAATCGGCCACCATTCAGATAATAGTCTACTTTCCTATTTAACCTCACATTTATCCACATTATACTGTATCTGCCATGCATTTGCCCACTCACCCAACCTATCCATGTCACCTTGCAGTTTCCTAGCATCCTCCTCACAGCTGACACTGCCCCCCAGCTTCGTGTCATCCACAAACCTGGAGATGTTGCATTCAATTCCCTCATCCAAATCATTAATATATATTGTAAATAGCTGGGGTCCAAGCACTGAGCCTTGCGGTACCCCACTAGTCACTGCCTGCCATTGTGAAAACGACCCGTTTACTCATACTCTTTGCTTCCTGTTTGCCAGCCAGTTCTCTATCCACATCAATACTGAACCCCCAATGCCATATGCTTTAAGTTTATATACTAATCGCTTATGTGGGACCTTGTCGAAAGCCTTCTGGAAGTCCAGATACACCACATCCACTGGTTCTCCCCCATCCACGCTACTAGTTACATCCTCGAAAAATTCCACAAGATTCGTCAGACATGATTTACCTTTCGTAAATCCATGCTGACTTTGTCCAATGATTTCACCACTTTCCAAATGTGCTGCTATCCCATCTTTAATAACTGACTCTAGCAGTTTCCCCACTACCGATGTTAGACTAACTGGTCTGTAATTCCCCGTTTTCTCTCTCCCTTTTTAAAAAGTGGGGTTATATTAGCTACCCTCCAACCCTCCAGAATCTAAAGAGTTTTGAAAACAAATGTACATCTTAAAGAGGTCAGCATAGGTAGGATATGTGTGGTTGATGCAATCAAATTCTTGTTGATTTAATGTATTCTGTTCGCACCAGATGGTGTGGCAGGCTCCGGTCGTCAAGAAGGATACAAGTAGAAACAGCCCAATGACTCAGTCCGTTTGACATTTGTTGACTAGCTGATTTTGGCTTGGGAGTGAGGGATCGACAATGAGCAAAGCCAAATTCCGTTGCCCTGAGGGAGAGAGAGAGAAAACTCTAGGTGTGTCCTGACATTGCAGGTAACAGCAGGACAAATGGAAGCAATAGCAACTTTCAGGGCTGAGTTCCCCATGGAAGTTTCGCTTTGGAAATGCTTGGTTTTCTGGAGCTGCAGGTATCTCCAGCTTGGATATCCGGAGATACCTTTGAGATTAGTTTAGTTTAGAGATACATCATGGAAGCGGGCCCTTCGGACCAACGGGTCCGCGCCGACCAGTGATCCCCGCACATACATTAGCGCACAACCCTACATGCACCAGGGACAGTTTTTACATTTACACCAAGCCAATTAGCCTACAAATCTGTGTGTCTTTGGTGTGTGGCAGGAAACCGAGAATCTCAGTGAAAGCCCACAAAGGTCACGGAGAGAATGGATAAAATCCATGCAGACAAGCACCCGTAGATGGGATCGAACCCGGGACTCTGCCGCTGTAAGGCAGTAGCCCTACTGCTGCGCCACCGTGCCACTCCTATGATGATAATTAAATATAAATTGTCTTCATGGATAATTTCTATAAAGACTATTTCTATATATGAGGTGAACAGGATAAAATCAGAATGCAGCCGTTGTGTTAATTGCAAATTGTTTATAAAGACCTGAAGTCATACAACATTGAAAATAGTCTTCAATCCACATAGTCACCTCACCATCAAACATTTAAGAAAGAAATGCAGATGCTGGAAAAATCGAAGCTAGACAAAAATGCTGGAGAAACTCAGCGATTGAGGCAGCATCTATGAAACAAGGGAATAGGTGACGTTTCGGATCGAGACCCTTCTTCAAACTGATGTGGGTCTCGACCCGAAACGTCACCTATTCCCTTGCTCCATAGATGCTGCCTTACTCGCTGAGTTTCTCCAGCATTTTTGTCTACCTTCACCATCAAACGCCTCATTTTGCGCTGGCCCCATTTCTATCCCGCCCGCAATCGCATCAACTCCCTGCAGATTCTACCGCTTAGTTACACACTAGGGGCGTTTTACTACAGCCAGCATTGTGACCAATTTCCCCCTCTCTCAGAGGCGGGATTAAGCCGGAATACCCGGATGAATCTCACACTGAGAATGTCCTCACTCAACATTGAGGTCAGTGCCAATAGTGCCACATCTCCACATCTCTTCTTTCCCATTTTGTAACCAAGTATGCAGCGATAAGTACTATTGGCGACCACTACTTTAGTTTAGCTTAGTTTAGAGGTACAACATGGAAACAGGCCCTTCGGCCCACTGAGTCGACGCTGACCAGGGATTCCCGTACACGAGCACTATCCTGCACACTAGGGGCAAAGTATAATTTTTACCAAAGACAAATTAACCTACAAGTCCCACACAGTCACATGATTTCATGATTAGCAAAGGCATGATGAGCCAACGGGCCTGTTTCTGTTCTGTAAATCTGTACAATATGATACAATAGAGTCGGTGCTTTACAACCCCAGAGGCCAGGGTTCGATCCTGACTAAGGGTGCTGTCTGTACGGAGTTTGAACGTTCTCCCTGTGAACGCCTGGGTTTTCTCCAGGTGCTCCTGTTTCCTCCCATGTCCAAGGAGTGAGAGGTGTGCGGATGAATCGCCTTCGGTAAAATTGTAATTTGTCTCTAGTGTGTAGGATAGTGTTAGTGTACGGGATGACCGTTTGTTGGCGTGGTCTCGGTGGGCCAATAGGCCTGTTTCCATGCTGTAACCCTGAAGTCTGAAGTAAAGTAAAGTGTAATGTCTACAGGTAGGCCAAGTCAGCCACAGCAGGAATTGGAACCATGGATGATGCATTCCCTTCTCCAAACTGGGCAACATCAACGTGGCACCACCATCTCTCACTAATGCTACCACAACGCGAGAGCTGTGGTCAACTACTATCTACCTCATTGGTGACCCTCGGACTATCCTTGATCGGACATTGCAGGCTTTACCTTGCATTAAACGTTATTCCCTTAACATGACACTGGACAAAGTCTACACCAACATGGCTGAAGCTTACAAAGCCATCCCCCTCCCCCACCTTGGTCAGTCTGATCACATCTCATTGTTCCTGCTCCCTAAGTACTCCCCACTCATCAGACGGGTTAAACCAACTGTGAGGACAGTTAAAGTCTGGTCAGAGGAAGCGGACTTCACACTTCAGCAGTGTTTTGGAAACACTGACTGGAAGGCGTTTGCAGCCCAGGCTACCCTTGACTCCCACACGGACATTCACTCCTACACATCCTCTGTTCTGGACTTTATAAACTCCACCATCAATAGTGTCACCTCCCTCAAACAGGTGACCATATTCCCGAATCAGAAGCCATGGATGAACAGCGAGGTCAGGCTACTGCTGAAAGCACGGGACACCGCTTTCAGGTCAGGCGATGCTCGAGCCTACAGTTCAGCCAGGGCTAACCTGAAGAGGGGCATCAAGAAGGCCAAGCACTGCCATAAGCTCAGGATTGAGGAGCACTTCAACAACAACTCCGACCCCCGACGCATGTGGCAAGGCATCCAGGCCATCACAGACTACAGACCCGCCAACACCACCCCCACATCCAGCGACGCCTCCTTCCTTGAGGAGCTCAATCACTTCTATGGCCGCTTCGACAGGGACAATCTAGAGACAGCCATCAAGGCTGTGCTACCTGCCGATCACCAACCCCTCACACTCACCCCCTACGACGTATACGTGGCACTGAGTAGGACTAATGCACGTAAAGCTGCTGGCCCTGACGGCATCCCGGGCGCGTGCTCAGGGTCTGTGCGGCGCAGCTGGCAGACGTCTGGACTGATATCTTCAACCTGTCACTTGCCCAGGCAGTTGTCCCCACGTGCCTTAAAACCACCTCCATCGTGCCAGTGCCAAAACACTCCACTGCGGCAAGCCTCAACGACTTCCGCCCAGTTGCACTTACCCCCATCATCACCAAGTGCTTCGAGAGGCTGGTCCTGGCACACCTCAAAAGCTGCCTACCCCCCACACTGGATCCCTATCAATTTGCCTACCGCAAGAACAGGAGTACGGAGGATGCCATCTCAACGGCACTTCACTCCGCCCTCTCCCACCTCGACAACAGAGACACTTACGTAAGAATGCTGTTCATCGATTACAGCTCAGCATTCAACACCATTATACCATCAAAATTGATCACCAAACTTGGTAACCTGTGCATCGCTCCTTCCCTCTGCAACTGGATACTGGACTTTCTAACCAACAGACCCCAGTCTGTTAGGTTAGACAAGCACACCTCTTCAACCCTCACCCTGAACACCGGCGTTCCACAGGGCTGTGTGCTGAGCCCCCTCCTCTACTCCCTCTTCACCTATGACTGCACACCTGTACATGGTACTAACACCATCATCAAGTATGCAGATGATACAACGGTGATTGGCCTCATCAGCAACAACGATGAGTCGGCCTACAGGGAGGAGGTCCAGCACTTAGCAGCATGGTGCGCTGACAACAACCTGGCCCTTAACTCCAAGAAGACCAAGGAGCTCATTGTAGACTTCAGGAAGTCCAGGGGCGGCACGCACACCCCCATCCACATTAACGGTACGGAGGTGGAACGTGTTTCTAGCTTCAGGTTCTTGGGAGTCAACCTCTCCGACGACCTCTCTTGGACCCACAATACCTCAACTCTGATCTAGAAGGCTCACCAGCGTCTCTTCTTCCTGAGGAGACTGAAGAAGGTCCATCTGTCTTCTCAGATCCTGGTGAACTTCTACCGCTGCACCATCGAGAGCATCCTTACCAACTGCATCACAGTTTGGTATGGCAACTGCTCTGTCTCCGACCGGAAGGCATTGCAGAGGGTGGTGAAAATTGCCCAACGCATCACCGGTTCCTCGCTCCCCTCCATTGAGTCTGTCCAAAGCAAGCGTTGTCTGCGGAGGGCGCTCAGCATCGCCAAGGACCTCTCTCACCCCAACCATGGACTGTTTACCCTCCTACCATCCGGGAGGCGCTACAGGTCTCTCCGTTGCCAAACCAGCAGGTCCAGGAACAGCTTCTTTCCGGCGGCTGTCACGCTACTCAACAACGTACCTCGGTGACTGCCAATCACCCCCCCCCCCCGGACACTTATTATTATTTATTCAAATCATTTGCTGTGTCGCTCTTCCAGGGAGATGCTAAATGCATTTCGTTGTCTCTGTACTGTACACTGACAATGACAATTAAAATTGAATCTTGATCTTTATGGATCTGTACACTGTAAAATGGCTCGATCGTAATCCGCTGACTGGTTAGCACGCAACAAAAGCTTTTGACTGTACCTCGGCACACGTGACAAAAAACTGAGCTGGAACTGGACGGATCCCAACTATTCAGACCAGGGATATGGTGCAGCCGACATCATGTGTTGGGTATTTCAGAGGATAGTTAAAGACCAACCATGCGCACGGGTCTGGAGTCACTTATAGCCAGACCTGGTAAAGACAGCAGACTCTCTTTCCTGTCCTTGGTAGGGATGGTTAAACAGGTCTGACAGCGCAGTTTGGACATGGAGAGTGGTTTCCGGCACTTTCTGAAGAGTGGGCAGGGCTCCCAGTGTACCTCCTGGCATCACCAAACCGGCTTGTCAAGTGCAATATGTCAAAACTGTTTGTGCGTCCCAACCATGTCCAAACTGGCCAGCTTATTTCACAACGCAATGAGAAACAGAATGTACTTAATTGCTGTGAAATGCTTCAGGACATCTCGAGCTTATGGAAAGCTGCAAACAAATGTAACTTCCTTCTTTATTAATCAGGAGTTGAGTCGGAGCAGGGTGGCTTTGTTAGTTTTCCACACAGTTTTCTAATTCCAAGACACGCATGCGACACGAAGAATAAAAGGCACAAAGAGGCCGCAGTACCTCAGCGGGTCAGGCAGCATCTCTGGAGAAAAGGAATAAGGTGAATTTTAGGGTTGAGACCCTTCTTCAGACTGAAGGTCATGGGAAAAGGATACCATAGATACAGAAGGTGACATGGGGTAAATGAATGAAATATATGCAAAAAGCAACGATGATCAAGGAAAGCTCTTCAGCGCAGAGGGAGAACTTGGAGGGATGATAACAATGACTTAAGACTTTTGCCTTCCACCACAGTGAGGAGGTGCCTGGTGAACTCATTGTGGTGGATGTTGAATATGTGTTTATTGTGTGTTTTGTTTTTTTAATTATATGTTATGACTGCATGGTAACAATTTCGTTCAGACCGAAAGGTCTGAATGACAATAAAGGAATCTAATCTAATCAAATCTAATCTAGGAAAGGTGGAGCCCACAATGGTCCATTGTTGGCATTGGGGGATGGTGATAACGAGTTACACAGACAGTGAAACTCAACAGGGGCACAGAGAGGGTGGTCCGGGGGATTATCCAATGCGAGAGGGTGTTGCAGAGAGGAAGACAACTTCTTCAACTACTTTGAGGAGATTTCACAGTGGAGCTGACAAAATGTGTCGGGAGGAAGTGCAGATGCTGGTTTAAACAAGAAGACAGACCCAAACGGCTGGAGTAACTCAGCGGGTCAGGCAGCATCTCTCAGATTCCAGGCATGGTTTCACAAATATCTTATGCATGATGTCCCAATTCTTGTACCCTGTGCCCATCTTTGAAGGCTAGCATTACATATACCTTCTTTTAGTCTTTGCCGACTATGTTACTATTTTCATGTTCACAAGCTATAGGAGTAGAATTAGGCCATTCGGCCCATCGAGTCTACTCCATCATTGAATCATGGCTGATCTCTGCCTCTTAATCCCATTTTCCTGCCTTCTCCCCACAACCCTTGACACCCGATCTAATCAAGAAATTTTCAGAGGGCCAAGTATTACTATCCCTCGATCTATTTGTTATACAACATTCCACTGCACCCTGTTATTTACTGCCTTGGTTTAATTCTCCAAAATGCATAACTTCATACTTGTCTGAGATAAACTCCACTTGTCATAAACCATTCTCCTTACCAAAGTGCGCGGACTCTACCTGTCGGTCATTGTTAGCTGTCGCAGCTAAGAAGACCAACCCTGTTGAAGAAGACTTACATTTATTGGGCTAACACCTTTGAGATGAGTCACAGGAGATCTCCTCAACACGACAGCACTGGGCCTCCACTCACCGGAGATTAGAAGGTTGAGAGGGAACCTCATTGAAACTTGCAGAACAATGAAAGGCATAGATAGGGTGGATGTGGAAAGGATGTTTCCGCTGGTGAGAGTGTCTCAGACCAGAGGTCATAGCCTCAGAGTTAAAGGGTGCTCTTTTAACAAGAAGATGAGGAGGAACTTCTTTCGTCAGAAGGTAGTTAATCTGTGGAACTCATTGCCACAGAGGGCTGTGGAGGCCAAGTCAGTGGATATTTTTAAGGCAAAGATAGACAAGCTCTTGATTAGAATGGGAGTCAATGGTTGTGGGAAGAAGGCAGGAAAATAGGGTTAGGAGGGAGAGATAGATCAGCCATGATTAGGCCAAATGACCTAATTCTACTCCTATAACATATAAACTTGTGAACTTGTGAACACTGTTGTGAAAGCCTTTATGCAATTATGGATTCCCAGAGCATCCAGTATGCACACAAGATCTGAAATTCAAACTGGAATTGGTCCATTTGGAAGTAGATGTGGAGAAGATGTTTCCACTAGTGGGAGAGTCCAGGACTAGTCATAGCCTCAGAATTAAAGGACGTTCTTTTACAAAGGAGATGAGGAGGAATTTCTTTAGTCAGAGGGTGATGAATCTGTGGAATTCTTTGTCACAGAAGGATGTGGAGGCCATCAGTGGATATTTTTAAGGGAGAGATAGATAGATTTTTGATTAGTATGGGTGTCAGAATTTATGGGGAGAGGGCAGGAGAATGGGGTTAGGAGGGAGAGATAGATCAGCCATGATTGAATGGTGGTGTAGATTTGATGGGCCGAATGGCCATATTCTGCTCCTATCATCTATGATCTTATGAAATGTGATCCAAATCTAAAATGCTCACAAGTAAAGACGTCTGAAGCTGACCTAGTTTCAATTTGAATCAGCATTTCTTGCAAAATCTATACAATCTTCTGCATGGGAAGCAACTTCAGATGCTGGGTTTAAAACAAAGATAGACACAAAATGCTGGAGTAACTCAACGGGACAGGCAGCATCTCTGGAGGGAAGTAATGCAATGTCACCCATTCCTTCTCTCCAGAGATACTGCCTGTCCCGACAATGTTCTGCATGTTCAGAGTTGGAAGTAAAGGACCAATGCCTAGTAAGATCTAGACAAAGTGAGTGATCTAGTCCAAGCCATTCATCACATCAAATCTGCTCCCTTATTCAGTAAGATCATGGCTGATTTCCATTAACCTGCTTTGGCTCAGTGTCATTTTGTACCATGTCGGAAACTCTGAGCACGATGGATTGCTAAGGAGCTAATAACATTCGATGAGCGTTTGACCGCACTGGGCCTGTACTCGCTTGAGTTTAGAAAAATGAGGGGGACCTTATTGAAATGTACAGAAGAGTGAAAGGCTTTGATAGAGTGGATATGCAGAGGATGTTTCCACTGGTGGGAGAGCCGAGGACTAGAGATCATAGCCTCAGAAATAAAGGACGTTCTTTTAGGAAGGAGATGAGGGGGAATTTCTTTAGTCAGAGGGTGAATCTGTGAATCATGGTAGATCAGTCATGACTGAATGGCGGCGTAGACTTGATGGGCTGAATGGCCTAATTCTGCTTCTATCATTTATGACCTCACATAATTTCATAACATTGGAGAATATAGATGGATAGATTAAAGGCTAGTCAAAGGATGAGAAGTTCAATAACCAAGTAACCAGGAAAAAATGAAGGAAAGGGAACAATGTGACAAACATTGGGAACAGGAAATTACATATAATGACATAATATGGTAGCATACTTCTCCAACACAATTGAAGATCACCAGAATTATAAATTCTATTGTACTTTAGAGAAAGACAATGGCAAATGGACAGGGCGAGAATACGAATGAAGGACTATGTATCCAATTGGATTTGAATAAGATTAGTTGCACGGTATCATGTAGTTCTGTTGATAAGATAACTTGTCCTGATTAGCTTCGGGTCAATGTTGACCCTCAAAAATACTGAAGATGGGGACAAAGTAACAAAGTAACAAAGTATCAAGGATGAGTCATGCCGTGGCCACTCCCTCTTCTCCCCTCTCCCATCGGGCAAAAGGTGTAGAGGTGTGAAAACGCACACCACCAGATTCAGGGACAGTTTCTTCCCAGCTGTTATCAGGCAACTGAATTATCCTACCACAACCAGAGAGCAGCGCTGAACTACCATCTACCTCATTGGTGACCCTTGGACTATCTTTGATCAGATATTACAGGCTTTATCTTGCGCTAAACGTTATTCCCTTATCATGTATCTAACAACTGTGAATGGCTCGATGGTAATCATATATTGTCTTTCCACAGACTGGTTAGCATGCAACCAAAGCTTTCCACTGTACACGTGACAATAAACTAAACTAAACTAACTTAAACTAATGATGCTACATTGTTCTCCCCCTCCCCCCCCCATGTTTTGAGAGGGGGGGACAATCCCCCCCATGTTTTGTGAGACAGTTGCTGTAAAACCTCCTCGGAATGGCTGTAACGCCCAGGTGGGCTCGTCTGCCCCGGGACTGTCTGTAACGCCCAGGTCACCTGCGTGCCCCGCGGCTGGCTGTAGCGCCCAGGTCACCCGCGTGCCCCGGGACTGGCTGTAACGCCCAGGTCACCCGCGTGCCCCGGGACTGTCTGTAACGCCCAGGTCACCCGCGTGCCCCGGGACTGGCTGTAACGCCCAGGTCACCCGCGTGCCCCGGGACTGGCTGTAACGCCCAGGTCACCCACGTGCCCCGGGACTGGCTGTAACGCCCAGGTCACCTGCGTGCCGCGGGACTGGCTGCAGTTTCCAAATCGCGAAAACGAAATGTAAATAAATTATGCCTGCGGGCCGGATGATTTCTGGTTATGGGCCGGATCTGGCCTGTGGGCCATGGGTTGCTAACCCCTGTCCTAGATGTCAGGCCTCATTGTGTCTCCCCCCCCCCCCCCCCCCCCCCCCATGTTTTAAAAGCAATTTCCGCCCATGCTGACACATTTTATTTGCAGCCTCTGTCTTTACACTCTCCATTATTTTTCGTTTTTTGTTCTCTTATTGTATCTTTTTTTCGATAACAGCCAAGTTTTCATATTTCACCTAGAGGTCAAAACACCATTTTAACTCCCTTTTCCTGACCCCCCAACTGGGGTTAGCTGAGGTTAAATGGTTACATATATTTGGGCTGGGCTTCCGATATTGAAGACAATTGTTACCTGCTACATGTAGCTTAAACCTCACTTAACAGCTCAAGAATGGGTGTTGACCAGGTCTTAGTCTCAGCTGATGTGAACTTTTCATTGTGTTGTTTTAGTATTAGTTTTAGAGATACAGCATGGAAACAGGCCCTTCAGCCCATCGATTCCACACTGACCATCAATCACCCATATACATTGTCACTCCAACACAGTAAGTGCAATTTTACTGCAGTCAATTAACCAACAAACCTGTACGTGGTAGGTAACCAGAGCACCCGGAGTAAACCCACGTGGTTACATAGATAGCGTTCATACTCCGTACAGACAGCACTAATAGTCAGGATTGGACCCAGGTCTCTGGCATCGTGAGGCAGCAGCGTTACCACTGTGCCAATGTGCCGAGTTTATTTGTTATTTGTTATTAGGACAACCAGGAAGAATGCTTAAGATAGAGATACAATGATGGCGACTTCTTCTTATTGAGTCCACACACAAGATTAGAAGTTGTTCAGCCAGAACTGAACACACTTCTCGACATCTGCACACAATGGTGTCTGTCTTGGCGCTTCTTGTGCTTCTTGAGCGCTCTTTTCTTGACCCCAATGATGGAGTAAAGGGCCTGTCCTACCAGCATCCGACTCCATGCGGTGAGCGCAATCAAACTAGAAGCGGGGACCGCGCGGAGGTCGGGTGATCCCTGTACAGGGTCGTTCCCAACAGCATGCGCCTGCATGACTCAAGCGCGACCAAACCGGCAGCGAGGGCCGTGCGGAAGTCGGGTGAGTGGCGCAACGCGGCGCAAAGTGAGGCGAACTTGGTGCGAAGTCTTAAAGGTAAGTACGCCAGGACAGAGAGGGCCACGGAGCCACACACAGAGAGGGCCACGGAGCCACACACAGAGATGGTCACGGAGGCACCTACAGAGAGGGTCACGGAGGCACGACGTCGAGGCGGTGTGCAATGCGTCGAGGCGACTGCGAGCCGACAAGCCGTTGCCGCGCGGAATTTTTGAACATGGTCAGTTTTTCGGAGCCCCGCGCGATGTCAGGACGAACTCCGCACAATTCCGCACGGCTCCGGCGATCGAAGTGGGACCGGCCCCGCGACGCCGGACGGCTCAAGCGACCGCGTTAGGTCGCGCTTATCGCATAGAGTTGCATGCTGGTGGGACAGGCCCTTAACTCAGCAGGTCAGGCAGCATCTCTGGAAAAAAGGAACAGGTAACGTTTCGGGTCGTGACCCTTCTTCAGACTGCTTCTCAGCTACTGTTTGATGGAATTTTACTCATTGCTCTCACAAAGAATAAAAAATGCTGATTAAATTCTGGTGGTATTATGTAATGAGCAGTATCACATTTCCCCCTGTGCATCACATTACTGGATCGGGTATCTGTTTTCAACAATCTAATGGGGATGTCTGATTAGAATAAATATGTGCCTATCTATAATACCTTTCAGTCTGGTGTCATCCCGGCCTTTTGAGGGAGCAGCAAATATGTTGGACCCACTGGCACAGATCCCCTTCTTCAGAAGCCACTGTTTAAACCGCTCTGAATCTTGAAGTACTAATATCTGGCAGCAGTAAAGTTTCCAAAGGCTGAAGTAATCTTCAGCACCAGCTCGGACTGAGCTCCACAGGACTGTTTAACTGTCAGCAGCCTCAGCTTATCCTTTGATGGCTTCATCCTTTAGATTTCACACTCCGACAGCTCTCCACTCCAGGCTGCCTTTGACAGACACTCCAAGCTTCCTGTAACAAATGCTCCAAGTTTGCCAGTGACTACTGCTACAAGCTTTGTGTGATGGATACTCCAAACTTTCTGCAGTCAATTCGTGAGGTTTTTTTTTCTTCTCTCCCGGTGACAGATGCTCTAGGCTGCTCATGACTGGCACTTCAGGCTCCATCTGACAGACACTCCTAGGCCGTGCACCTGAAGTAAGATACAAGACACCATCTTGCACGGTTTTCCGATTTCGGAGGATTTTTGACAGCAACGCGGTGATTTCACAAACTTAATATCTCCTGAGTAGACTTTATTTTGCGTAAATTAAACAGTGCATTTCTGCAAGGACTTGCGGTCGACGTTGAAAAGAAAACCGTATTTTATCTATCTCGGTGTCCATCTCGGTGACATACACTGCCCAGGTTGGGCTGTGCAAGGTGTCCGATGTACGAAGGGACTGCAGATGCCGGTTCACACCAAAGATGGACACAAAATGCTGGAGTAACTCAGCGGGACAGGCATCATCTTCTGGATAGAAGGAATGGGTGATGTTACGGGTCGAGACCCTTCTTCAGACACGTTCCCGACCCGAAAACGTCACTCATTCTTTCTATCCAGAGAACGTTCCCTGTGTTCATTTGACATGTAATAAATTGGGATTAATTTGTCATCGGGGTCAAGGAAAGAGCGTTCGCATCGCGGCCCTGTTTCCATCAATATTTCCACCAACACTTTCACACAAGAAGCACTAGCAGCGACAAGGCAGACACCATTGTATGCAGATGCCAAGAAGTGTGTTCACCTCTGGCTGAACAACTTCTAATCTTGTGTGTGGACACGATAAGAAAAAAAAGAAGAATTTGTCTGAAAACATTTAAAAATATATATTTCCTGAAGGGATTCAGCTACCAGGTTAGTTATGAGGAGAGGTTGGAGAGGTTGCAGACGAGCCTCACCAGCAAGCTGGGGGTTACCAGAATGTTGCCTGGGTTAGAGAATGTTAAGTAAAAGGAGAGGTTAGACAAACTTGGATTGTTTTCCCTCAAAGGTTGGTGAATGAGGACAAACCAGATAGCGATATATAAAATCATGAGAGGCATAGACAAGGTAGACAGTTGAAATCTTTTTTCCCAGGGTGGAAAGGTCAAAGATTAGAGGACATGGCTTTAGGGTGAGTGGGACAAAGATGAAAGACGATGTGCTGGGCAAGTATTTTACGCAGGGAAGTGTGTGCCTGGAACGCGCTGTTGGGATGGTGTTGGAGGCAGATGCAATAGGAACGGTTAAGGGACTTTCAGATAGGCACACGGACTTGCAGGGAATGGAAGAATATAGATCACGTGCAGGCAGAGTTTAACTTGCCAACATATTCGGCATGGATATTTAAGATTGCGCTGTCGAATGTGTCTGGTGTAGGAAGGGACTGCTAAAGCTGGTTTACATCGATGCTGGAGTATTACAAAATCTCTGGATAGGAGGTGGCATCTTCTGGACAGAAGGAGTGGGTGATGTTACGGGTCGAGACCCTTCTTCAGACCGGGATAGAGCTCTTAAAGATAGCGGAGTCAGGGGATATGGGGAGAAGGCAGGTACTGGGTACTGATTTGGGATGATCAGCCATCATCACAGTGAATGGCGGTGCTGGTTCGAAGGGCCGAATGGCCTACCCCTGCACCTATTGTCTATTGTCTATTGACATCGTGGGCCACTATCGTATCTGCCACCACCACGACCCCTGGTACATTCCTCTCTCTGCGTAAAACACTTGTTCACACGTAATCTTTTAACTTTGCCGCTTCCTCCTCAAGCAGCGTAGGTTCACCAGGTTAATTCCCGGGATGACAGAACTAACATATGGTGAAAAATGGGTCGAATGGGCTTATATTCACATGGAATTTAGAAGGATGAGAGAGGATCTTATAGACACATATAACATTCTTAAGGGATTGGACAGGGTAGATGCATGTTTTCGAAGTTGGTGGAGACCAGATCCAGGCGTCCCAGTTTAAGAATAAGGGGTAGGCCATTTAGGACTGAGATGAGAAAAAACCTTTTCACCTAGAGAATTGTGAATCTGTAGAATTCTCTGCCACAGAAGGCTGTGGAGGCCAATTCACTGGATGTTTTCACGAGAAAGTTAGATTTAGCTCTTAGTGCTAACAGCATTAAGGGATGTGGGGAGAAAGACGGAACGGGGTACTGATTGTGGATGATCAGTCATTATCATATTCAATGGCGCTGCTGGCTCGAAGGACTGAATGGCCTACTCCTCTACCTATTTTTATATGTTTCGATGTTTCCAAATCTATGCCCTTCTGTAGTTCCGTGAGCTCTGAGATGGCTGATGAGACCAGTGTGGGAGATTAGCATACACTGACAACATGTAAAATATTGAAAAAATATGCAGATCGTTTGAAAGGGAAATGGAAGCTCAATTCTTTTTTTTCTTTGTATTTTTCTGTCTTTGGTACACCTAACCATCTTACTGTTTCTCCAACTTCATTCACTCTTGCCAGTCCACCTCTCAATCAAACTTTGCAATGAATGTTTATTGGACAGTAAGTGCATTGTTTGCTTTAACTTTGATTTTTGCTTTTGCTGCAAGATTTATTCTCACTAGGAAGGCAAAATATTTGCTTTAAGCTATTTTTGAGGCCTTTGAAATTCAGCGAGGTAACATTAATAATCAAAGCCAATTGAAAGTTTATGACACCATTGAATAATTGGCATTCTTATGTTCATCTTTTTAGTGCATATACTAATCTATTTATTTTAGATGCGTTAATCCCTTGGCTAATGTATCAGACACATGGAGTTATGTGAAAGTATTAAATAACCATCTGTTGCTTAAAGTATTTTCTACTTAAACTTTTTAAAAGAAGTAGATAAAAACTTTGTTTGGAAAATGTGGAAGAACTGTGAGGGAAGGGCAGGGGCCTGGAATCTTTATCAAACCCTTGCCCAGAGTAGGGGAATCGAGGACCAGATGACATACCTGTATGTTTAAGGTGAAGGGGAAAAGATTTCGTAGGAATCTGAGGGGTGGTGAGCGTGTGGAACGAGCTGCCAGAGGAGGTCGTTGAGGCAGGGACTATCACAACGTTTAAGAAACAGTACATGGATACGACAGGTTTGGAGGGATATGGACGAAACGTGGGCAGGTGGGACATGTACATTGGCAACTGAATCCATAGAAACATAGATAATAGGTGCAGGAGGAGGCCATTCGGCCCTTTGAGTTAGCACCGCCATTCATTGTGATCATGGCTGATCGTCCGCTATCAATAACCCTTGCCTGCCTTCTCCCCATATCCCTTGACTCCACTAGCCCCTAGAGCTCTATCCAACTCTCTCTTAAATCCATCCAGTGATTTGGCCTCCACTGCCCTCTGTGACAGGGGATTCCATAAATTCACAACTCTCTGGGTAAAAAAGTTTTTTCCTCGCCTCAGTCTTAAATGGCCTCCCCTTTATTCTATGACTGTGGCCCCAGGTTCTGGACACCCAACATTGGCTGAGCAGCGATCCCCGCACATTAACGCTAGCCTACACACACGAGGGACAATTTACAACTAGACCAGGCCAATTGGCTTACAAGCCTGTATGTCTTTGGAGTGTGGGGAGAAACTGGAAAGCCTGGAGAAAACCAACGCAGGTCACGGAGAGATTGTACAAACTCCGTACGGCAGCACACGTAGTCGGGGTTGAAGCCGGGACTCTGGCGCTGTAAGACGGCAACTCTTCGGCTGTGCCACTGTACTGCCACTTGTAGGGCCAGTACAGTAGACAAAACAAGATAGTAAAGAATGGACCTGAATTACAGAAACACAGGAGAATGGGTAATAACTACATCTATACAAGGCGTGAGGGGAATAGGGAAATCAAAGCAGGAACATACCTCCATCCCATATACAAATCCAATCCAATGTAGAGTCATAGAGTTGTATACACTGAAGTTAACCATTATATCAATATCAACCTTTTTGTGCATCTATATTAATCCCACTTTCTCTCATTAGATCCATAAGAAACCATTTTCTGTCATTAGATCTACGTCCTTCTCGGCTCCACCCTGCCCATTTATCTTCCTGGCCAAATGCCTCATAACCTCAGTGGTTATTTCTGATTCCATCAATACCTCTGGCAGTGAGTTCCAGATATCAACCACCTTCTGTGTAAAAGTCATACCCTACTCGGACGGCGGGATGAGATGGGTATAGACCAAATGCAGGCGCAGGGGACAAGTCCAGTATGGTAACTTGGTCTGCATGAATAAGTTGGGCTGAAGGGCCTATTTCCACCCTGTATTTAAGAGCAGCATGGTGGTGCAGCAGTAGAGCTGTTGCCTCACAGTGCCAGAGACCCGGGTTCAATCCTAACTACGGGTGCTCTCTGTACGGAGTTTGTACGTTCTTCCTGTGGCGGCGTGTGTTCTCTCCGGGTGCTCCAGTTTCAAAGTCAAAGTCAAAAGAGTTTATTGTCATGCGTCCCTGACAGGCCAATGAAATTCTTTCTTTTGCATAGCACAACAGAACATAGTAGACATTGACTACAATTATATACGTAAATACACACATGAATTAATAAATTGATAAAGTGCAAATAACAGATGGAGGGGTATTAATGTTCAGAGTTTTGTCCGAGCCAAGTTTAATAGCCTGATGGTTGTGGGGAAGTAGCTATTCCTGAACCGGGTCGTTGCAGTCCTCAGGCTCCTGTACCTTCTACCTGAAGGTAGCAGGGAGATGAGTGTGGGGCCAGGGTGGTGTGGGTCCTTGATGATGCTGCCAGCCTTTTTGAGGAAGCGACTGTGGTGGATCCCCTCGATGGAAGGAAGGTCAGAGCCGATGATGGACTGTTAGTGCTTACTACTTTTTGTAGTCTTTTCCTCTCTAGGGCGCTCAAGTTGCCGAACGAAGCCATGACGCAACCGGTCAGCAAGCTCTCTACTGTGCACCTGTAGAAGTTAGAGAGAGTCCTCCTTGACAGACAAACTCAACAAGTGGCGCCCGAACAAATCTGCTTGTTCGGGCGCCACTGAAGTCTCAAGAATGTTAGTTTAATGTAGTTTTACTGTAATGCTTTAGAACGTTTTACCATAACCTGGCGACTCTTCTAAGCATTGGTTAATGAAAGCAAGGATTCCGTACACGTTGCAACCCACCTAGAGCAAATCATCAAGTGCTCGGTGGATAAGTGCTCGGTGGGTCAGGAAATGGGGTACGACATTTCAGGAATGACCCTTCTTCGGAATGACCATTCTTCACCATCGGTCTGAAGAAGGGTCCCAATAGGAAACGTCTCCCTCCATTCCCTCCACGGAAGCTGCCTGACCCCCTGACTTCCTCCAGTGCTTCGTGTTTTGCCCAAGATGACAACAGTTGCAGATTTTTGTATCACCATCTTCCTGACCACCACATCTAGCTGTGCTAAGTAGAAACAAATAACTGCAGATGCTGGTTTATACCAAAGATAGACACAGAGTGCCGGAGTAACTCCGTGGATCAGGCAGCATTTCTGGGGAGACGTGTCAGATCGGGACCCTTCTAACGAAAAGACACCAATCCTTTTTCTCCACAGATGCTGCCTGACCTGCTGAGTTACTCCGGCATATTGTGTGTATATTTTATCCAGCTGCGATGTTGCCTTCAAGCGATTTTTTTCACTTGTACAACAACGTTTCTTGTTGATATGATATTCGCAATGTTGCTACCAGAAATTGCACATATCCTAATTTAACAGCCATCCTAAAGTGCAACACCTCAGACCTATCAGCATTATATTTCGCTTGCTCCTCCAAATATAACAAACCTTCACCCGCTGGTCTTCTAATTACGTGATGTGTGTTTCAAACAATTCATAAGTATAACTGCTCTGGCACTGGAGGGTGCGCATTTTCCCTTTGCAGGTCGGATCAATAGATGCGGCCGCGCGGAATTCTATAACTCAAAGCCGCAGGATGGAGATGTCTTCTTTAACACTGTTGCTTAGTAAAACATACCTTCATTCACGGTTGGCTGAAGAGTACACAGGAGAGGAACTTGGTAACTCGGGAGAGGAACTTGGAACATCGCAGAAATGACATACCCGTGGGAACTCGGTTAAACACTTGCACATAAACTTGAAATCTCGTACATAACCACGAGTCTGTTTTTTTTCTTTCACTTGGGGTCACTCGTGAGACAGGGCTATAAAGCTCTATGGCTCCACAACCCCCCCCCCTCTCACCTTAACAGTCTTCTTGCTTATAATACACCAACCATGGGAAAAAGATTCTGACTATCTACTCATCTGTGCCAGTTACAATGTCACGTGCCTCTGTAAGGTCACCCCTCATCTCCTTCACTACAGGGAAGACAAGCCATCCTATCCAATCTTTCCCCTAAGGATGTCCAAGCCTAGGCAACATCCTGGTGAATCTCCTTTACACTCATACCAACCTAACCACATCCTTCCTGTATCGTAGCAAACAGACCTGCACACAATACTCCAAGTGCAGTCCAACCAGTGTTTCGTAAAGTTACAATGTAATGTCCCATTCTGTTGATAGACACTAAAAGCTGGAGTAACTCAGCAGACAGGCAGAAAAGGAATGGGTGACGTTTTGGGTTGAGACTATTCTGTCCCCCTATCTATGAATGTAAGCATGCCTAAGCCTTCTTCACCACACAATCTGCTGTACATGTGTTCCCACACATATGCTTGTTATAGAATTCTTTTGCTTGCGTTAGCATATCTTCAAAAAGCCCAAAAATAAAAATTCCTTGGTTCGCCCTTGGTTATATTCTGCAAACGACATATATTGTGGGTCAGTTGTGGAAGAACGTTATTAAATATAAATGAGGTTATACAGTGGAACCCCATAGAGCAGAGGTCCTTAACCTTTTTGGCATACGTACACACATCAGCGAACAAAATACTGTGTGTGGTATGTACCTTTGTTAGGTTCCTAACAATGGGCTCAACAACTGGATATGTTATTTATGACCCCTTCATGGCGGTCCCGACCCCCAGGTTAAGAACCACTGCCATAGAGTCATCGAGTCATGCAGCATAAAAGCAGGCCCTTTGGCCTAACATGCTCACGCCAAACAAGATGCCTCATCTACTCTAATCCTACTTCTCTATGTTTGGCCCATGCTATTCTAAACCTTTCCTATCCATGTACCTGTCCAAATGTATTTTAAATGCTGTGATAGTACCTGCCTCCACTACCTCCTCTGGCAGCGCATTCCATACACCCACCATCCTCTGAGTGAAAATGGTGCCCCTCAGGTTCCTACTAGATCCTTCCCCTCACTTTAAACCTATGTCCTCTGGTTTTTGATTCCCCTGCTCTGGGTAAAAGACTGTGTGTGTCATATTTATATTATGATGTACTCTATTTGTGGTGTTGGTGTTAACTTTGAACGTCAGCTATTTGTCTGAATACATAAGAGTTGTAACTGGGTAGCACAGAAACAGGCCCTTCAGCCCACCATGTCCATGTTGACCATTTTTCATCAACACTAATCCCATTTTCTTGCATTAGAACCTTCATGTCTCCTATGCCTTGTCTCTTTATGCATCTGTCTAAAGGCCTCTAAAATGTAGTGGTTGGTTTGGGGTATTTGTCAATTCCTGATAAAAATAGGGGTGGATTATTTTGTTATTTTCCTGACATTCCCATCTTGTACTTATTTATTTAATCCTTGGGCTTGAAGACGGTTGAACAACAGAAAGATGTTGGTCAACAGAAAGTTGTGTAAATGTTGCACCATGATCAATGTGCCCCATGTGGTTCTGCGCATCCAGCAAGTAACTTATGGCAGGATTTTCCAAAACGGAGAAAATGATTGAGTACGTGAAAAAGTTTCGAGCATACCTTTCAAGAATGTTCCACGTATCTAAGTTAAAATATAAAGAATTCAGGGCTGTGGGGTAAGCGATGGAACTGGGACTGTAGAGAGTTGTGGACATAGCTTAGACCATCACGCAAAGCGACCTCCCTTCCATTGACTGCATCTACACTTCACGCTGCCTTGGCAAGGCCCGCAGCATAATCAAGGACCAGTCTCACCCCGGCCACTCCCTCTTCTTCCCTCTCCCATCAGACAAGAGGGGCAGAAGGGTGAAAACGCACACCTCCCAGATTCAGGGACTGTTTCTTCTCAGCTGTTATTGGGCAACTGGACCATCCTACCACAACTAGAGAGCAGTAATCATCTACCTCATTGGAGAGCCTTGGACTATCTTTTAGTAGACTTTACTAGACGTTTTCTTGCAGCAACATTATTCCCTTTATCGTGTGTCTGTACACGGTGGACGGCTTGATTGCAATCACATGTCGCCTTTTCACTGACTGGATAGCACTCAACAAAAAACCTTTTCACTGTACCTTGGTACACTTGACAATAGTAAACTCAGCCAAACTACTGTAGCCATATCAAAGAGGCGGAACAAGCGAGAAACTGTCCCTGAATCTGGTGGTGTCCCTTTTCACACTTCTATACCTATCGGTAGGGAGGTACTGCTGAAAGAGTGGCGATGGCAGGATAAAGCCCAGCAAAGGCCCGAGATAAAGAGACAAAAAGTGATAGATAAGGATAGAAGAGGTGAAAATTGTGAAGCCAGAGGAAGGAATATAGATGGAGGGGACACAGGGAGGGGAGAAGTGGAATCTAGGTGTGGGACAGGGAAGAGAGGGGAGGGGGAGAAAGGGGGTGGGTTGTTAGTGAGTTAGTTGCCTGAGATTGGAGAATGCAACGTTCATTAAGTTGTAAACCACCCAAGTGGAATATGAGGTGCTGTTCCTTCAGTTTGCTTGTGGCCTCACTCTGGCGATGGAGGAAGCCCAGGACAGAAAGGTCAGTATGGGGAATGGGGAGAGGTATTAAAAGGGATAGCAACCATATGATCCAGCAGGTTTTGGTGGACTAAGCGCAATGTTCCTTTAGGCCTGAAGAGACCAGCATCTGGGTAGCTGATTACATCCATTAACCTTATTTTCTTTATTGCACCATTATCACCAACATTGCACTGCACTATGATCCCTTTGTTAATTTAATTTCCTTGTCACAGATCTTTATTCATTGTTTCTTCTATCCAATTCCACCTCCCTACGCACACCTCCAGATTCTGGGACAGTTTTTTCCCAGCTGTTATTGGGCAACAGAATCATCCTACCACAACCAGAGAGCAGTGCTGAACTACGATCTACCTCTTTGGTGACCCTCGGACTATCCTCGATCGGTCTTTGCTGGCTTTACCTTGCACTAAACATTATTCCCCGTATCATGTATCCATCTATACATTGTAAATTGATCGATTGTAATCATGTATTGTCTTGCCGCTGACTGGCTAGCACGCAACAAAAGCTTTTCACTGTACCTCGGTAAACGTGACAATAAACTGAACTAAACTAAACTAAACTAAAGAAGGGTCCTGACTCGAAACATCACCTATCCGTGTTCTGTCGGGGGGCTGCCTGACCAACTGAATTACTCCAGCACTGTGTCTTTGTGCTTTTTAAAAAATCTATACTTTCACTGTAGAGGTAACACGAGAATCTATGCTCTTTTATTTTCTCTTTTGCATGACCTGTTATGTATGGTATTCCCAGCCTGGATAGGAAGCAAAGCAGTTTTTCACTGTATTTCAGTACATGTGACAATAATAAACCCAATCCTTTATCAGATAATGTTTAACTTTGTCACCTGGGCGATAACCAGAGCAGAACATTGCAAGTCCCATTTGAATTTTAGTTATTTTCAATTATTTTTCTTTCCATCAGATTGCTATCCAAATGGTGAGGTTTGATGTCAAAGTGTTTTTTTTTTCTTTCTCTGGCCAATATCCCCTGGTATTGTTATTTTCTGAAATAAATAATTGACATTTATTGCTTGCCATCCATCAAACGAGGTACTTAAAATCACAAATACTCTCCCAAGTGACTCCAGAATTCTTGGTGAGCATTGAATCTGGTAAAGGAAGTTTCAACAAGTAAGCATTATCTCTACGAAGTATTCTGGATGGTCAAAATCTGAAGTTGGATATTTAGCCTCCTCAGTGTTTAGGTTGCTTTAATACCCACATAGTGGACTGTTTCTATGCTGTACCACCCAGTGTTTCAGTTTAGTTTATTGTCACATGTACTAAGGTACAGTGAAAAGCTTTTGTTGCATGCTAACCAGTCAGTGGAACATGATTACAATCGTACCATTTACAGTGTATAGATACATGATAAAGGAATAACGTTTCGTGGAAGGTAAAGCCAGCAAAGTCCAATGAAGGATAGTCCAAGGGTCACCAAAGAGGTAGATAGTAGTTCAGCGCTGCTCTCTGGTTGTGGTAGAATGGTTCAGTTGCCTGATAACAGCTGGGAAGAAATTGTCCCTGAATCTGGTGATGTGCATTTTCACACCTTTACCTTTTGCCTTCTTCTTCTTCTTTTGTGTGGCGTGCATAGCCTAAAGTTGTTGGACAACTAGTTCTATTTGATCTTCCGTTTGTGCACGTCGAGTTGATTGCATTAGTCGAAACAGGGCGGAGGTTGCAATCTTCCACCCCTACCTTTTGCCTGATGGGAGAGGGGAAAAGAGGGAGTGGTCAGGATGCGACTCGTCCTTGATTATGCTGCTGGCCCTGTGTCATGTACACTCTAAGTCATGTACTCGATGTGTATCTGATAAAGGACATCATAGCTAGGAGGCGATTGATCTTGACAATGCTTCTTTGGTGTGATCTCTGTTTGGACTATGATACCTTCGCAGCATTGTATTCAAATTTTTGTTGTTGACAAGCTCTACAATCGTGGCAAGGAATGGCGGGGCAGAACAGTGCCACAGCGCCAGAGGCCCGGCTCGATCCTGACTACGGCTGCTGAGTTTGTACCTTCGTACAGAGATTTTATGTCCTCCCCATGACTGCATGGATCTTCTCCAAGATCTTCAGTCTCTTCACACATTCCAGAAGCACACAGATTTGTAGGTTACACAAAAAACTGGAGAAACTCAGTGGGTGCAGTAGCATCTAAGGATCGAAGGAGGTAGGCGACGTTTCGGGTCGGGTAGGTTAATTGGCTTGGTACAAGTGTAAATTATCCCTAGTGTGTTTAGGACAGTGTTAGTGTGCGGGGATCGCTGGTCGGTGCGGACTCGATGGGTCAAAGGGCCTGCTTCCGCGCTGTATCTCTAAACCAAGCTAAACTAGAATTACAACATGCTCCCTGTGGAACACTACAGGTATTGCAAGGGCTTTCTCCTCCTTCAATAAGTTATTTGGAGACTTGCGCATTCTTCCTTGACACCATCTGCCCGTTTTTGCAAAATCATTGCCTTGTAAAATAAGTTGAAACATTTTGTTTTCCTTGAAAGACTAATCAGAAGGATCTCAGGACTCTAGGAACTATTTCTGTTGGTGACTCATTGCTGGGAACTATCTTTCGTTGAATTTCCAGGCAATGAACCATATTTAACTCAAAATTTTGGAGCTTCTATACTTTATTGATTTTTGCATTTTAAAATCTAGCCAAAAAAGCCCTTTCAAGTGCACTGCCAATTTAATTTACCTATTATGGTAATGGATTGAAAATGAGAAATAAGATAAAAATCCTGTTCTTCCCTCATCCTCCTACTGACCCACCTTTCCCTCTGCTTATCCCTAAATAATGAACAAAGAAATTTGCCCAAAAATGCCCAAAAATATGCCAACGAATTCCACAGATTCACCACCTTCTTCTCTTCTTCTTTCGTGTGGCGTGCACAGCCTAAAGTTGTAGGACAACTTGTTCTGTTTTCCGTTTGTGCACGTTGAGTTGATTGCATTAGTCAAAACAGGGCGGACCACGTGAAGTTTGCAATCTTCCACCCCACCACGTTCTGACTAAAGCAATTCCTCCTCATCTCCTTTCTAAAGGTACATCCTTTTACTCTGACCTGGTCCTAGACTCTCCCACGAGTGGAAACCTCCTCTCCACATTCGCTCTATCCAAGCCTTCACTATTCGGTAAATTTCAATGAGGTACCCCCCCCACCCCCCCCATCCTTCTAAACTCCAGGGAATACAGGCCCAGTGCTGTCAAATACTTGACATACTGTATGTTAACCAAATCATTCCTGGGATCACATCTGTTTTAAGTATCTACAACTACCGTCATCAGGGTGGATTATACTGCATCAACCTATAAATCAAATGCTAATTTACTTAATGCCTTAGTCTCTTTTTCTGAAGGTGTTTAGCTGATAATAATCACTATTTCAAGCTGTGGGTCCCATCCCCCAACCCAGAAGGTCAGTCTGAAGAAGAGTCCCAACCCAACTATTCACGTTCTCCAGACATGCTGCCTGACCCATTGAGTTACTCCAGCACCTTGTGTCCTTTTTGTGGAAGCCAGCATCTTCAGTTCCTTGTTTCTACTGTAAGGAGATGCTTTCAGCTAACAAAGCAGTTTAAATGCGGTAATATTTTTAAATGAAGCAGGTGTAATTCTGAGGAGCAATTTTGACAGTGGTTAAAATTTACAAAGGATTTCTAAAACACAAGTACAATAATGACAATGCTAGGAACACACATGAATGAGGGGGGCACGGTGGCGCAGCGGTAGAGTTGCTGCTTGACAGCGCCAGAGACTCGGGTGCGATCTTGACTCTATATGGTGTCTGTACGGAATTTGTTTGTTCTCCCTGTGACTGCGTGGGTTTTCTTCGGATGCTCTGGTTTCCTCTCACACTCCAAAGACGTGCAGGTTTGCAGGTTAGTTGGCTTGGTAAAACATAAATCTGTCTAGTGTGTAGGATAGTGCTCGTGTATGGGTTGGTCAGCACGGACTCGGTGGGCTGAAAGACCTGTTTCCACGCCAAATATCTAAAGTCTAAAGAGTTGTAGATGACTAAGTTGAGGATAGAGGCAGATGAGACAAGTTTGTGCCTTTTCTCTAACCTCATAAAAAACCCTCCTGTTTAAAAACCTTCACATTTCTGTTTGTCTACTCGTTGAAATGATTTATATGTGGCGTTTTGCAACTTCATAGAGAAGGCAAAGTGGATGGTCTGAACCAACCAAGTCAATGTGAGCCTTATCACAAACTTGATAAGGATGCTGTGAACTCCATGGTTCAGTTTACCAGTTCTTGGAACAGGAGGTCAAACTCTGTCGAACCTTTCTTTGATTCTTGGAACAGGAGGGTCTAACTCTCAAAGACATTATGGTCAGTATTGTTTCTCTTGATAACGTCAAGTTGATGGGCAAAGTGTACCGGTCAGAAGCTTATCTTAATTAAAAATAAGCTCCAAGTAAGATCCTGCTATTGTGCTATCAGCTTCTGCTGCTGTTTTGGAAAACCGAGGTTAGCAATAAGCCTCTTTATCCTGGACGGTGAATCAGCATTAAGTCTTTTGTGAATATCCTCCATGGAATTCACAGCATTGTGGAGCAGGTACAGTGAAGGCCAAAATTGGCATCTAAGCTTCCAGGCTTTTGTCAGTCTGACTTTGACTGGGTAAGCATTGTTCAAAGGTCATTATCCCAGACAGCTGCATGCCTATAGGGTCTGCCATAAACCTTTACAACCTTGAGGCATCCTGTACTCAATGATTACCTGGGTGGTCAACCATAGGTCAAAAGTTAAGTCACCCATAAACTATGTGGAGTAGCAATAGAGTTGCTGCCTTACAGTGCTTACAGCGCCAGAGACCCAGGTTCGATCCCAACCACAGGTGCTGTCTGTATGGAGTTTGTACGTTCTTCCCGTGACCATGTGGCTTTTCTCCAAGACCTTTGGTTGCCTCCCAGGTTTATATGTTCATTGGCTTGGTTTAAATGTAAATTGTCCCTAGTGTGTGCAGGATAGTGTTAGTGTGCGGGGATCGCTAGTCGGTGCAGACTCGGTGGGCCGGAGGGCCTGTTTCCGAGCTGTATCTCTAAATTAAACCACACATAGTGTAAACTATGTCACACATGCTAACCTTGTGGATGTCGTTCACCTTTGCCGCCTGTTTTCTAAGACAGAAAATCCCAGCACAACATAGTTCCCGACAAGAAGATTGAATAAAAATAATGTTCACCTTTATTAATGTTCAGTTGGGTTGCTTTTTGCCTGAGGATAAAGTAACTCAGTTTTGATTCTTTCTCATTTCAACCATTGCGATCCTAAAGTGAAATCTAGTTAGCATTAAAACAAAACCATCTCAACGTTTGACTTAAAAAAGTTAACTGATAAAGTTAAACACTTTAAACTTAAAAAAATACTTTCTTCCCTTTAAGCCTCCCAACAGAGTAGGTTTTCAGATGTCTTTGGAGTTAGCTATTTAAATTGTTTTTCTAACCTGTTTAATGTTCAGGAAACAAAAGAATTGTCTGAATGTGACGTCTTTGGGTTTACTTTAGAGATCTATCAGAATCCATCAGTAATGCTCAGACGTTGGAGATTTGTTGCTGTAATACATTCATTTTAATAGTACTGTAGTATCCAGATGATAAATAATAGTGTGCATAGTTTAGTGCAGTTTGGAGAAACAGCATGGAAACAGGCCCTTCGGCCCACTGAGGCCACGCCAACCAGTACTCCCCATACACTAGCACTGTCCTACACACCAGGGACAATTTACAATCTTTACTGCAGCCAATTAACCTGTAATGGGGCTGTCCCACTGTACGAGCTCATTCAAGAGTTCTCCTGAGTTTCCCCTGATTCAAACTCGGAGAATTACGGTAATAACCGTTCGTAGGTGCTCGGAGCTAAAGAGTTGGAAAATCTTCACGAGTCTTCCCGAGCTTACCGCGTTTCCCGAGTACCTGCTGTTAGCATTACGAGCCGCTAAGAGACGTCCCGAGCTCCGACGTGCCCGCGACGTACATTCTACGTACTTACCACGAGTTTTTTTTTTAAACTCAGGAGCTCTTGACTTACCTCGCACAGTGGGACAGGCCCTTAACCCTGTAAACCTGTATGTCTACAGATGGCATCCGTAATCAAAATCGAACCCGGGTCTCTGGCACTGTAAGGCAGCAACTCTACAACTGAGCTATTGTGCCGCCCAAATCTACCCTATCAGTTATACTCTATCTGAGACATACCCACTACCCCACTCTCCCAGTAGCTGAAGAAGTTTCAGTAGTCCGTAGAAACTAGGAACTGCAGATGCTGGTTTAACCAAAAGGACACAAAATGCTGGAGATACCCAGCGGGTCAGGCAGCATATCTGGAGACCATTGAAAGATGACATTTCGAGTCGGGACCCTTCTTCACCAAACATTCTTTAGTCTCCATCTCAGTTCTGACAAGGGGTCTTCAATCTGAAATGTTTACCCTGCTTCCCTTCCCACTGATGCAGCCTGATCCGATGAGTGTTCCCAGCAGTTTCTGTTTTCAATATAGATCTCTAGGTTTTTTTTGATGGGCAATCCCGCCATTGCCAATGTTACGACAACCTTTCCTTCAACCTGCTGCCAGGCAAGAAAGCATCTGATGCGTGATCAGTGCATAGCCTAATGGTTGGCCTCCTTGCTAATAACGAGTGGTCGATTAGCACTTAACATTTCATGTAGGGACCATGCATTGACCATATTCATCAAGGTGTAGTAGATTATAAAAATACATTGAACAACCTGACCAGGACACAGCAACATCTCCCGAAGGGATTCTTTCATTTAGTGGGTGTTATAATCCCTGAAGAAGAACAGAATGTGAAGTAAAGACAAAATCTGAACGATACAGCATAAATACATTGATGTATTCAAGGTAGAGTTGGATATAGCTCTTAGGGCTAACAGAATCAAAAGATATGGGGAAAAAGCAGGAACAGGGTACTGTTTCTGGATGATCAGCCATAACCATATTGAATGGTCAATATGGCTCGAGGGGCCGAATGGCCTAGTCCTGCACCTACTTTCTATGTTTCTATGTTTCTAAATATTGGAAGCGAACAAATAGTGGGAGATTTGACGACTGCAATCTCAATTGAAGCTTTTAACCAATGATTATGAATCAACTGGACTTAGCTCTTGTCACTATCATGTAATTTGAACTCTTTAGGTGATTACTTCCTTACACATGAACTGCCTTTTCAGTCCTGCAGCTTGCTTTCCGATCAAACGCTTTTAATAATGTACAAACCTCTCAATATGTGAGGTCCCATGTCAACAATTCATAATCTGTCACGTGCTTTGTCACTTCTGATATCTTCAAAGGAAAATGCACTTGAGATCAAGGAAAAACAGATCTTACATGGAGAACTCCTCGTCTCCTGCATTTTTCAAATAATACCAGATGCTGGATATTGAATTTGAGGCAATTATCCAATTTTGAGGTTCATGGGATGAACAAAAACACTTAAGCCTTGTTCTCCCAGTCTTAGGTATGACCTCAAGCATCTCAATTAGTTCTTCAGGGGCATTTAGTATCGTCTGAGAATGCTGTCAGGAAATCCATTCTTTTTTTTTAAACGATGCATTGAAATTTCCGGCAACGTATTCTCTAAAAAAAAAGCTACAGTCCTAGAATATAATACAACACACGGCAAAGCTTCGAACAGAACCCCATTAGACACAAGCACAATCAGCTAGCTGTAGGACATTTTTTAATTTCACTGAAGATAGACACAATATGCTGGAGTAACTCAGAGGGATGAGTGTGGGTAGCGTGGCCGAGCGGTCTAAGGCGCTGGATTAAGGCTCCAGTCTCTTCGGGGGCGTGGGTTCGAATCCCACCGCTGCCATCACTGTTTTAAAGTGAGAGGAAAAATAAGGAATATGTGGGGCAGGTGAATATATATATATATATATATCTCAAAATGTTACCCATTCCTTCTCCAAAGAAATGCTGCCTGAACCGCTGAGTTACTCTAGCACTTTGTACATATAAATATTTCTTAGAATAAAGGGGAGGTCATTTAAGACTGAGGTGAGAAAAAACTTTTAGATCAGAGAGTTCTGAATTTATGGAATTCCCTGCCGCAGAGGGCAGTGGAGGCCAAATCACTGGATGGATTTAAGTTAGATAGAGCTCTAGGGGCTAGTGGAATCAAGGGATCTGGGGGAGAAGGCAGGCATAGGTTATTGATAGGGGACGATCAGCCATGATCAAAATAAATGGCGGTGCTGGCTCAAAGGGCCGAATGGCCTACTCCTGCACCTATTTTCTATGCTTCTATGACAGGCAGCATCTCTGGATGCAAGCAATGGGTGACGTTTTGGGTCGAGACCCTTCATCGGACACAGAGTCAGGGGAGAGGGAGACACAGAGATATGGAAGGGCAAGGTGTGAAAACGAGAGATGAAAGGGGACAAAGAGCAAGGACAATGCAGAATGGGTCATTGTTAGCTAGGGGAAGGTGACAACGAGGCATACAAAGATAAAATTTAATGAGGCTGACAGTCAGACTGGCCGGAGAACTAGGATGGGAGAGGGATGGAGAGAGAGGGAAAGCAGGGGTTAGTTGAAGTTAGCAAAGGCAACATTCATACTGCTGGGCTGCAAGCCGCCCAAGCTTATTACACTTATTTCACTGTTGGTCCAATTCCCATGCCTGACCTTTCTTTTACCAAAGCTCCACAGTGTAGGGCTGATTTTATTTTTCTCATCCCTCAACATCAGAAATGTTGACCTGCTCAGTGTTACAGAGGATTCATCATAGAAGATGTCTGCAAAATCTCCCGTCAAACAAGGGGGTGTGCAAGCTTCCAAGGGCATGATCCGCTGAATCAGCAACATCAGATTGATCCACGGAGACACGAGGAAGTGCAGATGCTGGAATCTCGAGCAAAACACAAAGTGCTGGAGGAACACAGCGGGTAAGGCAGCATCCATGGAGGGAACGGACAGATGACATTTCAGATTGGGACCCTTCTTGAAGAAGGGCGAGGCTTGAGAACCAGATTAACAGCGAAAAAGTCCTATCCTTGACTGTTCTTGTATCTAGTAGGGTCTGACGAGTGGTCCCAATCTGAAACATTGTGTGTTGATTCTATCCGCAGATGCTGCCTGGCACGTTGTGTTTGCTCAGATTGATGCACACCAGATATGATCACAACACAGGAGCACAATAGGAAAATAATAGGGTTACACAAAAAGCTGGAGAAACTCAGCGGGTGCAGCAGCATCTAAGGAGCGAAGGAGATAGGTGACATTTCGGGTCGAGACCCTTCTTCAGACCGAAAATAATAGGAAAATAATAGGAGCAGGACTAGGCCACTCTGCCCCTCAAGCCTGTACTGCCATTCAGTATGATCATGGTTGATTTACCATATTGATGAACCATACACGGGTTCGATCCTGACCTCGGGTGCTGTCTGTAAGGAGTTTGCATGTTCTCCCCGTGACCGCGTGCATGGCTTTTCTCCGGGTGCTCCGGTTTTGTCCCTAACTCCAAAGACGGACTGGTCTGTAGGTTAATTGGCTCTGGTAAAAATTGTAAATTGTCCCCAATGTGCAGGATAATGCTAATGAGCGGGGATTGCTGGCCAGTGCGGACTTGGTGGGCGGAACGAAGGGCCTGTTTCCACGCTGCATCTTTAAAACCAAACCAGAAACAAATTTTCCCAGGCATCAACTCCTCTTCTGTGTTAGACTCTAATTGCTTTCAATTCAAAGTATGTCTTTTTCTCTTTTCCATTTTTTTAATCTAATTTCCATTTCCATTTTCCTATTTTTAATAATGTTAATCAGTATTATCTTTTTTAACCAAAAGCCCTACTAGGGACAAGTGTTGCGAATTAGCTTTGGCTAAAAACACTATGATGCATACATCAGATGACTGTTTCAAGTGTATCTATGTTTTTGTATCTGTCCCTATTTAAATGAACCTTAATCAATCAAATCGGAACAAAACAAAATCTACTACCTCGTCTGTTTGTTTCTTCCACAAATGCTGCCTGACCTGCTGAGTTCCTCCAGCACTTTGCACTTTGCTCAAGATTCCAGCATCACTGTGGATCAATCTGATGTTGCTGATTCAGCAACTATGTGGGACTCAACAGCCAAATGCGGTAGATTCACCATTAGCTTTAGCTTAGTTTAGAGGTGCAGCTCAGAAACAGGCGCTTCGACCCACTGACTCCACACCGATCAGCGATCGCCCGCACATTAACACTACGCTAGTGTTAGAGTACATGAGGGACAATTGTTTTTACATTTAACAAGCCAATAAACCTACACACCTGTACGTCTTTGTAGCGTGGGAGGAAACCGAAGACCTCGCTGAAAATCCACACAGGTCACGAAAATGTACAAATTCTGTACAGACAAGCACCTGTAGTCAGGATCGAACTGGAGTCTCTGGCGCTGTAAGGCAATAGTTCTACCGCTGCATCACCATGCTGTCCCTAACTTCTATTAGCCGCAGAAAAGAAATTCCTGCATACCTTAGTTCTAAATAACCACACACTTATAACTATGTTTCCTCGGTCATGAGTCTCCCACTAGTGGAAATATTTCATCATCTGCAGAAAAAGCTGCAGAAACTCGGCAGGTCGGGCAGAAAAGGAACAGTTAACATTTCATAAGTTCCTAATTTATAGGAGCAGAACGAGGCCATTTACCCCGCCTTTGAATCATGGCTGATCTATATTTCCCTCTCAACCCCATTCTCCTGCTTTCTCCCTGACACCCGTACTGATCAAGAATCTGTCAATCTCTGCCTTAAATTCCAGGACATAGCTATTTCATCAAAAAACACATGCAAGTGGTGAAATTGCTGCCCTGTAGCACTCACAACGCCAGAGACCCGGGTTCGATCCCGACTACAGGTGCTGTCTGTGTGGAGTTTGCATGTTTTGTGCGGAGGTCTGTGGAATTCTCTGCCTCAGAGGGCGGTGGAGACAGGTTCTCTGGATGCTTTCAAGAGAGAGCTAGATAGGGCACTTGAAGATAGCGGAGTCAGGGGTTATGGGGAGAAGACAGGAACGGTGTATTGATTGGGGATGATCAGCTTGAGGGGCCAAATGGCCTACTCCTGCACCTATTGTCTATTGTTTTCCCAGTGATCTGCATGGGTTTTCTCCGATTCCTCCCACACTCCAAGCATGTACAGGTTTGTAGATCAATTGGTTTGGTATGACTGTAAAAATTGTCCCTAATGTGTGCAGGATAGTGTTAATGAGCGGGGATCGCCTGGATGGTGCAGACTCGGTGAGTCGGAGGGCCTGTTTCCACGCTGCATCTCCAAATTAAACTAATTTAAAAACTAAAAAGCACTACAGCAAAACCCCAACCTCTTCAAAAGCAGCTTGCGTATCCGTGATGTTTAATGTCTAGCAGGGTATCGGCAGCTGGTGCCTGAAATATCTGCAGGCACCTCTCCATCCCACACGTCATCTAGACCTGGAAATATGTCTGGTACTTGATCATCGCCTGATCAAATTTCTTTTGGGGCGTTACTGTATTGTTGAAATTGCACCAAATTGCATGTGCGGCACGGTGGCGCTGCAGTAGAGATGCTGCATTATGGCGCCAGACACCAGGGTCCCAGGTTGGATCCTAACTACAAGTGCTGTCTGTACGGAGTTTGTACATTCTCCCCGTGACCTGTGGGGGGTTTTTTACCGAGATCTTCAGTTTCCTCCCAAACTCCAAAAACATACAGGTTTATAGGTTAATTAGCTTGGTAAAATTGTAAATTGTCCAAAGTAGGGTAGTGTTAGTGTGCGGGGATCTTTGGTCGGCCCGCTGGAATCAGTGGGCCGAAGGGCCTGTTTCCGCGCTGTATCTCTACACTATCTTCTTTTCATGGCCATCTTGTTACAAATGTTGGCCTTGCTGTCATCATCCGTCCTGAAAAGGACGCAAGCTTCCGGCGGCAATCAGTGGGAGCCATCACTTGTCGCAATAGATGATGGTGGTAGCAGAATTAGCTCGGGATACTTCCAGTTTCCAGCCCCGCGATGTGGACGCTTCTGCTATGGGGCCATCTCTACACTAAACTAAACTAAATTCAAAACTGCAGCTCAGCCTCACTTTCTTGAGAGCAATGAGGGATGGGCAAAATCAGCTACATCGTGGTGGCAAAGTTGTGCAGCTGATAAAGCCTCACTGTGCCAGAGACCCAGACTCAATCCCAACCTCAGGTTTTGTCTGTGTGGAGTTTGCAAGTTCTCCTTGTGACTGTGTGAGTTTGCTCAAGTGCTCTGGTTTCCTCCCACATCCCAAAGACATGGGTTTGTAAATTAATTGGCCTCTATATATTGCCCCCTGTGCGTTGGGAGTGGATGTGAAAATGGGATAACATAAAACTAGTGTAAACGGATGATTGCTGGCCGGTGTGGACTCAGTGGGATATCGGGCTTGTTTCCATGCTGTATCTTTCAATTACATTTAATTCAAATAAATGCTGATCTTTGTCACAGCTTTTCCCTATCTATTTAAAATAAATAAATAAATAACCACATACTCTGACACTCTAACTGGTCTCCCAGTTCCTGCCACTGAAAAAACATCCCCACAGCATGATGCTGCCACCACCATGCTTCGCTGTAGGTATGGTATTGGCCAGGTGACGTGCGGTGCCTGGTTTCCTCCAGATGTGACACTTAGCATTCTGGCCAACGAGTTCAATCTTGGTTTCATCAGACCAGAGAACTTTGTTTCTCATGGTCTGAGAGTCCTTTAGGTGCCTTTTGGCAAACTCCAAGCGGGCTGTCATGTGCCTTTTAATGAGAAGTAAATTCCGTCTGGCCACTCTACCAACAAGGCCTGATTAGTGGAGTGCTGCAGATATAGTTGTCCTCCTGGAAGGTTCTCCCATCTCCACAGAGGAACTCTGGAGATCTGTCAGTGACCATCGGGTTCTTGGTCACCTCCCTGACCAAGGCCCTTCTCCCCGATTGCTCAGTTTGGCCGGGCGGCCAGCTCTATGAAGAGTCCTGGTGGTTCCAAAGTTCCTCCATTTAAGAATGACCGTGGCCACTGTGCTCTTTGGGACCTGCAATGCTGCAGAAATTGTTTTATACCCTTCCCCAGATCTGTGTCTCGACGCAATCCTATCTCGGAAGTCTACGGACAATCCCTTCATCTTCATTGCTTGGTTTTTGCTCTGACATGCACTGTCAACTGTGGGATAGGTGTGTGCCTTTCCAAATCATGTTAAATCAATTTAATTTACCACTGGTGGACCCCAATCAAGTTGTAGAAACATCTCAAGGATAATCAATGGAAACAGGATGAACCTGTGCTCAATTTTGAGTGTCATAACAAAGGGTCTGAATACTTATGTAAATATGATATTTCAGTTATTTATTTTTAATTACTTAGCAAAACTTATTAAACACCTGTTTTTGCTTCTTCATTCTGGGGTATTGTGTGTAGATTAGTGATAAATAAAATGAATTTATTCTATTTTAAAATAAGGCTTTAACGTAACAAAATGTGGAAAAAGTGAAGGGGTCTGAATACTTTCTGAATGCACAGTACACAAAGCATTGGTCACACAAACACACACAGGGCGACACGGTGGCGTAGCGGTAAAGTTGCTGCCTAGCGCCAGAGACCCGGGTTCAATCCTGCCTACAGGTGCTGTCTGTACGGAATTTGTATGTTCTCCCCATGATCGCGTGGGTTTTCCCCGGGTTCTCCGGTTTCCTCCCAAAAATTCCAAAGGCATGCAAGTTTGTAGGTTAAATGGGGTTTGTAAATAGTTCCTAGTGTGTAGGATGCAACTAGTGCACAGGTAGACAAAAAATGCTGGAGAAACTCAGCGGGTGAGGCAGCATCTATGGAGAGAAGAAAGAGGCGATGTTTCCATCTCTTCATAGATGCTGCCTCACCCGTTGAGTCTCTCCAGCATTTTTGTCTACCTTTGATTTTTCCAGCATCTGCAGTTCTTTCTTAAACACTAGTGTACAGGTGATCAGTGGTCAGTGTGGACTTGGTGGAGGGAAGGGCCTGTTTCCATGCTGTATATCTAAACTAAACTAAAATATATATAAACAGGTATGGAAACTCATACACTAACACGCACACATAAACAGATGCTGCTTCATGTAGGGTACTCAAAAGGCTGGAGAAACTCAGCGGGTGCAGCAGCATCTTAGGAGAGAAGGTGATAGGGAACGTTTCAGGCCGAAACCCTTCCTCAGACTCACATGTAATTTAGCAACGTCACCTCTGCTCCTGTTCCCTCATGCACTGTAGATGGATCAAGGAAACATATTTTTGCCTCATTTGGATCATCTATTACCAACCTTCAGGACCACACTTCATATTTGATGCCACTACTTTGTCCCTATTGTCCCTGCCTTTCCGCTGGCTGGTTAGCACGCAACAAAAGCTTTTCACTGTACCTCGGTACACGTGACAATAAACTAAACTAAACTAAGCTAAATTAATCCAACTAACTAAACTAAACTCAACTAAACCTATTATTCAGGGGAACATTAGGACAGCATACTAAAGTTTTTCAGATGCATATATTCTGTGGGATTAATTCTAAATTAATAAAATACCTACATACACTATGGCGAATATAGAGACAAAAAGCTGGTGGAACTCAGCGGGACAGGCAGCATCACTGGAGAGAAGGAATGGGTGACGTTCAGTCTGAAGAAGGGTCTCCACCCGAAACGTCACCCATTCGTTCTCTCCAGTGATGCTGCCTGTAACCGCTGAGTTACTCCAGCATTTTGTCTCCATCTTGGGTTTAAACCAGAATCTGCAGTTCCCTCCTACACATACACTGTGGCCAATGGTTCCAATGAAGGATTGTACTTTGCTGGAAAGTCATTAGCATCGAGGCTCTCTACGTGGACTCACGCTGTGTGTTTTCTGGATTATTTTTGCTTCTTTGCCAGAGTTTCTGGCATTTTTGAAGTGTCTTTTATATTTTGTATCGCTTTGCACTGCTGAGTAAAGTAGGTATTTGCTGGTCACGCTGCTGGAAAACACACTCAGCATGGGCCTACCCGGCAGGACACACTGTAGTGCAGAATAAAACCAGGCTTAGTGTTTTCTTATTGCTCTGATCGACACTTAAATGGCTTGAGGCACCGCTGGTGCGTACCAGAGTAAGTGGAGCCAGCGTAAGCAGCACTTGAGCAGTGAGAAAGTTAAACGGAAAAACGAGGGAATTGGATCTTGAAGCAGAAATTGGTGGAACGATGCGGTGGCGGGATGCCATGGAGGCTGATGTTTCCCTTTGTAGGAAGGAACTGCAGATGCTGTTTAATACTGAAGATAGACACAAAATGTTGGAGTAACTCAGCGGGACAGGCAGCATCTCTGGATAGAAGGAACGGATGACCTCACTCATTCCTTCTCTCCAGAGATGCTGCCTGTCCCAGTGAGTTACTCCAGGTTTGTGTGACTACCTTAAGCTGATGTTGCAGTCAGGTCCACTCCGGCCAGAATCTGACCCAGCCTGGAGCCTTGGTGTTCTATTGTTCCTACGTCTTAGCTAGCGAGGTGGTCAGTACGCTGGTATTACCAAACCTGTGAAGGGGTACACATGCCGAGAACATTTTACAGGGCAGCATGGTGGTGCAGCGGTGGAGTTGCTGCCATACTGCGCCAGAGACCCGGGTTCGATCCTGACTACGGTGACTGTCTGTGGGCCAAAGTGCCTGTTTCCAGGCTGTATCTCGAAACTATACTAAAAGCTGATTAGCTGGAAGCAACAACTGAGTGCATTTTTCCTCTGTATCTATTTGCTTTCAATTGTGTTAGTGTGTGAGCATGTCTCAATGTACACATTAAATTAGTGCTCGAGTCATCTCAGAGGCTATGTGTGTGTATGTGGTTCTGTTAGAGTGTATTTGAATGCATGTGTTTGATTATGTTCATGTCTTTGACTGCCTATGTGTGTAACTGCTTGTGCGTTTTGAGTGTTTGTGCATCATGTAAGTGTGTGTCTAAGGTAGAGCCTTTGCGAGATTCAGAATGCTTGTTTTAGTGGGTCTATGTGTTTGAGTGTGTGTCCGTATGAGTGTATTTAAGTGCTTGTTTCAATAAGATTTTGAGTGTTTCAGTTTAGTTTATTGTCACGTGTAAGGGGGTACAGTGAAAAGCTTTTGTTGCATGGTGACCATAGACATAGGCATAGACATAGACAATAGGTGCAAGAGTAGGTCATTTTGCCCTTTGGGCCAGCACCGCCATTCAATGTGATCATTGTTGATCATCCACAATCAGTCCTCCGTTCCTGCTTTCTCCCCATATCCCTTAATTCCGCTAGCCCAAAGATCTCTATCTAACTCTCTTTTGAATGCATCCAGTGAATCGGCCTCCACTAACTTCTGAGGCAGAGAATTTCACAAATTCACGACTCTCTGTGTGAACAAGTTTTTTCTCATCTCTAAATGGCCTACCCCTTATTTTTAAACTGTGGCCCATGGTTCTGGACTCCCCCAACATGGGGAACATGTTTCCTGCATCTAGTGTGTCCAATCCCTTAATAATTTTATATGTTTCTATAAGATCCCCTCTCATCCTTCTAAATTCCAGTGAATACAAACCCTGTCGCTCCATTCTTTCATCATATGACAGTCCCGCCATCTCGGGAATTACCCTTGTGAACCTATGCTGCACTCCCTCAATAGCAAGAATGTCTTTCCTCAAATTAGGAGAACAAACCGGCACATAATATTGCAGGTGTGGGCTCACCAGGCCCCGTACAGCTGCAGAAGGCCTTCTTTGCTCCTATACCCATCCTCTCGCATTGAAGGCCAACATGCCATTAGCTTCCTTCACTGCCTGCTGAACCTGTATGCTTACTTTCAGTGATGATGTACAAGGACACCCAGATTTTGTTGTGCTTCCCCTTTTCCTAACTTGGCGCCATTCAGATAATAACCTGCCTTCCTGTTCTTGCTACCAAAGTGTATAACCTCACATTTATCCATTTTAAACTGCATCAGCCATGCTTCTGCCCACTCACCCAAACTGTCCAAGTCATCCTGCATCCTCATAGAATCCTCTTCACAATTCACACTGCCACACAGCTTTGAGTCATCTGCAAATTTGCTAATGTTACTTTTAATTCCTTCATCTAAATCATTAATGTATATTGTAAATAGCTACAGTCCCAGCACCGAGCCATGCCGTACCCCACTAGTCAGTGCCTACCATTCTGAAAGGGACCTGATAATCCATGTTACTTGTTACATAGAAACATAGAAACATAGAAAATAGGTGCAGGAGTAGGCCATTCGGCCCTTCGAGCCTGCACCGCCATTCAATGTGATCATGGCTGATCATCCAACTCAGTATCCCGTACCTGCCTTCTCTCCATACCCCCTGATCCCTTTAGCCACAAGTGCCACATCTAACGCCCTCTTAAATATAGCCAATGAACTGGCCTCAACTACCTTCTGTGGCAGAGAATTCCAGAGACTCACCACTCTCTGTGTAAAGAATGTTTTCCTCATCTCGGTCCTAAAGGAATTCCCCCTTATCCTTAGACTGTGACCCCTTGTTCTGGACTCCCCCAACATCGGGAACAATCTTCCAGCATCTAGCTTGTCCAACCCCTTAAGAATTTTGTAGGTTTCTATAAGATCCCCCCTCAATCTTCTAAATTCCATCGAGTACAAACCGAGTCTATCCAATCTTTCCTCATATGAAAGTCCTGACATCCCAGGAATCAGTCTGGTGAATCTTCTCTGTACCCCCTCTATGGCAAGGATGTCTTTCCTCAGATTTGGAGACCAAAACTGTACGCAGTACTCCAGGTGTGGCCTCACCAAAACCCTGTACAACTGCAGTAGAACCTCCCTGCTCCTATACTCAAATCCTTTCGCTATGAATGCTAACATACCATTTGCTTTCTTCACTGCCTGCTGCACCTGCATGCCTACTTTCAATGACTGGTGTACCATGACACCCAGGTCTCGTTGCATCTCCCCCTTACCTAATCTGCCACCATTCAGATAATATCTGCCACCATTCAGATAATCACATCCTCAAAAATTTCCAGATGATTTGTCAAGCATGATTTCCCCTTCGTAAATCCATGCTGGCTTGGACCGATCCTGTTACTGTTATCCAAATGCGCAGCTATTACATCGTTAATAATCGTGTCCAGCATCTTCCCCACCACCGATGTCAGGCTAACTGGTCTATAATTCCCTGTTTTCCTCTCTCCCTCCTTTGCTAAAATGTGGGATAACATTACCTACCCTCCAATCCACAGGAACTGATCCAGAATCTATAGAACATTGGAAAATGATCACCAATGCGTTCACAATTTCTAGAGCGACATCTATGAGTACACTGGGATGCAGACCATCAGGCCCTGGGGAGTTATCAATCTTCAGACCCATTAGTCTACCCAACATCACTTCCTGACTAGTCAGCAGAAAGACAATACATGATTACAATCGCGCCATTTACAGTGTATAAATCCATGCTAAGGAAATAACGTTTAGTGCAAGGGAAAGCCAGTAAAGTCGGTTCAAAGATAGTCCGAGGGCCACCAATGAGGTAGAAAGTAGCTCAGGACTACTCACCAGTTGTTGGTAGGATGGTTCAGTTGCCTGATAACAGTTGGGAAGAAACTGTCCCTGAATCTGGAGGTGTGTGTTTATGCGTGAGTGTTTATGTGAGCATATATGTGAAGATTGCACATGTGTATATGTGATCCCCCCTCAGTCTTCTAAATTCTAGCGAGTACAAGCCAAGTCTGTCCAGTCTTTCCTCATATGAAAGTCCTGACATCCCAGGAATCAATCTGGTGAACCTTCTCTGTACCCCCTCTATGGAAAGAATGTCTTTCCTCAGATTTGGAGACCAAAACTGTACACAATACTCCAGGTGTGGTGTCACCAAAACCCTGTACAACTGTAGTAGAACCTCCCTGCTCCTATACTCAAATCCTTTTGCTATGAATACTAACATACCATTTGCTTTCTTCACTGCCTGCTGCACCTGCATGCCTACTTTCAATGACTGGTGTACCATGACACCCAGGTCTCGTTGCATCTCCCCTTTTCCTAATTTGCCACCATTCAGATAATAGTCTACCCTCCTGTTTTTGCCACCAACGTGGATAACCTCACATTTATCCACATTATACTGCATCTGCCATGCATTTGCCCATTCACCTTGCAGCCTCCTAGCATCCTCCTCACACCTAACACTATCCCCCAGCTTAGTGTCATCCACAAACTTGGAGATGTTGCATTCAATTCCCTCGTCCAAATCATGAATATATATTGTAAATAGCTGGGATCCCAGCACTGAGCCTTGTGGTACCCCACTAGTCACAGCCTGCCATTCTGAAAATAACCCGTTTACTCCTACCCTTTGCTTCCTGTCTCCCAGCCAGTTCGCTATCCACATCAATACTGAACCCCCAATACTGTGTGCTTTAAGTTTGTATACTAATCTCTTATATGGGACCTTGTCGAAAGCCTTCTGAAAATCTAGATATCCACTGGGTCTCCCTTACCCACTCTACTAGTTACATCCTCAAAAAATTCTATAAGATTCGTCAGACATGATTTACCTGTCGTAAATCCATGCTGACTTTGTCCAATGATTTCACCGTTTTCCAAATGTGCTGCTATCCCATCTTTAATTACTGACTCTAGCAGTTTCCCCACTGCCGATGTTAGACTAACTGGTCTGTAATTCCCCTCCCCGTTTTCTCTCTCCCTCCTTTTTTAAAAAGTGGGGTTACATTAGCTACACTCCAATCCTCAGGAACTAATCAAGAATCAAAAGAGTTTTGAAAAATTATCACTAATGCATCCACTATTTCTGTGGGTACTTCCTTGAATATTCAGGGATGCAGACTCTCTGGCCCTGGGGATTTATCGCCCTTAAATTCATTCAATTTACCCAACACCACTTCCCGGCTAACCTGGATTTCACTCATTCCACCTTATTTGATCCCCGGTCCCCTGCTATTTCTGGTTGATTATTTATGTCTTCCTTAGTGAAGACAGAACCAAAGTAGTTATTCAATTGGTCTGCCATGTCCTTGTTCCCCATGATCAATTCACCTGTTTCTGACTGCATTTGTTTTAACTGATCTCTTTCTCTTCACATATCTACAAAAACTTTTGCAGTCAGTTTTTATGTTCCCTGCCAGTATTCTTTCATAATCTATTTTCCCTTTCCTAATTAAGCCCTTTGTCCTCCTCTGCTGGACTATGAATTTCTGCCAGTCCTCTGGTTGGCTGCTTTTTATGGCTAATTTGTATGCTTCATCTTTTGTGTTTATACTATCCCTGATTTCCCTTGTTATCCATGGATGCACTACCTTCCCTGATTTATTCTTTTGCCAAACTGGGATGAACAATTGTTGTAGTTCATCCATGCAGTCTTCCATTGCACATCCACTGTCAACCCTTTAAGAATCACTTGCCAGTCTATCTTGGCCAATTCACGTCTCATACCTTCAAAGTTACCTTTGTTTAAGTTCAGAACCCTTGTTTCTGACTTAAAATTATCACTCTCCATCCTAATGAAGAACTCAACCATATTATGGTCACTCTTGCCCAAGGGGCCACGCACAACAAGACTGCTAACTAACCCCTGCTCATTACTCAATACCCAGTCTAGAATAGCCTGCTGTCTCGTTGATTCCTATACATGTTGGTTTAGAAAACTATCCCGCATACATTCCAAGACATCCTCTTCCTCAGCACCCCTGCCCATTTGATTCACCCAATCTATATGTAGATTGAAGTCACACATTATAACTGTTTTACCCTTGTTGCACGCATTTCTAATTTCCTGTTTGATGCCATCCCCAACTCCACTACTACAAATGGTCGGCACGGACTGGAAGGGCCGAGAAGGCCTGTTTCCGTGCTGTAATTGTTATATGGTTATTATATACTGTTAGGTGGCCTGTACACAACTCCCACTAGTGTTTTCTGCCCCTTAGAATTTCGCAGGTCTACCCATATCTATTCCACATCCTCCAAGCTTATGTCCTTCCTTTCCATTGTATTAATCTCCTCTCTCACCAGCAACGCTACCCCACCTCCTTTCCCTTTCTGTCTATCCCTCCTGAATATTGAATATCCCTGGATGTTCAGCTCCCAGCCTTGGTCCCCCTGGAGCCATGTCTCCGTGATCCCAACTATAGCATAGTCATTAATAGCTATCTGCACATTCAACTCGTCCAATTTATTACGAATGTTCCTCGCATTGAGACACAAAGCCTTCAGGCTTGTTTTTACAACACTCTTACTCCTTATACAATTATGTTGACAATTGGCCCCTTTTAATTTTTGCCCTGGAAACCCACCACCTCTTATTCTCTGTTTATTATTTTTTCTTCTTTCCCCCCTACATGTTGGGTCTGAGTGCTTCCCTTCTCTGCCTCCTGCCTCTCACACTGTCTACTAGCTTCCTCTATTTGAGTCCCTCCCCCCAACCATTCTAGTTTAAAGTCCCCCCAGTAGCCTTTGCAAATTCCCCTGCCAGGATACTGGTCCCCCTCGGGTTCAAGTGCAACCCGTCCTTTTTATGCAGGTCGCTCCTTCCCCAAAAGAGGTTCCACTGATCCAGAAAATTGAATCCCTGTCCTCTGTACCAGTCCTTCAGCCAGGCATTTATCCTCCACCTTGCTCCATTCCTACTCTCACTGTCGGGTGGCACAGGAAGTGATCCTGAGATTGTTATTTTTGTGGTCATTTTCCTTAACTCTCTTCCTAACTCAATAAATTCTCCTTTCAGGAAAAAGGTATGTGTGTGTGTGTGTGTGCACACCTTTAAATATAAATGTTTTAATATGTGTGTATCCGTGCATGTGTTTGGAAGTGGATGTGTGTGTATGTGTCTGGATGTTTGCATACATAAGATCATAAGGTCATACATGATAGGAGTTGAATTATGCCATTTGGCCCGTCAAGTCTACTCCACCATTCAATCATGGCTGATCTATCTCTCCCCCTCAACCTCATTCTCCTGCCTCCTTCCCATAACCTCTGAATCCCATGCTAATCAAGAACCTATCTATCTCCACCATAAAAAATATCCACTGACTTGGCCTCCACAGCCTGCTGTGGCAAAGAATTCCACAGATTATAGGAGCATAGAGGTTCTACTTCAGTTGTACAGGGTCTTAGTGAGACCACACCTGGAGTATTGCGTACAGTTTTGGTCTCCAAATCTGAGGAAGGACATTATTGCCATAGAGGGAGTGCAGAGAAGTTTCACCAGACTGATTCCTGGGATGTCAGGACTGTCTTATGAAGAAAGACTGGATAGACTCGGTTTATACTCTCTAGAATTTAGGAGATTGAGAGGGGATCTTATAGAAACGTACAAAATTCTTAAGGGGTTGGACAGGCTAGATGCAGGAAGATTGTTCCCGATGTTGGGGAAGTCCAGGACAAGGGGGTCACAGCATAAGGATAAGGGGGAAATCCTTTAGGACCGAGATGAGAAAGACTTTTTTCACACAGAGAGTGGTGAGTCTCTGGAACTCTCTGCCACAGAGGATAGTTGAGGCCAGTTCATTGGCTATATTTAAGAGGGAGTTAGATGTGGCCCTTGTGGCTAAAGGGATCAGAGGGTATGGAGAGAAGGCAGGTACGGGATACCGAGTTGGATGATCAGCCATGATCATATTGAATGAGGGCAGGCTCGAAGCGCTGAGTGGCCTACTCCTGCACCTAATTTCTATGTTTCTATGTTTCTATTCACCACCCAATGACAAAAGGAATTCCTCCCCATCTCCGTAAAAGAGCGTTCTTTAATTCTGAGGCTATGATCTCTAATCCTAGACTCTCTCACTAGTCGAAACATCCTTTACCAGGATATTTCTGAACCTACCAGGATGTATGACTCTATGTGGATAGACGGGAGTGTGTGTTTATGTTTCTGAAATCATTAAATTATCAGGAGATGGACACAAAATGCTGGAGTAACTCAGGCAGCCTTGGACTCCACAGCAGCCTGTGGCAATGAATTCCACAGATTCACCACCCACTGATGAAATAAATTGCTCCTCATTTTCATTTTGAAGGTAATGTCCTTTTATTCTGAGGTTGTGTAGTCTGGTTCTAGATTTGCCCATTACAGGAAACATCCTTTGCACATCCACTCTAGGCCTGACCCAGGGGGCTGAAGGGCCGTTCCCTAGGCCAGATGAACTCTAGGTGGTGTTGATGTGTGTGTGGGTGGGTTGGCTAGTTTGTATGATAACCGGGCCGCATCCAGAACTACTCTGTAATTTCTTGCGGTCTTGGGCAGAGCTGTTGCCAAATCATGTTGTGATGCATCCCGATGTGCAAGTCGTGGTTTGCTCTTCTGTTTTTTAAGCCATGAAGGATCCCCTAAATGATTTTTTAAAAAGATCCAGGAACTCTATCAGTTTTGAACAATATCTCTCTCTTTAGTTTAGTTTTGAGCTACAGAGTGGAAACAGGCCCTTCAGCCCACCGAGTCTGTGCCGATCCATGCACTAACACTATCCTGCACACACAGGGGACAATTTACAATTATACCAAGCCAATTAACCTACAAACCTGTATGTCTTAGGAGTGTGGGAGGAATCCGGAGATCCCGGAGAAAACACACACAGGTAACGGGGAGAAAATACAATCTCCATGAAGATTCGTAGTCAGGATCGAACCTGGGCCTTTGGCACTGTAAGGCAGCAATTCTTTCTCAGAGATCTTCGTTTTTTTTTAAAGATACAGCTTGAGATCCGCACCAACCAGGGATCCCCGCACGTTAACATTATCCCACACACACGAGCAACAATTTACACTTATACCAAGCCTGGGGGAAACCGAAGATCTCAGAGAAGACCCATGTGATCATGGGGAGAACGTACAAACTCTAGTCGGGATCAAACCCAGGCGTTGCAGGAGCTGTAAGGCATCAACTCTACCGCTGAACCACCATGTTGCCTACACCCCAAAGATGTACAGGTTTGTAGGTTAATTGGCTTTGTGTAAATGTAAAGTGTCCCTAGTACATGTAGGGTAGTGTTAATATGTGGGAATCGCTGGTCGGCGCGGACTCGGTGGGCCGAAGGGCCTGTTTCCGCGCTGTATCTCTAAACTAAACTAAATAATGGAATTAATACGGAAATCAGATATGTCTCATAAAGTTGTTTTCTGACTTTTCTATCCACTCCGCACTGCAAAGCAGGGCAGACTCGTGAAAGAGTTAAGTCCTGCCTGTTCAGAGTCCTCATACCATGATTCATGTCATGGTTTTTCTTAGCCCGAGGCTCGCATTGTTCCCAGCCCAATTTTAGATACTTTATTTCTGATTGATAGACAGGTAAAGGATAATGAACCTGAGCAGCAGATTACACAACCTCAGCAGCACCTTGTAACCGTGGTGAAGGGTGAGCATTGAGAGCTGGTAACTTTCCCCAGCTGCTGCAGAGAATTGTTCTCAGTCATTTTACCCAGCACCGTTGTTGTTGACACCCTTGAGCTTTCAGTGGGGCAGAGGCGTTCCTTCGACCATGTTTTAAATAACCCTCTGACATTCTGTGTGCTCTATGACGGCACTGTCATTGTACACAATGATCTATCCGTTCGGTAGCAGCAGAGTATTTTGTGCTTAAATAAAGCTCTCGTTCTTTGCGACTCTGCCTGACAGACACAGGGCACGTTCCCGGACAACTTTGTTGATAATCTTTAATGTGGCATCTTTTTACCCGAAGGGCTTCGTTGACACAGGCAAGTGGGAGTATTCCCTCACACTCACGACTTGTGTCACGTTGATGGTGGTGAGGTTTGGGGAAATCAAGGGGGGGGGGAATCGTTCACTGCGACCACAGCATCCGACCGCCATCCAGCCACAGTAAGGTAGCCTGGAAGATAGACACAAAACGCTGGAGTAACTCAGTTCTTGCATTGATTGTGTGATTGCAGATCCACTTGCATGACTAGCACAGAATGAGTTGCCCGGCTTGGGCGCCATCTTGGATCGATTCCAGGCATGGCAGCCTGTCCGAAGGCTGATAATCAACCTATAATATAGTACTGGACGTCTGAGACTGAAGTGGGGCAGCTGTTTAGCTTAGTTTAGTTTTGAGATACGGCACGGAAACAGCCCACCAAATCCGCATCGACCGGCGATCCCCGCACACTAACGCTATCCTACACACACTAGGGACAATTTACAGTTATCCCAAGCCAATTAACCTGTAAACCTGCATGTCTTTGGAGTGTGGGAGGAAACCGGAGCACCCGGAGGAAACCCACGCAGGTCATGGGGAGAACGTACAAACTCCATACAGACATCACCTGTGGTCTGGATCGAACCCGGGTCTCTGGCGCTGTAAGGGAGCAACTCTACCACAGCGCAACCGTACCACCCTGATTATAAGAAGGCTAATAATCAACCTATAATGAAGAACTGGGCATATGTGTCTGATGTAGGGCTGTAGTTGTGTAGATTGACAGGTCAGTGATCACTACATTTCGCCGCTGAAAATGAAATTGGCCAAAAAATCTTACTGAGCAGAGCACTGCGTCTGGTGATGGAGCTCTGTACTTCCAGGAGAGAATTCTGGTTCTAATCCCATTAAAGATTCAGTCAAATCATATTGAGCAGGATTTGCAATGTGACAGCTAAGCAAATTATAACATTCTTCCTATTCAGGCTCGGATAGTTAATGCCAGAAGTTAAAGATGTCTGTGCATACATCTGCCACCGATCCACACAGGTCCTTAGACGTTAGACTTTCCAGATTTTAGAGGTACTGCGTGGAGACAGGCCCTTCGGCCCATCAAGTCTGTGCTGACCAGTGATCACGCCGTACACTAGCATTATCCTACACACTAGGGACAATTTACAATTTTACCAAAGCCAATTAACCTACAAACCTGTGTGTCTTTGGAATGTGTGAGGAAACCAGAGCACCCAGAGAAAACCCTCGCAAGACACTGGGAGAATAGATAATGGACAATAGGCAATAGGCGCAGGAGTAGGCCATTCGGCTCTTCGAGCCAGCACCGCCATTCACTGTGATCACAGCTGAGCATCCAAATTCAGTAACCCGTTCCTGCCTTCTCCCCATACCCCTTACCTCCGTATAACATCCAAACTGCGTACAGACAGCACAGGGAGACGGGAAAATCCACATATAGTTGATGTACACTTTGAAATGGCATAGCAACTGAGGCTGTTTAAGTTGCTAAACCTGTTTAAGTTATTCTTCATGGATAATTAGCTACAAAAAGTTTTTTAAAGAAAGGATGCCTGTCTTTCACTTGTCTGCATTCTCATGTGTGAACTGGAACCTGCAGTGACTATTTTCATCTTTCCTATAGTTCAGATCATAACAGCCCTTCATTAAATGAATTATTCTCAAAGTACAGTCAGAGCTTTGGAGGCATGTGTACTCAATAGGTAATTTGCGGTGGGATAATGTGAGAATTTATCCTTGAGAATTTATCCTTGAAAGTAAGTGCTCTGTGGGTCTGTTCCAAAGAAATCATCTTACCATTGCGAGCTTGACTGAACATAGATGAGAAGAATGGTCTACCATTGAATCCGTGGCCAAATGTAAAGAATACACACAAACTCCGCAAAATGGAATTTCCTACTCCAGTTCAAAGGCAAGTCGAAATCGTGAATCTCTTCAAGCTTCCCATTTGCCTGGTGAGGAATTATCCATCTCACATTGAGCCAGATACTGAGAATGAGACTTTGGCACGACACAGCACCTAAAATAAAGTGAGCTATTTGGCCTTGTGTGCTTTCCTACCTATTGTAAGTAATAATCTCAGCGTGCTTTCAGTTTAGCTCGAAGTTTAGTTCGGAGATACCTCACCCATTCCTTCTCTCCAGAGCTGCTGCCTGTCCTGCTCCGGTTTCCTCCCACACTCCAAAGATGTACAGATTTGTAGGGGAATAGGCTTGGTATAAATGTAAATTGCCCCTAGTGTGCGTAGGACAGTGTTAGTCTGCGGGGATCGCTGGTCTGTGTGGACTCGGTGGGCTGAAGGGCCTGTTTCCGTACTGTATCTCTAAACTAAACTAAACTAAACTGCTGCCCCACACAGTCATAGATGTCCAGTACTCTCTTATAGGTTGATTATCAGCCTTCTGAAAGGCTGTCAAGCCTGGAATATATCCAAGATGGCGTCCAAGATGAACTCATTCTGTGCAAGTCACGCAAGTGGATCTGCAATCACAAATTACAATTGTTCCACTGTTTTAAATCTCTACTCTGACAGCAGCATTTCTTACTTTATTCACGTTAATCCATCTATCCTGCATCTGCACATTGTGGCTTGCTCGATTGTAATGTCCTTTCATTCATTAATTCTATATCTCTCTATACTGCCGTCGTATTACATAGAAACATAGAAAATAGGTGCAGGAGTAGGCCATTCAGCCCTTCGAGCCAGCTGATGGATCATCCAACTCAGTATCCTGTACCTGCCTTCTCTCCATACCCCCTGATCCCTTTAGCCACAAGGATCACATCTAACCCTTAAATATAGCCAATTAACTGGCCTCAACAACCTTCTGTGGCAGTGAATTCCACAGATTCACCACTCTCCGTGTGAAAAATGATTTTCTCATCTCGGTCCTAAAAGACTTCCCCTTTATCGTTAAACTGTGACCCCTTATTCTGGACTTCCCCAACATCGACAACAATCTTCCTGCATCTAGCCTGTCCAACCCCTTAAGAATTTTGTAAGTTTCTATAAGATTCCCCCTCAATCTTCTAAATTCCAGCGAGTACAAGCCGAGGCTATCCAGTCTTTCTTCATATGGAAGTCCTGCCATCCCAGGAATCAGTCTGGTGAACCTTCTCTGTACTCCCTCTATGGCAAGAATATCTTTCCTCAGATTAGGAGACCAAAATACTCCAGGTGTACGCAATACTCCAGGTGTGGCCTCACCAAGACCCTGTACAACTGCAGTAGAACCTCCCTGCTCTTGTACTCAAATCCTTTTGCTATGAATGCCAACATTCCATTTGCTTTCTTCACTGCCCGCTGGACCTGCATGCCTATTTTCAATGATTCAATGTATTCAGGCAACTGAACCATCCTACCACAACTAAAAGGTCAAAGGTTATTTGTTGGTCACATACACCAATTGGCGTAGTGAAATGCTTATTGCCAATGCAGCACAAAATAAAAGAATACAGACATAACAATAATAAAGAGATTTAAACATAAAAAACATCCCCCCACAATGGTTCCCATTATGAGGGAAGGCACAATGTCCAGTCCCCATCTCAAGTCCACCCATAGTCGGGCCTATTGAGGCCTGCGCAGTCGCCTTCACGGAGGCCCGATGTTCCAAACTGTTCTCTCCGGGTGATGGTGCTCCGTCTTCGGGAGAACCCTCTCAGCGGCTTGGGACACCTGGAACGGCCACTTCCTTACTGGAGACCGTCGGCGTCCAAGGCAACAAGGCCGCGCTGGATGGAGCTCCCCCACTGGCCCCCGATGTTGAAGTCAGCGCCGCCGCCCGCAGCTGGCCGCTCCACAGTCCCGCAGCTCCGCAATGTTTTCCTCGGCGAGCAGTCCTGAACTGTTATCTACCTCATAGGAGACCCTTGGACTATCTTTGAGCGGACTTTATCTTGCACCATTCCCTTATCAGTTATCTGCACACTGTGAATGGCTCGATTTTAATCATGTGTTGTCTTTCCGCTGACTGGTTAGCACGCAGCAAAAACTTTTCATTGCACCTCGTTGTACGTGACAATAAACTAAACTCAAACTCATCTCTTTGAGCCTCATCCCCTTACCAACTACACCTGTACAAGCCAAAGTACACAGACAAAACATGCTTAGCAAGGCATACGTCAGACAGAACAGTAACTAGAACCACACCAGTGGGGAGCCAACTCTAGGCTGATTTATGGATTGTATTAAGTTAAACATGTCTCTCTCTCTCTGCAGTAAAGCTACATTGCTGCATCTTTTTAGCCTTTAGACTTTAGAGATACAGCGTGGAACCAGGCCCTTCGGCCCACTGAGTCCGCACCGACCAGCAATCGCCCTGTACACCAGCACTATGCAGAGTGAAACATGTTGCATTTGCAGGTTCCTCCAGCACTGACTTCATTCATTTTTGAATGATATCCCACTTATTCCTGTACTGCATCAATCTCGGGCTTGAACCATGACTCTTGTCAAAGACAGGAAAAAGTTGCTGGGGTCGAGACATCCATTTTCTGACCTCCCATTCAAATTTATCTTCTAGCTGCTCCATGGCTTCTCCTGTTAATTTAGTTTAGTTTAGTTTAGAGATACAGCGCAGAAACAGACCCTTCAACCCACCATGTCCGCTGGTACCACCGATCCCTGCACATTAACACTATCCTACACCCACTAGGGACAATTTTTACATTTACCAAGCCAATGCACCAACAAACCTGTATGTTTTTGGAGTGTGGGGGAGGAAACCGAAGATCTCGGAGAAAACCCACGCAGGTCACGGGGAGAACGTACAAACTCCGTAAAACAGCGCCTGTGGTCAGGATCGAACCGGGTCTCCAGCACTGCGAGCGCTGTAAGGCAGCAACTCTACCGCTGTGCCATCATGACCGCCCTTCATCTTTTCAATGCCAAAGTCAACTTATCCACACCTAATTTCCTTCCCCTACCAATGATGTTTATTCTTCCAGCTGGCCGAGGCCCATGGAATTCCATTCCTAAAACTTTCCACCTGCCTATCTATTTCCTCCCCTTCGAGCCACTTAGTAAAACCACATCACTTTGACCAACGTTTAACTATCAGCCGTCATGTCTCCTTCTTTGGGCTGAATGCCACATTTCCAACAGGATCACTCTTCTCGACGGTTGCACTAAGAAAGGAAATATTTGCATCTCTCAGCATCTTTTCATGGTCTTGGTACCCCTCAAAGTACTTGACAACCAAAGACAACCAAAGACAGCCAGCGGTGCTGGCTCGAAGGGGAGAATGGCCTCCTCCTGCACCTATTTTCTATTATCTGTAAAATAGTTTTGAAGTGTGCTCACAGTTTAGATACAGCACGGAAACAGGCCCTTCGGCCCACTGAGTCTGTGCCGACCAGCGATCCCCGTACACTAACACTAACCTACACACACTAGGGACAATTTACATTATACGTACACTAACACTAACCTACACACACTAGGGACAATTTACATTATACTAATTACAATAATCTACAAACCTTGACATTTTTGGAGTGTGGGAAGAAACCGGATATCCTGGAGAAACCCACACAGTTCACGGGGAGAACGTATAAACTCCATATAGACAGCACCCGAAGTCAGGATTGATACGGGGTCTCTGGCACTGACTGCAACCCGACCGCTGCGCCACCGTGCCGTGATATGGAAAACACAGCAGACAAACTGCACACAAACAACACCCACAAACATCACGGTAATAATGGCAAATAATCCGTTTTTAGTCATTTCAATTGCTGGTTTAGCATGGGTTAGTAAAGTGGGTAAACCTCAAACACTCTTCCTCAAATCACGCCGTGGGATTTATTAAGTCAACAAGGACATAATAAGAATGCTACAATGGTACAGCTTGTGGAGCTGTTGCCTCACAGTGAGAGAAATCTGTTTCATCCTGATCTCAGCTTCGTCCCGTCTGGAGTTTGCATGTTTCCCCTCTGACTTCTTTGATTGCCTCCAGGTTATCCCATTTCACCTCCCACATCCCAAAAGTAGTTTTATAAGTTAATTGGCCACTCTATCTATCTGTCTGTCTGTCTGTCTGTCTGTCTGTCTGTCTGTCTGTCTGTCTGTCTGTCTGTCTGTCTGTCTGTCTGTCTGTCTATTTGTCTGTCTGTCTATCTATCTATCTATCTATCTATCTATCTATCTATCTATCTATCTATCTATCTATCTATCTATCTATCTATCTATCTATCTATCTATCTATCTATCTATCTATCTATCTATCTATCTGTCTCTCTGTCTCTCTGTCTGTCTGTCTGTCTGTCTGTCTGTCTGTCTGTCTGTCTGTCTGTCTGTCTGTCTGTCTGTCTGTCTGCCTGTCTGTCTGTCTGTCTGCCTGTCTATCTATCTATCTATCTATCTATCCATCTAATGAGAGGAGATGGGGCCTTGATTTAATACCTCAGCTAAAAGGTGAATTAAACATGTAAGGTGCTAACTATATAATATTATTATTTGCTGTAGGAATGATTGACTTTGCACACCACTACATTCTTAGACTAAATATATATTTTCATTTCAGCCTCCCTCACTTGGTGCTGTGGAAGGTTATTCAGCTAACCAGTGCTGCCAAGATGCAATCAGGAATAATGTTTTAACTGACATTGGCCGCTGCAACACCAGAGAAAAGGTAGCAATGACACATCGGGTCAGCGACTGTCACGACGACTACACTAATACTTTCTACACTAATGCACTAATACACTAATAATCAGTCTGAAGAAGGGTCTCGACCTGAAATGTCACCCATTCCTTCTCTCTAGAGATGCTGCCTGTTCCGCTGAGTTACTCCAGCATTTTGTGTCTATATTCGATTTAAAGCAGCATCTGCAGTTCTTTTCTACACAAATACTTTTTGCTGGGCTTTTTATTGTTTTATTCTTTTACTTAGAAATGGTGGGACACTTCAGTTAAGAATCAGACCCAGCATTATCGAATAAAAAAAGAAAATGCTCGAAACACTCAGAAGATCAGGCAGCTGTTCCATGTACGCTCTACCTTTTGTGTGAAAAAGTTGCGCCTCAGGTCTTTTTTTAATTGTTCCCCTCTCACCTTAAATGTGCCCTCTTGTTTTTAGATTCTCCTGCACTGCAATATGTGGCACCCACAGCAACCTGGAGTAATCCTGAGGTTCAAAGTGACCATGAACTTGACCTCCATGGACAAAGGAGTCCTAGTATATCTGTGAGTGTGTATTCAACAGGAGTTCACAGGAGTTCACAGATTCGGTATGTCAGAGCGTACACTCTTGAGCTTCCACAGGTATGCAGCAGAGAGCACATTGACTGGTCGCATCACGGCCTGGTTCGGGAACTCAAACGCCCAGGACCGAAGAAGAATGCAAAATGCTGTGAACACTGCCCAGTCCATCCTCCCACCATCAAAGGGATCTACAGGAGTCGCTGTGTAAATGGAGGCTGCTACCTTTCAGACCAGTGAGGATGAAAATCACACTGGAGATGAATATCCGGGATGGAACTATGCTGTTGTCATTATGAGTAGTTTTAAGATGGAAACACGATGGTGGGGCAAATGAAAAACCGCAAGTCAGATTTCACAGCAGATGCTGGAGCACACAAAAGGTGGACGCAACACTGCGCAGATCTCATCCTTTACTGCACACTGCACAGGATATTGGGCGGCGCAGTGGCGCAGCGGTGGAGCTGCTGCCTCACAGCACTGTAGGCCTGGATTTGATCCTGACCTCAGTTGGCTGTCTGTGCAGAGTTTGTACGTTCTCCCTGTGACTGCGTGGATTTCTTCTGGGTGCTCCCGTTTCCATCCACATTCCAAAGATGGGCAGCTTTGTACATTAATTGGCTCCTGTAAATTGTTCTTGGTGTGCAGGACAGAGTTAGTATACGGGTGATTGCTGATCGGCATGGAGACGATGGGCCGAAGGGCCTGTTTCTACACTGTGTCTCGAAACTAAAGTACTTCGCCGATATTTGCAAACTCTTCATGCAAGAGCATTTTATTTTGTATCATCTACAAGTATAATTGTGCCTTGAATTTATATGCATACCAACACAATTTCATTGAAGCCAATATTAAAAAAGAAAATAACATGCCTGCCCCGGTGTAACAGAAGGGGAGATAACAAGCCTCACATGGAATTTTGATGTAAATAGGCTGTGTTTACTACCCTCAGGAATAAGGCAATTCCTATCTTGCTCTTTAAACAACACCCAGCCCTAATAATTGACTTTAATTGATATTATTGTCAATGGTTCACACTTATGCAGAAGTAAAACGGACTTTATTGAGAAGTAGCATCCAAGGAAGAGAATGTTTTAAAGCAGGAGGTAATGTATCGTAATTACTTGAGGCATTGCTATGCACTGTGCTGAGCTAAGCATCCATGACTACGAACACTACAATAGTGTATCAGCGTGTGAATTGGAGATAGACACAAAATGCTGGAGTAATTCAGCGGGTCGGGCGCTGATGCCACCGTTTATTCTTCATAGTTGTATATTTATATTATTATATATTTATATTAATGATTTGAATGTGTCTGGTTAGTAAGTTTGCAGTTGAAATTAGTGGTATTGTGGACAGTGAGGAAGATTGTCTAAGATTACGAAGGGATCTTGATCTACTGGGCCATTGGGCTGAGGAATGGCAGATGGAGCCTAATTCAGATAAATGCAGGGTGCTGCATTTTAGCTTAGTTTAGTTTAGTTTAGAGATACAGCGCGGAAACAGGCCCCCCAGCCCACCGACCAGCGATCCCTGCACACTATCGCTATCCCACACACACGAGGGCCAATTTACAATTACACCAAGCCAATTAACCTACTAACCTGGAGAGTGGGAGGAGACCAAAGATCTCGGAGAAAACCTGGATAGACTGGGACTTTGGTTTTCCATGGAGCATAAGAGGCTGAGGGGAGGCTTTATAGAGGTTTATAAAATCACGAGGTTCATAAATAAAGGGAAAAGCCACAGTCTTTTTCACGTGGTAGGGGAGTCCAAAAGTAGAGGGTATAGGTTTTAAGAGAGAGGTGAAAGTTTTAAAAGGGACCGAAATCGATCTTTATCACGCCAGATGTGCCAGAGAAAGTGGTAGAGTTAGGTACAATCCTGATATTTAAAAGGACAGATACAGGGATGGCAAAGGATCGGAAGGATTTGGGCCACGTGCAGCAAATGAGACTGATGGACCTGTCCCATTTGGTCATTTTATTTTAGGCGACTGCCGGCGACTGTCATAGTCGTAGTTGGTCACCGCAAAACTGGCGACAACCTGTGTCATCCTGGCGGCAACCTACGACGGCACCTACGTCAGGAGAAGACAAGCAACGCTCATTGGCGTCAAGCCCACTGTCGCCAAAAATATTTGAACATTTCAAAATCCAGCGGCGACCAGAAAAATGCTATAACTCTTTGGGCGACTGAGGAGACTACTCACGACCATACAGGCGTCACCCTGGCGACCATGTGGCGACAGCCTACTCGCCTGTGGCCACCCAAAAAATAGCCTAAGTGGTACAGGCCCTTAACTAGGTGAGAGGACTAGGCTGATTTGTGCAGAGTGGCATGTCTACGCGCTGCATAGATCGATTCTTTTTTTTATTGTAATAGAGTTTAATATGACAGTAAGGATATCAACAATAGAGTGTAATATGGGACTGAGTGTGTAGGAAATAGAACATACTATGCTATGAAGGATTACACAATAGAATGGTATAGTACAGTGTACCATAGTGTACTATACCATACAGTATACCATAGTGTACTATAATAGTATAGTACTGAGTGTGCAGCGAATAGAATATAACATGGTATTTTTCAAGTGATAACATTTACCACGATAAATGGTGGTGAATTTGTGGAACTCTCTGCCACAGAAGGTAGTTGGGGCCAGTTTGTTGGCTATATTTAAGAGGGAGTTAGATGTGGCCCTTGTGGCTAAAGGGATCAGCGGGAGAGAAGGCAGGTACAGGATACTGAGTTGGATGATCAGCCATGATCATATTGAATGGTGGTGCAGGCTCGAAGGGCCGAATGGCCTACTCCTGCACCTATTTTCTATGTTTCTAAATGACTGAATTGGCAATAGAGAATAATTTGGTCCTGGTGTAGTTGGTGAGAGTACACTGAAGATCTAAAATAGGTAATTGTAAAATATGCAATCATCTTTAACAATCCCAAATATTTTTCTCTGATCCACGACTATTTTGTGCCTTACTCAGTGGAATTGCAGGCTTTGAAGTAGCATTTTAAGGCACCTAGTCATTGCATTGTTTATTCCCCCACCGTGGTTTTAATAACAGGGCCACCCTTTGTCAGGGAGTCAGCCGGGGAATTTCCTTTCAACTCTTGGCAAGTAAACACAAGGCGCAACTTATTTTCACGCTGCTCAACTGATATCTGCACCGAATAACATTTGACCGTTTTACACCCGCCCCACTCTCATTAGAGCTCAGACATTGGGAGCCATGTGTTCCTGTGCGTCCTAATGAGGAGCATAACCCAAGGAAGGTCCATAACAAAGTGCACAGCACAGGTTGAGGGAGTTGGAAGTCAGAGACCAGGTTCCTAATGAGGCTTGGGTGCATGCATTCGGACTTGGTGGTGTTGCAGAGGGGAGTTTTATAGGTGATTTCAGCGATGTGGTAGGTACTTTGCTGTTGCCTCAGGAAATGCAGATATTGTAAACCCGTCTACGAGGTGAGGTAAGATGTAATCTAATGGAATTGGAAAAAGTAATGATTCCCTAAAGTCGATGCACGGAGGGGATTTCCAGGATTACAGGTGCAGACTATAACTTTGGAACGGTTAAGACTGCAATTATTGCGACTGAAATGCCAGACTCATTTACAGCCACGCACATCTCGAATACCATCTGAACAGACCACGAAAATGCATATTCGGCTTACTCTAAAATAAAATTTGCTGGGAAAGTGCGGCTTAAAAAATAAGTCTGCAGTTTATTGTGTTTTCCGACGCTTGGAATTAAAATTAAAATTACAATTTTGAAATTTGACGTGCGTGTATAGATACAAAGGTGACATTGTTCTATCCAGAACTAAGCTGATACTCATCTGATGTTTGGATTGATGGGTCATTAAGCTATTTTGGGGCCTTTCCTTGGCAGCATTAAACATTTGTTTTATTAAGTGCAAAACCTGCGCTTAAAGCCCTCCTGTGTGTTTCCTCGCGTACTGTGTATCTGCTTTGATCCTCAACCACTCCCATACCCTCCCCAGGCAGAATAGCAATGAATTTCCCTGGTCCTCCATCTTTCACCCCCAACAACCTCCACATTGAGCAAGTTGAACCACCGTGAAGAACAGTGGTCAATTGAGGATCCAGCATGGGGGGACTGCCGTGAGGGAGGGGGGAAGAACAGGGAAACTAGCCGGGGGGGGGGGGGGGGGGGGGGTGCAAGTTGTAACTTTATAAGTGCACTTCATGGACGCCTATTTGCATACCTTGCTAAAGTGTGCAAGCAAAGAATTTCACTGTGAATCTGTAAGTATTCATAAAGCATTCATTCATTCAGTCCATTGGCTCAAACACAATCCCACCACCAGTCACATTTTCCCCCTTTCTCCCCTTTCTCCCCTTTCTGCAGGGACCACTCTCATTGGGACCTGATCAAAACCTGCCCCCCCCCCCCCCCCCCCCCCAACCACTCCTTGCCTCCTGGCACTTGCCCCACAACCCAGACGAGTAATACCTGTTCCTTCACATCCCTCCTCACCACCATTCCAAGAACGAAATAGTCCTTCCAGGTATGACGGAGGTTCACCTGGACCTCCTCCAACCTCACGGTGCTCGCGATATGGCCTCTTCCACGTCGGTGAAACCGAGCACCAACTAGGCAGCAGCTTTGTAAAGCACCTGAGTTCTGTCCACAATGGCCATCTCGAGCTTCCAGTTGCATGCCATTTCAATTCTCCTTCCCACGTTTACTCCAACTCTTCCCTCTTAACTCCCAATCCCGAAGTAGGCAATTATAATGGTCGAATAGGTGTTTCTCTCAAATTTTGTTGTGGTACAGCATCAAAGCAATGAGTTCCAGATTCCAACTTCCCTGCGAATGGAAAATAATCTTCCTCTTTTCATTTCTAATCCTCTTATGCCTCGTCTTTTGTCTATCTGGAGTTTCCACTTTCCCTCTGTGACCCTATAAGTTTCCTCCAGGTCCTCTGGTTTCCTCCCTCATCCCAAATGCAAGCGGGTTTGTATTTTGGCCTCTGTAAATTGCCCCTCATGTGTAGGGAGTGGATGCAAAAGTGGGAGAACATAGAACTATGGTCAGCATGGAGTCAGTAGGCTGAAGGGCCTGTTTCCCAGCTATATCTTTCAATCAATAAATTATCCAATGCTGTGTGATATTGTGAATGTGTGGAATTCCCTGCCACAGAAGGCAGTGGAGGCCAATTCTCTGGGTGCTTTCAAGAGAAAGTTGGATAGAGCTCTTAAAGATAGCAGAGTAAGGGGATATGGGGCAAAGGCAGGAAGCACAGACTGATTGTGTATGATCAGCCATGATCACAGTGAATGGCGGTGCTGGCTTGAAGGGCTGAATGGCCTACGCCTGCACCTATTGTCTGGTAGATCCATTAACCCTATCGATTAGCTCAGTTCCTCTGAAAATCGTAATAGAGATGATAGAAACAGTGAAAAATAGATGCAGGAGTAGGCCATTTGGCCATTCAAGCCAGCACCGTCATTCAATATGATCATGGCTGATCATCCAAAATCAGTACCACGTTCTGGCTTTCCCCCCATATCCCTTGATTCCCTTAGCCCAAAGAGCTTTATCAAACTCTCTCTTGAAAACATCCAGTGAATTGGCCTCTACTTCCTTCTGTGGCAGAGAATTCCACAGATTCACAACACTCTGGGCGAATATGTTTTTCCTCATCTCAGTCCTAAATGGCCTACCCCTTATTCTTAAACTGTGACCCCTGGTTCTGGGCTCTCCCAACATCGGGAACATTTTTCCTGCATCTAACCTGTCCAATCCTTTTGAATTTAACAGGTTTCTATAAGATCCAAGCCCAGTCGACCCATTCTTTCATCATATGTCAGTCCAGCCATCCCGGGAATTAACCTGATGAACATACACTGCACACCCTCGATAGAAATATTGTCCTTCCTCAAATTATGAGACCAAAATTGCACACAATACTCCAGTTGCAGGTTCAACAGGGCTCTGTACAACTGCAATAGGACTTCCTTGCTCCTAAACTGAAATCATCTCGCAATGAAGGTCAACATGCCATTGGCTTTCTTCACTGCCTGCTGTACCTGCATGCTTACTTTCAGTGACTGATGTACAAGCACACCCAGGTCTTGTTGCATCTCCCCTTTTCCTAATCTGACACCATTCAGATAATAATCTGCCGTCCTGTTCTTGCCACCAAAGTGGATAACCTCACATTTATCCACATTCTACTGCATCTGCCATGCACCTGCCCACTCACCCAACCTATCCAAGTCACCCTGCAGCCTCATAGCATCCTCAATCACAGCTCACACTGCCACCCAGCTTTGTGTCATCCGCAAACTTGGAGATGTCACATTTAATTCCCTTGTCTAAATCGTTAATGTACAAGAAACAGTTAGACAGGTACATGGATAAGTTTGGAGGGAAATGGACCAGGCATAGGCAGGTGAAACTAATGTAGCTGGGAAATGTTGGCCGGTGTGGGCAAGTAGGGCCGAAGGGCCACAATGTATCACTCTATGACTCTAGCCTTGCAGAATTAAAGATTGTGGATAATGTTTGTACAGTAACATCACCTTGTTTGACCTGATGGTTCTGTCATAGTCGTAGTACAGCAGCGACCAGAAAGATGCCACGACTCTTTGGGCGACTGAGGAGACTACTCGCGACCATACAGGCGACACCCCGGTGACCATGTGACGACAGCCTAGTTGCCTGCAGTCGCCTAAAAAATCGCCTAAGTGGGACAGGTCCATAAAGCCTTCATTGAGTTTGTGTCCACTGTGGACTCATTGTTTAAGAGTTTTTATCGCATACTGCGATGATAACCTTACTAGACTTGAAGGATCTTCAAGTAACAGTCAAGCCAACAGTCTGGAAGTCAAGACCAAATTTTCACATACCAAACATCCAAAATAGTCACATCACAATGGATAATTTACACCTTGACTGAGGTGTACGTCTCGCAGTTCCTCCCTGTCTTCACTTGCCTACCCATTAAGGATCAACCCCAAACCTAGCCTTGTCCCACCAGGACTCCCAATTATACGCACAGGTCTCCAAAGAGACCACCGGGTGTTTGGATGAAAACCTTTTTGCTTTGCCAAACCGCAAGGAAAAATGCCACCAACCACTAAATTGTCATCAGAAAATATACACAAAAGGGATGAAGTAATTTAGTCTCTTTACAGACACTCCCAGGGCAGGCACAGACACCTCCAGAGACATGAATAATGTTTTCATTTTACATATGTTCCCTGAGAGGAGATGCAGGCCTTGGTCTAATTGCTAATGTTTCTTTCCTCTCTGGACTGGCTCTTACGTGAATGGATACCCTTCTTGTGTCTGAAGCATTTAGTTTAGAGATACAGCACAGAAACAGGCCCACCGCGTCCGTGCCGACCAGCGATCCCCGCACACTCGCACTATCCTACACACACTAAGGAGAAATGTACAGTTTGGCCAAGTCAGTTAGCCTACAAACCTCTACGTCTTTGGAGTGTGGGAGGAAACCGGAGCACCCGGAGAAAACCCACGCAGGTCACGAGAAGAATGTACAAACGCCGTACAGACAGCGCCCGTAGTCGGGATCGAACCGGAGTCTTTGGTGCTGTGAAGCAGCAACTCTACCGCTGAGCCACCGTGGCTTCGTCCTTGAAAGTGAAACTCTGCATTTTAGTAAATTAAGAGCGTAAATTCTCGACAGGTCAGGCTGCAACAGTGGACAGAGAAATGTACAGTGATTCAGTCGGTGACCCTTCAGTCTAGGTTTGTTTGCCCTATGGATGGACAGTGCAATCCAATGACCCCAATGCCCATGGTGTCACAAGTATATTGCGCAGGCTACATTTAGAGATTGGCTAAAATATGCAGCGTGGAAGCAGGCCCTTCGGCCTGATGGGTCCATGCCGGCCATCGATCACCTGTTCACCCTGGTTCTGCGTTATCCCACTTTCACTACTACTTCTTTCGTGTGGCGTGCCCAGCCTAAAGTTGGAGGACAACTTGTTCTATTTGATCTTCTCTTTGTGCACGTCGAATTGAATGCATTAGTCGAAACAGGGCGGACCACGTGAGGGTTGCAATCTTCCACCCCACTTTTACATCCCCTCCCTACATGCCAGGGGCAATTTACACAGGCCAATTAACCTACAAACCCGCATGTCTTTGGGATGCGGGAGGAAACCCGAGTACCCAGCACAGTGGAGTAACGGTCGAGTTACTGCCTTACAGTGCTTGCAGCACCGGAGATCTGAGTTCTGTCCCGACCACGGGTGCTGTCTGTACCGAGTTTGTACGTCTCCCCGTGACCGCGCGGGTTTTCTCCAAGATCTTCGCTTTCCTCGCACACTCCAAAGACGTACAGGTTTGTTGGTTTAATTTTCTTGGTATAAATGTGAAATTGTCCCCAGTGTGTGTAGGGCAGTGCTAATGTTTGGGGATCGCTGGTCGGTGCGGACTCGGTGGGCCGAAGGGCCTGTTTCCGCGCTGTATCTCTAAAGTAGACTAAACTAAACTAAACAGCTGGAGGACACCCACACGGTCACAAGGCGAACGTGCAAGCTCCACACAGACAGCATCCGAGGCACGATGAGGATGCAACTCTACCAGCTGTGCCACCACACTGACCCTTGATGCAACACTCCTTTCCTGCCTTTTACTATGGTTATGAGTTGGCATCCTATCGCCCAACTGCAAGTAAACGCAACAGTATTCAGCGTCGACAGAGGCAAAATTGTTTAGATAAAACCAGACTTGCTGATAGTAGGAGCTGTTACATCAGACTTTACTAATTCAGGAACAAATTGGAACACGTCAAAGAGTTCTTTACATTCGGACTTAGCCAGGAATTTACTCTTGTCAGAATGGCAGTTAAGTGGAAGTTATTAAATATTAGGAAATGTGTTGCCTCCTACCCAGAAGGGATTAGTGGAGCAAACTCCCCACACCTTAAAAATAATGCAGTCTGGTAAATATCCATTTCTATAAGCATCCACAGAGTTATCTATCAGATGGTAGGAAATAATTGTTGCACTTGCAACTAAAATGGGCTCCTGTTGCACCCTGCAGGAAATAGGTAGTTTTATTCTCAACCGGTTTCTCTTCATAAATGCTTCTTTTAGACAGTCTGTAGTCAGCATTCACAGCCCACTGCCAAGATTCCACAGTGAGAATGTCAGTCTGAGGAGAATTCGGGCCCGTGTCCAACCCCTCAGGTAAGGGCCCATCAACTAGACAGGCACGACCTGAACCAGTGATTTATGGATTAAATAAACCTAAAAGGAAATTCCTTACTGAGGGCGGGGAAGACAGAAAAGAGAAAGAGAGGGGAAGAGAGCAAGGGAGAAAGAGGAAGGGGGGCGTGAAGGCCGGACGTGTATGCTCACACATACATGAGACGGTGTCGTTCACAGCTCACCTTCGTCCCGATCTCTAGGTGCCCGATACTGGGAGTTGGAAGAGTCTCAGCAGTCCACACCTGCGACCTGTCAGCACAGGGATTTATTAATTTTAATAAGACTTTGAGAAAAGAGCCACGAAACGCTAGCTGTGAATGAAACCATGTTGGCCGGTTCCTCCAGGTACACAAACAGAACACCGTATGGTTCTAGGTACCTGTGACACATGCAGGGGACGGATTGATGGCATATTTAATGTAATTAATTAATTAACCTATGATAGGCGATCAAAGATAAAAGTACAACCCAGTGAATGTATTCAGTCTGGAAAGCTTGTGTGAAACATGACAGGTGGCCCTGTTACTACATATTGGCAGATGGACACTGTCATTTTAGTATGTAGTTGGAGATCCCAGTCCCTCTGGTCTGAAGAGGGGTCTCGACCCAAAACATCACCCATTCTTTCTCTCCAGAGATGTCCCGCTGAGCTATCCCAACATTGTGTGTCTATCTCGGGTTTAAACCAGCATCTGCAGTTTATTCCTGAAACCAGCCCTTTACAAATGGTTTAACCTCTTCCAGATCTCTCCATATCTTGGAGTAACTCGACAGGACAAGCAGCATCTCTGGAGGACGTGCATAGGTGACGTTTCGGGTTGGGACCCTTCTTCAGTCCAGACCCTTCTTTGTGTTCTGCAAAAGATTCCAGTATCTCCAGTTCTCAGTTCTTCCTTGCAAACAGCCATGCCTTCAATACGCAGCCCTTTGCCAAAATTACCCCTGCACTATCTCATTCTGTTTCTTTAACATAAACACCAAAGTGACCAACATTTTGTCACCTGTCCTGGTTATTTACTTCTGTATATTTGGTTAAAGTTGTTTAATCATTGTCCTGACACTCATCTTTTAACTCTTCAACTCCCCCTCCCATTCCCACACTGACCTTTCTGTCCTGGGCCTCCTCCACTGTCAGCGTGAGGCCTAACGCAAATTGGTGGAACCGCACCTCATATTTTGCCTGGGCAGCTCACAACCCAGCAGTATGAATACTAAGTTCTCTAACTTCAAGTAACCCTTCCTTTCCCTCTCTCCATCCCTCCCCCATCCTGGTTCTCTGACTAGTTTGACTCGCCTCCTGAATAAATGTTACTGGTTGTATGCCTCGTTGCTCCCTTCCCCTCAGCTAACAATGCGCCTGTATCTGCTCTATATCTCTAAACAAAACAAAACTAAATTAAGCACAACAGGTCTGTAACAATACTCATAGATAACATAATAAACAAAAAAAATCAATACATTAAAACCATTATTAGTGCAAAAAGCCAGAAGTCCTTTGTGCAACAAAGGCAGTTCATAGTTCATGGTTTAGTTAGTATTTGTAGTGTACTAGAACCTGATGGTAGCTAGGAACAAGCTGTTGAACCTGGACATCACAGATTACAGGCTCCTGTACCTTCTTCCCAATGGCATGGCCAAGGTGGTGTGGGGCCTTGATGATGCTGGCTGCCTTTTTGAGGCAGCGTGTCCTATGGATACCCTCTTTGGTGGGGAGGTCAGTACCCGTGATGGACTGGGCGGTGTTCACCGCTTTTTGTTATCGCCTTCGTTCCTGGGCATTCAAGTTACTGGCTGTGATGCAACCAGTCAATATCATAAGTGATAGGAGAAGAATTAGGTCATTCGACCCATCAAGTCTGCTCCACCATTCAATCATTGCTGATGTATCTCTCCCTCCCATCCCCATTTTCCTGCCTTCTCCCTATAACCCCTGATAGCTGTTCTAATCAAGAATCTATCTATCTCTGCCTTAAAAAATATCCAAACACTTTTGGGAGAAAAAGCGCTTCCTGGACATATCAGGAGTATAATCGATCCAATAACGATATTTACTTTAGAAACCTGGTTCACTCTTACCAGACAACTTAAACTGAATAAACGACAAAAAGTTTTAAGATGGATAGCTTTGGATAATGAATTTAAACCAGGGATGTATGACTCAACATTTAAAGAGTGGGTGAAGAAAGGAATGACTGCATTTTGTACTGTTATTGAAAATGGAGACCTAAGAAGTTTTCAAGATTTGAAGGATAGATTTGCACTTCGGAACCAAGACTCGTTTAGATACCTCCAACTGAGAGATTATTACAGTAAAAAGGGAGACACTAGAAGAAAAGAATCCAGTGATAGAAGTGATTGTTAGTGCGTATCATCAAAAAACATTAAGGATTATTTCTAAACTTTATCATAGTTTAATGGAATGTCAAGCTAAAACTACATTTTATGTAAAATTTAAGTGGGAAAAGGAATTGAACATCACAATCCCAGAAGAAGAATGGCATCATATGTGTGTAACACTACAGACATCCACTAATTCACAAAATTGGAGAGAATTTAATTTGATTTGTTTCTTTATTACGCCTAACATAAAAAGCAAACAAATTCTAAGACAGCAAACCTGCTGGAGGCAATGTGGTCAAACAGATGCAAATCATGCACATATCTTCTGGAGTTGCCCAAAAATAGAACCATTTTGGGACAGAGCGAATTCAGAATTAACAGAGGTATTAGGATATACAGTCTGCAAGAAGTGTTCCATTTTATACCTGGGTAATATAAATACAGTGGTGCTGAAGGAAGACCATTACTTGGTTAAAATCCTACTCACAGCTGGCAGAAAGGCCATTACAAGGAACTGGCTTGGAGCGGACACACCCAGACTTAGACAATGGTTAGACATAGTACAGGAAATATTTGTCATGGAGAAAATGACATATTCTCTAAGAGTGAAAGAAGACAAGTTTAATAGAAAATGGGAAAAATGGATTAGGTATAGAAATAAAGACATCAACACTGTATAATTTTATAGACAATAATGCAAGTTATTGGAAAATGTTTTAATATGAAAATAGTTCTGTATACTGCATCATTAATTGTAAAGTGAACCCCCCGCTGCACTGTTGTACGTTTCACTGTAAAGTTGTATGTTTCGTTGTTATATTTGTGTTTTATTTGTGTATACATAAAAGCAATAAAAACTAAAGTGTAAAAAATATATATATATATATCCATTGACTTGGTCTCCACAGCCGTCTGTGGCAATGAATTCCACAGATTGTCCACCCTCTGACTAAATAAATTCATCCTCATCTCTTTCCTAAAGGAACGTCCTTTAATTCTGAGGCTATGGCCTCTATTCCTAGATTCTCCCACTTAGTGGAAACATCCTTTGCACATCCGCTCTATCTAATATGTTCCTTACCATACACCTGTAGATGTTCAAGAGAGTGTTTATAATGGATACACTCTGGGATTAATTATCCCCTGGACCACGATCATCTTCATGTAAGTAAGTAAGAAAGTTTATTAGCCAAGTATTCACATACAAGGAATTTGCCTTGGTGCTCCGCCCACAAGTAACAATATGACATACAGTGACAGTTACGAATGACTCAGAAAACACTAAACTTTAATAATAATAAAACATTAATGGTAAAACACCATTGATCGAGCATGTGAACCAATAAAATTATAGATCAAAGGGAGGCTACAGATTTTTGGCTGTTCAGTAGAGCAATTACTGGTGGATAAAAAACGTTTTTTATGTCTGGCTGTGGCAGCTTTGACAGTCCGGAGTTGCCTTCCAGAGGGAAGTGATTCAAAGAGTTTGTGGCTAGCGTGAGAAGGGTCAGAAATGATCTTTCCCACTCACTTCCTGGCCCTTGCAGTGTACAGTTCATCAATGGAGGGAAGGTTGCAGCCAATAATCTTCTCTGCTGATCGGACGATTCGCTGCAGCCTCCAGGTGTCGTGCTCGGTGGCTGAGCCAAACCAGACCATGATGGAGAAGGTGAGGGCAGACTCTATGATGGCCATGTAGAATTGGACCATAATTCTGTGGCAGATGTTGCTTCCTCAGCTGCCGTAGGAAGTACATCCTCTGTTTTGCCCTTTTGACTGTGGAGTCGATAGTAACCCCCCACTTAAGGTCCTTGGAGATGATGGTTCCCAGGAACTTAAAAGTTAAAACTTAAGTTCCCACGAACTTAAAATGTGTGTGAGGAGGTGTTGTACTGGGTTGAGTGAAAATCCCAAGGTAAGTCGGATACACCTCCAAAGCTCACCCCGATGGGTATGATTGTCTAGTCTGCGTAACTTCCATGTAAGCTTCTTCTCTGTTGCTTTCATAAGTTAAAGGAGCAGAGTTGGGCCATTCGGCTATTCAACTGCACTCCACCATTCAATCATGGCTGCCTATCTTTCCCTCTCAACCCTGTTCTCCTGCCTTCTCCCCACAACCCCTAACACCCGTACTAATCAAGAATCTATCAATCTCCATCTTAAACATATCCATTGACTTGGCCACCACAACTCTCTGTGGCAATAAATTCCACAGATTCACCACCCTTTCACTAAATAAATATCCTCCTCATAGAAAATAGGTGCAGGCGTAGGCCATTCGGCCCTTTGAGCCTGCACCGCCATTCAATATGATGATGGCTGATCATCCAACTCGGTATCCTGTACCTGCCTTCTCTCCATACCCCCTGATCCCTATAGCCACAAGGGCCACATCTAACTCCCTCTTAAATATAGCCAATGAACTGGCCTCAACTACCTTCTGTGGCAGAGAATTCCATAGATTCACCACTCTCTGTGTGAAAAATGATCTTCTCATCTTGGTCCTAAAAGACTTCCCCCTTATCCTTTAACTGTGACCCCTTGTTCTGGAGCTTCCCAACATCGGGAACAATCTTCCTGCATCTAGCCTGTCCAACCCCTTAAGAATTTTGTAAGTCTCTATAAGATCCCCCCTCAATCTCCTAAATTCCAGCGAGTACAAGCCGAGTCTATCCAGTCTTTCTTCATATGGAAATCCTGCCATCCCAGGAATCAGTCTGGTGAACCTTCTCTGTACTCCCTCTATGGCAAGAATGTGTTTCCTCAGATTAGGAGACCAAGACTGTATGCAATACTCCAGGTGTGGCCTCACCAAGACCCTGTACAACTGCAGTAGAACATCCCTGCTCTTGTACTCAAATCCTTTTGCTATGAATGCCAACATACCATTTGCTTTCTTCACAGCCTGCTGTACCTGCATGCCTACTTTCAATGACTGGTGTACCATGACACCCAGATCTCGTTGCATCTCCCCCTTTCCTAATCGGCCACCGTTCAGATGATAGTCCACCCTCCTGTTTTTGCCGCCAACGTGGATAACCTCACATTTATCCCCATTATACTGCATCTGCCATGGATTTGCCCATTCCCCCAACCAATCCAAGTCACCTTGCAGCCTCCTAGTATCCTCCTCACAGCTAACACTGCCTCCCAGCTTCGTGTCATCTGCAAATTTGGAGATGTTGCATTCAATTCCCTCATCCAGATCATTAATATATATTGTAAATAGCTGGGGTCCCAGCACTGAGCCTTACGGTACCCCACTAATCACTGCCTGCCATTCTAAAAATGACCCGTTTACTCCCACTCTTTGCTTCCTGTCTGCCAGCCAGTTCTCTATCCACATCAACACTGAACCCCCAATACCATGTGCTTTAAGTTTGAATGCTAATCTCTTATGTGGGACCTTGTCAAAAGCCTTCTGAAAGTCCAGATACAACACATCCACAGGTTCTCCCTTATCCACTCTACTAGTTACATCCTTGAAAAATTCTATAAGATTCGTCAGACATGATTTACCTTTCATAAGTCCATGCTGACTTTGTCCAATGATTTCACCACTTTCCAAATGTGCTGCTATCCCATCTTTAATAACTGACTCTAGCATTTTCCCCATTACCGATGTTAGACTAACTGGTCTGTAATTCTCTGTTTTCTCTCTCCCTCCCTTTTTAAAAAGTGGGGTTACATTAGCTACCCTCCAATCCTCAGGAACTACTCCAGAATCTAAAGAGTTTTGAAAAATTATCACTAATGCATCTACTATTTCTGGGGCTACTTCCTTAAGTACTCATCTCCCTTCTAAATGAACGCCCTTTTATTCTGAGGCTTTGGCCGCTGGTCCCAGACTCTCCCACTAGTGGAAACATCCTCTTGATATCCAATCTATCCAGGCCTTTCACTATTCAGTAAACGTATCCCATACTGTCATGTGATGATCAGAATGGTGAAAGCAACTCTAGCTAAGACTAACGTGGTCACAGTATAACTTCTCTGCTTTGTAATCTATACCTTGGACAATTAAGGAAGGTATCTCCTGAATCTTCTAAAACATCCCTTCTATATCTACCCCTTGAATCCAAGCTGCCATGGCAGTCAGTACCTCTGTTCCTCCGCACTCCCTGTTCCCTACCATTTACTGCTTGTGAACCGCTACAATTCCATGTTAAGTTGTTATCCTGCAGACCATTCAGATATGACCACATTCTGCACATAAATTAGATTAATTTATCTATTTATATTTCGATTGTAAACACTTGTATTTAAAATGTCATTTACTGGATGAAATTGGGATACAGGGAACGTGCCAAAGTATTCTCCTTATTATAGTTAACCACATCCCTTGATGAACAGAAAATATTTGGAGACAAAAGCACTGTGTGATTTTGCCCTGTAGTGACCTGTGCTGTCACATGCCAGACACATTGGCATATCGATGTGGCAAAATGTTGGCCTCATTAATGCAAAATAACAGTGCCCAATGCACAGATGGGCATAGTTTTGCTACAAAGCTAAATCCTGTGGTATTCTGAGAAATGACAAACCGCCGGCACAGTGGCGCAGCAGTAGTTACAATGCTTACAGCGCCAGGGACCTGGGTTCGATCCCGACTACAGGTGCTGTCTGCACGAAGTTTGTACATTCTCCCCGTGACATGCGTTGGTTTTCTTCGTGATATTTGGTTTCCTCCCACACTCCAGATGTACAGGTTTTTTAGGTTAATTGGCTTGGTGTAAGTATAAAATGGACTCTATTATGTGTAGGATTGCGTTAATGTTGTGGGATGGCTGGTTGGTGCGGACTCGGTGGGGGGAAGGTCCTGTTTCAGCGCATTATCTCTAAACTAAAACTAAACAAAACTCCTCTTCTGGATGCTCAAAATATTCAAATCGGATGTGAAGACATTGGTTTCTCTTGTGACTAGGGGGTATATTAATTCCTCAATTGCTTCAGGAATCGCCTCAATCCAGGAAAGTTTGCATTTGGCATGAGATTTACCGGAAGGTCTGATGTTTCCTGTGATAACACAAGGGCTGGTCAATGTTATCAGAAGAGGCAGTTACAAAGAAATGCAATTGCTGGTTTACATTGGCGGGGGAAAGAAAATACAAAGTGCTGGAGTCACTCGGTGGGTCAGGCAGCATTTCTGGAGAACATGGATGGGCGACATTTGAAGACGTGTCCTGACCCAAAACATTGCCTATCCATGTTCTGAATTACTCAAGCACTTTGTGTCTTTTTTTTGTTTTCAGAAGAGTGTTTGGTCTCAATCCTTCCTTTCCTGATATTTGACCTTCCGTCGTCTCCGTTAAAGTCATAGGCCAATGCACAGAGTCCAGTTTGTTTAATTCCACCATGGCATTCAAGAGTCTAGATCCTGGTCATCGCCTACACTGAGCAGGAACCGTTCTTGATCCTGATGCACAGATGTGCACATGAGTACAATCAGCGTCTGCGGTGCGGATGTGGAAAAAACCTCAAGTTTCAAGTTTGATTGGTTGCAACAAATTATCCCTATCTTCTCTTGTTCAATGTCTTTTGACTTTAGACTTTGGAAAACACGCCCCTCGGCCCACCGGGTCCGCGCCGCCCAGCGATCTGCCCTCTACACTAACACTATCCTACGCACTAGGGACAATTTTTACCGAAGCCAATTAACCGACAAACCAGCACATCTTTGGAATGTGGGAGGAAACTGAACACCTGGAGGAAACCCACGCGTTCACAGGGAGAACGTACAAAATATGTACAGACAGCACTGGTCGGTAAGATCGAACACGGGTCTCTGGTCTGTAATGCAGCAACCCCACAGCTGCCCCACTGCGTCACCCCAAATATCCTAACTTAGAAAGTCTTAACTCGATAATAATGGCCGTTCAAACCATCTATCCTCCAGTCTGTGGTTCATAGGAGCATCCTCCCATATTTTCGCACCATATTCTAGCAGATGCATTCAATCCTCACCATGGTCGAAGATTAATTCATCTGCAGAGTAGATTAAATTGGCTTCATTAATGCTCGGGTGCTTGAGCCAACAGGCTCCTTGAAAAGAAATAGACAAGCATGCTTATTACTGCAAATGATCCACTGCGTGACCTGTCATGTCCTTTTGTGCAAGTCCACAAAATGATTCTTACCGTCTTTGCAGTTGCTAATTGGACTGAAAACCTTTTGTGTCAGAGATGATTTACAGTAGGTTTAGGCTGAGGTTTAGGTTTATTATTATCGCATGTACCGAGGTATAGCGAAAAGCTTTGTTTTGTGTGCTATCCAGACAGATCAGATGTAACACACATAGATACAATCAGTTTGAACACAAGTACAATAGATAGAGCAAAGGGGAAGACACAGAGTGCAGAATATAGTTCTCAGCATTGTTGTGCATTGCAGTGCGTCAGTTCCTCAGACAAAGTCCAATGTTCTCATCGGAACAATACCCTAGTTTATGGAAGGACCACTTATAAGCCTGATCGCAGAGCGGACAAAGCTGTTCCTGAGTCTGCTGACACTTTCAGGCTTCTGTACCTTCAGCCCGATGGAAGCAGGGAGAAGAAGGAACGACCAGGGTAGGAAAGCCTTTGATTATGTGTAAGAAAGAACTGCAGATGCTGGTAAAATCGAAGATAGACACAAAATGCTGGAGAAACTCAGCAGGTGAGGCAGCATCTATGGAGAGAAGGAACTGGCGATGTTTCGGGTCGAGACCCTTCTTCAGCCTTTGATTATGTTGGCTACTTTTTCAAAGAGTAGATGGATTCTATGGTGGGGAGCCTGGTTTGTGTGATGGACTAGGCTAAACATATTACTCCCTGCCACTTCTTTCAGTCTTGGGCAGAGCTGTTCCAAAACCAAGCTCTGATGCAACCTGACAGCACGCCATCTATTGTGTCTCTGTAGTTTGTAAGAGACAATAGACAATAGGTGCAGGAGTAGGCCATTCATCCCTTCAATGTGATCATGGCTGATCATCTCCTATCAGTACCCCGTTCCTGCCTTCTCCCCATATCCCCTGACTCCGCTATCTTTAAGAGGCCTATCTTGCTGTCTCTTGAAAGTATCCAGAGAACTGGCCTCCACCGCCCTCTGAGGCAGAGAATTCCACAGATTCACAACTCTCTGTGTGAAAAGGTATTTCCTCATCTCTGTTCGTTCTTTAAACTGTGGCCCCTGGTTCTGGACTCCCCCAACATCAGGAACATGTTTTCTGCCTCTAGTATGTCCAAACCCTTAATAGTCTTATATGTTTCAATAAGATCCCCTCTCATCCTTCTAAACTCCAGAGTATACAAGCCCGGCTGCTCCATTCTCTCAGCATAGGACTGTCACTGAAGACATGCCGAATTTCCTTAGTCTCCTCAGGAAGTAGAGGTGTCGGTGTGCCTCTAGACTGTCACATTAATGTGGTTAGCCCATGACAGATCATTGGTAACATTAACATCAAGGAACTTGAAGCTCTCAGCCATTTCCACATCTGCACCATAGATGCTGACTGGTGCTTGTAGTCCACCACGCTTCCTGAAATCAATAGCCAGCTCCTTTGCCTTGCTGATATTGCGGGAGAAGTTTTTGTCATGAAGCTGGGTCTTGTCTCGAAATGTCACCCAATCCTTCTCTCCAGAGATGCTGCCTGTCCCGTTGAGTTACTCCAGCATTTTGTGTCCGTCTTATTGTCCTGACACCTTGCTACTCAGTTTTCTTTTTTTTAAAAATATTTTTATTAGAAGTCAAACACAGTAGTGTAAACCAAGAATAATACAATACATTTCATGTACAACTTCTACAATTTATAGGTTTTTAATTTTAATCATAAAAAAGTAGTAGAAGCAAAAAGAGAGAGAAAGAAAGTTAGGTAAAGTGGTGAAAGTGAACGGGACAGGCAGCATCTCTGGAGAGAAGTTCATACCTGCTTCATATCTTTACACACCTCTCACCCGGTTCTGAAACAGTTAATTTACAGAGCTATGTTGCACCATATGCTTGTAATAAATCGATAAAGGGAGACCAAATCTTTAAGAATTGGTCTGATTTGCCTGCTCGGACGAATCTCATATCTTCTAGGTGTAACTTTTCAGACATGTTTGAAATCCACATTTTATGCGTTGGTGTTGGTGCATTTTTCCAGAATTTTAATGTACGTATTTTTTGCCGCTATTACCGTAATTAAGGAAACTCTTTTGGAGCAAATTCAGCTCAGAGCCAACCTCCATTGTTCCAAAGATAATCAGTTCCGCGTTGGGGTTCAATTTTAGTTTAAATACTTTTGTAAAAATTTCGAAAATTTCCTTCCAAAACTTCGACATGCAGGTCAAGCTCAAAGCAGCAAAGTTCAGAGATACAGCATGGAAACAGGCCCTTCGGCCCAGCGGGTCCATGCCGACCATCGATCGCCCCTTCACACTAGTTCTACAGTATGTTGTCCCACTTTCTAATCGAGTCTTGGAGCAATTGATGGAGGCCAATTAATCCAACAAACCCATTCGCCTTTAGGATATTCACCTCGCAACACCATCCAGAAGGCTGTGTTATCACAGTTGTTTTATCTTTCAATCACAAAAGAATAGGATGTAGAATCTTAATGCTGAGGGGTTTAAAGAATAATCCAGTATCTGAGATGTGCAGTTTATTTTACATAAAACGTATTGCAAAGATTAAGAGAACAAGCATGATATTGGAATGGGAGGGGGAAGGGTAAAAAAAAATCCTACTCTGGAGGCAAAGGTACAGTAGATGTGGAGTGCCTCTAGTAAAACAAAAGGTGTGGTAGCCAATTGTGAGTGATTTTCAGCCCTTGAAGTTAAGCCTTGCAGTCCAATTGAATAGTTGGCGATGTATGGGCGTGATCAGAAAATACTTTGCAATTTTCAATTACTATTCATTTAAAAGGAGCATGTATTTCAACGGCTTTTATTTAAGTCGAGTTCATTGTGCCCTCTTTGTTCCGTTGTTTTAGCTCCTCCTGATGCTCGTTCATTTCTTAAAATATTGTCTTTCTTACTGATTCTTTGGCAAAATAGAATTGGTCTCTTGGGGGCTTGACAGCATTTGAGAATGTAATTTCTTGCATGGACAAGTCTGATCTTCGACAAAGGTAGGGATCTGTGTAAAGCTACAGAGCTTCGCGAAGGACATTTTGCTTGTGATTGGGCTGCCTTTGATTCAGCTGCAAATGAGACTGTGGCTGAGAACAGCCCCCTCATCATACCAACATCATTTACGAGGATGCTGCCACGACTAGAGAGGAATAGATCGGGTAGACGCACAGCATCTCTTGCCCAGAGTAGGGGAATCGAGGACCAGGCGACACGGGTTCAAGGTGAAGGGGAAAATATTTAATAGGAATGTGAGCGGTAACTTTTTCACACAAAGGGTGGTGGGTGTATGGAACAAGCTGCCAGTGGAGGTATTTGAGGCAGGGACTTTCCCAACATTTAAGAAACATGTAGACAGGATCATGGATAGGACATGTTTGGAGGGATATGGGCCAAATGCAGGCAGGTGGGACTAGTGGGACCAGACTGATTCCTGGGATGTCAGGACTTTCATATGAAGAAAGATTGGATAGACTCGGCTTGTACTCGCTGGAATTTAGAAGATTGAGGGGGGATCTTATAGAAACTTACAAAATTCTTAAGGGGTTGGACAAGCTAGATGCTGGAAGATTGTTCCCGGTGTTGGGGGAGTCCAGAACAAGGGGTTACAGTCTAAGGATAAGGGGGAATTCCTTTAGGACCGAGATGAGGAAAACATTCTTTACACAGAGAGTGGTGAGTCTCTGGAATTCTCTGCCACAGAAGGTAGTTGGGGCCAGTTCATTGGCTATATTTAAGAGGGCGTTAGATGTGGCACTTGTGGCTAAAGGGATCAGGGGGTATGGAGAGAAGGCAGGTACGGGATACTGAGTTGGATGATCAGCCATGATCACATTGAATGGCGGTGTAGGCTCGAAGGGCCGAATGGCCTACTCCTGCACCTATTTTTCTATGTTTCTATGTTTCTAGTGTAGCTGGGGCATGTTGGCCGGTGTGAGAAAGTTGGGCCAAAGGGCCTGTTTCCACACTGTATCACTCTACGACTCAAACTCAGTAATGCAAAGTTGTCCAAAACTCTGCCATCTCCCACTCTAGTTTCCATTCACCCATCGTCCCCGAACGTGTTGATATATGCTGTCTTCTGGTTTAGCAACTGTTTGATTTTCAAATGATCATCATTGTTTTAAGCCCTTCAATAGCCCCACTCATCCTAGCTTCCCTCCCATTGTTTCTCCTTCAGCTGTGAGATATAAAGTGGCGGAGTAACTCAGCAGGTCAGGCAGCATCTCTGGAGAACATGGACATGTGATGTCTCTGGTCTGAAGAAGGGTCCTGACTGAAATGTGACATATCTGCAGTCTCCAGGGATCTGAAGACCCAACCCAAAATGTTGCTTATCTATGTTATCCAGCGATGCTGCCAGCTCCACTCGGTTACTACAACATTTAGTGGCTTCCTCGCCATAATTGGCTTCCTCGCCAGTGCTCAGGTTTCTCAGATGGCTAATAAGGCCAATATGGGATCTGCAGACTCAGCCATAGCCTGAGCAAGGGCTGTTTAATGGGCTGGGCCTGTGGGTAGCTTGCCCAGCCGCTCCCTAGGGCTCAGCCACTCAAGACCTGACAACATCCTCTGTGTCCTTTCCAGCCTAAAGGGCCTGTCCCGCTGTACGAGGTAATTCAAGAGTTCTCCCGAGTTTTCCCCTGATTCGAACTCGGAGAATGTCCGTAGCGGGTCCGTAGGAGTTCGTGGATGTCTCGTAGCGGCTCATACGAGTAATGGTAGGTACTCGGGAAATCCGGTATACTAGTGACGTTTTTTCAACACTGTGAAAAATGTCCACGAAAAGAATTGTTACTTTTTACTCATACGAGACATCCACGAACTCCTATGGACCCACTGCGGATATTCTCCGAGTTCGAATCGGGGGAAAACTCGGGAGATCTCTTGAATTACCTCGTACAGTGGGACAGGCCCTTAACAGTATCTCTGCGCCATTTCCAGCCTAACAGTATCTTTCCAATAACAGGGTGACCAAAACTGAACACAATACTCCAAATGTGGCCTTCTTCTGAGCATCTGACGGTTTCCTGCTCTGATGGACTTCTGTTAGAATATCTTTTTCAGGTGCCTCGTGTACTACAGGAAAGCAACCTAAACTGCCCCGAAGAACCACACAGAATAATTAGAGCTTTAATTCTTAGAGGGGCCACAGTCTAAGAATAAAGGGGAGGCCATTTAAAACTGAGATGAGAAAAAATGTTTCACCCAGAGAGTTGTGAATTTGTGAAATTCTCTGCCACAGAATACAGTGGAGGCCAATTCACTGGATGAATTTAAAAGAGAGTTTGATAGAGCCAGCGGAATTGAGGCATATGGGGAGAAGGCAGGCATGGGTTACTGATTGTGAATGATCAGCCATGATCACAATGAATAGCGGTGGTGGCTTGAAAGGCCAAATTTCGAGCCACCACCTGCACGTATTTTCTATAAATCTATTCTATAATGGTGTGGTGTTGGCTTGGGACTATGTTCACTTGCTTACCTTGCCTTACCTTACCTTGCTTATGTTGGTTTGCTTACCTTTCCAATGGATTTGGAAGATGTTGTGTATTGGTGATTTGAGGTACCTGTTGTGGGTAGAATACTTCAAGGGGGGCGTTACAGCCTGGTTGACCATAATTGCTGTGCCAGCATTGAGGTCTGGGTTATCAACGCACGGGCAATGCTTTCAGCACCATTCTCCTTGGTTCAGCCTTAGAATGCCAAGCTGCAGAGTGCAGGTAGGGTGTAGTGAAGTGAGAAGGTAGAGGAACGCGGGCCATCAAGAGCGAGAGATAGGAGCAGAATTAGGCCATTTGGCCCATCAAGTCTACTCCGCCATTCAATCATGGCTGTTCTATCTTTCCCTCTTTACGCCATTCTCCTGCCTTCACCTCATAACCCCTGGCACGCTTACTAATCAAACGTTGGGGGATGTAGCAGTGATGAGGGTTTGGTTTAGTTTAGAGATACAGCGCAGAAACAGCCCTTCCGCCCACCGGGTCCGCGCCGACCAGCGATCCCCGCACATTAACATCATCCTACACCCACTAGGGACAATCTTTACATTCACCAAGCCAATTAACCTACAAACCTGTACATCTTTGGAGTGTAGGAGGAAACCGAAGATCTCCGAGAAAACCCATGCAGGTCATGGGGACAACGTACAAACTCCGTACAGACAGCAGGGATCGAAGCTGGATCTCCGGTGCTGCATTCGCTGTCGGGCAGCAACTCTACTGCTGCGCCACTGTGACCACCCAATATGGGGAATCAAGAGGGAAAGGGAAGGGGACGTTGTGAGTTTAGGGAGCAAGGGCTGAGAGGTACAGTCACCTGCTGGTCACTCTTGCAGAAGTTCATTTCTTCTTCCCCCCTCATCCTCCCAAAAGCCTCAGTGACCCTTGGCCCACTGGCCCCGGTCTCAAGTCTACCGCTCGGTGTTAGTGCACAGGGCTCCTCCAAGACTGGAGAGCAAGAGAGAGGGAAAGGAAGGGCTTGAGAGGGGGTGGGTGGAGGGTGTGGCAGAGGAGAGAGCGGGTGGTGGGTGGAGGAGAGGGGGGGGGGAGGGGGAGGTCTCCCAAGCCACAAGGGCCGCAAGGGAGAGGGAAGGATGCAAAAGTAATTTAGGGAGTTACTGAAGGAGAGATTAGGAGGCAGAAGGAAATAAGTCAGTGGAGGGTGGTTGAGGGAAGTGAATCTTAAGTGAGGAGAAGGCAGTGGGTCGGTGGATGCGTACATGAGCCCACCTCTCTATTCCAGATATTGCACTTGCACTGTGGATGGCTCGGGTGTAATCAGTAGTCATCCTTGTATAGCCTTTCCGCTGACTGCATAGCATGCAGCATAAAAGCTTTTCACTGTACCTTGATACACATGACAATAAACTAATCTAAACGAAACTAGACAAAGCAAAATACTTTGGGTCGTGCAGGAAGGAACTGCAGATGCTGGTTTACACCAGAGATAAACACAAAATGCTGGAGTAACTCAACGGGTCAGGCAGCGTCTCTGGAGAACAATGAAAAGGTGGCGTTTTGGGTCTAAAGAACGGTCTCGACCCGAACCGTCACATATTGCTTTTCTCCAGAGATGCTGCCTGACCCGCTGTGTTTCTACAGCATTTGTGTCTAAACTCTTCGGGTTCATTGGTTCCATCCTATGGTGTTGCCGTTGGCTTGGCCTTCCATTAAACTTGTCGTGGACATGAAGAAAATACAGCCTAGAGCCACCAATCCACATCTGATCCAATGAGTGCTCGATTTCTGGGTCTTCTTTAGTTAAACTTGACGAGTTATATGAAAATAATGCTTTCTATCACATCGTCGGGTATCACATATCCAGCTACATAATGTAGCTAAGCGGCTGGCTCTGTGCCAACTAAGTGACTGCAGTTTTTTAAAGCCACCCTTATTCCAATGAATATGATTCAATGGCACAAACAATCCTGCATAATTGACGTGCAAGAGGTTATGTTCAAATAAAAATGGCTCTCAAATGTTGGCTTCCTTCCCAGATTATCACGACCAGTTCCTCTGGCAACTTGTCAGTGCTTCATTCTGGTCTTTAGCTTCTGGTTCAGCATATGCTCGGCTCCAAGCAAAAGCTCCTGTTTCCAGCTCTTCAAAGTTCCTTAACTAGTACACATGTGAATCACGCTATCCTCATTTTAAGGCATTTAGTGTCATCCCCCAACCCGCCCTCTCAACTTGCTCGGAGCAGGCAGATGAATGATTGCCAACATTGCGCCACTGTAGCTGGTGGGTCAATTGATTGATATGCGAGGTGGGCCAAGGATGGTTTGCCCGCTGATTTCCTCCGCCTCCCTGTCTGGCCTTTTCTTCACCAGATCATAGAAACATAGAAAATAGGTGCAGGATTAGGCCATCAGGCCCTTCGAGCCAGCACAGCCATTCAATATGATCATGGCTGATCATCCAGAACCCTGTTCCTGCTTTCTCCCCATATCCCTTGATTCTGTTAGCCCTAATATCTAACTCTCTCTTGAATATATCCAGTGAATCGGCCTCCACTGCCTTCTGTGGCAGAGAATCTCACACATTCACAACTTTCTGGGTGAAAAAGTGTTTCCTCATCTCAGTCCTAAATGGCCTACCCCTTATTCTTAAACTGTGACCCCTGGTTCTGGACCTCCCCAACATGCAGGAAAACATATTTTCCTGCATCTAGCCCTTCTAATGTCTTAATAATGTTCTATGTTTCCATAAGATCCCCTCTCATCCTAAATTCCAGTGAATATAAGCCCAGTCGATCCATTCTTACATCGATATATGGACACACTGATCTGTTTTTGTAGTAAATGCCTACTATGTTCTGTGTGCTGAAGCAAAGCAAGAATTTCATTGTCCTATCAGGGACACATGACAATAAACTCACTTGAACTTGAACTCTTGCATCATATCTCAGTCCCGCCACTCCGGTGAACCTACGCTGCACTCCCTCAATAGCAAGAATGTCCTTCCACAAATTAGGAGACCAAAACTGCACACAATACTCCAGAACTGTAACCAATACCCCTGGGCGGGACAGTTGAGGTCGGGAATCCGTGGCATGGGATACTGGATTGTCCTTTTGTTGCAGTTCGTGAGGGATTCTTGAAGAGTTGCCAACTTCCAGAGATCGCCGTTGTCAGGTCTTCGGGGGATTCCCTCATTCACGATTTTATACATATTCAAATAGATGATACAGCATCTATTATAAAAAGCCCCCGCGCGCTAGCTTTAGGTGTGTGAAGATATCGGCGGGTAGCAAGCGAGATTAACCGCCGCTACTTAATCATATTCTGCATGAAATAACACAGAAAAACAAATCAAAAGCAGCGTTTGCGACAGAAGGAAGCTGGCCCTTTCAAGAGAGCCACTTTATCAATATTATGCCAGATGCTGATCATGTGAAGTTGATGGATGGCTTAAATGAAAAGGCATAATAAATAAAGTTCTCATCGTACGGGCGTAATCATGAATGGAGCAGCATAAGGGGTCAAAGGAGAAAAGCATGATAACGGATCTGAAAAAAGAATAAGGAAGTGTGAAAACGCACAGCTCCAGATTCAGGAACAGTTTCTTCCCAGCTGTTGTCGGGCGACTGAACCATCCTACCACGACCAGAGGGCAGTTCTGAGCTTCTATCTATCTCCTTGGTGACCCTCGGACTATACTTGATTGGACTTGCTGGCTTTACCCCGTGCTAAGCATCATTCCCTTATCATGTATCTTATACACTGTAAATGGCTCGATTGGAGTCATGCGTTTGTAATGATGGAGTCATGGAGCCTTTCTGCTGACTTGAATACTACGCAACACAAGCTTTTCACTGTACCTCGGTACACGTGACAATAAACTAAATTGAACAGAAGACATCTGAAGAGGGCAAAGGACAGTTGCAGCCCCCGTGTGCGGCCATTTTGTCAGACGTGTAGCGGATGAAGGTGATAAACAAACAAAACAAGAAGTTGTCATCTACCTCACTGTCTACAATGGCTCATTGTGGGCTCCACCTTTCCTCAGTCAGGCGTTGGGTTTCCTGAAGGTCAGTGCGACATAACATGTATTTTCAAGGATGCTTTGATTTGCAATAACATTTAAAAGATAATTGGACACATATGGATAGGAAATATTTAGTGGATATGGGACAAATGCAGTCAAATGGGGCTAGCTTAGACAAGCCCTCTGGGCTGGTAAGAGAGGGACTGGGGTACTGCCTCCACGGCCAGCTGCAGGATGTGCCTCCCGGGACGCAGAGGGAAGGAGAGAGACATCGGTCGGCGGACCGAGCCGGTCGAGGGTCATAAAGTCCTAAGGAATAGGATCAGGCCATTTGGTCTATCAAGTCTACTCTGCCATTCAATCGTGGCTGATCTATCTCTCCCTCCTAACCCCATTCTCCTGCCTTCTCCCCATAACCTCTGACACCTGTACCAATCCAGAAGGTGATGGAGGAGGCCCTGCAGCAACCTGGGGCTTACCTGGGCTTACCTGGGTTGGGGGCGCTCCAGTACATCCAGCATGTGGATCGGATTTTGGACTTTGGATTTGTTTTTTACATTTTTGATAATGCCTCCAAAACATGAGGACAGGTGAATGAATTACACTGTGTGGTGCACAGGTCATAGAGTGATACAGTGTGGAAACAGGCCCTTCGGCACAACTTGCCCACACCGGCCCTGGTCCTAGCTACGCTAGTCCCACCGGCCCACGTTTGGCCCATATCCCTCCAAACCTGTCCTATCCACCGTACCAAGAACCAATGAACCATTGAACTGCTTTCTGTCAGCCATTTTAAATTTTGGATCCTTCTGGCCATCGTTCAAAGTTCGAGGTGTATTATAAACACACAGTATTTTATAAGAAACACTGCAGAACAAAAATGCTTAGCTGCACAACATGCAAATATGTACAGGTGTTGTGTTAAAAACAACGTTTACCATAGAAATGTTTTCACTTTAATCACTTGAGAGGAGCCATTTTGTGCTGTGACAACTTCAAGTCGTAATAAACTTAAATCCGTTTGGAATGCAAGAGATTCCAAGTAAAGCTTTTTTGCCGGTTGGGACAACGTAGTAAAATTAAGATGATCCCAATTATTAATTAATTGACATTAAGCAAAATGATGCAGAGCTGGGGATTAACAGGAACCTCTGAAAATAACCCCCTTTCAAAGAACGTGCCGTTTATTCGGGTCTCGATTGGTGTCAGTTTTAATTTGATTCTTGGGCCCGACGCGTTTATTGAAAAATAAAATAAAAATACCATATCTGAGAATTGAAGTGGCAAGTGCAATTTGTAAATTGTCAAATTATTGTTCGTTAGAATTTCATTGCATCATTTGAATACTGGGACTATAATCTCATCCCATGGGGACAAAAGCGAGTGAGGCGGAGGACAGAAAGATTCAAGTTCATTATAAAACTTTAATCCTATTTTTATTAAAAAATCTAATGGTGCCATCCTTCTGCCAACTCGTTAGGGGTGTATTTGTAGATGTCATCTCTACAAGGGGGACTGTGCAGACAGTTATCAACTGGTTTTTAAACTTAAACGCAGATTTGACTCAAAGAACACATTACAGTAACGAGCATGCTTGCAAGAAACGGTGTAGCTCACCGTGTACATTGGCGACATTGTGGAATTATAGCTCGGAAATTATTTGGCAAAACTACAGAGATGGAATGGGTAGGAAGGAACTGCAGATTCTGGTTTAGTCCAAAAGATAGACACAAAATGGCTGGAGCAACTCTACAGGTCAGACAGCATCTCTGGAGAAAAATAATAAGTGACGTTTCGGGTTTGAGGTGACTGAAGTCTGAAGAAGGGTTGAGACCTGAAACATCACCTATTCTTTTTCTCCGGAGATTTCTGCTTGACCCGCTGAGTTACTCCTGTATTTTGAGTCAGCAGGAGTTGGAACGGAGTTGTGTTTTCTCTTTGCTACAGGAGCTGACACGGAACTGATTAGCATTGAAATATTAATTAATATAAATATCCTCTTACACTCCAGCGGTATGAACATTGACTTTTCTAAATTCAAGTAATCCTTGTTTTCTCCCTCTCTCTCCATCCCTCCCCCTTCCCATTCCTTCGACCAGTCCTGCTGTCTCCGACTGCATTTTATCTCTGTTTGTTAAAGAAGGAACTGCAGATGCTGGAGAATCGAGGGCTGAAGAGTTCTTCAGACTGAAGAAGGGTCTCGACCCGAAACGTCACCTATCTCCTTCGCTAGATGCTGCTGCACCCGCTGAGTTTCTCCAGCTTTTTGTGTAACCCTTTTATCTCTGTTTGTTCCCAGCTAATGATGATTTATTCTACGTTTTCCTTGATCTCCATTCCCTTTGCCCTGTTTTCACACCTTCGTAATTCCTTATCTATCTGTCGCCCTCCCCCCTGACGTTGGCCTGAAGAAGGGTCTCGGCCCGAAACGTCATCCAATCCTTCTCTCCAGAGATGCTGCCTGTCCCGCTGAGGTACTCCAGCATTTAAACCAGCACCTGCAGTTCCTTCATACTCAAATATCTTCTATACACCCAACCCTTAATAATACAGTACCATTTAAATATGTGGGTGGGAAGCTTTTATAAACAGCAATGTGACAAAATGGGCAGGATAGCAGGATATGGTACTCTCATCTTCCATGGGCTAAATTGAAGCTTAATTCCCTGTTTCCTGCACCTCCCGCTTGTCCAAGCCTTACTATTGCACAATTTTAAAAAAATGCAGCCCACCACTACTATCCCGTTGCGATTGCATTGAAAGTGCAATAATGACAGAATAAAAGGACGTTCCTATTAGAAAGGAGATGAGGAGGGATTTCTTTAGTGCGAGGGTATTGAATCTGTGGAATTAATTTATAATTATTTTTAAAAATTCCTAGATGACCACTTAAAGAGGCAATAACCTAGAGGGGCTGTGGACCAAGATGTGGGTAGTAGCGTTAACCTATATGTGTAGGAAGGAACTGCCGATGCTGATTTACATTGAAGTTGGACATAAAAAGTGCTATAGTAACTCAGCGGGATAGGCAGCATCTCTGGACAGAAGGAAGGTGTGATGTTTCAGATTCAGTCTGAAGAAGGGTTTTGAGCTAAACCGTCACCCATCCCTTCTATCCCGAGATGTTTCCTGTCCCGCTGAGTTGCTCCAGCATTTTGTGTCCATCTTCAGCGTTAACGTAGAGTTGATGTTTGGCTAGCATGGACACGGTGGGCTAAATGACCTCCTTTCATGCTGCAGTATTTTGTATAATGTGTCAGCACTGTAAAGGGCCTGTCCCACCTGCATGCAACTCTATGCGATGAGCGCGACCTAACGTGGTCGCTTGAGTCGTCCGGCATCGCGGGGCCGGTTCCACTTCGATCGCCAGAGCCATGCAAAATTGTGCGGAGTTCGTCCCAACATCGCGCGGGGCTCCGAAAAACTGACCATGTTCAAAAATTCCGCGCGGCAACGGCTTGTCGGCTCGCAGTCGCCTCGACGTCGTGTCTCCGTGACCCTCTCTGTAGGTGCCTCCGTGACCCTCTCTGTGTGTGGCTCCGTGGCCCTCTGTGTGTGTGCCTCTGTGACCCTCTCTGTGTGTCCCTCTCTGTCCTGGCGAACTTACCTTTAAGACTTCGCTCCAAGTTCGCCTCACTTTGCGCCGCGTTGCGCCACCCACCCGACCTCCGCGTGGCCCTTGCTGCCGGTTTGGTCGCGCTCTTCGCATGCAGGCGCATGCTGTTGGGAACGGCCCTGTACAGGGATCACCCGACCTCCGTGCGGCCCCCGCTTATAGTTTGATCGCGCTCATCGCATGGAGTCGGATGCTGGTAGGACAGGCCCTTAATTCTTTGACTACACGATGATAGTCAAGAAAGTTGTGATGCTTCAATACTTGGCATGAAGTGCCGGAGTAACTAAGTGGGTCAGGCAACACCTCTGGAGAACATGGACAGGCGATGTTTCGAGTCAGGACCCTTTTTCAGACTCGACCTGAAATGTCACCTATCCATGTTCTCCAGAGATGCTGCCTGACCCGCTGAGATACTCCTGCACTTTGTTCCTTGTTTTGTAAACCAGCATCTGCAGATCAATAAGTATGAGTTTCAAAACGTATTGGCATGCAATAAGAAATAGACAATAGGTGCAGGAGTAGGCTATTCGTCTCTTAGAGCCAGCACCGCCATTCAGTGTGCTCATGATTTAAATAGCTCATTCTAAGCTTCCTCCCCAGTCTAGTTTCAGTCAAAAATCACTGAGTCAAGCACTGGCGCATCTAAACTTTATTTTGACAAAACACAATTACAGTTCCCACTACTATACCTAACCACCGTGGGTTCGATCCTCGTATCTGCCTGACCAAGCCCTCCTGGCCTCACTCAAGCAGAGACACCCCAGAAGGTCACGCAGTCCGAAACGCTCTCCCAGAAGATCGACACAGGACCTCGTGGGAGTGGCCTTTTATAGGTCCCCAAACCTCGAGGGGCCGAACCACATGTGGGTGGTCTCTTCACAGTCCAATAACAGATATCGATTAACACAGTACATGATAGACATTTCCCTAACCCAATAATACAGTGACTAATGTATTTGAAAGAAAGTTCTAGAAGGAAACAAACAAGAATAACCATTGAAACATGTGCCCTTAGATTCAAACAGTTTCTCCAAGGCTCAACAGCTCGACCAATCATTAACCAACAGGATGACCGTCTCGCAACATTATTTATACTATTTACAAAACGTTTCCAGCGATCCAATCGAAAATGATACATTTAGGGTTCGCTTGCAAAACTGCTATACATTTTATCAATTTAGGAGAAACAAGGGGAACACCTGGACCCCTCATCATCCTGCATACCAGTCTGAGCCTAGATTTCCAAAGCCTGTAAAGTCCAGCTGACAAGGGTTAAGCAAATCTGACAAGTGCAGGTATCCTTCATTTTATGGTGTCTTTAATTTGGCCAATATTAACAATGGCTGATCATTCCCAATCAGTACCCCGTTCTCGCTTTCTCCCCATATCCCCTGACTCCGCTATTTTTAAGAGCCCTATCTAGCTCTCTCTTGAAACCATCCAGAGAACCTGCCTCCACCGCCCTCTGAGGCAGAGAATTCCACAGACTCACTACTCTTTGTGAGAAAAAGAGTTTCCTCATCTCCATTCTAAATGGTTTACCCCATTTTCTTAAACTGTGGCCTCTGGTGCTGGACTCTCCCAACATCGGGAACATGTTTCCTGCCTCTAGCATGTCCAAACCCTTAATAATATTACATGTTTCAATAAGATATCCTATCATCCTTCTAAACTCCAGAGTATACAAGCCCAGCTGCTCCATTCTTTCAGCATATGACAGTCCCGCCATCCCGGGAATTGACCTTGTAAACCTACGCTGCACTCCCTCAATAGCAAGAATGTCCTTCCTCAAATTAGGGGACCAAAACTGCACACAGTACTCCAGGTGTTGTGATTCTCAGGTCCCTTATTTGCTGCTGAGTTGATTGATTGATTGATTGACACTTTATTATCACACGTGACGTGCCAGACAGAAATTCTTTGTTATGCGCACTACATCACAAAGTAAGCAAAGAGTCTACACATAAAGGGCACCTGCACAGTGACAAAGTGTTCATTAAAGTCCCCATTGCAATTCTTAGCTTGGTTTCATTGGAGAGTTAAGGGGATGTCCCACTTGGGCAACCTAATTGGCGAGTTTAGGAGAGTTTGAAAAAATGACATGTTGAAGACCTCCTTCGACTATGTTGAAGACCAGCTTCGACTAGCTACGACTAACTTCGGGAAAATTCGACACAGAATAATGGAGAGTGAAGATGACCTCCTTTGATCTCCTTCGACCTCTCTTTTGTCTATAATGAAGACTATCTACGACTACCTTCGACTACCTTTCATTACCTTCGACTACCTACGATTACCTATGAATAACATGCCGACCTACTACGACCTACTTCAACTAAACCTACGAGTAAAAAAAATATTGATTTGTTCCATGGCGACCTTTTTTAACTCGCGGCCATTTTTCAACATGTTAAAAAAATACGCCGAGGCCTAGCTGAGGCCTCGAGTGCGCGGGGACTAATCTCGAGCATGAAGGAGAGTTACAAAGACCTAGGACCTCGTGTCGACCATGTTGTGAGTATGAGTCGAGGGCAAACTCGCCAGAACTCGCGGATTAGGTCGCCCAAGTGGGCCAGCCCCTTTACAGGAGGGCTGGGAAGGCTTTCGAGCGACAAGCCACAATGTCATTGTTGCAATTAAGCCGTTACACGTTGTCACTGACAGCCTGCCTCTCCTAATGCGATGGGGAATTAGTGGCATCCAATCTAATGCATCAGAGCTGAACACTCCAGTTTGTGGCTTGGCACCGATATCCCATTAGGTTACACTACCCACTTGACACACAAGTGAACACGTTGTCAAATAGTCACTCGGTCATCTAGATGGTACTCGCAAAAAGGTGCACAGTTAGTCCACCAGGTCCTTATCTTCCCAAACAAAGAACAAAGTCTAGTGCAGGTGCTAGACACCAATGGGAGGTAATGATTAGAGATTCAGGAGGTTATTGTTTCATAAGTTCATAAATGATTAGAGCAGAATTAGGCCACTCGGCCCATCAAGCTACTCCGCCATTTAATCATTGTTGATCTATCTCTCCCTCTTAACCCCATTCTCCTGCCTTCTCCCCATAACCCCTGACTCCCGTAGTAATCACGAATCTATCTATATCTGCCTTAAAAATATCCATTGACTTGGCCTCCACAGTCTTTTGTGGCGACGAATTCCACAGATTCACCACCTTAAAGTTAGTAAAATATACAGAATGTTTCGGCGAGTCTCAGCTAATTTTTTTTCCCTTTAAATCTTTGGATTAAATCATCTTTGAGCATCTTGTAATAAACTCTGGGTTGGATGACAAAGGAATAGAACAGTACTTTAAACTGCGCGAGTGAATTAATTAAACAGTATCTGGTTAATTAATCATTTTGGTCAAGAAGCATGTGAAAAAGTACGATACATCAGGAGAATTTAGATGTTGTTGCAAGGGAGGGGTGGAATTGGCCTTTCATCAGTGAGTTTTGACTTTTTCTAAAGGGCATGTGTCTGGGGATGCGGAAAGGTTCCTTTTAAGTGTACTGTACTTAGGAGCTTTCGAACCTAAATATGCCCCAAGCAAGGCTTTTATCCAGACTTTCAGCCAAGAGGCAGTCACTGAAATATTCATACGAAGTTAAGTATGCCATGGATGTTTTCTCTCCATACGTCCACCACAATGGATTTCACATCAAGGTCAGTGAGAAGACTAATACAGAACTTTAAAAGTTTCAGTCCCCACTGAATCCGACAAAGTAAATGAAGTGTATTTTTCTCTTGTGTCTGTGGACTGCACCGGCATTTATAAAACAAGACTTATTTATTCAAATATTAATTCTCTCGGAGAACACACCGGACGGCGGACATTCCTGCCACAGGGAGGGCATTAGTTGCTATCAACCCCAATATATATTTGAGAGCTTGCGTCATTATTGCTTAAGAGAGATCCTGCTGAGCGTCAGTTGGCAATTCATGATGGTTTGAAATTCTCAAGTCCAAATTATGCACCCTTAATGCAGGCAAAAAAAAAGCCAATTCGAGATTACGATGCAACGAGGGCCCGATGCAACTTTGGTTTCAGTTTTCGGTTTAGAGATACAGCACGGAAACATGGCCTTCGGCCCACCGAGTCCGCACCGACCAGCGATCCCTGCACATTAACACTATCCTACACACACACACTCACACACTAGGGTCAATTTTACATTTATACCGAGCCGATTAACCTGCAAACCTGTGCGTTTTTGGAGTGTGGGAGGAAACCGAAGATCTCGGAGAAAAAATACGCAGTCACAGGGAGAACGCACAAACTCCGTACAGACAGTTAGGATCGAATCTGGATCTCTGGCACTGCAAGCGCTGTAAGACAGCAAATCTACCGCTGCGCCACCGTGCCGCCTGAAATGATATTTTTAAAATAAGGCAATTTTCAATAGTCAGTTTATTTTTTGACACTCATTTTGTTTCTGCTTTAAGATAATTATGATGGTTAAAACAAACATAGGTTTATGTCTATTTCCATCTCATTTAGGAATCTATTGGGTAACTTCAGTCCTTACAGGTCTGTCCACACAGGAAGCATTGTGTTGGCTCTTTGTTAGGTCACAATTATTATCTTTTTCCGATAAGATGCCATAGCACAGGGACAGTTAGACTATAATCTTTAGAGATACACATGTAGACAGGCCCTTCGACCCACCGAGCCCGCGCCAACCAGCGATCACCTCGTACACTAGCACTATCCTACACGCTAGGGACAATTTACAATTTTTACCAATGCCAATTAACCTACAAACCTGCATATCTTTGGAATGTGGGAGGAAATAGTAGCACCTGGAGAAAACCCACGCGGTCACGGGGAGAACGTACAAACGGCGTACAGATAGCACCTGTAGTCGGGATCGACCCGGATCTCTGGCACTGTAAGGCAGCAACTCTACCGCTGCGCCACTGTGCCGTCCTGGCTAAGTCTCCTTACTTGTATAATATGTTGCTGCTGTTTTAAATACAGCATTTCATTTTTTTATTTCCAATTTCGAACATTCAAAGTTTTTTTTTAACTTTCACAGGACAATGAATTACAAATTGCATCATGTTCTGCTGTCACATCACATAACCTTGAGCGCACTCATCATTCAGTGTGAAAGCTTTTTCAGTATTGTGTTAGCGTTGGATAAATTGGGCTGCACAGTGGCGCAGCGGTAGTGTTGCAGCCTTACACCGCCAGGGACATAGGTTCGATCCTGACTCCGGGTGCTGTCTGGATGGAGTTTCCACGTTCTCCCCGTGACACGCGTTGGTTTTCGATAATAGAAAATAGGCAATAAACAATAGGTGCAGGAGGAGGCCATTTTGCCCTTTGAGGCAGCACCGCCATTCACTGTGATCATGGCTGATCATCCACAATCAGTACCCCATATCCCTTGACTCTGCTATCTTTAAGATCTCTATCTAACTCTCTCTTGAAAGCATCCAGAGAATTGGCCTCCACTGCCTTCTGAGGCAGGGAATTCCACAGATTTACATCTATCTGGGTGAAAAAGTTTTTCCTCATCTCCGTTCTTAATAGCCTACCCAAATGGCCTACCCTTTATTCTTAAACTGTGACTCCTGGTTCTGGACTCCACCAACATCAGGAACATGTTTGCTGCCTCTAGCTTGTCCAATCCCTTAATTATATTATATGTTTCAATAAGGTCCCCTCTCATCCTAAATGTTGTGTATCCAGCTTCTGTTCTCCGGATGCTCCAGTTTCATTACACATTCCAAAAACATGCAGGTTTGAAGTTTAATTGCCTGCAGTAAATTATCCCTAGTGCGTAGGACATAGAAACATAGAAAAATAGGTGCAGGAGTAGGCCATTCGGCCCTTTGAGCCTGCACCGCCATTCAATATGATCATGGCTGATCATCCAACTCAGTATCCTGTACCTGCCTTCTCTCCATACCCCTGATCCCTTTAGCCACAAGAGCCACATCCAACTCCCTCTTGAATATAGCCAATGAACTGGCCTCAATGACCTTCTGTGGCAGAGAATTCCAGAGACTTACCACTCTCTGTGTAAAGAATGTTTTCCTCACCTCGGTCCGAAAAGAATTCCCCCTTATCCTTAGACTGTGACCCCTTGTTCTGGACTCCCCCAACATTGGGAACAATCTTCCTGCATCTAGCTTGTCCAACCCCTTAAGAATTTTGTAAGTTTCTATAAGATCCCCCCTCAATCTTCTAAATTCCAGTGAGTACAAGCCGAGTCTATCCAGCCTTTCTTCATATGAAAGTCCCGACATCCCAGGAATCAGTCTGGTGAACCTTCTCTGAGCCCCCTATATGGCAAGAATATATTTCTTCAGATTTGGAGACCAGAACTGTATGCAATACTCCAGGTGTGGTCTCACCAAAACCCTGTACAACTGCAGTAGAACCTCCCTGCTCCTATACACAAATCCTTTCGCTATGAATACTAACATACCATTTGCTTTCTTCACTACCTGCTGCATCTGCATGCCTACTTTCAATGACTGGTGTACCATGACACCCAGGTCCCGTTGCATCTCCCCTTTTCCTAATTTGCCACCATTCAGATAATAGTCTGCCCTCATGTTTTTGCCACCAAAGTGGATAATCTCACATTTATCCACATTATACTGCATCTGCCATGCATCTGCCCATTCACTCAGCCTATCCAAATCACCCTGCAGCCTCCTAGCATCCTTCTCACACCTAACTATACCCCCCAGCTTGGTGTCATCTGCAAATTTGGAGATGTTGCATTCAATTCCCTCGTCCAAATCATTAATGTATATTGTAAATAGCTAGGGTCCCAGCACTGAGCCTCACTGCCTGCCATTCTGAAAATGACCCGTTTACTCCTACCCTTTGCTTCCTGTCTTCCAGCCAGTTCTCTATCCACATCAGCATTGAACCACCAATACCGTGTGCTCTTATGTGGGACCTTGTCGAAAGCCTTCTGAAAGTCCAGATATAACACATCCACTGGTTCTTCCTTATCCACTCTACTAGTTACATCCTCGAAAAATTCTATAAGATTCGTCAGACATGATTTACCTTTTGTAAATCCATGCTGACTTTGTCCAATGATTTCACCACTTTCCAAATGCCCTGGCCCTGGGGATTTATCGGCCTTTAATCCATTCAATTTACCCAACACCACTTCCCGGCTAACCTGGATTTCACTCAATTTCACCATCATATTTGACCTGCGGTCCACTGCTATTTCCGGCAGATTATTTATGTCTTCCCTAGTGAAGACAGAACCAAAGTATTTATTCAATTAATCTGCCATGTCCTTGTTCCCCATGATCAATTCACCTGCTTCTGACTGCAAGGGACCTACATTTGTTTTAACTAGTCTCTTTCTCTTCACATATCTATAAAAACTTTTGTAGTCAGTTTTTATGTTCCCTGCCAGTTTCCTTTCGTAATCTATTTTCCCTTTCCTAATTACGCCCTTTGTCCTCCTCTGTTGGATTCTGAATTTCTCCCAGTCCTCTGGTAGGCTGCTTTTTTTGGCCAATTTGTATGCGTCATCTTTAGTTTTTATACTATCCCTGATTTTCCTCGTTATCCACGGATGCACCACCTTCCCTGATTTATTCTTTTGCCAAACTGGTATGAACAATTTTTGTACTTCATCCATGCAGTCTTTAAATACCTTCCATTGCACATCCACTGTCAACCCTTTAAGACTCACCTGCCAGTATATCTTGGCCAATTCACGGCTCATACCTTCAAAGGTACCTTTGTTTAAGTCCAGAACCCTTGTTTCTGACTTAATTATGTCACTCTCCATCCTAATTAAGAACTCAATCATATTATGGTCACTCTTGCCCAAGGGGCCACGCACAACAAGACTGCTAACTAACCCTTGCTCATTACTCAATACCCAGTCTAGAATAGCCTGCTTTCTCGTTGGTTCCTCCACATGCTGGTTTAGAAAACTATCCTGCATACATTCCAAGAAATCGTCTTCCTCGGCACCCCTGCCAATTTGATTCACCCAATCTATATGCAGATTGAAGTCACCCATTATAACTGTGTTACCCTTGTTGCACGCACTTCTGATTTCCTGTTAGATGCCATCCCCAACTCCAATACTACTGTTAGGTGGCCTGTACACAACTCCCACTAGTGTTTTCTGCCCCTTAGAGTTTCGCAGCTCTACACATATCGATTCCACATCCTCCATGCTAATGTCCTTCCTTTCTATTGCATTAATCTCCCCTCTCACCAGCAACGCTACCCCACCTCCTTTTCCTTTCCATCTATCCCTCCTGAATATTGTATATCCCTGGATGTTCAGCTCCCAGCCTTGGGCACCCTGGAGCCATGCCTCCATGATCCCAACTATAGCATAGTCATTAATAGCTATCTGCACCTTCAACTCATCCACCTTATTACAAATGCTCCTCGCATTGAGACACAAAGCCTTCAGGTTTGTTTTTACAACACTTTTACCCTTTATACAATTATGTTTACAAGTGGCCCCTTTTGATTTTTTTTCCTGGATTTGTCTGGCAGCCACTATTAATTTTCACCTTGCTACCACTTGCTTCTATTGTCATGTTATACCCATCTTTCTCTCTGCTCACACCTTTAAGACACACACCACCTCTTATTCTCTGTTTATTTATTTTTTTTATTCCTCCCCCTGTACATGTTGGGTCTGAGTGCTTCCCTTCTCTGCCTCCTGCCTCAGACACCGTCTCCTAGCTATCTCTATTTAAGTCCCTCCCCCCAACCTATCTAGTTTAAAGTCCCCCCAGTAGCCTTTGCAAATTTCCCCGCCAAGATACTGGTCCCCCTTGGGTTCAAGTGCAACCCGTCCTTTTTATACAAGTCACTCCTTCCCCAAAGGACAGAACTAGTGTATAGTTGATCACCAGTCTCTACGGACGCGGTGCACTGAAGGCCCTTTTTCTTCTCTGTATCTCTAAAAGCTAAAACTAAAACTAAATTCTGCTGCCAACATCTTATCCAACACAAGGATCTAGCTGACTTTGTTGAAATTGTCCAGATATTATGCCTTATCTGCAATAAGCAGGATAAATCAATCCTGTTAATTACTTCACTCAGTCATCATCATCTGGTGAAAGGTATCACCAACGTTGCTGCCTAACGTCTACTTAATCTCTATTAAATTAATCTCTATTAATCTCTACTCATTAGTGAATCATTTGGGTATCGTCAGGTCCACCTGACCAGACCACATCGCAGCCTTGGTCCCAACAGAAATAAAAGAGCTGAAATCCGGAGCTGAGAATAAAATGTTGCGGCACGGTGGCGCAACGGTAGAGTTGCTGCCTTACAGCGCCAGAGACCAGGGTTCGATCCTGATCGACGTCTGCGCAAAGTTTTTAACGTTCTCCCCGTGACCTGCATGGGTTTTCCCTGGGATTCTCCGGTTTCCTCCCACCCTCCAAAGAAGTATAGGTTTTTAGGTTAATTGGTTTCAGTGAAGTTGTAAATTGTCCCTAGTGTGTAAGATAGTGGCAGTGTATGGGGTGATCGCTGAGCGGCACGGACTTGTGTTGTATCTCTAAAATCTAAAGCACTCAGGAGCATCTTCACTAGAAGAACTATAGGAGTTCAAAATGGTCGCTCACCGCTATTTTCTCATCTGCAATTAGAATTGGGCAGCGATAGCTGGCTTTGCTGGAGACTTTTGTGAATGTAACAAGAGGGGTAGATACAGGAGAGTGTAATGTGTATTTGGATTTCAGAAGGTTTGTGATAAGATTGGGAGTAATATACTGGCATGGATAGAAGATCTATTGAAGGGCAGGAAACAGAGAGGAGGAATAAGTGGGCCTTTATCGATTTTGATGAGGAAACTAAATATTACCCTTCCAGATTTCCTTACCATGTTAAACTGGGGGAGGATAGAGTGTGTGTGTGTGTGTGGGTTGTGGGGACATTGGGAATGGTGGCAGGGATGGGGGGGTTGTAAATGTGAGATGTGAGAAAGACGCAAAGAGGCTCCAATGTGATTGAAACACGTTGTGCGAGAAGGCAAAGGTGTGGTAGATGCAGTCTAACATGGTTAAATGTGAGGTTATCCACTTTGGGTCTAAAAGCAGAGAGACATAATATTATCTGTCTGGTGGGAAAAGAACAAAGGTACGAAGTGACCCGAGCATCTTTGTACACCGTCTGCTGAAACCAAGCATTCATCTAGAGTAATGACGTTGGAAGACAAATGGATGTGGCTTTCATGGCAAGGGGATTTGAGTACTGGTGCAAGGATGACTTGCGTCATCTGTCCAAGGACTTGGTAAGGTCCTAACTGGAGTTTTATTTGCAGTTTAGGTCAGCTTTTCTGGAAAAGGATTTTCTCATGGAGGGGTGAGTGCAGCAAAAGATGACTACACTATGGTAGTTCACAAGACTATGGGGCAGCACGGTGGCGCAGCAATAGATTTGCTGCCTTAAAGCGCTAGAGACCCAGGTTCGATCCTAACTACGGGTGCTTGTCTGGACCGAGTTTGTATGTTCTCCTGGTGACCTGCGTGGGTTTTCTCCAGGATCCCTGGTTTCCTCCCACATTTCAAAGACTTACAAGTTTGTAGGTTAATTGGCTTGGTTTAAATTGTCCCCAGTGTGTGAAGGCTAGTGCAAGTGCGCGGGGATCAATGGTTGGCGCAGACTCGGTGGGTGGAAGGGCTGACTCCGCGCTGTATTCCTAAACTAAAGCTAAGCTATTCCTCTGATGACAGGATTGACACATGAGAGAAGATTAGGCCAGTTTGGTGTACTGTCAATAAACTACAGGTGGAAAAGATCTCACCGAAACCTATACAATTCTGACAGGAGCCGACAGGCATGAAGGATGCCTTAATTTGCTGAAGGGTTTGAAACCAAAGGATCCTAGACTTGGAATACGGGGTAGAACTGTGGTCGTGAGAAATTTCTTCGCCCAGAGTGGGTGGTGAACCTGCGGAATTCTCTACCATAGAAGACAGTGGAGGTCAAGTAATTAAACATATTCAAAGAGGCAGTAGGACCAAAGGATGTGGAAGAAGGTGGAGATCAGACACTGAAATGAATGATCAGCCATGATCATTTTGAATAGTGGAGCAGGACTAAAGGGCTGACTGGTCTGATCCAGCTCCTCTTTTTCCATGTTTCTCTTTTAAAGTTCCTAATAGTTCCTCGGCCTCTCATGCAGTTCGATGTTGCAATGCCCTTCGGCCCGCTGGGTCAGGGCTGACCAGCGATTACTCCACACACTAGCACCATCATATGCACTAGTGACAATTTTCCAAATATTACCAAAGCCAATTAGCCTACAAACCTGGAATTTATTGGAGTGCTAGCGAAAACCGGAGCACGCATGGAAAACCAATGTGGCCATGGGGTGAACGAACAAGCTCCGTGCAGGCAACACCTGTCGTCAGGATCGAACCTGTGTTTCTGGCTGACTGAAATAACTTTTCTTGCTACACCAGATTAGATTCCTTGTGAGGGCTCCAGCACACATACCTGTAATAAGTCAAATGCTAATTGAAACATTTATCTTTGGTTTGGAATCCATTGTGCAATGAAATTGGACCCACATATTCTACCTTCCACTAACCCAGAGAGTGGTGGGTCTCTGGAACTCTCAGCCACAGTGGGTAGTTGAGGCCAGTTCGTTGGCTATATGTAAGAGGGAGTTAGATGTGGCCCTTGTGGCTAAGGGGATCAGAGGGTATGGAGAGAAGGCAGGTACGGGATACTGAGTTGGATGATCATCCATGATCATATTGAATGGCAGTGCAGGCTCGAAGGGCCGAATGGCCTACTCCTGCACCTAATTTCTATGTTTTAACCCCATGGTTAACTTTAACAAATAAGCCAGGTATTGGTCTGAATCGGAATCCAAATCTAAATAATACTTCATTGTAGCTGAAAATGTTTTTCATCAAGAAAATGCAATCTGCTACAATACAGACACAAAATGCTGGAGTAACTCAGTGGGACAGGAAGCATCTCTGGATAGAAGGAATGTGTGACGTTTTAGGTCGAGTCCCTTCTTTGTTAATCCTGGCTAAATTGGACCAGCTAGGACTTTAAAATGGGGATAGGTTTCAAGGGTTGCTGGGAGATTTGGTCAAATTGGGATTACTCTCTGCAGAGCTGGGACAAGCTGCGAGAGGTGCCAGTGTTTGGAGCTCAGATACAATTTGCAAGCAAAGAATGGGAAGATCTGCAAACACTGTCAATCTGGTGCGTACAGAATTGCGTACAGTTCTGGTCTCCAAATATTGCGTACAGTTCTGGTCTCCAAATATTGCGTACAGTTCTGGTCTCCAAATATTGCGTACAGTTCTGGTCTCCAAATATTGCATACAGTTCTGGTCTCCAAATCTGAGGAAGGACATTATTGCCATAGAGGGCGTGCAGAGAAGGTTCACCAGACTGATTCCTGGGATGTCAGGACTGTCTTATGAACAAAAACTGCATAGACTCGGTTTATACTCTCTAGAATTTAGGAGATTAAGAGGCGATCTTATAGAAACTTACAAAATTCTTAAGGGGTTGGACAGGCTAGATGCAGGAAGATTGTTCCCGATGTTGGGGAGGTCCAGGACAAGGGGTCACAGCTTAAGGATAAGGGGGAAATCCTTTAGGACCGAGATGAGAAGGACTTTTTTCACACAGAGAGTGGTGGGTCTCTGGAACTCTCTGCCACAAAGGGTAGTTGAGGCCATGCTGCCTCAATGCTGCAGTAAAGGCTATATTTAAGAGGGAGTTAGATGTGGCCCTTATGGCTAAGGGGATCAGAGGGTATGGAGAGAAGGCAGGTACGGGATACTGAGTTGGATGATCAGCCATGATCATATTGAATGGCGGTGCAGGCTCGAAGGGCCGAATGGCCTACTCCTGCACCTAATTTCTATGTTTCTATGTTTCTATGGTGCAAAATGCATAGAATGGATTGGATGGCTGCAAACCAGCCATACACCTTGTAAATCATTGTAAATAATGTTGCAGAGTCTGACTTTGCCAAGTGTTGATTGGATGAGGTGTTGAGCCTTGTCTGGGTTTTCTGTTAATCAGGGTAAATGTTTCTAAGTTGACTTCATCTCGAAGTCCGTTGTGAATATGATGTATTGAACTGTTGTATCATTGGGTTAGGGGAATGCCTGTTATGTATGGGGTTAATCGATATCTGTAATTGGGTTATTGAGAGACCAGTCCCATGTGGTTCGGCCCCTCGAGGTCCAGGGACATATAAAAGTCAGCGAACACGAGGCTCAGCGTCTATCTCCTGGAAGAGCGCTCGAGACCGCGTAAACTTCCGGAATGCCTCACTCTGAGCGAGGCCCGGAAGGCTTGAAGAGGCAGATGCGAGGATGGAATCCACAGCGGGATAGGTACAGTGTGTGATCTGTGATGTGCGTTTGGTAAAATAAAATTTAGTTGTTTCAAGTGCTTGATTCCGTGTTTTTGCTGAAACTCCACGGGGGGAAGCTTAGAAACGAGCAATTATTATCTTCAGACTGAGAGAATGCACGATTTTTCTTCTCAACATGGTAGCTATCGCTACATTTCTCCTGCCTTCCAGGTACACACAAACAGTTCAGGAGCAGCAAGGTCACTTTATCTTCACTTGGTAAAAATCATTAATTATGATATTGCCCTTTTGTCTATCATTGCCGTCAAAGTGCAAGTGATGTTGAGTGTGAGACTCCACTCTGATTCCATATCATTACCGGTGGGATTAACCTGATGGATCTCAGTAAGATCCAAGGCGTCTCTGAAAAACCACTTGTTACTGCAGCCTCACAACAAACTTTAATACATAGTTCACTGAATATTAATGGCTGATGAGGCTATAACCTCAGGCAATGCACACTAAGCCCACAAGAACAAAGGAGCATTTTGTGCTAGTCGTCCTCATGTCTGTGTCCATCTTTGAATGGCTAAGAGTGCTTCTGAAGGCTTGTAAGATTTTAAAAGCCTCCATAAAATATATCAGAATCCAGGTCAGACCACACGGTGAGGAATATGGAAGCCAACATCCCTTTATGCTGCAGTAAAGGCTATAATTAAGAGACAGGTGATTTACAGAACTGCAAAGTCCAGTTCTCAGGAGAAAGCTGTGTACTTCTGTGCCCTGAGGGCCAAACACTTAAAAAAACAAGGCCTACTGATTTTGTTTGGAAATCAAAGTGATTTAAAAAAAAACCAACCTTTTGATTTTTGTTGATCTTGATTGATGCATATTTGATCTTAGGTTTTGATCACTGATGGTGTCCTCTCAGAAATTAATGTTGGCAGTCCCAATCACGATACGATACGATAGGACTTTATTTATCCCACGAGGGAAGTTGATTATCAAGTCAGTGCCAAGAGTTCACCATTGAAAAAACTTGTTGACTCTTGGTGACTAGTGTAGCTGGGACATGATGGCCGGCGTCGGGTAAGTTGGGCCAAAAGGCTTGTATCATCACTCTATGACTCTATGACTGTTTGTAACTCTAGCCAGTAGGATACAAAGTGAGTAGCAGATTTTTCGATCATTTATTCTATACCTCTCCATATCACCGTCTATATCTCTCAAAGTCAAAGTCAAAAGAGTTTATTGTCATGTGTCCCTGATAGGACAATGAAATTCTTTCTTTGCTTAGCGTAACAGAACATAGTAGGCATTGACTACAAAACAGATCAGTGTGTCCATATACCATTATATACGTAAATACACACATGAATGAATAAATTGATAAAGTGCTAATAACAGATAAAGGGGTATTAATGTTCAGAGTTTTGTCCGAGCCAGGTTTAATAGCCTGATGGCTGTGGGGAAGTAGCTATTCCTGAACCTGGTCGTTGCAGTCCTCAGGCTCCTGTACCTTCTACCCTAAGGTAGCAGGGAGATGAGTGTGTGGCCAGGATGGTGTGGGTCCTTGATGATGCTGCCAGCCTTTTTGAGGCAGTGACTGCCCCTTTCCCCTCATTCCCCTTTCCCCTGACTCTCAGTCTGAAGAAGGGTCTCGACCTGAAACTTTTCTCCAGAGATGCTGCCTGATCCGCTGAGTTACTTCAGCTTTTTGTGTTTGTCTATATGCCCTAATATATCCTTTCTTAAATAGGGGAACCAAAACTGTACTGAATACTTCAGATGTGTCTTTAACATTACCCAGTGTAATTATAACAATACTTCTCCAATTTGCAACTCCAGACGCAGGCAATAAAGGCCAATGTGCCTTTTTCCAGCTTTTTTTGTCTACCTTCGGATACAAAGTGAGTTTGGATCTCACAGCCACACTACATAAACTACATTATAGTTTTGCTTAGTTTAGTTTAGTTTAGTGTAGCTTAGTACAGCTAAGTTTAGCTTAGTTGTTTAGTTTATTATTGTCTTGTGTATTGGGGTACAGTGACAGTTTTATTCACATGCTCAAGCCATCTAGAGTGCACAGGTATAGGATAAAGGGTACAACATTTAGTACAAGATATAACATTGAAGTCTGATTAAAGATAGTTCAATGGTCTTCAATAAGGTCGATGGGAAGTCTGTGTGAGGGGATGGTTCAGTTGCCTGGTAACAGCTACAAAGAAACTGTCCCTGAATCAGAAGCTATGCATTTCCAAACTTCCGTACCTCTTGCCTGATGGGAGAGGGCAGAAGAGTAGAAGCTCTCGCGATCATAGGGAGAATATGCAAATCCCACACATTTAATTAAAAACATGATGAAATATTGACAAATAATTAGGACTACTGTAATAAATTAAAACAGTTTTAAAAACTAAGCCAAACTAAAACGTGTCAGAACATTTTCTTTTCAAATCATTTCATTGTAAATGTTCACGAGCTTTTCTTTTTCATTGATAAAATAACACTGTAAATTTAGTTGGTCAGGCAGCATCTCTGGAGAAAAAGGATGGGTGGTGGTTTGGGTCAGATCCCTTCTTCAGACCAGAGACCCGAAACATCACCCATTCTTTAACTCCAGAGATGCCGCCTGACCCGCCGAGTTACTCCAGCATTTTGTGTCCGTCTTCGGTATAAACCAGCATCTGCAGTTCCTTCCCACTCGGTGACTTGTATTGATGTTTGCGTTTCTTCCAAGTTTGAAAAGTTACCACGGTAACAACGTGATCTACCTGATCTTGGCACCCTCCTGCCAATCTTCCGTTGTTGAAGGTGCCGTTGCTATAATTTCAAATTTATTAATGCAATTAATTTCAAATAAAATGGATGGGGACGGATTAGAGAGTGTGCTGTTGTTGGCTTAAGATAATGGAGGTTAAACTGTTATTTAATGGGAGCTTCAATTATACTTACATTTCACACTACAAGTATTCCTTATAGTTTTATTAAAGAGGTGACCCTTGATTGTTTTACTTGGAGTAATATTATTGATGTCTATTTTGAATGAAGTGATAATGATTTTTAAATTAGTACAAAGATGAGATCATTTTGCATGTTCTTTGTATCTTGTAATGCAAATTTTACTCACTGTTAGACAGATATTATTCTTGTATTTATTCTGAGGTGGGCTATTTTTGTAGCCTTTGCTAACCAGGTTTACATTGGGGGAAAATTAGAGAAGTGTGCTTTCAACTGAGAAGGTATACACGTGTTCCTTATTATGCTGTTTAAGATTTAATTACAGGTGATGAACAGAGGAAAACTTCACCCCGTGTTAATACAATGCAAACAGCTTCAGTCTGAATTTCTTGGGACCAAACAGTTAAGTTTAATTTAGTTTAGTTGATTGTCCTGTGTACCAAGGTACAATGAAAAGCTTTCATTGCGTGCTATCCAGTCAGTAGAAAGACTACATGAATACAATCGAGCCATTTATAATGTACAGATAGACACATGATAAGGGAATAACGTTTAGTGCAAGGTAAAGCCAGCAAAGTTCGATCAAGGATAGTCCGAGGGTCACCAATGAGGTAGATAGTAGTTCAGCACCGCTCTCTGGTTGTGGTAGGATGGTTCAGTTGCCTGATAACAGTTGGGAAGAAACTGTCCCTGAATCTGGAGGCATGCGTTTCCACACTTCTACTGTATACCTTTTGCCTGATGGGAGAGGGGAGAAGAGGGAGTGGCCAGGGTGCAACTCGTCCTAGATTCTATGTTGAGATAGGGTGATGTGTTGATGCAGCTCATACAGCAGCTGCCTCTCCGTGCCCGAGACCTGGGTTCATTCCTGACTTCAGATGCATATCTGTTGGGAGTTTGCACATTCTCCCTGTGATCGTATGGGATCCTTTCAAGTGATCTAGCTTTCTCCCACTCCCTAAGGACATGCAATGCAGGTAGGTTGCCCCAAATGTGTAGGTGAATGGGGTAGAATCTGAGTGAGCTGATAACAATGTTGAAGAATTTCAAGATTAGTGTAAAAAAAAGGACAAAGTGCTGGAGCAACTCAACAGGTCAGTAGCATCTCTGGAGAACATGGGTAGGGACCCTTCCTCTAACTGGATTAGTGCAGATGGGTGATTAAATTCTGGTACAGGTCCCAAGAGCTCAGGGCCTGCTTCTGTACTGTATCTGATTTGTATTCAGACTTTCGTGTCTAGATATTCATTTTGAAGGCATTGGTTTTGTCTCTCATTAATGGTATCTTTTTAATATTTGATTGAGCAGTTATGTTACCAGCACTTAAAAAAGTTCCCTCAAGTTTTCCAGCAATTTATTCTTATATAATTTTTGTAGAACTTCATATCTCTTCATAATTCATAGTTTCTCTTTGCAACACTTAATGCTATATAATCACTCGATTATCTTACTGAACTAAGAGGACAGAAAAAAAAAAACCCCATAAAGTGCTGGAGTAATTCAACGGGTCAGGCAGCATCTCCGGAGGATATGGAGAGGTGACGTGCCTGTATATTGTGAACTCTCACTTTGCAGACTTTGTAACACAAAGTCAGGAGAAAACCACATGAGAACTGAATTAAAGACCGAAAATGGAGACGCAAGGAACTGCAGGTGCTGGAATCTTGAACAAAACACAAAGTGCTGGAGTATCTCATCGGGTAAGGCAGCATCTGTGGAGGGACCCAACTCAAAACCTCACCTATCCATTACCATCAATGGTGCTGCCTGGCCCATTAAAAACTACTCCAACATTTTGTGCTTTCCTAAGGACAGCAAATACTGGAAATAATCAGCAGGTTATTTAGCCTCCATGGAGAGAGAAATGGACTTAACGTTCCTGGACAATGTCCCTTCATTATCTACTGCCACATCTTAGTTTGACCTTCATATATATTGTTCTTGTTCAAAATGATTGATTAATGTTTCCTATTCACAGATGCGTATTAATTCAGCCCACGCAAACCCACACACGCACACGCATATATAAATGGGCGGCACTGTGGTGCAACGGTAGAGTTGCTGCCTTACAGTGAATGCAGCGCCGGAGACCCGGGTTCGGTCCCGACTACGGGTGCTGTCTGTATGGAGTTTGTACGTTCTCCCCGTGACCTGCGTGGGTTTTCTCATGAGATCTTCGGTTTCCTCCCATACTCCAAAGACATACAGGTATGTAGGTTAATTGGCTCGATAAATGTAAAAATTGTCCCCAGTGGGTATATGATAGTGTTAATGTGCGGGGATCGCTGGTTGGCACGGACCCTGTGGGCCAAAAGGGCCTATTTCCGCGCTGTATCTCTAAACTAAACTAAATATCTATATATAACTAGTTATATTTATCAAGTTAGTTACTTAGTCATATGTGTATATAGTTATAGTTCTACAAATAGATGCACGCATCAATTGGAGTTATGGGGAGAATGCAGGAGAATGGGGTTGAGAGGGAGAGATTGATCAGCCATGATTGAAACATAGAAACATAAAAAATAGGTTTAGGAGTAGGCCATTCAGCCCTTTGAGCCTGCACCGCCATTCAATACGATCATGGCTGATCATCCAACTCGGTATCCTGTACCTGCCTTCTCTCCATACCCCCTGATCCCTTTAGCCACAAGGGCCACATGTAACTCCCTCTCAAATATAGCCAATGAACTGGCCTCAACTACCATCTGTGGCAGAGAATTCCACAGATTCACCACTCTCTGCGTGAAAAATGATTTTCTCACCTCGGTCCTAAAAGACTTCCCCCTTATTCTTAAACTGTGATTGAATGGCGGAGTAGACTTGATGGGCCGAATGGCTTAATTCTTCTCCTGTAACATATGAATCAGGCATGATCAGATGTGCCCTTCCTCGGGTGATATTCTGCTTGGGTGACAATGATTCGAGGCTTGGTCAAAGAGATCAGTGGCACGATCCAAACCAATGCCTTAATTTCAAGAACTGTTTTTCGACCAAACGCAACAACTGGCCTTTTTCTAATGGAATTCCGGATAATCTTGCCCGTGAAATAGCTTCTAAAACTACCGAAAAGATTAACAGGAATCTTAACTTCAAAGTAATCGAGACTGATCCTTTGAAACTATTCTGTGAGACATAACACAATTTGTATAATCTTCCCTTTCCTTTGTTAGTCTTCTATTTCCTCATTCACGAGAGGCCTTTTGAGCTGTCTCATATCTACCACTTCCTTTCATGACTTTCCTTGTTAATTTATTTCACATGTCTGCCATCCTTTGTATTAAATAATTCCAATGAATTGTCCTATTTATTCCCTACTTTTTTTTTTAAATTGTAAGCTCTAGTTCTTTTTGGAATCTGTAATCAAGTAAAAAATATTCACTGCAACACCATTATCAATTCCTATTATTATTATTTTGAAAACTTTTTTAATAATATAACCTCAGATTTCACGTTAATTTTTTCAACCTCAATCTTATCTTTGGACTCTTTGAAGCTTGCCGAGCTCCTCAGCTATGTTTGGTTCAGTATTGTTCCCTTCGTTCTTCGTAAAAGAAACAAAGTCATACATATCTAATGCACAAAAGGTAAAGTAACACAATCTCCTCCCTTTTCTCATCAGATGGCTTGACGTACCAGTTGGAAAACCATGGTAGGGCGCGATGGCCTTGGGGAGGGCGCAGTGGTGATTGACCAGGGTGTTGCCTGACACTGACCATTCTAGTTAGGAGGAGCGGCACAGTGGCACAGCGGTAGAGTTGCTGCCTTACAAGGCCGGAGCCCCATGTTCGATCCTGCCCACGGGTGCTGCCTGTACAGAGTTTGCACGTTCTCCCTGTGACTGCATGGGTTTTCCCCGGGTGCTCCGGTTTCCTCCCACATGCCAAAGACGTACAGGTTTGTAGGTCAATTGGATTCGGTAAAAATTATAAATTGTCCCCAGTGTGCAGGATAGCGCTAGTGTACGGGGTGATCGCTGGTCTTCGTCGACTTGGTGGGCCGAAGAGCCTGTTTTCACGCCGTATTTCTAAAATCTAAAGTCGAGTGGTAGTTAGTCATACTGGGCACCAAAGAAATTTGCCATTTTCCTTAGAGGATCCCCCCCCAGCCTCTCCTCTTCCACCAGCCCCTGACGAAGGGTCTCGACCCGAAGCGTCACAGATTCATTTTCTCCAGAGATGCTGCTTGTCCAGCTGAATTACCCCAGCTTTTTGTGGCCATGTTGACATACATCCCTTCCTATTTTTAGATAATCTATGTATGTTAATACTATTTGAATAGGTCCCAATGCAATCGCGATCTCCCTTTCATATACTTATTAGGCAGCAATGTCAGCTTCCCTGTTGTAATCATTTCACCTCAAGTGTGCTGTAGAATTGATGTGTTTCAATATCTCACAGCTGCATGCACTTGGCCACACAGCTGTGACCTTGGGAGCAAGGCAAGGCCTCACACGGGCACACACAACGCAGGCAGCCGCTGGTTCCAACTACTGGAGAGTGGTGCTTATTCAAGAAGGCTGGTGCAATGGTGAGGGAGGGATGGGGAGGAAGGGGAGGGAGGGGAGGGGACGGGAGGGGAGGAAGGGAGGGGAGGGAAGGGAGAGGAGGGGAAGGGAGGGAAGGGAGGGGAGGAATAAGATTTCATGGCAAGTTAGCAGGGAACATTTTGCCTCACATCAGCAGATACCCAGGTCCAATCCTGGCCTCAGCTGCTAACTGTGTGGAGTTTGCATGTTCTCCCTGTGACCACGTGGTTTCCATCAGATACATTGGTTTCTTCCATCGTCTCCAAGACCTGCGGGTTTGTAGATTAATTGGCGCCATTTAAATTGCCTCCTGTGTGTAGTGAGTGGATGAGAAAGCGGGATAACGTGGAACTAGTGTGAATAGATGACCGATAGTCGGCATGGACTTGGTGGGCAGTAGGGCCTGTTTCCACACTTTGAGTCTTTCAATCAATCAGTGACCTGCAGGAAGGCATGTTCTTTCTGCTGTGATGCCATGGAGTGTTTCCTGGACTGTCGCTAGAGATTGCCAGGGAGGTTTTTGTAAGGTGTAATAATCTAATGATCGCAGAACAGCAGAAGTTGCAATACCACAACCTTGTTAGATGTGTGAAGGTAAGTCCCAAGTGTGTAACACTTCTTCATAGCATTCACAGTCCTTGGATTCAGCTCCATTCACACTCTGCACCTTCCAACAGACTGACTTTACCACTTCCTCACACAATCACACACACACCAACACTCAACCCTTCTTTTTTAGTAAAAGGTAGATACAAAATGCTGGAGTAACTCAACGGGACAGGCTGGCTGACCCGCTGAGTTACTCCAGCATTTTGTGTCTACTATCGATTTGAACTAGTATCTACCCTTCATTTTAGTATCTCCCCTGTTTTCTCTCTCTCACTCTATCTCTCTCTCTCTCTCTCTCTCTCTCTCTCTCTCACCTTCCCTCACTCCGAAGTTCGGGTACTCTCACAATGGTCGACCAGCAGTCGCTGTTGAATTGATATTTGTGATAGGAACTCTGACGACTGAATCATCCTACCACAACCAGAGAGCAGTGCTGAACTACTATCTACCTCGTTGGTGACTCTCGGACTATCCTTGATCGGACATTGCTGGCTTTACTTTGCACTAAACGTTATTCCCTGATCACGTATCTATATACTGTAAATGACTAGATTGTAATCATGTATTGTCTTTCTGCTGACTGGATAGCATGCAACAAAAGCTTTTCACTGTACCTCGGTACACGTGACAATAAAGTGAACTGGACTAAACTAAACTAAATTAAGTTGAGAGTAATGATGACATTAGTTTAGTTTAGTTTTTCACTGAGTCCAATTTCTTAGGCACTGTGTAGTGATTTGCATTTAGAACTTAGAACCCTACAACATAGAATCCTGCCAGGCCATTCGGCCCCACAATGTCCAGACCGAACATGATGCCAAGTTAAACTAATCGCATCTGGCCTGCACTTGATCCATATTTCTCTATACTTGATATGATTGTGCTTAATGTATAGCAGGATTGTCACTGTACTCTATTCCAAAAAATAATTTCACTGGGTAGGAAGGAACTTCAGATGCTGGTTTACACCGAAGATAGACACAAGATGCTGGAATAACTCAGTGGGTTTGGGAGCATTTCTGGAGAAATTTCACTGTACTCGGGTACACGTGACACCCTTTTAAATGCCATGGACGCATCTGCCTCCACCACCACCGCTGGCAGTGTGTTCCAGGCACGCATCACCGTCTGCCAAATTTACATGGTACAGTAATATAAGATGAAGATATACAAGTACCGAGTGGAGTGGCCGTGTCAAATATAATGGGATCCGCATAAACAGTACAGCAAAATATTCCATATGCATTTTAATATATTTCCATAAACTTCCTGCTGCTAATATTAAAGGTCTGGAAAATAGAATTTCCCACAAAAAAATGTATCACATTGCATAATTTCACGTCAAGTGACTGACACCACAAAATCAACCCAGGTCAAAATGCAAATTGCAAGAATGAAATTTTCAAAAGGACAGTGCCTCCCATCTGACTTGTCTACTGCTCCCCAATTTTGTAAGTTCATAAGTTCAAGTCTACTCCGCCATTCAATCATGGCTGATCTGTCTTTCCTTCTCAACCCCATACTCCAGCCTTCTCCTCTGACACTCGCATGGTGGCACAGCGGTAGAGTTGCTGCCTTACAGTGAATGCTGCTCCCGGGACCCGGGTTCGATCCCGACTGCGGGTGCTGTCTGTACGGAGTTTGTACGTTCTCTCCGTGACCTGCGTGGGTTTTCTCCGAGATCTTCGGTTTCCTCCCACACCCCAAAGATGTACAGGTATGTAGGTTAATTGGCTTGGTAAAGCGGTGGATGATTGCAGCCTTCACGTGGTCCGCCCTGTTTCGACTAATGCAATCAACTCGACATGCACAAACGGAAGATCAAATAGAAGAAGTTGCCCAACTTAGGCTGTGCACGCCACATGAAAGAAAACTAAGAAAAAGGCTTGGTAAATGTAAAAATTGGCCCACGTTTGTGTCGGATAGTGTCAATATGCTGGGATTGCTGGTCGGCGCGGACCCGGTGGGCCGAAGGGCCTGTATCCATGCTGTATCTCTAAACTAAACTAAACTAATCAAGAATCTGTCAATCTCCACATTAAAATTACTCAATGACTTGGCCTCCACAGCCTTCTGTGGCAATGAAATCCACAGATTCACCACCGTCAGACTAAATAAATTCCTCCTCATCTCCTTTCTAAAGGTAAATCCTTTTATTCTGAGGCTGCGCCTTCTGGTCCAAGGGTCCCCAACTTCCCAGGTATACAGTCATCAAAATACCAAACCAAAATGGAAAGCAGCTAAACATTAATCCTTGTGAACCACTCAAGAAAAAGCATGGAATAATTCAATTATATTACGAGTGTTTATGAAAACATTTGAAAACAAGGGCAGACTAAAACAAAACTGATATTTTATTTGTTGCCATTCACAACATTGTGGTAAAGCAAGCGGCTGTTTAAATGCGGAGTGGAAGAAAGGAACAAATACAATTCTGGCTTTAATAAACAGGGTGAGCTCACTAATTCTTTTCGCCCCAGGGGGCCTGTGCATTTACATAAAGTGTGGGTTGGAGATAGGGCTCCAGCGTTTTGTGCCTCCATCCTGGCCTCTCTTTGTAGGTAGATCCCTATAGGGATGATGGTACCAGTGAGCATCCCCTGGTGTGTGGGTTGCAACCGCTTGTTTAATTTAGTTCGGTGATATCATTGGTAATTAAATCACATACTAATTAATCACAGAAAAGCAGCTTCCCACATCGAACAGAGGATCACTAATTTGAAAACAAAAACAGTTCTCTGTTTAACATATTGGAGCATTTTGAGATGCGGGTTCTCACGGGGAGACCCCCGCTGGCCAAGAACACGGCAACTCGTCGTTTAAACACAGTGGGTCTGAATCTGAAAAGCAGGCCGCCATCGCGCTCTGAGTGATGGAGTCATACAGGATGGACAATACACAATAGGTGCAGGAGTAGGTCACTCAGCTCTTCGGGCCAGCACCGCCATTCAATGTGATCATGGCTGATCATCCCCAATTAGTACCCCGCTCCTGCCTACTCCCCATATCCCCTGACTCCGCTATCTTTAAGAGCTCTATCTAGCTCTCTCTTGAAAGTATCCAGAGAACTGGCCTCCACCGCCCTGTGAGGCAGAGAATTCCAGAGAATCACAACTCTCTGTGAGAAAATGTGTTTCCTCATCTCCGTTCTAAATGGCTTACCCCTTATTCTTTAACTGTGGCCCCTGGTTCTGGACTCCCCCAACATCGGGAACATGTTTTCTGCCTCTAGCGTATTCAGACCCTTAATAATCTCATATATCTTATTCTTATCTTAATCTTAATAATCTTCAATAAGATCCCATCTTATCCTTCTAAACTCCAGAGTATAGAAGCCCTCCAGAGTATACAAGGAAACAGGCCCTTCGGCCCATCTGCGGCCTGGATGGAGCGGATGTGGGGAGGATGTTTCCAGTAGTGGGAGAGTCTAGGACCAGAGATCGTCGCCTCAGAATTAAAGGACGTTCCTTGAGGAAGGAGGTGAGGAAGAATTTCTTTAGACAGAGGGTGGTGAATCTGTGGAATTCTTTGCCACAGAAGGCTGCGGAGGCCAAGTCAATGGATATGTTTAAGGCAGAGGCAGATAGATTCTTGATTCGTACGGGTGTCAGGGGTTATGGGGAGAAGGCAGGAGATTGGGGTTAGGAGGGAGAGATAGATCAGACATGATTGAATGGTGGAATAGACGAGATGGGCCAAATAGCCTAAATCAGCTCCTATCACTTTTGACAAAATAATACGTAAACATAGTACACTGTAAACAATATAACAAACTAGAAGAAAAGTTCAGTGTGTGTATATATGCACATACTCACACACACATATATATATATATATATATATATATATATATGTGTGTGTGTGTGTGTGTGTGTGTGTGTGTGTGTGTGTGTGTGTGGGCGTGTGTCAGGATCATAGAGTCGGGAAGGAAATACATGCACCCATATGTACACATAAAAAAACAAACAGTAAAAGTGTAATAATAACAATAATAGTCCATGTAGTTCAGAACTTAATGAAGGTTATAAAGTTTAATAGCAAGATTAAATTAGAACTTACCAGTTTGAAGTTTGATCTTTATCTTATGAGGAGTTACGTTGAGGGATTACGTGAAGACCCCGCCAACACGCATGCGCGACATTCTTCAAAGCAGCGGTGTGAAATCACAGATAATAGAGTTGACTGAAGATAGTAAGATAAGAGAACTAAAAATACCAGTTGACCTTTATAATAGAGGGTTGGGAGCGGAGGACACGTAATCCCTCAACGTAACTCCTCATAAAATAAAGATCAAACTTCAAACTGGTAAGTTCTCGTTTAATTTTACTGTTTCACTTCGGAGTCACGTGAGATTTCAAAGCTCTGTGATTTCATGCCGTGGAATGAGTCCATGCTCACACACTGCCATAATAACCAATGGAGGAAGTATGTTAACATATTTCAGACATGCACGGGTTGCTGAAAAACAATGATGCATTTATTAACAAATAATAATAACCCCTAATTCGGGGAAAATCATAATACAGAACTCAAAATCGTGTCTGCAAATGTCTCAGGTCTGGCAACGGGTTCATTATAAAACCGTTGGAAGGTTCTTTCATTAGACCATCCCGCCTTTGCAAGGATGTGGTCTATGGGAACTTCCAACATCCTTGCTGCCGATGTAGCTGCAGCCATGGTGGAATAAGATTTAAAAACATCAGTGTCCACTCCTGCTGCACCTAATACCTGTCTAAGCCATCTTGAGATGGTCTGCACGGTCACTCTTTTATGAGGACGTTTATGACTTATCAACAAAGCCATTTCCGTGCCCCTAAGACTTTTGGTGACCTCCAGGTAATGAAAAAGGTGGGTCACTATACATAGACGGAGGTCTAGGGGATAAGCCAGGAACTCCAATTTGAGGCTAGATGATCCAGGCCTGTTCTGTTTAAGTAACTCATATATATGGAAAGTTATCTTATTTTTTGATGTTACAATGGCGTCCAGTTTGTGCAGACACGGGACCCGTTGTGCCGTTACTAGTGCCGTTAGCATCACCATTTTACATGTAAATTTTGTTAGTGTTAGGGACATAGCTGGTGCCCAATCCCTGAGCAGGGTTAACACAATACCAATATCCCAGGTCTGGGAATACCAAGGCCTGGGGGGATTAGAGTTGAAAATACCCTTCATAAGTTTTGACACTAGAGGGTGAGATCTGACCCTATGGTGTTCTAAACCCTGTCCCAGGTAAGAAGATAGGGCACTCCTGGCACAGTTGATGGCACTGTAGCTCAAGCCTTAATCAAAGTGTAGGCTCGCCAAGAATTCCAGCACATTTATAATAATAGCTATATGGTAAGTGGTGTTCGCCCTGGTACAGAATATCTCCCATTTTCAAATATATATGTGAGGTATTGTTTCCTGCTGGACTCTCTGCAAGCTGCGTGATGATGTTCATGGTTCGGTCCGACAGTCCAAATTCCAGGAGTGGTCTTTTTAAATCCTGCAAATCAACGGCACGGGTGACTCTCGCCTCACAGGATGTACCAATAAACTCGGGCGTTTGGAGATTGGAATACATGGTTCTGAGACCATGTTGAGTACCACAGGAAACCATGGCTGAGTAGGTCAGTCGGGTATTACCAAGATACCCGACCCGGAGTCTTGTTGTATTTTCCGCAAGACCCAACTGATGAGGCAGAAGGGGGGAAATGCATAGAAAAACAATTCCCCCCAGTGTAGTGAGAAAGTGTCCATCGCTACTGGCCCAGGGTCTGGTTCCCATGCAACATATGTTCATATCTGGTGATTAAGTCTGGATGCTAAAAGGTCAATATCTGGCGTTCCATACTGAGCTACAATGTTAGTAAATACTTGGTGGACCAACATCCATTCGGTGTTGTCATTGAATTTGCGTGACCTGGTGTCCGCCACTGTATTGAGCTTACCTGGAAGGTAAGTAGCTGATATCCAAATATTTCTTTCTATGCACCAGTGCCAGATTGTATTGACCAATTCATCACAAGATATCAACTTAATTCCACCCATATGATTAATATATGCCACCACGGAGGTATTATCAATTTGTAGGCGAACATGCAGATGGTGCATGTCCGAACAGTAAGCCCAAAGTCTGTGGAACGCTCCCAACATCTCTAGATGATTGATACCCAGTGCCTAAAGTAAGGTTAACTCATGTGCATTCCATCTACCACTGCAACTGGAGGTGGTATTGGTTGCTCCCCAGCCGTGAGCGCTGGCGTCAATTTGTAACACAACTGAAGGATTTGTGACTATGATGAGATTAGAGCAATGTCGAGCAATGTTAATCTAACATCGCAACTCCAATTTTGCTTTGGCTGGTAACTGTATTGGCCTGTGAAAATGGCCAGCATGGTATTTGAGTGCTTCAATCTTGACCCTCTGTAAATTTTGGTAATGTAAGGGTCCAAATTGTGTGGCTGGGAAGGCAGCCACGAGCTTCCCAATTACACTGGCTATTTGTCGAATCGATGGTTGACTGACGCAAACAAGGCTGCCTCTATTAAGTCTGTTGCTTTGTCCTTTGCAAGTGACAGACATGTGAACAGAGTCAATTATGAACCCCAAGTAGTCCATAGTCATAGAAGGCATTAACTTGGATTTATCTGGATGGATGATAAACCCCAACTTTTGAAATAGGAGCTTGGTGGCTGAGACAGCCAATTTGGCCAACTCCAGAGTTTTCCCCACAATTAAGATGTCATCTAGATATGCCATGACAATATGTTTTTGTTTCCGGAGAAACGCTAAGGCTGGTTTCACTATTTTAGTAAACAGTCTGGGGGCTGATGTTAATCCATTAGGCAGCGCTTTATACTGCCAGAGCTGCCCCATCCAGATAAATTTCAGATATCTGCGGTGATCTTTCTCTATTGGTACTGAATAGTATGCATCTTTTAAGTCGATGCAAGCCATGAAGTATCACTTGGAAACTAGTTGTTTGGCAGTAACAAAGGTTTCCATTTTGAAATGGGTATACTGCACAAAAGTATTCAGCTGTGTCAAAACAATGAACATGCGACATCCTCCATCTTTTTTGTTTTTTGTGAAGATATTTGACACAAACTCAAGTGATTTGTGTTTGGTTTTCTCAATTACTCCTTTTGTATGTAGTCTCAACAGTTCTGCATGACCTTCCAATTTTCCTTTTTGTGAAAGCATGAACTTTCGGCTAGGTGCATGTTGAACCGGAAGGAGGAGTTTGTGAACAAATTCAATTTTGTATCCCTGAATACTTTGCAGTAAAAAAGGATCATAAGTTATGGAACCCATGCATTTCTAAACAAGTGTAACCTTCCCCCAGAACCTACACATGCTATGTTCCGGAAGAAACCAGACCCACCTAACTCCATGGTTACCGGTGGTGCCGTGTTGGTTTCTTCCGTCCTTGTTTCTTGGGAGGTGGAGGCGCTGGGGTGTGGGGTTGGTGCATCTTCCACGAAGGCCGTTCTGGGCCATGGTCTAAAAAAGACCTTTGTCCTGAACGTATGGCCTTGGAGCTTTCACCAGCTGTTGCTCTTTCACTGTAGAAATGTGGTTTGCTGGTGGATGCGTAGGGGTGCTGCCGCCGAGGATACGAGGACCTGGCAGTGGACGACGCTTTCATCAGGCCGACGGCTTTTGCCTCCTCGTTGAGGTCTTTAACCTGCTTTGGCAGATTGTCCCCGAACAGTAAAGTAGTCGGCTGCGTGCTGCTGGTCTTGCGCAACCCCCGACTTTGGGGTTTAGGGCAGGTCGGATGACACTCTTCCTAAAACAGTTTATTTCGAACTGTGCATTGCAGAAGAGTGCCAGGGCGTCTTGTTGCTCTTCCGACATGTCCTTCCCAGCCACTGACCTGGCAAATGCTGTTATTCCAGAGGCCAGGAGTTTCAGGATCTATTGCATTTTTATTTCTTGGTTTCTGATGCCAGCACTGATGTTTCCCCAGATGGGGATGTTCACCGCAGGTACGTTGAGGGGAACACAGTTCCCCGGTGCTAAATATTTAGCAGCCGTGTCAATCATGGCCTGTTCCTGGAGTTGGTTGGTGGTGAGGTAGTTGATGCTGGCTGCCAGCTGCGGCTGTAATGGCAGTCCCTTTTGCAAAGGCATTGCAAATTTGGACACCATGCCGAGTAGCTCTTGTTGTTCTTGCACCCCTAGAATGCTGGAAGAATCTTCAGCCAAATCCCCCTGTTCAGAGTCAGCCCAGAACTGACTCCTTATGCTCCCCTCCGAGGAGAGGGAGACATTAGGCAGCCCTGTAAAAGGTGCTGCCGTGGGTGTCCGAGGAGACCCTCCGTGACCAGACTCCATTTGCTGGAATAGGTCACGTTGGAGCAATTGCTCCATCAACCGCTCCATGCGGGATAAACGACCACTGTCGCTACCCGCAGGCGGTGAATCTTCCAGCCCAGACCCGTCCGAGTCTACGGGCTTGTCCGACTTTCGGGTGGCATTACCGCCAGTCCGAGGTACACCTTCGGGCTGTGGACGTGCCAAGTCGGGGACTGCTGGTCGAACGGTTAGCAGCTCAGGTGAAGTCGGCCGCTGCTGACTGCCCGCATTCCCGTGGTCCTCCACAATCAGTTTTGTTGCAGTCCGTTTGGACTTAGTCCTTGATTTGTCCATAATAGGTGTTGCTCTGTAAAAGAAATTACACAGAGCGGCCAAAAACGACCTCAGAATAGTGAAACTTACCTGCAGGTCCGTTTTAAACTTACCGCTGGAGGAGCGACGCTCCTCCCGCCTGTCGCTGCGCGATACGTTGGACGATACGTCACGCATGCGTGCCGGCGAGGTCTCCACGTAGTCACTCACGTGACTCTGAGTAAAATTGCCTGATGGCTGTTGGAAAGTCTAGTGGGAGAGTCTAGGACCAGAGGTCATAGTCTCAGAATTTAAGGACAATCCTTTAGTCAGTTTTCCGTTGACTGGTTAGCACTCGACAAAAGATTTTCACTGTACCTCGGTACATGTGACAATAAAGTAAACTAACCAATCAGGCGTTGTCTGTGTGAACTTTGCAGGTTCTCCCTGTAATAGGGTGGGTTTGCCACTGGGCAATCCGGACTCCTCCCATGTCCCAAAGACCTGCGGTTTTTCAGGACAATCGGCCTCTGTAAGTGGCCCGTGCGGTGTGGGATGCAGGTGCAAAAGTGGGATTACATGGAGCTGATGTGGGCATCAGCCGATGGGTTGAAGGGCCTGATTCCAACTATATCTTTCAATCAGTCAATCAAGCTTCGATGAAAAAGAAACTGCAGTGCAAACACCAAATGTAGACTGGAATGAAAGAATGGAAAAAGTGGCAGTGAATTTCTGCTTCAGCTGGAAAGACTGTTTGTGTTCCTGGAGGGTGGGAAGAGAAAAGGTAAAAAGAGAGGTGTTGGGTTTTCTGTGGTTTCATCTGAAAGTTCCATAAAATAGGGAAGGTTCCAAGTGGATGCAAAGCCTGACCAAAGAGTCAGGAAGGAAGTGATCCCATTGAAATCCTAAATGAGGGAGAGAGTAGAATACTTGTCTAATTCTGCAGTCACCTAGTGGATGTAATAATCGCAGGATAGAAACATATAAAATAGAAACATAGAAAACAGGTGCAGGAGGAGGACATTCGGCCCTTCGAGCCAGCACTGCCATTCATTGTGATCATGGCTGATTGTCCCCAATCAATAACCCGTGCCTGCCTTCTACCCATATCCCTTAATTCCACTAGCCCCCAGAGCTCTATCTAACTCTCTCTTAAATCCATCCAGCGATTTGGCCTCCACTGCCTTCCACAAATTCACCACTCTCTGGGTGAAAAAGTTTGTTCTCACCTCAGTCTTAAATCACCTCCCTTTATATTGTAAGACTGTGGTCCTTGGTTCTGGGCTCACCCAACATTGGGAACATTTTTCCTGCATCTAGCTTGTCCAGTCCTTTTATAATTTTATATGTTTCTATAAGATACCCCCTCATCCTTCTAAACACCAGTGAATACAAGCCTAGTCTTTTCAATCTTTCCTTATTTGACAGCAGTCTCGCCCCTTCTTCCCCTAGACAGAGCAATGTCAGGCTATATGCTCGTGAAAGGTCACCCGCGACGTGTCGCCAGGGGTCGCCTGTAAGGTCGTGGGAGGTCACCTATGGGCCTGAGAGGTCTCCAAAGAGTCATAGTGTCTTTCTGGTCGCAGCTGAATTTTCAACATGTTCAAAATTTCGGCGACCTGTGACTAGTGCCGGCAGTCGCCTGTAAAGGTTGGGTAAGTGGGACAGGCCCTTAAGACCCGAAACTCCATCCGTTCCTTCTATCCAGAGATGCTGCCTGTCCCGGTGAGTTACTCCAGCATTTTGTGTTTATCTTTAAGAAGAGCATAGCTACATGGGAACGTGAGAAGAACTGTCAAAGTCAGTGCGGGAATGGGGTGGGCCGTTGAAATGGTTAGCAACCGGGGGATCCAGTGGGCCTTGGCGGAACAAAATGGTCGCCTGTGGTCTTCCCTCCACATGGAACAGGCTGAACTCCACTCCAGAGGAGTATCACAGCATTCTTTACCCCATCCTGGTGGCACTCGACGCTCCCTTTAAGCACCGCATTTCAAGGCCTCCTCTGAGCGCTAATTTGATCGACATTATTCAGCTTCGCAGGGAGCCAATTATAAACTGGACGTTGGGCTTGGATTAATGTCCTCCTGTGCATGCTCCATGAAACCCACGTAGATGCGGCCGATGAAAAGAGCGTTGCAAAGTGCCGGTCGCACTTCAAAGATCGATTTAATGTTCAAAATCAATTGCACAGCTCTTCAAAAAAAAAAAAAAAAAAAAAATGCGCCCTTTACAAGCGAAGCTCTAGCCCACAGCTTCTCAGCAAGAAAGCCTTTGTTGGACAGAGTTTCATTGTGAACGTCAATGGGATAATTTTTTTCAAATGATGCAAACCAAACAAAAATACAGAGCTCCTGAGAAAGTGAAAGGAACCTTGTGGCAACCACAAACTAATTGCTAGTGAAGGAAATTGTAACTGTTACAAATTTTTAATATCAGAGGCAAATTTGATTGTAACTGGTGCCAATTCCCTGTACTGTCTGCAAACTATTCATTACCGTTTTGGCAGAGGTTTTCATGCTTCTGTTGTAGTTCTGCAACACTCCGCAATGATGTGTCATCCCGTTGTCAGGGGGCCAAGTAACAACTCTACCGCTGAATATGCTCTCTGTGCATTTTAACTGGACCCTTTAGAAACATGGAAACATAGCAAATAGGTGCAGGAGTAGGCCGCTCGGCCCTGCGAGCCAGCACCGCCATTCAATATGATCATGGCTGATCATCCAAAATCAGTACCTCGTTCCTGCCTTCCCCCCCCCATATCCCTTGATTCCATTAGCCCAAAGAGCTATATCGAACTCTCTCTTGAAAACATCCAGTGAATTGGCCTCCACTGCCTTCTGTGGCAGAAAATTCCATAGATTCACAACTTTCCGGGTGAAAATGTTTTTCCACATCTCAGTCATAAACAGCCTACCCCTTAGTCTTAGACTGTGACCCCTGGTTCTAGACTTCCCGCAACATCAGGAACATTTTTCCCGCATCTAGCCTGCCCAATCCCTTGAGAATTGTATATGTTTCTATAAGAACCCCTCTCATCCTACTAAATTGCAGTGAATATAAGCCCAGTTGACCAATCGATTAACTGAATACATTTATTTTTCTCTCTCACTGACACCCGGCATTCACCGAGCTAAGAGCCAAAATTGTTGGTCTTTGATCAACTAAGATTTTGGGCAGTAGGAATGGTTGGCGCCGACTTGGGTGTAACTGCGGTAGGTTATTGTGAGCATTTCTCCGCACGCCTGCCGGGTTGTGTCTTTGGAATGTTGTTCCCGGCAGGGGAGGAAAACATCAATGATTTTAACTTTGTGTTCTTGTCCTCATGTTTTACCCCTTGTGCTCAGGAATATTGTAAACTACTGAAGTCTGGGAGCCACTCACACACGGAGCCAGAAGGTTTGATGTGCTGGACATTGTATGGGATTAGTTCCACTCCAAACGGGTGAATTACGAGTGGTAGTTCATAATTATCGTTGCTGTTGTTGTTGTTGACACAAGCGTAAAGAAACTATTTCCGTCATGTCGGCAAAATGTTCTCTCGTAAACATAGAAACAATGAAAATAGGTGCAGGAGTAGGCCAATCAGCCCTTCAAGCCAGCACCGCCATTCAATATGATCATGGCTGATCATCCAAAATCAGTACCCATTCTGGCTTTTCCCCCATATCCCTTGATTCCATTAGCCCAAAGAGCTATATCTAACTCTCTCTTGAAAACATCCAGTGAATTGGCCTCCACTGCCTTCTGTGGCAGAGAATTCCACAGATTCACAACTCTCTGGGTGAAAAGATTTTTCCTCATATCAGTCCTAAATGGCCTACCTCTTATTTTTAATCTGTGACCACTGGTTCTGGACTCCCCCAACATCGGGAATGTTTTTCCTGCATCTAGCCTGTCCAATCCCTTAAGAATTTTGTATGTTTCTATAAGATTCTATAGTAACATTCATCAATGCCATCAACGGGAAAAACCACAATCAGAGAAAGGAAAAATAAATCAGTTCCATGCATCAAATCAATGGCTAAAATTGGGAGAGTGAGTGAGAGTGGGAGTGGGAGAGAGGTGTGGGAGAGAGAGAGAGTGGGATAAAGAGAGTGGGAGAGAGAGTGGGAGAGAGTGGGAGGGAGAGAGTGGGAGTGAGAGAGAGTGGAAGAGGGTGACCGCATGGGGTTGAGAGTATTGTAAACAATGAATTTACTGTTGTACTACAATGATTTGTTTGTTATAGTGTTATTTTTGATTATGTTTTGATGTGTTGTATTATATGATTGTGTCGAATAAAGTTTTTGAAAAAGAAAAAAGAAAAAAAAAGTGGAAGAGGGTGTGCGAGAGAGAGTGGGAGAGAGATAGTGGAAGAGAGAGAGAGAGAGTGGGAAAAAAAGCGTAGGGGAGAGAGTGGGAAAGAGAGTAGGGGACAGAGTGGGAAAGAGAGTAGGGGAGAGAGAGATGGAGAGAGAGTGGGAAAGAAAGTGGGGGGGAGAGTGGAAAAGAGTAGGTAAGAGAGAGAGTTGGAGAGAGAAAGTGGAAGAGAGAGAGTTGGAGAGAGAGTTTGAGAGTTTGTGAGAGAGCTTGTGAGAGAATGAAAATGAGAGTGATAGTCAAAGTGTGAGGGTGTGAAAGTGTGAGGGTGAGAAAGAGTGTGATAGTGAAAGAGGGTGTGAGTGTGAGTTTCTATGTGTGACTTTGTGCATTCCTCTGGTATGTTAATTCGTGTGCGTGAATTTGGGTTTGCACTTTTGTGCGGTGATATTTGTTTACAAGTTTGAATGAGTGTCAGTTTACGTGTGTGTGTGTGTGTGTGCGTGTGTGTGTGTGTGCGTGCATGCGTGCGTGCGTGCGTGCGTGCGTGTGTGTGTGTGTGTGTGTGTGTGTGTTTGTGTTTATCAGTTTGTTGACAGTCCTGATGTTTGTGCCAAGGAGTCATGCAGCACAGAAACAACCCCTTTGGCCCATTACGTTAATGCCAGACATCAAGTAGCAATGTTACAAAATTTTGAGATTTAAAAAATCAAGTCTGCAATTTATCCCATCAGATAAAGCATAAAAAGAAGTTTAATTTGACACCTAATTTACTTTCATATCTTCAGTATTAAGAAAGTTATGGCCATTTTCATACTCGGAAATGAGCATCTTGCTTCCCATTGCCTTTCAATTGACTTAACTCAAAAGCTGTGATCTGGAAAAGTTAAATGTCCATAACATTCTTAAAAATTAAGAGAACTCAATGAAATGTTCAGTTATTATAGATTGAAGTATTCTGAAACAAATATTAAACAATCTTACTTGGATGACCTGAAATTAAAGCATATAATTAGTTAGTTATCTAATTGTAGCTAATTACAAAATTCAATGAGTAGATCTAAACATCTATCAATTTCTTAAGAAAAGATAAACTTTTTTAAAATTGCCTAAGTGTCCAAATAACATTCACACAATAATCCACAATATAACATGATTTTTAAATCTAATTTTCATGAATTTCTGGGCCAAATGGAAGGATTTTAGTGTTTTATGCCTGTAAATTAATGGCCATTTAAATCAACTGGCGAGTGGGTTTTAGCGGAATGCGGTGGATTGGAACGTTGCGGTTAGCAGTGAAGTCGGGGGGAAAAATACTGGGGGTTCATACATTTTTAGGGGAACCCATTTTGCAACATAAAAATATTATTAATGCCTCCCGAAAAACCAACTTTTAATATAAAAATAAACTATTTACCTTTTTTTCTGCCCTACGCAAAATGCTTCCGGTTGTCTGCGGTCACGGCTTTTGAAGGTGATTTTTAAATTACTCTAGTTAATAAATAATCTAGAGTAATTTAAAAATACCACCATTGATGAAATGTCGGAGCGATTTTTCTTCAGCAACCAAATCGCCTGACATTCATCGATTATCCAGGCCTGTGGAAAAACGGCACTTTAAGCCCGCCCCCCTCTGCAAGGCGCGAAAGTCGCGCACACGGGGAGCGGCAGAAGTGCAGTGCCGGTAAAGGTACGTTTTGTAACATACCTACATCAAGTATCCATCTACACTAATCCCAATTTACAGCTCTTCCCTGGCCTCCAAGTGCTCATCAAGATACGTGTAGCCTATCTAGTCCATCGTTCTCCGCCCCAGACAACATTCTGGTGAATCTCCTACAAACCTTTTCCATTCCAAATACTTACTTCCAATAGCGAGGCTTCTAGTACCATGTATCTGACAGCGAGGCATTTTACTGTTGACCAAGCACCATTTTACAAAGTTGTACCGTGATGTCCTGTTCTTTTATTACATGCCCTGGCTATTGAAGGCCAAGTATCCTTAGTTTAGAGATACAGCTTGAAAACGGGCCCTTTGGCCCACCGAGTCCACGTCGACCAGTGTACCACGTAGACTAGCACTATCCTACACACTAGGGACAATTCACAATTTTACTGAAGCCAATTACTCTATAAAATGTACGTATGGGTGGAAACCAGAGCACCCGGAGGAAACCCACGCAGATACAGGGAGAACGTCCAAACCCCATACAAACAGCACCCGTAGTCATGATAGAACCCAGGTCTCTGGTGCTGTAAGGCAGCAATTCTTCAACACTACAACACTTCATCATGTTATCCACTTGTACTAAGTCTTCTTCTGGGGTTCTGGGACTTGTGTGCTGAGCTACCTCTGTAGATTAGTACTTCCTGAGGACCAAACATAGATTGTGTATATCTGCCCTTATTAACCTTCCCAAAGTACTTCATTTATATAAATTAAATTCTGCCTGCCATTGCTCTGCCCATCTTAACAACTAACCAATACTGAACTGGAACCAAGTGGAACCATGATGTGCACGGTAGCACAGAGGTTGAGTTGCTGCCTTACAGCGCTTGCAGCGCCGGAGACCCAGGTTCAATCCCGACCACGGGTGCTGTCTGTACGGAGTTTGTATGTTCTCCCCATGACCTGCGTGGGATTTCTCCGAGATCTTCGGTTTCCACCCACACTCCAAAGACGTACAGGTTTGTAGGTAAATATGGCTTGGAATTAGTGTAAAATGCCCCTTGTGTGTGTAGGGCAGTGTTAATGTGTGGAGATCGATGGTCAGTGCAGATTCGATGGGTCGAAGGGCCTGTTTCTGTGCTGTATCACTAAACTAAACTAGTCCTGAACTACTATCTACCTAATTGGAAACCCTTGGACTATCTCGATCTTTGATCGGACTTTATTGGCCTTGCACTAAACGTTATTCATGTTATTCCCTTTGTCTTGTACCTGAACACTGTAAATAGCTCGGTTGTAATTGTGTAATGTCTCTCTACTGACTGGTTAGCATGCAACAAACGTTTTTCACTCTACCTCGATACACATGACAATAAACTAAACTCAACTAAACTCAGTAACAACCTCTGTAGTCTACAACTGCCCTCCTCACTTACAATACTATAACTTTCACTTATCATACCTGTCAGATTCATATCGCCAATTTTTAAAGTATGTAAAAAGTAAGTCGGATCCCAGCACAGACTGTTCACAATTATAAAAAGAGCCCTCTATCTTCCCTTCTGCCCACTGTTACTGGGCCATTTGTAAACACTATTTGTAAACTTTTGGTCGAACCTTTTGGATCTGTTTCCTATGTGAGACCTTGTCAAAGGCCTGCTGAACTCCATGTAAACTGAATGAACTTCATTGCTCTATTCAATGCCGTGTTAGTGCATGTGTACATAGCATATACGAAGGTCTGATGTAGACCCAAGGAACTGCAGATTCTGGTTTACAATAAAAAAAGACACAGATTGCTAGAGTAACTCAACGGTACCCTCTCCATTCCAAATAGTTCTCATAGCGAGATATCCAGAACTATGCATCGGAGAGTGAGGCATCCAACTGATGCCTCAGCAACATTTTGCAAAGTTGGACCATGATGGCCTGTTCTTATAGTCTATGCCCTGGCTATTGAGGGGCAGGTATCTTCTATCATATACCCACTTCATCACGTTATCCACTTGTGCTGTCATCTTCAACCCACTGAGTTATTCTAGCAAGACAAGAAGGTCCATTGAAAATAACGGTTTAGGCTTAAGACTCTCTGAAGTGTAACCCACCAGAAACATATGTGGTCATCTCCCTAACTGGAATTCCATCTGGAAGCAAGGGGTGATGCTGGGAGGTCTTCCCTTGCTATCTCGGGCTACACGGTGGCGTAGCGGTAGAGTTGCCGCATTGCAACGCTCTCAGCACCAGAGACCCGAGTTCGATCCCGACTACAGGTTGGCTGTCTGTACGGAGTTTGTACGTTCTCCCCATGACCTGCATGGGTTTTCTCTGAGATCTTCAGTTTCCCCCCACATTCCAAAGACATACCGGTTTGTAGGCAAATTGAAGGCCTTATGACCTTAGATACTTGGCCTTAAATTGGTAAATGTAAAAATTGTCCCTCGTGTGTGTAGGATAGTGTTAATATGCGGGGGTCGCTGGTCGGCATGGCCTCAATGGGCCACAGGGCCCGTTTCTGCGCTGTATCTCTAAACTAAACTAAACTCAATCTTATTTATTTCTTATTCTTTAAAAAAATATCTTCAGACACAATTAACATGGGTGTTTTTGAATAGGAGTCAGAGATTGGGTCAGCACTCTGTTTATGGCAGGGCTGTAATGAGCTGAACCATGGTTCAGAGTGGGGAACTGCACAGTGGCACAGTGGTAGAGCTGCTTCCCCACACCACCAGAGTCCCGGGTTCGATCCTGACCACAGGCGCTGTCTGTGCGGAATTTGTACGTTCTCCCGCTTGCTCCGGTTTCCTACCACATTCCAAAGGCGTGCAGGTTTGTAGGTTAATTTGCTTCTGTGAATTTGTGAATTACCCCTAGTGAGTAGGATGCAGAAGTAGGTTAACATAGAACTAGTGTGAACGGGTGATAGCTGGCCGGCACGGGCTCGTTGGGCCGAAGGGCCTGTTTCCACGCTGTATCTCTAAACCTAAACTAAACTGGGTGGGAATGGGGAGTGGTGGTTGAAGATGAAGTGCGAAAAGATCAGGTGGGGTTGATCGAGCCGTAATTATGGTGAATTGTTATCGCGAACACTTGAGCTCAAGCGGAAAATGCAAGATTTTCACGGTACTTTATAGCAGGACTACTTTGTAAATAGTTTAACTTCACATAATTTCAATGGATTTCCCTGGGAAGTGAGCAGATTCACTGTATAAAAACTTCAGTATTTTCAGGTTACTACACACATGTATCTAGGTATGTTACAAAACTTACCTTCAGCGGCGCTGCAGTTCTGTCACTGGCCGTGTGCGTGACTTTGGGGGTGGAGATTAAAATGTGGTTTTCCCCTGCCTTCCGGAGTTATATTTTCTCGGGGTGCAAGCTTTTGCTGAAGATTCGTTCCGACTGCCAGTAAGCGAATTTTTTTTTAAATCGCCCGACAATTTCATCGCTGGAGTAAAATAAAAATTAGCTTCTAATGCTGTGAACGCCGACAACGGGGACGGATTTTACGTAGGGGACAGGTAAAGGAAAGCCGTTTATTTTTTCATATAAACTTGCTTGTTAAGATGACCTTAATCAACATTTCATGTTGCGAAACGGTGATTTTTTCCCCATACGAACCGGCAATATTTTTCCTGCCGATATGGGGTTTAAATTCACCGCCACCGCAACGTTCCAATCCATCGCGTTCCATAAAATCCCACTCGCAAGCTGATTTAAATGGCCATTAATTTACGGGCTTTAAACCTTAAATTCTTTCAATTTGGCCTATAAATTCATAACAATGAGATTTTAAAACCATATTATATTGTGAATTCTTGTGTGAATGTTATTTGGACACTTAGGCTTTTTAAAAAATATTAATATGTTCTTAAGAAATGGATAGATGTTTAGATCTAGTAATTGAATTTTGTAATTAGCTACAATTGGGTAACTATCTAATTATATGCTTTAATTTCAGGTCATCCAAGTAAGATTGTTTCATATTTGTTTCAGAATGATTCAATCTATAATATCTGAAAGCTTCTTTCAATTCTCTTAATTTTTAAGAAAGTTATGGGCTTTTGACTGTCCTCGATCACAACTTTTGTGTTAAGTCAATGGAAAAGCAAGGTGCTAATTTCCGTGTATGAAAATGGCCATAACTTTTTTATTACTGAAGATATGAAAGTGAAATAGGTGTCAATTTAAACTTCTTTTTATGCTTTATCTGATGGGATAAATTGCAGACTTGATTTTCAAAAAATCTCAAAATGTTGTAACATTGCTAATGTATGCAAATCCCACGGCTGATGCCAGGTTCACCAAGAAATGGTATCCAATGCTGACTGTTTTGTCTTAACCATTTCCACTGCAATTCATGAAATGACAAACCCAGAATTAAAATTATGTTTTGCTCCCATTTTCTTCACGTTTTCTACATAATCCCGCTTACTGTCGAGGTCTTTACGAGGATGTCTTAGTTTAGAGATACAGCGCGGAAACAGGCCCTACGGCCCACCGAGTCCGCGCCGAACGGCGATCCCCGCGCACTACCGCTACGCCGCACACACGCGGGACAATTTCCAATTTCACCAACGGCACAGTGAAATTCATTTTGCGTATCCGCACAAACGGGTGCCGCCAGCTTGGTGGCACCATTTCCAAAGTCCAATGTCCGGGCCATGTGCTTGGCTTACTGGAGCAGTTCACAATCCAGGCAAGCCCCAGGCTTCTGCAGGGCCTTTCTCCGTCACCCTCGACCGGCTTGGGCCTCAAACTGAAGTCCCTCGCCTCTCGTCGCCCGGCTAACTTTGGAGGAATTACCCAGGTCCACCCTTCTACTGGCCCATTCTCCTCACATCCGACGTCTCCAGCAGTTCTCACCCGGTATCGTTGTCCAATAAATCATTGGCGGGCTCCACCGACTGATGTGCCTTGGGGTGGGTTCCCCATCCGACCAGCCTTTGGGTAGGCCTCGCCAACAGACCAGGCTTTGGCCGCGGCACCTCGGGAAGGCCTCTGCTTAATGCCACCTCAGGAAGGTGCTGACTATGTGGAGTTTGCACAATCTCCCCATGATAATTTCTCCTCAGCGTCCCAGTTTCCTCCTACATCTCGAAAGGCTGATACAGCCGCTGTATGTTACCTCTTCTGTAGGTGGGAGGCAGGAGCACCAGGGGGGTAGTTCATTAAATGCTGTGGCCCAGCTGTCCCACAGTGCCAGAGACCCAGGTTCGTTCCTGACCTTGGGTGTTGACCCTGTGACTGTGTGGGCTTCGGTTTCCAGGTGCTCCGGTTTCCTCCAAAACGTGCGGGTTGGCAGATTCATTACTCTCTGTAAAATTCCTTCTAACGTGGAGGTAGAGGATGAAAAATTGGGATAGCAAAACCTCGTGTGAACAGATGCTTGATGGTCCGTAGACACAAAATGCTGGAGTCACTCAGCGGGACAGGCAGCATCTCTGGAGAGAAGGAATGGGTGACGTTTCGGGTCGAGACCCTTCTTCAGACTGAATGATGGTCAGTGTGGACTCGATGGATCAACCTGTTTCCATGCTGTATCTCTAAACTAAACTAAACTGACAGGACATGTTGCATGCGCAGTGCCTTAATATTGTATGTTTTGTTTCAACTGCTTCAGATATCCAGCTTGCCTTTGTAACATTCTTACCTCCCCAGAAAGATGGGTGGCAGGATGGCACGGCGGTAGAGTTGCTGCCTTACAGCGCCAGATGCCCATATCAAATCCTGACTACAAGTGCTGTCTGTACGGAGTTTGTATTTTCTCCACGTGATCTGCGTGGGTTTTTTCCCGGGAGCTCCGGTTTCCTCCCACATTCCAAAGAAGCACCGGTTTGCAGGTTAGTTAGCTTCAGTTAAAATTGTAAATTGCCGCTAGTGTGTTTAGGATAGTACTAGTGCATGGGGTGATCGCTGGTTGGTGCGGACAGACTAGGTGGGCCGAAGGGACTGTTTCACCGTTGTATCTGTAAACTAAACAAAACTAAATGGAGGGTCAAGATTAACTTCAAAACCCCTTAAACTAATGCTTGGCCTCACAGTTCTGTCAAAGGTACAAGGTTCAAGGTTCACATTTATTTGTCACATGCACCAATTAAGGAACAGTGAAATGAGTTACCATGCAGCCATACAATTAAAAAGTACACAATACACCAGAATTTAACAAACATCCACCACAGCATTCTTCACTGTGATGGAAGGCTGTGATTTCCTCCCACTCTCCAAAGATGTGCAGGTTTGCTGGTTTATTGGCTTCAGTAAAAATTGTAAATTCTACCTCGTGTGTGTATAAGATTGTGCTAGTGTATGGGGTGATCGCTGGTCGGCGCAGACTCGGTGGGTCAAAGGGCCCGTTACCACTCAACTACACTGAACTTAATGGTTCAAAACGATTAAACTAATGCTTGTCTTCACATATCTGTCAAATGATGAGCCATTGAACTAAATCACAACTTATCTTTTGAGTTGCATGTTAAGAATTCCATGGCAGTAGAAGGTCATGAACATTCCTGGTCGACATATCCTCATATGACCAACTACTTGAGGGAGCGGGCTGTTTATAAAGCTGTTGCTGCATTCATCAACTTTGCAATCATGCAGTCGTGGCATTGCAAAGTTTTTTTTTTCCTTGCATTGAAAGCCTTTGTATTGAGTCTAACACAAAGTAAAGATTGACTGTGTATGTTCATTTTATTCCTGAGGAGCTATCTTGGAAATGTCATTAGCGATTCTTCAACTGCACAAGAGTTCTCCTATTGAGCTTCACTGTCAGTAGACATTCAACATATAATTGATTGCCATTCAATTTGTCAAGGTTAAAATATTATCAGAATTTGTTCTTCGCAGAAATTTGCCTCTGTCTTGTTACTAAGGCCATGAGCAAAAGAGGAAAACATGCCTGGATTTGCCTGGCAGTTCAGACTCATCTTTATACGGTTTCATCAAACATTTTCGAACAGGAAAAGGCAAACCCTTTCCTCTCTGAGTGATTTCAATTACCTTGCCACAAGAGTTTCCTTGCTTTCCAGAGACACATCTGCTGACTATGACACTCATTCTCAAAATCACATTGTTTTGTTTGGCGGTGTCTTCTATTGTCACATGGCCATATGAAGGGGGGGGGGGGGGGGGTGTTGGGTGGGGTCGCACCCCTCTTTTTATCTCAGAGTAAGAAAAAATCCCAAGAAAAAAAGTGGGAAGCCGATGACGCAGTAGCGACGCAGTAGTGAAGCAGAGAAGATGGTTTTACACACACACACACACACACACACACACACACACACACACACACACACACACACACACACACACACACCCGCACACGCACACGCACACGCACACCCACACACGCACGCACGCACGCACGCACGCACGCACGCACGCACACACACACACACACACACACACACACACACACACACACACACACACACACTTACACACGCACACACACGCACACACACACACACACATCCAAGATCAGAGTCTTATAAGTAAAGATATGTTATATATTTTTATATGTTATTGAATCAAAATCAAGAATTATAAATTCACATTTCAAAAATGGTTTCACAATTCAGTAGTACTTATTTTCAGTATTGTATACTGATATTTGAGAATACATGAGGTTGCATGCAAAGTACTGATTTTTTTAAATCCAGTTTCTGTGTAGTACATTCTATTGCATTCATGTTGAACAGCAACAGGCAATCAAATCAACACACAACACACAACGCATCACCGGGGACCCCTGGAGAGGGGCTCTGACCACCGGCCCTGCAATCTGCGGTGCTTCTTGCTGCGGCACGGCGGGGACTTTAAATCTTCGACCACCGGCCTGTAGCCTACACCAACCTGAAGCCGCGATCTCCGGTGGGGAAGCATCGATTCAGGACTTGTCTGGACTTTACCTTGTCTGAACATCTGGACATCCGCAGCGGCGACTGCGGAGGGTTGAAGTCCCGACCACAGGGGAAAATGGAGGAGGACTGGCCAAATTTAGTGCCTTCCACCACACTGATGAATGTTTATATTACATTTTTTATTGTGTTTTTGTGAAGGTTTTTGACGCAACTCTGAAAGACTCTGCCGCCATTCAAAAGTCCATCAAAGACCTTGAAGCCTGGCTCACCAAAGCCGACAAGTCAGGTCTGCCAGGCAGATTCAAGGCCTGGATCTATCAGCATTCCATCCTGCCCCGAGTCCTGTGGCCTCTGCTGGTTTACGCTGTTCCATTGACCACAGTTGAGTCCCTCGAAAGGAAGATCAGCGGCTTTCTCCGCAGGTGGCTTGGCCTTCCCCGCAGCCTCAACAGTGCTGCACTGTATGGGACCAGTAACATCTTGCAGCTCCCATTCAGTGGCCTCACGGAAGAGTTTATGGTGGCGCGAACAAGAGAGGCACTGCAGTACAGGGACTCCAGGGACCAGAAGGTGTCATCGGCTGGCATCGAGGTAAGAACATGGAGGAAATGGAGGGCGGAGAAAGCAGTGGAGGTGGCAGAGTCACGCCTAAGGCAAAAGGCATTGGTGGGATCATGGTAACTGGCAGAGCGGGTTCGGGATACTTCCCTAAGACACCATCTAATCCAGGAAGAGGTCCGAGCAGGTGTGGAGGAAGAGCTTGTGAGCAGGACAGTGGGGCACCAGCAGCAGGGAGCGTGGACAAGGTGGGAGAGCGTACCGCAGCACAGGATTACCTGGTCAAACATCATGCAGGCAGACTTCCAGCACGTCCGGTTCCTTGTCCAAGCTGTCTACGATGCCCTACGATGCCCAGCAAACCTCCACGTCTGGGGCAAGAGCGAGACACCTTCCTACCCACATTGTTCTGGAAGAGGATCATTAGAACATCTCCTCAGCAGCTGCCCAAAGTCTCTTGGGGAAGGTCGCTATGTGTGGCGCCATGACCAGGTGCTCAAGGTGGCTGCTGAGAGCATAGCCACTGCCATCGGTAACAGCAAACACCATCATGCCCCAAAGAAATCGATCACTTTTGTCAAAGCTGGAGAGAAGCCCCGACCACAACCAAAAACAAGGACGGGCCACCTCTACACAGCCACTGACTGGCAGCTGCACGTCGATCTGGGCAAACAGCTGAAATTTCCACAGCACATCACAGCAACATCACTCCGGCCAGACATGATCATCACCTCTGAAGTGACAAAACAGCTGATCATTCTGGAACTGACAGTGCCCTGGGAAGAGCGCATTGAAGAGGCTAATGAGAGGAAGCGCGCAAAGTACCAGGAACTGGTGGAGATGTGCCAGGAAAGAGGCTGGAAGACATACTATGAGCCCATGGAGGTGGGCTGTAGAGGCTTTGCTGGACGCTCACTCTGCAAAGTCCTCAACCAGTTGGGCATTACGGGGCTGGCAAAGAAGAGGGCCATTCAATCTGCAAGTGAAGCCGCAGAGAAAGCCACTAGGTGGCTTTGGATTAAGAGGGCTGATCGGTGGGCGGTTGCTGCTGGGGCGCAAGTCGGGGCTTGATCAACCCCGGCTGGGCCGCCTGGGCGAGGGTGTCTGATGTTGTGAGACCCGAAACACCCGATGACCCCAGGTCACATCACTGAGGATGTGTCCCAGCGCATCTTGAAGATGTATCTTTCATACTGTGTTCTTTTTTTCATTGTACCGCTGCTGGCAAATTCATTTCACTTGCAGTTTGTGTGTGTGATGAATAAAACTGATATTGATTGAAAACATTTTCTAAAAAAAGGATTTCTTTACTGCAAAAATGTATAGTATTTTATTTGCAGTTTTTGCAAGCTCCTTTATAACATTTTACATAACATTTTACAACAGTACAACTTGAATATTAAAACAAGGACAACTTGATCAGCCCATTCCACCCACTCATTACTCTTGACTCAACCAAAATGATTTCTGAAATATTGGTCATAAATTTGGCGCATAAATGCTCCAAAATAATGCTCCAAATGCACCAGAGAGCATCTAAAACCCCAAAGCTTCCAGGGCCCGCTCAAGGCCGCGAGGGACTTTGCATTCATGATGTGTGCTGCGCGCACATTATTTCACTAAAACATTTTGTAGTCCTGTCATGCCACCCCACTTTTTGAAAAGCTTCGTACGGGCCTGTGTCACAATCTACCTAAGTACCAGCTGCTAGGAGATGGATTTTTACTGAATTCCCCGCTAACCACTACTTTTTAAATCATATCCATCAACGTTTTAAATCTTTTGTCAATGCAAAAAATCTGGTTGAATCATGGCACAAGAATCTGCAGATACTGGAGATACTGCAAAAAAGAAGACACAAATTGCTGGAGTAATTTGAGGGCGGGAAGGTGGCGCAGCGGTAGAGTTGCTGCCTGACAGCACCAGAGACCTGGGTTTGATTCTGACTACGGGTGCTTGTCTGTATGGAGTTTGTACGTTCTCCCCGTGATCTGCGTGGGTTTTCGCCGAGTACTGCGGTTTCCTGCCACACTCCAAAGACGTACAGGTTTGGAGGTTAATTGGCTTGGTATAAATGTAAAATTATCCCTAGTGTGTGCAGGGTGGTGTTAATGTGTGGGGATCGCTAGTCAATGCGGACTAGGTGGACCGAAGGGGCCTGTTTCAGTCCTGTATCTCTAAACTAAACTAAACTCAGGCAAATAGTGCAGATGGGGCATCAAGGTCACATGGGCAAGTTGGGCCAAAGGGCCTGTTTCCTGACTGCATCATTCTATGACTTTAAAACTATAACTATAAGTATTAAAGTGATTATGTCATATTGAAAAGATCCAGGTCTTGATCAAGCTTTTGAAGATATGTGCAGCAACGAATTGATGGGCCTGTCTCACTTACGTGATTTTTCGGCAAGTGCCGGCACCTATCATAGGTCATTGCAGGTTGCCGAAAATTTTCAACATGTTGAAAATCCAGCGGCGACCAGAACAAGGTACGACTCTTTGGGCGACTACTCACGACCATACAGGCTTCACCCCGTGACATGTCGCCAGGGTGTCGCCTGTGTGGTCGTGAGTAGTCTCCTCAGTCGCCCAAAAGAGTCGTAGTGATTTTCTGGTCGCCGCTGAATTTTTAACAGGTTGAAAATTTTAGCCGACCTGAAACGGCCTATAACAGCTGCTGGCAGTCGCCGAAAAAGTCGCATAAATGGAACAGGCCCTTAAAGGAAACTATTTGCAGAATGTAATGGCTGGAATAGACTGGAAGGTGGGTGAGCAAGAGGGTAGATTAGTGTAGTTTAGACTGGAGATACAGCATGGAAACAAGCCCCTCGGCCCACCGAGTCCACACCGACCAACAATCACCATGTACACTAGTTCCATCCTACAATTCACAGAAGCCAATTAACTGACAAACCTGCACATCTTTGGACTGCGTGAGGAAACCAGAGCACCTGGAGAAAACCCACGCGGTCACAGGGAGAACATACAAATTCCGTACAGGTAGCAGCTGAGGTCAAGATTGAACCCAGGTCCCTGGTGCTGTAAGGCAGCAACTCGACCGTTGTCAACCTCATGTTGTCACTGTTGTAACTGAGCAAGAGAGGAACAATAGGCCCGACAAAAGATGGAGCTGGCTGATATCCAAGGTTATACTGTAAATAGTACATACTTGAACAGTACATAAACCATTTCAATATATTTGTCTGTCCCTAAATCCCTTTCTTGGATAATCCCAGGCATAATTACTTTTTTTTTATTTTTTTAATACTTATAATTTCAGTTTAGTTTTGTGTAGTTTAGAGATACAGTGCGGAAACAGGCCCTTCAGCCCTCGGAATCCGCGGCAACCAGTGATACCCACACATTAACACATTTTACATTTATACTAAGCCAATTAACCTACAAACATGTACGTCCTTGGAGTGTTACACAAAAAGCTGGAGAAACTCAGCAGGTGCAGCAGCATCTAAGGAGCGAAGGAGATAGGCGACGTTTCGGGTCGAGACCCTTCTTCAGACTGGTCAGGGATCAGGGAAACGAGAGATATAAACAGTGATGTGGAGAGATAAGGAACAATGAGTGAAAGATATGCAAAAAAGTATTGGTGACAAAGGAAGCAGGCCATTGTAAGCTGTTTGTGGTGTGAAAATGAGAAGCTAGTGCGACTGGGGAGGGGGGGGGGGGGGAGGGTTTTTTTTTTAAGGACCAACTCTGCTAGGCGGAGGAGGGTGTCAGTGGATGGGTATGGGTTGCTCCTCTGGTCGAGGAAGTACCGGAGGGCTTTGAGACCATCCTGGTGGGGGATGCAGGTGTATAGTGACTGGACGTCCATGGTGAAGATGAGAGGATGGGGGCCTGGACAACGGAATGTGCAGAGCCGACGGAGAGTGTCTGAGGTGTCTTGAACATAGGTGGGGAGGGATTTAACAAAGGGGGATAGGATGGAGTCAAGGTATGTGGAAATGTGTTCGGTGGGGCACGAACAGGCAGAGACAATGGGTCTGCCGGGGCAGTCGGGTTTGTGGATTTTGGGGAGAAGGTAAAATCGGGCTGTGCGGGGCTGGGGAACGATGAGGTTGGAGGCTCGGGGGGGTAGGGAGCCGGAGTTGATGAAGCCGGTTATGGTGCTCGAGATGGTGGCCTGGTGCTCGTCAGTGGGGTCATGGTCCAGGGGTAAGTAGGAGGAGGTGTCCGAGAGTTGGCGCGTGGCCTCTGCTTTGTAGAGATCGACACGCCAGACTACCACAGCACCTCCCTTGTCGGCGGGTTTGATAACCCAGTCTGGGTTGTTGCGGAGTGAGTCAATGGCAATACGTTCGGAGGGGGAGAGATTGGAGTGAGACAGGGGAGTGGAGAAGTCGAGGCGGTTGATGTCCCGACGGCAGTTCTGAATAAAGAGTTCTAAAGCTGGAGGGCCACGAGGGGGGGTCCACGAGGAGGGGGTACGTGGGAGACAGGAAAAGGGATCATCAGTGGGGGGCGAGGACTTGTTCCCGTGGAAGAACGCTGTGATCCCTGACCAGTCTGAAGAAGGGTCTCGACCCGAAACGTCGCCTATCTCCTTCGCTCCTTAGATGCTGCTGCACCCGCTGAGTTTCTCCAGCCTTTTGTGTGACCCTCGATTCTCCAGCATCTGCAGTTCCTTCTTTAACAATACGTCCTTGGAGTGTTGGAGGAAACCGAAGATCTTGGATAAAACCATCGCGGTCACGGGGAGAACGTACAAACTCCGTACAGACAACACCCGTAGACGAGATCGAACCCGGGACTTTGGCGCTGTAAAGCAGCAACTCTACCGCTGCGCCAGCGTGCCGCCCTCATTGATCCAAATCTGCACAGTGCTTATCTATTCCGTCTTCATTTCCTGCCCTTCAAATGCAATTAATCGGAAATTTTTACATTATCAAGTTCTACTTAAGGAAAGACAGATGCAAAATGCAGGAGTAACTCCGCGGATCAGGCGGCATCTCTGGAGGAAACGAACAGGTGACATTTCGAGTCGGGACCCTACTCCAGCCCGACGAAGGGTCTCGACCCAAAAGGTCACCTATTCCTTTTCACCGGAGGTGCTGCCTGACCTGTTGAGTTACTCTTGCATTTTGTATCTGTCTTCGGTGTAAATCAGCATCGGCCCATTTTGCACATAGCTACACATTTTGTCTACTTAAGGAAAACACATTAAATCCCAATTTCCACTGGAATTGATCCCATTAGAGGGGTCCTTTTCCTTAGGCATCCCCTAGCAGCCCTTGAAGTAGATATTTGGAGCCTTACATTGACTAAAAGGCTGCTCGGTGCAATTCGTCACCGTTGATATTTGGTGACAATTGACCGGTGAAACAGAGATGCCCTTCGAACATTTTAGAGGGAAGTTTAACTGGCCATTTGGAAAAGCGTTCAGAAAGTTTACAAAAAAATGTCACAATGTCCAAGAAAATTGAAGAAGAAAGCCTTAAATGTCTGACTCTCAACAAGTCATGATTTGCCGGGCTGATTGTGAAATATGATGGTAGCTGTCAAAATGATTGATCAGGAGTGTGGCCGCTTTTTGTGTTTTCCTCGCTGGCTGGGGAGAGAGGAATGAAATCAAGTAAGATTTGGCTTCCAATTACTGAACATTTCAGGATCCTGAAAATTAAAAACCTTCCGAAAATCCGAATGGAAATAGCCAATGCTGGAAACACTTAGGTGGTCAAACAGCAACCTAGGGAAATAGAAAGGTGGTCAATAACCTTTCATTTGAAGATAGACACAAAATGCCGGATGAACTCAGCGGTTCAGGCAGCATTTCTGGAGAGAAGGAATGGGTGACGTTTCGGGTCGAGACCCTTCTTCAGACTGGGAGTCAGGGGAGGGGAAAACGGGAGATATAGACAGCAATATTTTTTTGCATATCTTTCACTTCTTTGTTCCACATCTCTCTGTATCGCCATCTATATCTCTCATTGCCCTATTCCCTTGACTCTCAGTCTGATAAAGGGTCTCCACCTGAAACGTCAGCCATTCCTTCCCTCCAGAGAAGCTGCCTGAACCGCTGAGTTACTCCAGCATTTTGTGTCTATCTTCAAATGAGTTACTCCAGCTTTTTGTCTCTATCTTCGCCATAGTGTATGTAGGTATTTTAATCATTTAGCATAAGACCCACAGAATATATGCATCTGAAAAACTGTAATATGTTGTCCTAATGTTCCCCCTGAATATAGTTTAGTTTAGATTAGTTTAGATTAGATTAGTTTAGTTTAGTTTAGTTTATTGTCACGCGTAAACTAAACTATTGTCACGAGGTACAGTGAAAAGCTTTTGTTGCTAACCAGCCAGCAGAAAGGCAGGAACAATAGGGGTAAAATATTGGCATAAAATATGAAGTGTGGTCCTGAAGATCTGTAATACACTACGATTCAAAAAGCTTCCTGATCCATCTACAATGCATTTGAACAAGGGCAGTGCCACGCTTGAACTTGAAGGGCAAACAATGGCGCAGGAGAGGTAAATGCCAATGCCCTTAGCAACATGGACGCCGAGAGAGACTGCAATGCAAATGGAGGTGCCGCCATTTGAGGGAGTGTGGCTAATGTTTGCGAATTGCCGTGTACCTGTCTGGAGGAGATGTAAAGAAAAGGAGATGAGAAAAAAAAATTACTTAAGGGAATATGCCAACAAGACCCGGGGGCAAAAGTTAATTAGGGGAGAGAAGAGAGGAACTCTTGAATATATTATCGAATGAGCATCCAGAGCCCTCGAGGGCAGAAAATTCCAAAGATTCCCGACACACTGAATAAAATAAAAATATTTCCTCAACTTCAGTCCTGGATAATTTAGTTTAGTGATACAACACGGAAACAGGCCCTTCGACCCAACGAGTCCACGCCGACCAGCGATCCCTGCTCACTAACACCATCCTACATACAGTAGGGTCAATATGCAATATTTACCAAGCCAATTAACCTACAAACTTGTACATCCTTTGGAGTGTGGGAGGAAACCAGAGCACCCGGAGAAAGCCCACGCAGGTCATGGGGAGAACGTACAAACTCCGTACAGACAGCACCCATAGTCAGGATGGAACCCGGGTCTCTACCGCTGCGTCACCGTGCTGCCCCCGGGGTGTGGAAGAGTAATTAGACACCTCTAGATCCATTGCTGTTCATTGTTGGGGAACGGCACACACAGGCAGTGGCAATGGGGTGAGCTAGGTGGGTGGGGTAGTTGGTGCTGATGAGGTTGCAGTAGAGACCTGTTAAAGGGTTGAGGAAGAAGGGCAACACAACCTTGGGTGGATTTGGTTGGTATCCTGTTGATTGGGAATAGAATTAGGGGGAGTGGGGTGGATAAGGATTCAGGTGAATATTTATTTCCTTAATTATCCCAGTCCTTTAGATTAGTTTTTAGTTCAGAGATGCAATGCGGAAGCAGGCCCTTTGGCCCACCGAGTCCACACTGACCAGTGATCCCCGCACTTTAACACTCCGCAACGCACGCTAGGGACAATATACATTTGTACCAAGCCAATTAGCTGACAAACATGTACGTCTTTGGGGTGTGGGAGGAAACTGGAGCGTCTGGAGAAAACCCATGCAGGTCACAGGGAGAACGTACAAACTCTGCACAGACAGCACCCGTAGTCAGGGTCGAACCCAGGTCTCTGGCTCTACAAGGCAGCAACTCTACCACTGCACCACTCTAGCTGGATAGCTGGTTCAATTCCCCGGCATTCTTTTCCATCTCAGTTCATTCTGAGTAAACAAGATCGCAGTTTCTTTTTTTCCTGAATTATCCCAGTCCTGTATTTTGCAAGAAAGGGAAAAAAAGTCATAATGTCATAAGTGATTGGAGAAAATTAGGCCATTCGGCCCATCAAGTCTACTCAGCCATTCAATCGTGGCTGATCTATCTCTCCCTCCTAGCCCTATTAACCTGCCTTCTCCCCATAAACCCTGACACCCGTACTAATGAAAAAAAAGTTGTCCCCTCATGATGTTCCCATCATTGTCCCAATGATGTTCCCTCATCGAGTCTGCACCAACCATCTGCCAGCAATGCACACTAATCTTACGTTAATCCCACTTTTATTACACAGTGTATGGTATCAAATGCAAATGTGATGCGGAAATCACATCAGAATTTCAAGGGTGACTCGTGATGTGAGAGTGGTTGATCAAAATGCAGAACAAACAGTGTCATGGCAATTTAATTTCCAGGCAGATTCGCTTTATTAATAATATGAAAGACTGAAATTGTTAGAAATTGTCTGCAGGTCAGGCAGCATTTGTGGAATATGCTCTCGCCACAAATGCTGAGTGATTCCAGTACATTTGTTTTTTACTTCGCATTTACGGCAGCAGTAGATCTATGATCTGCATGCATTGTACTAATTGATTTCTCAACCTGACACTGCCGGTTATGCTTGGCCAGGCCGACCTTGCAACGTCGCCAGGACAATGGGCCTTCATGGTCAAGGTTGAGAAACTCTGCATTTATAACAACTGGGACTGCCATATGTTGAAAGAATGAAGTGGCTGGGCATGTATACACTGGAATTTAGAAGGATGAGAGGGAATCTTATTGAAACATATCAGATTATTAAGGGATTGGACTCGCTAGAGGCAGGAAACATGTTCTCGGTGTTGGTGGAGTCCAGAACCAGGGGCCACAGTTTAAGAATAAAGGGTAGGCCATTTAGAACGGAGATGAGGAAAAAACTTTCTCACCCAGAGAGTTGTGAATCTGTGGAATTCTCTGCCTCTGAAGGCAGTGGAGGCCGATTCTCTGGATGCTTTCAAGAGAGAGTTAGATAGAGCTCTTAAAGATAACGGTAAGGGATATGGGGAGAAGGCAGGAACGGGGTTCTGATTGTGGATGATCAGCCATGATCACATTGAATGGCGGTGCAGGCTCGATGGGCCGGATGGCCTACGCCTGCACCTATTGTCTGTTGTCTGTTGTCTATTGAAAATGTTGCTAAATCGGGTGACTCTTGCCTGCCGTCGCAGTGTGCTATTTCTATACACTTGTACTATTCCTAAGATGTGCTTATGTTTTGTAATGCCTGTACTGGACTGTATGAAAAATGAATGTCACTGTACCTCTGTACATGCAACAATAAAGTACCACTGAGCCATTGAGCACCAAAGAACAACTTCAAAGACGTACAGGTTTTGTAGGTTAATTGGCTTGCTAAAATTGTAAATTGTCCCTAGTGTGTGTAAAGTGGTGTTAATGTCCCAGGATTGCTGGTCGGTGAGGAATCGGTGGGCTTAAGGGCCTGTTTCCGCATTGTATCTCTGAACTAAACCTTAAAAAATTCATGCACATATTCACCAGCCCTCCTTTTCATTGCACCCCTTAAGAAATATACCACATCTTTCAAGGCCAGGCATCAACCACATAGTATTATGTGAATGGACGGAAGTGATGGGGGGGGGGGGGGGGGGGGTGAATTGGTGCTGGTTGAGGGAGTGGAGGAGCTAGGGTGAATGACCATGAATGGCAGCTTAAAGGCAAATGGTACAGTTAGGGTAGGAAGGAACTGCAGACGCTGGTTTAGTACATCGAAGAGAGACACAAAATTCTGGAGTAACTCAACGGGACAGGCAACATCTCTGGACAGAAGGAATAGGTGACTTTTCGGGTTGAGACCCTTCTTCAGACTGAGGGTCAGGAGAGAGGGATACACAGAGATAAGGAAGAGTAGGGTGTTCAAACAAGATATCCAAGGGGATGGAGATCAAGGAAGATGTAGAATAGATCATCGTTAGCTAGGAGAAGGTGACAACGAAGCATACAGAGAGAAAACGTAATCTGGGGGACAGTCAGACTGGTCGGAGAACTAGGAAGTGGTAGGGATAGAGAGAGAGGGAAAGCAAGGGTTACTTGAAGTTAGCTAAGTCAATATTCATACCGCTGGGTTGTAAGCTGCCCAAGCGAAATATGAGGTGCAGTCCCTCCAATGCGCGCTGGGCCTCACTATGACAATGGAGGAGGCCCAGGGCAGAAAGGTCAGTGTGGGAATGGGAGGGGGAGTTAAAGTGTTGAGCAACTGGGAGATCAGGTAGGTTTAAGGGCCTGTCCCACTTGGACGACCTAATCCACGGGTTTAGAAGACCCTAGACGAGTTGAAAAAAATGTCAAGGTTCTGTTGACTTGCCTCCTATGACCTCCTACAAATATGTCTACGACCTCCTACAACTATGTCTGTGATCTCCTACGACTATGTCTACGGCCTCCTACGACCCCCCTCAACCTCAGTCTTCCATACCTAAGACCAACTACGACTAGCTACGAGTGGAAAATGATCACATGATAAAATGATGTAATGTTTGGATTTTTTTTCTTGGGTCAGTTACCGACCTACGAATATCTACGACCATCATCACGACCTGCTATGACCTACCTACGACCTACGTATGTGTAAAAAGCTTTGATTTTTTCCATGCCGACCTTTCTTTTACTCGTGGACATTTTTTTATCAGGCTGGAAAAAACGCCGCGACCTACTTGAGGCCACGAGTACGTGGAGACCACTCACGAGCATGAGGAAAAGTTACGAAGACCTCCTACGACCTCCTAAGACCTCGTGGCGACCATGCTGCGAGTATGTCAAGGGCAAACTCGTCAGAGATCGGCAATTAGGTCGTGAAAGAGGGACAGGAGCTTTGGGGGGACTGTGCTGAGATGGCAAGTCTTCACTAGGGTGCAGATAAATGAAGACCAACAGACAGTGATGGAGACAAACTTACACAGTGCTGGCCACCCAGAATATAAACGGGAGGAGGCTTAAAGGCTTTTATCTTCCCGAAGAAAATTGCAACAAAAGCAAGAAAGCTTTTCATGTCATACTTTAAAGTAGTAAAATGCAGGTAAATTATTTTAATAAGGTAGCAAAATAAGCTTGCAATCCAAGACTTTTGTTCCCAAGCCAAGATCGTGCTTGATATGTCAGCCTCTTACATTTTATATCTTAAGTGGGATAGTCAGCATCTCTGGAGAGAAGAAATGGGTAATGTTACTGGTCGTGACCCTTCTTCTAAAGAATGTCTACGTCTCCCTCTCCCCGGACTCTCAGTCTGAAGAAGGGTTTCATCCCGAAACATCACCCATTCCTTCTCTCCAGAGATGCTGCCTGTCCCGCTGAGTTACTCCAGCTTTTTGTCTCTATCTTCGGTTTAAACAAACATTTGCAGTTAGTTCCTTCCTATATATAGGTGTGTGCATGCGTGCATGTGTGTGTGTGTGTGTGTGTGTGTGTGTATATTATGAACGTGTGTGCATTTGTGTGTGTGTGTGTGTGTGTGTGTGTGTGTGTGTGTGTGTGTGTGTGTGTGTGTGTGTGTGTTTGTGTTTGTGTATGTGTGTTGCACGTGCGTGCATATTATGTATGTGTGTGCATTTGGGTGTGTGCGCGTGCGTGTCCGTGTCTTGGTGTCCATGTGTAACTCTTTGTGTGTAATGTGCATGCATCTTTTTGCATTCTTGCATCTGTGTACATCTCTCTTTTTCCACTTTTCCGTGTGTGTCGGTCTGTACATTTCCCTTTTTATTTAGTCCTTTATGTGTGTATTTTTGAGTTCTATGTTTCTGGATGCATGTCTCTCTCTGGATCTTAGGTGTATATATATCTACCTCCTAGATGTTGATATATCTACCTGTACCTCTCTTTGCAGCTGTGTATCTGTCCACGCCTATATGTATGTCTGTGTGTGCAAGTGCATGTGTGCCCATGTGTCTTTCTGTGGGTCTTCATCTCCGTTTCTCTCTGCTTCTTTGATTGTGTGTGTCTTTCTATATATGTGTGTGTGTGTGTATATGCCGTGTGCATGTATGAAAGGTAGACACAATAAGCCAAAGTAACTCAGCAGGGCAGGCAGCATCTCTGGAGAGAAGGAATGGGCGCCGTTACGGGACGAGGCCCTTCTTGCGACCGAGGTTCAAGGGGCGAAGGAAAGGAGAGATATGGAAGGGTAAGGTGTGAGAACGAGAGATCTGAGGAGACAAGGATCAAGGAACATGTAGAATGGATCATTGTTAGCTGGGGGAAGGTGTCAACGAGGTACACAAATTAGAATGTAATCAGGAAGACAGTCAGACTAGTCGGAGAACCGCGCTGTGGGAGGATGGGGAGAGAGAGGGATAGCAAGGGTTACGTGTGTGACGTGCGTGTGTCCCTCTGTCTTCCTGTGCCTGTGCATGAGTTGGTGTATGTGTGTGTGTGTCTGTGTGTCTATATCTGTATCTATTTATGTGTGTGTGTGGCTAATTAAAAATGTGAAAGTGTGCAGTCGAGTCCTGCTTCCCTGTAAGCCTCCCTGCCAAGAGTTGCCAGTTCTTCTGTCAGCGATCCAAGTGTTTAGACTTCAGAGGGCCTCCTGCCAAGCCATGTTGCAAGGCATTGTGGGAGCCAGGAGCCCTGGAGGTGCAGTTGATTCTTTTATGTGTAAAACATATTTTCCAAATGAAAAATTCATACAGTTATCAGGAGTTTCATTCTCTTCAAAGGCTGTGCCGGCACACGGGTCTGGAATTAACTGCTTCGTCGACACAAAATGCGGGCTTTAAGCAAAGGGAAAGCGCTGGATTCAGCAGAAATCGGCCAGTTCTGTGGGAAGAGCCGTGCCGCGCTGCAGGGAATTAAAGCGCGAGAGGCTGGAGTCCGTGGCCCTTGGTGGGACCCCTTCAGGTGGACCGAGTTCATTCCACCAAGATCCACACAGCTCAGGAAAAGTCACGTGGAACAAAAAGTTTGACATAAAATGCTATAATGGGTAACTCAGCGGGTCAGGCAGCATCCCTGGAGAAAAGGAATATAGGTCGCTGTCTTCTTATGTCTCTTCTCTAATTCCCCATTAATTCTTTTTTAATAAAATTAAAGTTTGTCCTTGTAAGTTTATCTACATTTCTCCTGACAATACCCCCAGAGCGTATCGACAGTTTGGATGTAACATAAAGGCAGGTGGGACTATTGTAGATTGCCCATGTTAGCTGGTGTGGGCAATTTGGGTCAAAGGGCCTGTTTCTGTACTGTGTGACTATGACTCTATTTTACAAGAACATCTGGCCCTTCCTGTACTCTCTCCACACAATGGGCACTTAGTCATACAGTGTGGAAATAGGCCTAACTTGCCCACACCGGCCAACAAGTCCCAGCTACACTAGTTCCACCTGTCTACGCTTTGTCCATATCCCTCCAAACCTGTCCTTTCCATGTATCTGTCTAACTGTTTCTTAAAGGTTGCGATAGTCCCAGCCTCAACCACCTCCTCTGGCAGCTTGTTCCATGCACCCACCACCCTTAACGTGAAAAAGTCACCCCTCAGGTTCTTATTAAATCTTTTCCCCCTCACCTTGAACCAATGTCCTCCGGTCTTCGATTCCCCTACTCTGGGCAAGAGACTCTGTGCATCTACCCGATCTATCCCTCTCGTGATTTTGTACCCCTCTAAAAGATCACCCTTCATCCACTGCGCTCCAAGGAATAGAGACCCAGCCTGCTCAACCTCTCCCCACAGCTCAGGCCCTCTAGTCCTGGCAACATCCTCGTAAATCTTCTCTGTACCCTTTCCAGCTTCCCACGTCCGTCTTCAGGGCCTTATGCATTCTCTGCTCGATTCAACTAAAATGCGTTGGCAAAGTGCACCGACTGATACACAGGTGACAGGAGGAGCTCAGACAGGTTGTGTTTAGCATTTCACAGCTCTTTTCCAACTGTGCGCATCACGCACCTCGTACATCAGCACAAGGACCACAATGACGCACTGGCTCCTTATGCCAAGCTTTTTCAATCCTGTTGCTTGGTCATCACTGTTTGCACATCTGATTAAAAATAATCCAAATAAAAATGTTTCCAAAAACTGAAAATATAATTATTATTCCTCTACGAATTTAAACATAATCGTGATCCTTTATTCATGTTATTCCCTTTATCTTGTACCGGCGGCTCGATTGCAATCAAGTATTGTCTTTCCGCTGACTGGTAACCGCGCAACGATAGCCTAACACTGTACCTCAATATACACATGACATTAAACTTAGTCAAGCTTGAATGGGATCGGAGAAGATTTACGAGGATGTTGCCAGGACTAGAGGTACTGAGCTATAGGGAGAGGTGGAGAGTCTCTATTCCTTGGAGCGCAGGAGGATGAGGGTTGACTCTATAACACTAATAAACTAAACTAATTAGATCGACAGACCTAGATAGAGTCTATGTGCAGAGGATGTTTCCTGTAGTGGAGAGTCTAAGGACAAAGGGCTCAGCTCCAGAATAATAGGACGGAGGATGGAGATGAGGAGAAATCTCTTTAGCCAGAGGATGGTGAATGTGTGGAATTAATTGCAACAGATGGCTGTGGTGCCATGTTGTTGGGTATTTTCAAAGCAAGATTGATAGGTTCTTCATTAGCAAGTGCGTCAAAGGTTATAGGAGAAGGCAGGAGAATGGGGTTGAGAGGGAAGAATAGATCACCCATGATCGAATGGTGGAGCAGACTGGATGGGCTGAATGGCCTATTTCTGTTATTATGTCTACTATTCTGCTACTATGATCGGGTCTTCAACCCAAATTATTCATTGTATTGTGGACATTAACCAGATCATCCTTGAAGAGTTGGCAAACATTAAGAAACCCCCCACAAAGTTCTGGTAATTTAATGGGTTAAGGGGCTGTCCCACTGCGGTAACCTAATTTGCGAGTTTTCTAAACGTTTATGAGAGTTTGAAAAAATGTCATGTTGAAGACCTCCTTCGAATATGTAGAAGACCTCCTTTGACTGTTGAAGACTAGCTTCGATTAGCTACGACTAGCTTCAGTAAAATTGGACTCGGAATAGTGGAGAGTGAAGACGACCTCCTTCGACCTCATTTCGACTATGTTGGAATCTATCTACGACTATCTTTGACGACCTTTGCTTATCCTTGACTACCCTCGATTACCTACGAATAACATGCCAACCTACTACGACCTACTTCAACTAAACCTACTAGTAAAAAAAGTATAGATTTTTTCCATGGCGACCTCGCTGGGATTTTTGAACGTTGAAAAATACGCCGCGAACTAGCTGAGGCCTTGAGTATGCGGGGACTACCCTCGAGCATGAAGGAGAGTTACAAAGATTTCCTAGGACCTCGTGTCAATCATGCTGCGAGTATGAGTCGAGGGCAAACTCACCAGAACTCGCGGATTAGGTCGCCGCAATGGGACAGCCCCTTTAGACAGCATCTCTGGAGGACGTGGATGGGCGGATGTTTCAATTTGTGATCCTTCTACAAGCTGATTGTACTGGAGAGGGGGAGAAAGTAGGAACAATGTTGGAGGCGGTAAAAAAAGTGGCAAGTGATAGATGGATACAGGTGAAGGGGATTTGATTAGCAGATGTGTGGACAAAGGCTAAAGCTGAAAGGAGGTGAAAAGATGTCAGATAAGGAGATAACAGCTTGCAGCCCAGTGGTATGAATATTGATTTCTCTAACATCACTAACCCCGGCATTCCCTCTCTCTCTTTCCCTCCCCCACCTAAGACACACCAGCTTCTCGTTTTCACCCAACGAACAGCTAACAATGGCCTGTTTCATTTATCATCGTTACTTTTTTGCAAAACTTTCAGTCGTTGTTTTTTAATCTCTCTACATCATCGTTTATATCTCTTTGTTTCCCTTTTTCCTGACTAGTCTAAAGAAGGGCCTCGCCCTGAAACGTCAACCATCCCTTCTCGCCAAAGATGCTGCCTGGCCCGCTGAGTTCCTCCAGGTTTTTGTTTCTATCCTTATCCCTCAGTGTGTTTCTCACTCACTGCACCACTAGTTGGGTACCAGCATTTATCACCAGCCTGCGCTGACGTAAATTGCTCATTTCTAAGCTTCCCCCAGTCTAGTTTCAGTAAAAACACTGAACCAAGCCCTTGAAACAATTAATCTTATCAAAACCGTGTTAAAGTTCAACTACTGTATCTATCCCACCGCAGGTTTGATCCGCGTGTCTCCCTGTTCAAGCCCTCTAGGACTCGCTCAGACAGAGACACTCCAGATGTTCATGCAGTCCAAAGCGTTCTCCCAGAAGATCGACACTGAGCCTCGTGGTAGCGGACTTTCATATGTCCCGGGACCTCGAGGGGCCGAACCACACGGGGGTGGTCTCTTAATAACCCAATTACAGATATCAATTAACCCCATACATAACAGGCATTTCCCTAACCCAATGATACAACAGCTCATACATTGTATACGAAAGAAAGCTCTCAAAGGAAGCAAACAAGAACAAACATTGAAACATGTGCCCTGAGATTCAAACTATTTCTCCAAGGCTCAATGGTTCGACCAATCATCATTTAACAGGATGTTCGTCTTGCAACATTATGTATACAGATTTACAATGCTTTTTCAGCGACCCAATAGAAATGATGCATTTAAGGTTAGTTTGCAAAACCACTATGAACTCCTTGCCATCCTGCTTATCAGTCTGAGCCTAGAGTGGCTGGCGCCAATCAAAGCCTGTAAAGTTCAACTGACTAGAGTTAAGCAATTCTGACAAGTGCAGGGATCCTCCATTTAATGGTGTCTTTAATTTAGCCAATTTTAACAATCCCCCTTTTATCATTTATGATAACTCATCATAAATGATAACTCCAAAATACAATGATGACTGCTATACTTTAACAATGCTCGAACAAGAAGATGTTGATGTAGCTTCCCAGAATCTTGTCAAGCATCCCGAGTTTTCATGGGCAACTTCACAAGTTCCGTCTGAGGCGTCTTCATCTCCCGAGTTTTTGTGCGCGCGAATTCCCTCCATCTGTCTTGATAGTCCATTGGTCCTTGATTATAATTCCTAAGAAAACCTGGGAGAAGACAAGTTACCTACTGATACCTTCACTATTACTTTTACAATGATGAAGATGCACCCAAGCATTTCTTCCCTCTACCTTTAATGTGGTCGGAGTCATTAAAAGAACTTGGTACGGTCCTTCCCAACGAACTTCTGATCCTTTCCTTACCCAATTCTTCACTAAGACATAGTCTCCAGGTTTTACTTTAATGGAAGTTACTCGTGAAGGCATATCCTCATAGGCTGCCCTCACTCTGCAATGTAAATCCCTTTAGGCTCTTGTCAAGGCTAAGATATAGTCGGTCATCTCTGCAGTCATATGGTGGAAATTAACTATTTTCATTGCATTTTGGTTCCAAGGCGTTTTCAGGGGTCTACCGTAAATAATTTCAGCTGCGCTTAATCTAGATTTTCCTACAGCCGTGTCTCTCATCTGAAATTGTGCTATTGGGAGTAATTTAATCCATCTAAATCCACTCTCCGCCTTTAATTTGGCTAATTTGGTTTTAAGGGTCTGGTTTGCCATTTCTACAAGTCCGGCAGCCTGTGGTCGATAAGCACAGTGTAATTGCTGCTGGATCCCCAGTTATTCACAAAATTCTTTATTGATTTGTTCAATAAAGTGTGGACTGTTATCTGAGCTAAGAAGAATGGGAATGTCAAATCTAGGGACAATTTCTCTCATTAGCACCTTGACGACAGTAGCCGCTTTATTGTCAAGGGTTGGGTAGGCTTTGATCCACCTGCTGAATACATTGACTATGACAAGAACGTATTTGTATCCGTGGCATCTTTCTAATTCAATATAGTCCATTTGCAATGTCTCAAAAGAACCCATAGGCAATGGTGTTATCCCTGCTTCACATCCTATTCCTTTCCCTAGATTGTACTGCTGGCAGACCAGGCAATTACTGCTTACCCTTTGAGCAAAAGATTGTAATTTGGATGCCACCAAGTAGCTAATAGAGTGTCCCCTACTGCTCTTGCACCATAATGATTGCATAGTGCATACACTCACTAACCCATACGGCCAATGAGTCTGTCATGCAAGTTTGCCATGCTGGAGTGGTCCACAGCCTAGTCATACAATCCAGTATACATCCCAGTTGTCTCCATCTTTCCTTATCTCCGTCAGTAGCCTCTTCTTGTAATCAAACGATTTCTTGGATGATTGACATCAGTTTCTCCAAGGGGGACATTAGTTACATTTTTAGTCTGCCTCATCATTCTAGGTACCACCACCTTACATTCCCATGATACATTTTTTAGCTACTAAATCGGCATTATGATTTCCAATGTCTACTGGGGTCTGTCCTTTAGTATGGGCACTACAGTTTATTATTGAGATTTGTCCGGGTAGCATTAAGGCCTTCAATAAATTTATCACCAATTGTTTGTGTGATATTTGGGTCCCTGCAGAAGTTAGTAATCCCCTATTTTTTTTTCCATAATTGTCCGAAATCATGCACCACCCCAAATGCATATCGAGAATCAGTGTAAATGTTGACTTTTAGATCTTCCCCAATAATACAAGCCCTAATTAAAGTGAATAATTCAGCTTGTTGTGCTGAATAGGGTGATTCAAAAGCAGCTGCTTCTACAATCTCCGTCTTTTGATTAATAATTGCATACCCAGACAACCTCTAACCCTGCGATCCAATGGGTGCACTATCGTCCACGTATAATGTGATGTCAGGGTCTTCAATGGGTACATCCCTCAAGTTATCTCTCACTGATGTTTCCTCCTCTATAACAAATAGACAGCCGTGTCCTGCTTCTGCTCGCTCCTCTGGGGGTGAAATAAAAAAAGAGGCTGGGTTAATTAATGTACAGTTCTTAAACTGCAATTTCGAATTGATTAGCAGTTAAGATTTGAGTGCAACGAGGATGTTCCCTAGCTACTGGATCTAATGTGGATGAGTAATATGCAACTGATCTATGTCTATCCCCATGCTTTTGCGTTAATACTGAAGTGACACAATCAGTTACAATTGTACAATACAGCTGGAAGGGATGATCATATAATGGCCTTCCCAATGCCGGGGCTTGCATCAATGATCTTTTCCATTTCTGAAATCCTTGCTGGTATAGGGTGTTGGTTTCTATAGAGCTACATTTGGAATCCAGGGTCTGCTATAATTGACCATGCCAAGCCATTGCCTCATTTGTTTGGCTTCTTTTAGGACTGGAAATTCACAAATAGGTTCGAGTCTGCTCTTCTCAAGACTTCTTTCGGTGGCCGAAATTATAATCCCTAGAAATTTTACTTTCTCCTGAGCTACCAGTACTTTTGATGGGGAAACCACATATCCTAGATCGGCTAGATGATTTAGTAATTGTGCTGTGTCTTCCCGATTACTGGATTCATCGTTACTAGCAACCAAAAAGTCATCAACATAGTGCACTAAGGTTGAATTCATTTTAAACTTGAAAGTACTGAGCTGATCCTGCAGAAACCTGGAAAACAACATAAGAGAGTTGACAAATCCTTGAGGCAACCTGGTCCAGGTATATTGTTGTCCCTTATAGGCGAAGGCAAACAAATATTGGCTGTCTTCATGAAGAGGGAGAGAAAATAATGCATGTTGCAAGTCGACTATCGAAAATACTTTGGCTTCAGCTGGTATTTGGGCTAGGATATGGGCAGGATTTGGCACTAGGGCATGAAATGGTTCTACAACAGTTGATTTCCCTTAAGTCTTGCACGAGTCTATGTTGACCCTCCTTTCCCGGTTTTGGAACGGCAAGAATAGGGATGTTACAGATAGATTGGCACTTCACCAATATTCCTTGTTCTAGCAAACCCCGAATTACATAGCGAAAGGATTTGAGTATAGGAGCAGGGAGGTTCTACTGCAGTTGTACAGGGTTTTGGTGAGGCCACACCTGGAGTACTGCGTACAGTTTTGGTCTCCAAATCTGAGGAAAGACATCCTTGCCATAGAGGGGGTACAGAGAAGATTCACCAGACTGATTCCTGGGATGTCAGGACTTTCATATGAGGAAAGATTGGATAGACTCGGTTTGTACTCGATGGAATTTAGAAGATTGAGGGGGGATCTTATAGAAACCTACAAAATTCTTAAGGGGTTGGACAAGCTAGATGCTGGAAGATTGTTCCCGATGTTGGGGGAGTCCAGAACAAGGGGTCACAGTCTAAGGATAAGGGGGAATTCCTTTAGGACCGAAATGAGGAAAACATTCTTTACACAGAGAGTGGTGAGTCTCTGGAATTCTCTGCCACAGAAGGTAGTTGAGGCCAGTTCATTGGCTATATTTAAGAGGGCGTTAGATGTGGCACTTGTGGCTAAAGGGATCAGGGGGTATGGAGAGAAGGCAGGTACGGGATACTGAGTTGGATGATCAGCCATGATCACATTGAATGGCGGTGCAGGCTCGAAGGGCCGAATGGCCTACTCCTGCACCTATTTTCTATGTTTCTATGTTTCTATGTTACATTGGCAATGCTGCTGATGGCCTGTATTTCCAATGGATGTTGTTGTATTGAAGGAAGTCTTACCCCTTTCTGAAGAGCTACACGGATGGGATTGATGTTCACGCACCTTACCTGAGCAGTGTCCGCCGCCCATACTTGAGGGTTCACATACTCGTATACCTCTCTCCCCAGATCATGACTTAAGCGGGTAACAACTATCCTTGGGGCCTGGTAAAATTCAACAATAAATTGGTTAGACAAATTTTGCTTTTGATAATTATTTGGGTTTGCCAAGGTAATTGCCTTTCTTACCATTGTTCCCAGGTCTTTATCTTTGGCTGGGAAATTCACTTTTCGAGTGATGCAAGGAGTAATTTTATCAGTTCTTTTCCATAACTGTGCTGGTATTTTAGTATATTCAGCAGCTCCCTCTTTTCCCTCCACTAGTGCTAGTACCTCTATTTCCCATTCCTGTCCTTCGTATGATTTAAAGAAGGCTTCCAGGTCACTATCTTTCCACTTCTATCATTAGCCAGTGTAATATGAAGTGGGGGTTCTTCATCCAGATCTAAGGGCCACCACTGAGGGGTCACTATTATGCATCTGTCACCACATTCTATTTTTAGTTGGAAAGCAAAGAGTAGATCTCTCGCCATCAGGTTCCAAACTAATCCGGTGGTTCTCAAAAATGTTTGATTGTCTTTCCTCCATATACTACTTCGACTGGCACAGAGATGGGATACTGGCAGACTTGTCCTTGAAACCCGGACAGGTTCTGAAGAGATGACATGGATGCGCCTGTGTCCACTAGGAAGGTGCAGATTATACCTTCAACATGTGGAGACAACATAGTTTCCTCATCAGAATTGTATCCAGTCACTACCAGGTTTGCTAATCATAGGCCTGTGAATGGGTTATTCTGAGAAATATCCCCTTGGTTCTTGATTTTCCTGCCTGATCCCTCTGTGCTCTCTAGGATCCCGTTGATCCCTTCATTCTCTTTGATCTTGGAGATTCCTTCTGTGAGTGCCTCTTTCGTTCCTTTCTTTATTTGGGCACCCCCTGCTCCAGTGACCTACCCCTCAGCAACTATAACACTGGCTCATTCCTGATGGCCGGTATGTCCTCGAACCTGGTCTTTGGAGGACTGGCTCTAGGGCAGATGCTTCCCTATAACATCGGTCTGGATAATCCGGCACTCTAACTTCTCCCAGTCCATAGATTGCTGGTACTCTAGGGATCCATGATTCACAGTCGAATTTTTGTATGTCTTTTCTAATCACATATTCAGTTCTTGGTTTTACTACAGGTAGGCTATCCTGCTTCTTTATTTCCTTCCAATGATATCTTACAGCCCTTGTCATTTCACTGGCACTATTTTCTGTTCAATCCATGTTATTAGTCCTAATGGCTTCTGCTACGTTGGTGGGAAGGCACAATATTTAGTGCAATTGACACCATTTCTGTAATTTGTCACCCGATTGATCCATGTATATATAATTCAGAAAATCGCTCTAAAAACTCATTCTATCCTTCTCCCCTTTTTGGTCTTATTCTGGCCAAATCGATTGGTTTCTGAAGGGTATTGGCAAGAGCTGCTAAAACAGCTGCTTCCCTTGCTCCATTGTCCGCTATTATATTTGAAAGAGCTTCATGCGACGGATGTCCTAAATTCATTAGGAATCTGGCATGCTCACTTGGGGTAATTATTTGCTGGATCATTGCACATAATTCCCGGGAATCGGCATATTAGACGTGCATTGTAGTTCTTAAATGATCCACAAAAGAAGCGGGTGATTTTCTACGAATGGGTGTTTGACTCAAAATAGCCATCATATCATTAGGCTTCCATGGGGAACAGACTCTAATTGTGCGGGGATTATTTGCACTTACTGCATTGGCTGGATCAAAAGAAGGATTAGGCATTTCCCTTACAGGGAACTGTCCAAGGGTGGTTTGTTTAGCTCCAGTATCTACCTCAGCCTCTTCAATTATGTTCTCACACCCCGATGTATCTTCCCCTTCACCAGGGGGTTCACGGTACTTTCTAAAGGATTTCCTTCCTTCCTTAACTGCTCGTTCAATTTGTTTAGGGGTGTGCTCTTCTTTTTCCATAACAAAGTTAGTCTTTTTCTTAGTTTGGCTTCTGGTACCGTGAACTCTAGGACTGTCTGGAATGGACAGAATCGTCAGGGTTAAGGACGTTTGTACCCTGGGATTTGATTGTCCATTCCTATTACGATCTCTGCGATGTGCGGTATTGAGGTATTGAGATCGAGTGATGAATAAGGTGGTGGCCCTGAATTTCTAGTTCTAACACTCTCCCAGTCTTCTAAATAATCATCGTCATCCCCGTGCCAACCATCGGGTCCTCGCACTTAAGACTTATGGATGATAATCTCTCCGTGAAAGATTTCATTTTCCTTTTATCTCTAACACTCTCAGGCTCTTCCCATAGGCTACCCGGAGGTTCAAACGCTTCAGCATCTTCGAATACTATCCCCCGTTTTAGAGTTGCTTCCTTCCATTCTTTCCTCCGCTCTACTCGCTTACTGTTGCTTGTAATAATTTCTCCCCAAATCAATTAATTCCTATGCCTCTGTGTTATCGCTACTCTGCAATATAATCTGCTCAATGTATTTTAATCCCTTTATTGTATCTATGCCCCCTCGGGGCCATAATTTGTTCCCTAATTCTCTATTGAGTGATCCGGTAAGGATTCTTGATCGATCAGCTTTTTGTGGAATTTCATTGCATATTTCTTGCAGAGGACTTTCTGAATCAGTGGTCATATCTTTATTGGGATGGTTCCCATTCTGTTGGATAAGGAAGCAACTCTATACTACTCGTACCTCTTAACAATTTCCCTTTTTATTTTTAAATTAACAAAGTCGTTTTAGAAAATGTTCAAATCAAAATGCACCAGGAAACAACCAATCACAATCGCATACGTTCTCGCAGCCCGTCTCCTATCCCCGATCTTAATCTGAATGCATGCAAATGAAGTTGAAACGTGAGCAAAATTGAACACAAAAAGGAAATTAGTCCACTTATCAGAAGTATACCGAACAACACTCCTGCATAAATAAAAAACATTCACTTATTATAAATCGCGCATTCTAAGAAATCTTCTTCGTGGCGCAATCAATCAGCGGATTGACTCCTCCCTCAATGCGGTGATCGAAGGAGTACAACCCATGATCGAACCACTCTGTTTCAGATTCTTACAAAACGATTTTAAACAAATACAAATATCCAACTTAATCACTACGAATATCTAACAAAGACACTTTCACTTGCAGCACAAATGACGGTCTGCCGACTTAACACGATCTAAATCTTAACTTTTAATTACTCTAAGTTTATTTACATACAGAGAATATTTACAAAATCCAGATCCTATGACAATACAGAAAGCTAGATTTTTACAATTTATAAAATGATTTAAAGCACTAGCGCACAATTCACGAACACTCGATCTCGACGCCGCGTCACGCCGTCATCACGCAGTGAACCTCTCCCTCTGATACCAAAAACTTTCCCCTTCCTACTTTACTCTTTGCTGAGGGGTATTATTCCTTAAATGATTACTTTTCCTCCCGAATGTTACTATCCCTCTGCTAAGACTGGACTTCTATAGGGGGGCCTCTATCCCTCCTCTCTAAGTTCGACAGAATTAGGGATACCCTTCGCTATTTGGATTACTTTTGGTCAAGTAAGTAAGGCTGCCATCTCTCAGGTACTCTTCGCTATCAGGTACTAATCAACAATCAACCAGAGGGTTACTATTCACAGTTGATCAGCCGCTATTCGGAATCGGTCACAGACATGCACCAACTTCGAAGTTCTATACACAGGAATTTGAATTCCACATTACCGGCAGAACTTCAATATGAAATCCAGTATTTGAAACATTGGCTGCAAATATAGACTCAGACTCGAACTCGATCTCCTAATTTTAGTGCGTATCTCTCTTACTACGCGGGCTCTGGAATCAACTAAAATTGCCCAGATAAATTCATGAACGAACTGGAGTATTCCGGCCAATCCATACTCTGTCCGTCCAAGCTAAGCACCTTCTCGAGGCTCTTCGTCCGTCACTTCAGGGAGAGACTCAGATACCTACACACAGGCACAGCTTACTGCTAAGTACTGAGGATCCAGCGCCTAGCCTCTTCGCACTGTGAATTATCGATGTCGTTTTTCAGAGCGCACCTTTCTAATTCGCGCTCCCGGCAACATTCCGATTGCTGGCGAGACCTGTATTTTAATATCCCACCAATTCGGATACCAAGCCTAACCCTGCCCACTCCTTGCCCGATGAAGCGTGTTTGGATCTCGTTAAAGCAGCTGCAGTCTGCCGACTATGACCACGTTTTGGGCCTCTAACCCAGTAAAGGGCCTGTAACCCAACCCCACCAGGGTCTCTAACCCCACCCTGGTTTTATGGGCCTCCAACCCAAATGCGTGCTAACCACTCCCCCGTGCTGGCTAGACTTTGCACTAATGATCTCAATTAGACCCTTTCCCAAGCATGCGAATGATCGATCCGCTCCGACTCACAAAGTGCCGAAAATCAATGTGAAAACCACACCGTGGGCCCGATTTCTGCAGTTGCGATCGAAACAGCTCAACACCTTTGATCGCAAACTTGTGTTTGGGGGTCTGTTGAGATCCCGTATGGGCCCCCAATGTAAATAGCTCGTTTCTAAGCTTCCCCCAGACTAGTTTCAGTAAAAACACTGGATAAAGCACTTGAAACAACTAATCCCACCACGGTTTGATCCGCGTGTCTGCCTGTTCAAGCCCTCTAGAACTCGCTCAGACAGAGACTCTCCAGACGTTCATGCAGTCCAAAGCGCTCTCCCAGAAGATCGACACTGAGCCTCGTGGTAGCGGACTTTCATATGTCCCGGGACCTCGAGTGGCCGAACCACACGGGGGTGGTCTCTTAATAACCCAATTACAGATATCGATTAACCCCATACATAACAGGCATTTCCCTAACCCAATGATACAACAGCTCATACATTGTATACGAAAGAAAGTTCTTGAAGGAAGCAAACAAGAACAAACATTGAAACATGTGCCCCGAGATTCAAACAATTTCTCCAAGTTCAATGGTTCGTCTAATCATCAATTAACAGGATGACCGTCTTGCAACATTATGTATATAGTTTTACAATGCTTTTGAAGCGACCCAATAGAAATTATGCATTTAAGATTAGTTTGCAAAACCACTATACATGTTATCAATTTAAGAGAAACATGGAGAACACCTGGACCCCTTACCATCCTGCATATCAGTCTGAGCCTAGACTGCCTGGCGCCAATCAAAGCCTGTAAAGTTCAGCTGACAAGGGATAAGCAATTTTGACAAGTGCAGGGATCCTCCATTTTAAGGTGTCTTTAATTTAGCCAATATTAACACAGCCACTGAACTTCTATTGACAAGAAATACGTTGTATCTTTGATGCCGAAAATGCAGTGTAGGTTCTTGCCTTCAGGGCTTTGACTGCAGTTACTGTTTATAGTAAAAGGCTGCATATAGGGGCCAAATGCTATTCCCAGCCAGAATGGAGATCACAGGGCTATTGTGGCATTTGAAGGATATCATCAAACCTGTTGATTCAATGAGTAGTTGGGTCATTGTAATGCCTGCCACCAATACAGTAAGTCGTAGGGGCAGAATTAGTCTGTCTATTCCATCATGTCTATTCCAGCATTCAATCGTGTCTGATCTATCATTCCCTCTCAACCTCATTCTTCTGCCTTATGAACTAATGGACAACTTCAGCAAAACTCATCCTGGAAACATAGAATCATAGAAACATAGAAAATAGGTAGGCCATTTGGTCTTTCAAGCCAGCACTGCCATTCAATATGCTCATGGCTGATCATCCAAAATCAGTACCCCTTTCCTGCTTTCTCCCCATATCCCTTGATTCTGTTTGCCCCAAGAACTATATCTAACTATCTCTTGAATACATTCAGAGAATTGGCCTTCTGTGGCCGAGAATTCCACAGATTCACAACTCTCTCCTGCTCCAACTGTTCCAAATAAAGAAATATTAAGAAACATTTTCTGGGTATTATGGACAGGGACTTAGTATAGCATTATCAATGTGCTAATACAGGCTTAGTATGTAAAGGGCCTCGATTTGTGCTGAGGGCCAACATATTATTTATATTATTGTTTTAAAACAAACACTCACAATTAAACCTAGCTTATCATTACATCTTATCTTACATCTGTGATCAAGCTTTGTCGTTCAGTTTGTCTTGTTTTGATGTGTTTAAAAACTGGCCAAACTTGAACAAGGAGCTAACCGAGGCGAGCATTTCAGTTCATGTGAAACAAATGAACCAAAATAAAACCAGACTCGCTCGAAGAAAACAGGAAAGGCGTTTTAAAAAAAAAATCTGAATGGAAACCATATAGCTTTCTTGGATTAAGTTAGATTGGAACTGTATCCAGTTTAGCTTTTGAAGCATCTATCACTTTCAATATATTAAACCCTATCAAATGCCTGTTTCTTTGTGCAAAGCAAAATGGTTTTATGTTTATCTCCATGAATGCCTGTACTGCTAAGTGTTTAGTGATAAAGTTTTTTCTGGTAGATAAATCTTCTGATCATTAGTTACGCAGCAATAAATTAAATTTAAATATCAAGATAGAAAGGGATGAAGAATCAGGAAATTTGCCTGTCCACAATACAATCCTATAATTAGTGAATTCTCTTTATTATTATTTTTTTTAATTTAGATATACAGCACGGAAACAGGTCCTTCAGCCCGCTGAGTCTTCAACAACCAGCGATCCCCGCACATTAACACACTCCTACACGCACTAAGGACAATTTACTATTTTACCAAGCCAATTAGCCTACAGATCTGTGTGTCTTTGGCGTGTGGGAGAGAAACGGAGCACCTGGGGAAGACAAATGCAAGACACGGGGAGAATGAACAAACTCCATACAGACAGCAGCTGTGGTCAGGGTAAACCCGGGACACTGGCGCTGTAAGGCAGCAACTCTACCGCTGCTCCCCCATGCCACTTAAGGTAAAGGAAATTTTCTCCTGATTTTGCCTTTGTGATGGGTTTTCATTACACTCATTAAAATCTTGCCTCTGTAGAACTATACGCAATACTCCAGGTGAGGTCTCACCTGTTAGGCTGCTACAAAACCTCCCTACTTTTATACGCCATACCCGTTGCCACAAAGCCCCACATTCAGTAGTCTGAAGAAGGGTCTCAACCCAAAACGTCACCCATTCCTTCTCTGCATTGATGCTGCCTGTCCCGATGAGTTACTCCAGCTTTTTGTGTTTATCTTCCATTATCACAATTACACAATTACATATGGCATCTGTATGCCAACATTTCTGTTTCATGTGATACGACTCTCAAATCACTTTGAAATGGAACATTTTACAGTCTAACTCCAATTAAATAATGATTTTTTTTTTTCTAATTCAATAGACAATTTTACATTAAAAGAAAGACACAAAATGCTGGAGTAAGTCAGCGGATCAGCCAACATCTCACGTGAGATACCGCCTGGCCTGCTGAGACACTTTTGTGTCTTGGTTTTGGAAACCAGCATCCAATGTTCCTTGTTTCTAAACTTAATGTTTTACCATCCCATACAACATCAGCCAACTGCTTGCTCTGTATATCCTGGTTACAACCTGTTATCCCATCATCTTTGTCTCATCAAAAAATGTTGCTGCAATATAGTCCCTTCATTCATGTCATTAACACTGATTGTTGAGGCCCCAGTGCTGATGAGAAACACAAAATGCTGGAGTAACTCAGTGGGACAGGCAGCATCTCTGGAGAGAAGGAAAGGATGATGTTTTGGGTTGAGACCCTTCATCAGACTGAGCGTCAGGGGAGAGTGAGTTATTGACGTCACCCATTCAGAGGAAGGGTCACGACCTGAAACGTCACCCATTCCATCTCTCAAGAGTAGCTCCAGCAGTTTGTGTCTATCTTCGGTGTAAACCAACATCTGCAGTTCCTTCCTATACGACAGTAACCTTTGCCATCCAGAGTTCCCGGAAATTGTTACTTCTGGCTTTTACCCTGCAGGAACCTGCCAAATTATACCATCAGTCTGAAGAAGGGTCTTGACTCGGAACATCACCCATTCTTTCTGCCTGCCATTTCAAAAGTGATTTGAGTTACTCCAGCATTTCGAGTCTATCTTCAATGTATACCAGCATCTGCAGTTCCTTCCCACACACCCAAGTACTGACGATCTCTCTCACATTCCACAGTGGCATCTGTACTCAATGTAGGGGAATGATCTGGAGTAGAAATGATCCTAAGCTACCTGTTGCCTGCCTATTTAATTCATCATCCTGTTGGTCTCTGACTTGTTCTGCCTCTGGCCTGCTGCAGTGTTACAATGAGCCACAATGTGTTCAACTTCTATCTGGTCATGTTGGAGCCTGCAGGACTCACTTCAGGTTACTTTCCCTCTCTTTCCATCTGAATACGACCAGGCTATTAATTTTGATTCTGCTTATCCTTTTTTTTAATACTCTCTCTCTCTCTCTCTCTCTCTCTCTCTCTCTCTTTTTCCCTTAGCAAAGTTAGAAGGAGGAATGTGGTGTCAGGGGTTATGGGGAGAGGGCATGAGAATGGCGTGAGAAAGGAGAGATAGATCAGTCATGATTGAATGGCAGAGTAGACTTGAATGGCCTCACTCTGCCCCTATCACTTATACGCTTATGGACTTAGAGATGTACGGGTCAAGTTTTTTTACACAGTGCCTTGAACGCGCTGTCAGGGTTGGTGGTGGAGGCAGATACAATAGTTGCGTATAAGAAGCTTTTGGATAGACGCAAAGAAATGGGTGGTACGGTGGCAGAGGCCCCGGGTCGATCCTGACCACATGTGCTGTCTGTACGGAGTGTGCACGTTCTCCTTGTGATCTGTGTGGATTTTCTCCAGGATCTCAAGTTTCCCGGTCATCAGGAGAATGTACAAACTCCGTACAGACAGCACCCGTAGACAGGACCATACCCGGGCCTCTGGCGCTGTAAGGCAGCAACATTTCCGCTGCGCGACCGTGCCACCCTACATATGATAATATATTTTTTTAATGAGATAGATGGAGGTAATGCAGCCACAGGGAAACAACCTTCCCTTCAAGGGGGTCAAAGCCACACCATCACGTCTCGCAGATGGACCGATGCTAACTAACTAGATGGTGTTTTTTAAAATTTCAAAATATACCTTATTCGAGAAATGAATATATACAATACATGATCCAAACAAAACTCCATCCGACATTCTCGGAGGCAATACATACATTCAATACAATTTTCCCAAATCACAACTTTGCCCCACCCCCTCGCCACTCATGTGGCCCACTGGCGTGGAATCCCTTTCCTTATTTTGAGGGGCGTCTCCACCACGCCCTGCCCTAGACTGTGGCCCTCCCCCACCGAGCCTTGACGTTGGCTGCACCGAGCTTCAGTGCGTCCCTCAGCACGTACTCCTGCAGTCTACAGCGGGCCAGTCGGCAACATTCCCCGACGAACATCTCGCTTCGCTGGGAGGTCAACAACGCCCGGGCGGACCAAAGAGCATCTTTCACTGAGTTGATGACCTTCCAGCAGCACTCGATGTCTAACTAGATGGAGTTGCCAAGTCACCCAGCTCCCATTCCAAAATAAATCAGTGCAAAGTCAAAAACAATTCTTTAGTCCCTGTGTTTTTAATCTCTGTTGAGCCGTGGTAACCTGTTCTTTCACCTGAGACCTCTTATTGCACAAACAACCCACTGGTGGCTGGTAGACTTTCTATAATTAAACGACCGGTTCGTGTTTTGTAGCTGTAGGACCTCTGTCAGGCTTAGCAGCTGCCCAGGCTGAGCCGTCCCTGGCAGAGATAGTCTACACCTGCACACAGGCCTCCAAGGAAATCCCCCCCCTTTGTTTACTCCCAATTCACGGGCATCTTGTCTCTGTCTTTGCTCAGGGGCCCTGTCTCATTGCTCTTTTTCATTAGAATCGAATAAAGCTGTGTCCCTTTTGTCCAATGCACCTGTGCCACGGAGATACTCCACCCTTTTTGTGCCTATCTTCATGGTAAACTATTATCTGTAGTTCCTTCCTACATGCACAGATCAATATTGAAGGTGTTATGCTTGTCCTGCGTTGTTTGTGTTAACTGCGTGCATGTATGTCTTTGGCGGAGTTGCCCGGGGTCTGTATGATGGAGATAATCTGCAGTGCCTAGTCTACGTTTAACAATTACATCAAAAGAAAATGTTAGGCAGGGCTTGGAAAATAAAAAAGGGGTCACAAAGGCGCAGATGGTAGAGTGGCTGCCTCACAGCGCCAGAGACTTGGGTTCAATTCTGACCTTGTCTGTGTGGAGTTTGCACGTTCTCCCTTGGGTATCCACCGTGTGCTCCATTTCATCAAGTCATAGAGTGATAATGCATGGAAACAGGCCCAACTTGCCCACACCGGTCAACATATCCCAGCTGCACTAATCCCACCTGCCTGCGTTTGATCCATATCACTCCAAACTGGTCCTATCCATGTACCTGTCTAACTGTTTCTTAAACATTGGGATAGTCCCAGCCTCAACTACTTCCTCTGGTAGCTTGTTCCATACACCCACCACCCTTTGTTGGGGTGGAAGATTGCAACCTTCACGTGGTCTGCCCTGTTTCGACGAATGCAATCAACCCGGTGTGCACAATCAAATATGATCAAATAGAACAAGTTTCTTACAATTTTAGGCTGTGCACGCCATACGCAAGATGAAGAAGAAGAACACCCTTTGTGTGCAAGGTAACCTCTCAGATTTCTATTAAATCTTTTCCGTTTCACCTTAAAACTATGTCCTCTGGTCCTCGATTCACCTATTCTGGCCAAGAGACTCTGTGTATCTACCCGATCTATTCCTCTCATGATTTTGCACACCTCTCTAAGATCACCCCTCATCCTCCTGCACTCCAAGGAATAGTCCCACCTTACTCAACCTCTCCGTATAGCTCAGACCCTCTAGTCCTGGAAACATCCTTGTAAAAAGTTTCCTCCCTTATTCCAAAATATGTACAGGTTTGCAATTTAATTGGCCTCTTTAAATTGACCCTGTTGTGCAGTGAGTGGATGCAAAAGTGTGATAACGTTGAACCAGTGTGAACTTGTGATCGATGGTCGGTATGTACTTGGTGGGCTGAAGGTCCGTTTCCATGCAGTGCCTTTCAATCAATTAATCTTGTGTTATTTCTGAACAGGTTGTTGTTAATGCTGTTCACGATCACTGCATTTCAATGCCTGTTTCCATGCTGTATCCCTAAACTAAACTAAGGGCGGCACGGTGGCACAGCGGCAGAGTTGCTGCCTTACAGCGCTTGCAGTGCCAGAGACCCGGGTTCGATCCTGACTACGGGTGCTGCCTGTAAGGCGTTTTTACGGTCTCCACGTGACCTGCGTGGGTTTTCTCCGAGATCTTCGGTTCCCCCCCCCCCCCCCCCCACCCCCCACCCACTCTAATGTTTGTAGATTAATTGACTTGGTATAAAATGTAAATTGTCCCTAGTGCGTGTAGGGTAGCGTTAATGTGCGGGAATCACTGGTCGGTACGGACTTGGTGGGCCGAAGGGCCTGTTTCTGCGCTGTATCTCTAAATTAAACTAAACAATTGCAGTTAGAATAACGAATTAGACAATTGGATCTAGATAATGTTAAAAAACCAACTATAGATAAACACAATAAAATAACAATACTGAAATTTAAATTAAACAGAATCTTATCTGCAAAAGTTATAAGAATATTTCAAATTACAAAACAGGAAAACTTTGAATTCGGCGATAAACCACATCAACTCTTGGGACGTCAATTGAAAAAACGGGAAAAGGATCATACAATTTCAAAAATTAAATCGGATAAAGGTGAATTGTTAACAATACCTAATGATATCAATAAAAGATTTGCCCAATTTTATCAAAATGTATATATATCCAAAACGTCAGCTGATAGTACCAAAGTTATAATTTTTTTGAATAACTGCAACCTCCCAAAATTTAATCTGCTGGAACAGGAGAAATTAGGAGCTCAGGTCTCAATTAAGGAAATAGAAGAGACAATAAATTCACTGAAGAATGGTAAAACTCCAGGACCGGATGGATTTAGTAATGAAATTTATAAAAGATTTTACGAGATAATCTCACCACGACTACAAAAACTGTACACATATGTTTTTGAAGAACAAACATTACCAGAAACATTAGCGGAATCAACGATTACACTCATACCTAAAAAAGATAAAGATTTAGAAGACCCTGGCTCATATAGAGCCATCACACTGTTAAATACAGATCAGAAAATACTAGCGAAAACCCTAGCAAGAAGATTGAGTAAATATGTTAGTAAATTAATAAATGCGGATCATACGGGGTTTATACCCAAGAGATATTCATTCAATAATTTGAGACGTTTGTTTAATATAATGCACTCATACAAAACTGAAGAGCAAGACCTATCAATTATTTCATTGGACACAGAAAAAGCATTCGACCAAGTGGATGGGAATACCTCTTCAAAGTATTGCAAACATTTCAAATGGGGAAGAACTTTATTTCATGGGTAAATTATTATATGACAATCCGACTGCCAGTATATTAACTAATAATATACTGTCTCCGAAATTTCATCTATTCAGGGGCAATAGACAGGGATGTGCATTATCACCCCTCATATTTGTTCTTGTGATAGAACACTTAGCAGAAAGCATAAGAATGCATCCGAATATCCATGGTTAAAATATAAAATACTCAAATAATAAAATATCACTATACGCGGACGATGTACTATAATATATTACAAAATCGCAAACCAGCATACCAAATATACTAAACCTAATAGAGGAATTTGGATCCTTTTCAGGATATATTGGAACAAAAATGTAATTACGATGATAAAACCTCAAGATTCGACACACCTTTTTAAAATTCCCTTTTAAAATTGCTACAGAAAAATTTAAAAACTTGGGAATCATAATTACCAGAAAATATAAATCTTTATTCAATGCAAACTATATGCCCTTACTTACTAAATTAAATGCCTTGATTAAATTTTGGAAAACACTTCCGATGTCTTTAATAGGCAGAATAAACGCTATAAAAATGATTTTTTTTACCACAAATTTTATATTTATTTCAATCAATACCAATATACTTACCTAAAAAGTTTTTCAAAAAACTTGATTCTGATATCACAAATTTTATATGGGACTATAAATCCCACAGAATCCAAAGAAGACACTTGTGTAAACCCAACAAATTTGGTGGACTAACACTCTCCAACTTTTTGTACTATTATTGGGCAGTAAATATCAAAAATGTAATTCACCTGTTGGACAATTCTGCCCAACAGGTGGATTGGCTAGTAATGGCGAAAGAGGATTGTACCCCTTTTAATACAGGAGCGATCCTTCTCTCACCGATAAAACTGAATAATACAACATAGAAAGATAGAAACATAGAAAATAGGTGCAGGAGTAGGCCATTCGGCCCTTCGACCCTGCACCGCCATTCAATATGATCATGGCTGATCATCCAACTCAGTATCCCGTACCTGCCTTCTCTCCATACCCCCTGATCCCTTTAGCCACAAGTGCCACATCTAACGCCCTCTTAAATATAGCCAATGAACTGGCCTCAACCACCTTCTGTGGCAGAGAATTCCAGAGACTCACGACTCTCTGTGTAAAGAATGTTTTCCTCATTTCGGTCCTAAAGGAATTCCCCCTTATCCTTAGACTGTGACCCCTTGTTCTGGACTCCCCCAACATCGGGAACAATCTTCCAGCATCTAGCTTGTCCAACCCCTTAAGAATTTTGTAAGTTTCTATAAGATCCCCCCTCAATCTTCTAAATTCCAGCGAGTACAAGCCGAGTCTATCCAATCTTTCCTCATATGAAAGTCCTGACATCCCAGGAATCAGTCTGGTGAATCTTCTCTGTACCCCCTCTATGGCAAGGATGTCTTTCCTCAGATTTGGAGACCAAAACTCCAGGTGTGGCCTCACCAAAACTCTGTACAACTGCAGTAGAACCTCCCTGCTCCTATACTCAAATCCTTTCGCTATGAATGCTAACATACCATTTGCTTTCTTCACTGCCTGCTGCACCTGCATGCCTACTTTCAATGACTGGTGTACCATGACACCCAGGTCTCGTTGCATCTCCCCCTTTCCTAATCTGCCACCATTCAGATAATAGTCTACCCTCATGTTTTTGCCACCAAAGTGGATAACCTCACATTTATCCACATTATACTGCATCTGCCATGCATTTGCCCATTCACTCAGCCTATCCAAATCACCCTGCAGCCTCCAAGCATCCTCCTCACACCTAACTATACCCCCCAGCTTGGTATCATCTGCAAATTTGGAGATGTTGCATTGAATTCCCTCGTCCAAATCATTAATATATATTGTAAATAGCTGGGGTCCCAGCACTGAGCCTTGCGGCACCCCACTAGTCACTGCCTGCCATTCTGAAAAGGACCCGTTTACTCCTACCCTTTGCCTCCTGTCTGCTAGCCAGTTCTCTATCCACATCAATACTGAACACCCAATACCGTGTGCTTTAAGTTTGTATGCTAATCTCTTATGCGGGACCTTGTCGAAAGCCTTCTGAAAGTCTAGATATAACACATCCACTGGTTCTCCCTTATCCACTCTACTAGTTACATCCTCGAAAAATTCTATCAGATTTGTCAGACATGATTTACCTTTCGTAAATCCATGCTGACTTTGTCCAATGATTTCACCACTTTCCAAATGCGCTGCTATCCCATCTTTAATAACTGACTCTAGCAGTTTCCCCACTACCGATGTTAGACTAACTGGTCTGTAATTCCCCGCTTACAAGAACATACAAGAAAAACCCAATTATTCATAGTACTATTAGAATTTGGAAACAAATAAAACTAACTCTCAAATTAAGAAACCTATCGTTTCTCTCTCATATAGTTAATAATCCATCGTTTAAACCATCCATTTGTGATAAAACATTTACCCATTGGGAAAGAATAGGAATGAAAATGCTTGGAGACATGTATGAAACGGGATTTTTTTATCATTCCAACAACTCCAACTCAAATACAATCTGAAAAGTAATCAATATTTTAAATACCTTCAAATCTGTGACTACTTGAAAAAACATACACAAGAATACCAAACTCTGACTCCAGATCTATTAGATGAAGCTATGAACAGAAAGACGGACTCAACTAACTTAATATCATACTTTATAATATCATTCTAAATATAGAAATACCATCATCTGACACAATTAGAAGAGATTGGTAACAAGAACTATCTATAAAAATCTCGAAAGAGAGGGGATAAATACTTGCTATAAGTGCATAAATGCTCGATCAATCTAAGACATATCTTAATTCAATTCAAAATTTTACATAGATTATATTATTCGAAAACTCAACTGAACAAGACCTTTCCAAATGTCTCCCCCATTTGTGATAAATGTTTATCTCAAGATGCAACCATAGTGCATTCCATTGTTTTCTGTATAAAAATCCAAACATTTTGGAATGAAATTTTTGACATTTTTACAAAATTATTTAAAATAAAACTGAAACCCAACGTAGAACTGCTTATTTTTGGAACAATGGAAGCTGGCTTTGAGCTGACTTCGTTCCAAAAGAATTTCCTTAATTATGGCTTAGTAACGGCAAAAAAACTTATACTTAAATTCTGGAAAAATGCACCGACACCAACGCTAAAAACGTGGATTTCAAACATGTCTGAAATGTTACACCTCGAAGACATGAGATTCATCCCAGCAGGCAAATCAGACCAATTCTTAAAGATCTGGTCTCCATTTATCGACTTATTACAAGCATAAATTGTAATTTATTAATAAATTGTAATTCCAGAACAAGGGGTCACAGTCTAAGGATAAGGGGGGATTCCTATAGGACCGAGATGAAGAAAACATTCTTTACACAGAGAGCGGTGAGTCTCTGGAATTCTCTGCCACAGAAGGTAGTTGAGGCCAGTTCATTGGCTATATTTAAGAGGGCGTTAGATGTGGCACTTGTGGCTAAAGGGATCAGGGGGTATGGAGAGAAGGCAGGTACGGGATACTGAGTTGGATGATCAGCCATGATCATATTGCATGGCAGTGCAGGCTCGAAGGGCCGAATGGCCTACTCCTGCACCTATTTTCTATGATTCTATGATAAGATTTTTACCAAATCTCATTGCATTTATGTGTAATGACAATAAAAGATTATTATTATTATTATTATTATTATTATTATTATTATTATTATTATTATTATTATTATTATTATTGTTATTATTATTGTTATTATTATTATTATTTGGGTGCAACATAAGTCTGGAAATAAACAGTTTCAGAACTGGATGAGGGGTGTGTAAAGATACGAAACAGGTACATCCCTTTTATTTTATTTTATTTTATTTATATTTTCATTTTTTTTCTTCTTCTCGTTCTCTTTCTCGTGCTTTACATCTTTATGGGCTCTCTCTTTCCAATTTTTCACGTACTATTAATATCACTATCTTATCTAACTTTCTCTATTTTTCTTTCTCTTGCTTCTGTTACTTTTCTATTATTACATTTTAAAACAAGAAGTGGTTAAAAATAAAATTAAAAAAAAAACTAAACTAAACTAAACTATGTGCTCACAATAATCCTCTGAAGAGAGTGTTTTGCACACCAAGAGTAGTGTTCCACAATTAATTCAATATAAGGTGATCTCTGTGGCTGAGTCATTGTCTCGCTACCAAGAGTGAGCATTTCATATCCTTCAGGGAGTAGCCTTACATAACAGAAATAGAATCAAAATGAATTATTTTGACACCAACAACAACAAAAAAGTGCCTGGAGTACACAACAGGTCAGGTGGTAATAGTGGGGATAATATCAAAGGAGGATTAATTTTTAGAGATAAGTTCATGAGTTCGTGAAAGATAGCGGAGTCAAGGGATATGGGGAGAAGGCATGATCACAGTGAATGGTGGTGCTGGCTCGAAGGACCAAATGGCTTACTCCTGCACCTATTGTCTATTGTCTATTGAGTCATGGGAGCAGAATTAGGCCATTTGGCCCATTGAGTTCACTCCACCATTCAATCATAGCCGATCTATCTATTCCCCATATCCCTTGACACCCGTACTAATCAAGAATCTAAAATTGGAAGATCCGAATGGAGGGAATGCTCACTCTACCATTGTCCAGCTTGCGAGGCATGTCTAGAAGCTTTGAGACAAATCAAAAACCTATGGTCTCAGCTTCCATCAAAGCCCATCCTCACTCCTCTCTGATCGCTAAAACACAATTAGAAACATAGAAACATAGAAAAATAGGTGCAGGAGTAGGCCATTCGGCCCTTCAAGCTTGCACCACCATTCAATATGATCATGGCTGATCATCCAACTCAGTTATCCCGTACCTGCCTTCTCTCCATACCCCCTGGTCCCTTTAGCCACAAGAGCCATATCCAGCTCCCTCTTGAATATAGCCAATGAACTGGCCTCAACGACCTTCTGTGGCAGAGAATTCCAGAGACTCACCACTCTCTGTGTAAAGAATGTTTTCCTCATCTCGGTCCTAAAGGAATTCCCCCTTATCCTTAGACTGTGATCCCTTGTTCTGGACTCCCCTAACATCGGGAACAATCTTCCTGCATCTAGCTTGTCCAACCCCTTAAGAATTTTGTAAGTTTCTGTAAGATCCCCCCTCAATCTTCTAAATTCCAGTGAGTACAAGCTGTCTATCCAGTCTTTCTTCATATGAAAGTCCCGACATCCGAGGAATCAGTCTGGTGAACCTTCTCTGAACTCCCTCTATGGCAAGAATGTCTTTCCTCAGATTTGGAGACCAAAACTGTACGCAATACTCCAGGTGTGGTCTCACCAAAACCCTGTACAAATGCAGTAGAACCTCCCTGCTCCTCTACTCAAATCCTTTCGCTATGAATATTAACATACCATTTGCTTTCTTCACTGCCTGCTGCACCTGCATGCTTTCTTTCAATGACTGGTGTACCATGACACCTAGGTCTCGTTGCATTGCCCCTTTTCCTAATCTGCCACCATTCAGATAATAGTCTACCCTCATGTTTTTGCTACCAAAGTGGATATCCTCACATTTATCCACATTATACTGCATCTGCCATGCATCTGCCCATTCACTCAACCTATCCAAATCTCCCTGCAGCCTCCTAGCGTCCTTCTCACACCTAACTATACCCCCAGCTTAGTCGCATCTGCAAATTTGGAGATGTTGCATTCAATTCCCTCGTCCAAATCATTAATGTATATTGTAAATAGCTGGGGTCCCAGCACTGAGCCTTGTGGTACCCCACTACTCACTGCCTGCCATTCTGAAAAGGACCCGTTTACTCCTACCCTTTGCTTCCTGTCTGCCAGCCAGTTCTCTATCCACATCAATATTGAACCACCAATACCGTGTGCTTTAAGTTTATATACTAATCTCTTATGTGGACCTTGTCAAAAGCCTTCTGAAAGTCCAGATATAACACATCCACTGGTTCTCCCGTGGATGTGTTATAGAGAGAGATGGTATGGTACTTTATTTGTGACATGTACCAAGGTACAGTGAAATTCATTTCTAAATGCAGTTCAATACAAGTATCACCACAGAAAGCATTTTATCAGGATGCATCACAGCTTGGTTTGGTAAACAGCTCCATCCAGGATTGTAAGAAATTGCAACAAATTGTGAACGCATCCCAGGCAATCACACAAACCAACCTATTCTATTGATTCCATTTATACCTCACGCTGCCTTGACAAGGCCAGCAGCATAATCAAAGGATGAGTTGCAACTGGCCACTCCCTCCTCCCCTCTCTCATCAGGCACAAGGCATAGAAGTGTGAAACCGCACATCTCCAGATTCAGGGACAGTTTCTTCCCAGCTGTTATCTGGCAACCTAATCATCCTACTACAACCAGAGAGCAGTGCTGAACTACGATCTACCTCTTTGATGTCCCACGGACTATCTTTGACCAGACATTGCTGGCTTTACCTTGCACTAAACATTATTCCTTTATCATGTATCTGTGCACTGTAAATGAATTGATTGTAATCATGTAATCATGTATTGTCTTTGTATTGTTGACCGGTAAGCACGCACCAAAAAGCTTTTCAGTGTACCTCAGTACACGTGACAGTAAACAATAAACTGAACTAGACAATACATAAGCACTCAGATACATATTAGATAAGCATCTCAGATACAGTACAAGTGTACAGTAGCAGTACACTGAGACAGTATACAGAGTCGCCAGCTACATTAACAGAGTATTTAAAAATTAATATTGACCGGGGCTGCCTCTCCCTCCACATTTATGAGACCCGACATTCTGTGGGTGACGCTCAGCCTGCCGCTCTCTGTGGTTCAGTGTCGCTCCGTGTGGTTATTGAGACTTTCTAGGATCTGAGGATTACCAAGTAAACGTCATGTTTCCACCCTCAGTCTCAGAAACACAGAGAAAATCAAGAAGTTTTCTGTGGGTTACACAAAAAGCTGGAGAAACTCAGCGGGTGCAGCAGCATCTAAGGAGCGAAGGAGATAGGCGACGTTTCGGGTCGAGACCCTTCTTCAGACCTTTTGGTCTGAAGAAGGGTCTCGACCCGAAACGTCGCCTATCTCCTTCGCTCCTTAGATGCTGCTGCACCCGCTGAGTTTCTCCAGCTTTTTGTGTAACCCTCGATTCTCCAGCATCTGCAGTTCCTTCTTTAACAAGAAGTTTTCTGTGGTCAGCTGGATTTCTCCCTCCCAAGAACTCATAAACAATATTCCGTTTCATTTATTCTAAAACTATTTCCCAGCATGTTTAGAGTTACAGTGCGGAAACAGGCCCTTCGGCCCACCGAGTCCACACCGATCAGTGATCCCTGCACTTGAAGGCTATCCTACACACACTAGGGACAATTTACACTTATACCAAGCCAATACCAAACCAACCTACAATCCTGAATGTCTTTGAAGTGTGGGAGGGAACCAAAGTTCTCGGAGAAAACTCATGCAGGTCACGGGGAGAACGTACAAACTCCGTACAGACAGCACCCATGGTCAGGATCGAACCCGGGTCTCTGGCGCTGTAAGGCAGCAGTTCTACCAGTGCACCACCATGCCAACCTACTGATGTTCTTCAGGAGACAGTCCTATTGTCAAAGCTGCCACTGCCAGACATAAAAACAGTTTTTATCCACGAGTAGTTGCTCTACTCAACAGCCAAAAATCTGTAGCCTCCCTTTGATCTGGTATTTTGTTGGTTCACATGCTTGATCAATGGTGTTTTATCATTAATGTTTTATTATTATTAATGTTTAGTGTTTTCTGAGTCATTCGTAACTGTCACTGTATGTCATGTTCTTACTTGTGGGCGGAGCACCAGGGCAAATTCCTTGTATGTGAATACTTGCCCAATAAACTTACTTACTTACTTACTATTCAATGTTGGTTTATTGCAGCTGGGAATGTAGTTGATTTCTAGTTGCATTATGAACCGTAAGGCAGAATCCAAGTGTCAGGTGTACCAATTTTGAAATCCACCCTACATAAACACACAGAACATAAAAACACAGAAACATAGAAAAATAGGTGCAGGAGTAAGCCGTTCTGCACCACCATTCAATATGATCATGGCCGATCATCCAAAATCAATACCCTGTTCCTGCTTTTTCCTCATATCCCTTGATTCCATTAGACCTATGAACTAAATCTAACTCTCTCTTCAAAAACTCCAGTGAATTGGCCTCCACTGCCTTCTGTGGCAGAAAATCCCGCAGATTCACAATTCTCTGGGTGAAAAAGTGTTTCCACATCTCAGTCCTAAATGGCCCACCCCTTATTCTTAAACTGTGACCCCTGGTTCTGGACTTGTTGGCCTTTTCATGCTGCATCTGTCTGTGACTGTGACTTTCTTGTTAGGGGAGACAACAGATACAGAGCAACAGACAGCCGTATCTCAACAGGGCAAATCACTGTTGGAGCAGATGCTAATACTAACCTTCCAGGGGGCAAACCTCCAATGTTTTCTCAGCAGCCAAAAGTGCCAGCACCATGATCTGGCTTGAAGTAAATGAATTGCTGCAGTGTTTATGAGGTTAAATGCCGCTCATGCCTGAATTAAGTACAAATCCTTTGGAGTTTTGTGTGCATGTCTGATCAACCCTCTACAGAAAAGCTGTGGAAGCTTTGGAGAAGGTACCAAAGAGGTTTACCAGAACGCTCCCTGGATTAGAGGGTATTAGTTATAAGGAGAGGTCGGACAGACTTGGGATTGTTTTCTCTGGCGCGGCAGAGGCTGAGGAGAGACTTGGTAAGATGTATGTAAAATCATGACAGGCGCAGATAGGATGGACAGTCAGAACTGTGTAGGAGGGAATTGCAGATGCTGGCTTACAGCAAAGATAGACGCAAAATGCTGGAGTAACTCAGCAGGTCAGGCAGCATCTCTGGATACACGTATTTGTGTCGAGACTCAGTCCGAAGAAGGGTCAGTCAATGACCCGAAACATCAACCATTCCTTCTATCCAGAGATGCTGCCAGTCCAGCCGAGTTACTACAGCATGTTTGTGTCTATATGAAGTTAAACAACTTGTTGTCATCACGACTACATACACTCGGAGCAGAATTAGTCCATTCGGCCCATCAAGTCTACTCCGCCATTCAATTGTGGCGGGTCTATCTTTCCCTCTCAACCCTTTTCTCCTGCCTTCATCCCATAACCCCTGACACCCTTACTAATCGAGTGTGAAGGGAATGGCTGTGAAAGTGGGATAACATAGAACTCGTGTGAACGGGTGGTCGATGGTTGGCGTGGGTCGAAGATTTCCGTGATGTATCTCTGAACTGCATGAAAGTTTTCTATTTTGCAACCTCCCTGTGAACAATTTTGCTTGCAATCTATTGGAGTCGAGAGCACATTGGCTCTAGCTGGGCAGCTCGCAGGGAGCAGTGGATGAACTGTCCGGTAAGGTGTATCGCCCCCCACCACCAGCTTTTGACCTGTAAGCGCTGTAATGGTGAAGGGAGAGAATGCGTTGTGCATACCCGGTATGCGAGCCCTCCTCTTCCCAAGCCTCGTTGAACTCAGAGGCGGAAAACTTGATACTCCAAGAGGGAACCGTGCCATGGTAGCTGAAGGGTTCTCATTTGGCTGGAGCACAAGGTCCAAAGATCTGGAAAACCTGCAAAATCATTGTAGAATTTTTTGCTTTCCTCTTCATTCACTTGAAACCACCATTGAATAAATAGTGCCACCAACAGAGGTGACAACTTGCAAGAAGAACTAGGGTGGCACGGTGGCGCAGCGGTAGAGTTGCTGCCTCACAGCCAGAGACCTGGGTTCAATCCTGGCTACGGGTGCTATCTGTGCGGAGTTTGCACGTTAGCCCCGTGACCTGCGAGGGGTTTTCTCCGTGTGCTCTGGTTTCCTCCCACACTCCAAAGGCGCACAGGTTTGTGGGCCAATTGGCTTGGTAAAATAAATAAATTGTCCCTCGTGTGTGTGTAGGATAGTGCTAGTGCGTGGGGATCGCTGGGCGGCGTGGACTTGGTGGCCTGTTTCCGTGTTGTATCTCTAAACTAAACTAAAGTAAACCCTGCACCAACCATCTACAGATAGACACAACATGCTGGTGTAACTCAGCGGGACAGGCAGCATCTCTGGAGAGAATGAATGGGCGACGTTTCGGGTCGAGACCCTTCTTCAGACTGAAGACGCGACCCGAAATGTCACCCATTCCTTCTCTCCAGAGATGCTGCCTGTCCCGCTGAGTTACTCCAGCATGTTGTGTCTATCTTCGGTTTAAACCGGTGTCTGCAGTTCATCGTCCCTGACATTATCCAAACCATTTCAGTCTGTCTAATGACAACAGTGTAAGGACGAACTGTTTTTGAACAATATCACGCCATATTAGGTATTCTCTAGTTCAGGGAGAGCTTTGTGTATTGAACTTATTACCAGAAGCAGAGGTGTGGCAAACATGCCTTAAGATGTGAATCTAAATAGCTGTATATAATTCTCATGACACAGCAGTTCATTGAATCTATAGAGTTTATGATTCAGACTGAGTCCCATTTCACCACTGTTTCCCCAACAGACTGCCCCCCAACTAGGGCTGCTGCCTTACAGCACTTGCAGCGTCGGAGACCTGGGTTCGATTTGTTTGGCACCTCAGCCTTTGTTCGCAGTGGTTTGATTTCCAGTGGGAGGTCATGTTACTGCAGACTGGATTCCTGAACAATGGCTGATCAAGGTCATAGCTGTATAACTCACAAATACGGGTGCTGTCTGTATGGAGTTTGTACGTTCTCCCCGTGACCTGCGAGGATTTTCTCCAAGATTTTCGGTTTCCTCCCACACTCCAGAGAAGGTACAGGTACGTAGGTTAATAGACAATAGATAATAGGTGCAGGAGTAGGCCATTCGGCCCTTTGAGTTCAACGCGATCATGGCTGACAATGGTGATCCTGCCTTCTCCCTGTATACCTTGACTCTGCTATCTTTAAGAGCTCTATCTAACTCTCTCTTCTGAGAACATTCTGAGAACCGGCCTCCACTGTCCTCTGAGGCAGAGACAGACTCACAACTATCTGTGTGAATTGACTTGGTAAATATACAAATTGTCCCTAGTGTGTGTAGGATAGTGTTAATATCCAGGGATCGCTGGTCGGTGCGCACCTAGTCAGTTCCTGAGCTGTATCATTAAAACTAAAAAAACTAAAAAATCCTAATAAGAGTGAATTAACTCAGGGTCGGAGGAGGTTCACAAAGAGCATCAACATTGGCATTGAGCAGTTGGGTTGAATGGCCTGGTTCCAAGCTGTAAAACCTCTCCAATCCTCTGAAATGTGCTAAGGTTTAAAGTCAGCACTCCGGAGCTCTGATGCATTCATAATTAATGGAGCATTTCAAGTGGGGTCAACATATGACAAGGTCTCTGCATTAATGCAAGTGCTTCGATCTCTGATGCACGCTGGACTTGCTTACTTACTTACTTACTGCCTATTATGCCTCCTGGCATGTAGGGCAGCAACGAAGGTCCTCCACTCGGTAGTGTTGATTCCTTCAGTTGCTGTTTCCATAACATATTTGTTTTACGAGACAGGGTTGTTAGCCCTGTGCTCAACGTCCAACCTGGAGGACCAGTGGATCGCTCTTTGTCTCGCCTCTACCCTTCGACCTGTCCAGCATGGGAGACCCTAACAGGAGCCAAATCTCCCGCTGGCATAGCTCTCGGGGTCACTGAGACACACAAGCTCCCCGACCACGACAAGGTTGCAATCCAACGGGGAGCGCTGGACTTGCAGTTCAGATCAAACAGTAATGTTTGGCACCTCAGCCTCTGTTCGCAGTGGTTTGACTTCCAGTGGGGGGTCACGATGCTGCAGACTGGATCTCTGAACAATGGCTGATCGAGGTCATAGCTGTATAACTCACAAAGCCTGCTTAGGGACCACAATTGGCTAACCTCCATGACGATGCCTTGACGTCATGCCATACCATCTCAGACCATTATTTCGCCTTGAAAACATCTGACTTGTTGTGCAAGCCAAGAAGCTGTAAGGATGTATTAAAATTAACTGGAAAAAAAAATGCCTGTAAAAAGCATTAAAGTTGAACTTTTGCATCTGCCACCTGTTTTCTCTTAACCACATTCAGGCATATTACACTTAAGGCTTTGGACACAATGGGAAGGATAACATTGCCATCCCATGGAATGATTTAGTTTTGAGATACTGCATGAAAGTGGCCCTTTGGCCCACTGAGCCTACACCAACCATCGATCATCTAGGGTCTCGACCCGAAACGTCGCCTATCTCCTTTGCTCCTTAGATGCTGCTGCACCTGCTGAGTTTCTCCAGCTTTTTGTGTAACCCTCGATCATCTACTTATAATTGTTCTATGATATCCCACTTTCCATTCATTCGTTACACACGAGGGGTACTTTACAGAGGCCAATTGACCGGGAAAATCGGCACTTTGGAGCATGGAAGGAAACCCAAGTGGTCCCAGGGAGAACATGTAAACTCCACACAGACAGCACCCGACGCCAATTGAACCCAGGTCCCCTGCACTGTGAGGCCGCTGCTCTACCAGTTGCATCAGTCAGTTTAGTCAGTTTAGTTGATTATCATGTGCACCGAGGTACAGTGAAAAGTTTTTGTTGCGTGCTATCCAGTCGGCAGAAAGACAATATATGATTACAATAGAGCTATTTACAGTGTATAGGTACATGATAAGTGAATAACGTTTAGTGCAAGGTAAAGGCAGCAAAGTCCGATCAAGGATAGTCCGTGGGTCACCAAAGATGTAGATAGTAGTCTGTAAGGAGTGCAGGGCTGCTCTCTGGTTGTGGTAGGATGATCCAGTTGCCTGACAACAGCTGGGAAGAAACTGTCCCTGAATCTGGGACAGTGTGCATTTTCACACCTATACCTTTCGCCTGATGGGAGAGGGGAGAAGAGGGAGTGGCCAGGGTGCAACTCGTCCATGATTATGCTGCTGGCCTTGCCGGAGGCAGCGTGAGGTATGAAGGGAAGGGCGGTCAATGGATGGGAGGTTGGTTCTTCCCATCTGCTCACTGAGGCCCTTCTGCCCACCGAATCTACCCCGACCATCATTGGTGTGATCACCCATTCATATTTCTATATTAAAGCATCTTCATATCCACTTCATCTTCACCAAGATACTCAACCTGAGCTAGTCCCATTTACCCTCATTTGGCCCATGTTCTTCTGAACCTTTCCCTATCCTATGTACCTTTGAAATATTGTTTGAAAAACTATATCTGCCTCAGTTACTACCTCTCGCTCTCTCTTGAACGCATCCAGAGAACCGGCCTCCACCGCCCTCTGAGGCAGAGAATTCCACAGACTCACAACTCTCTGTGAGAAAAAGTGTTTCCTCGTCTCAGTTCTAAATGGCTTACTCCTTATTCTTAAACTGTGGCCCCTGGTTCTGAACTCCCCCAACATCGGGAACATGTTTCCTGCCTCTAGCGCGTCCAAACCCTTAACAATTTTATATGTTTCAATGAGATCCCCATATTCGATATTGCTTCTCTTCTGTCTCCCCCCAATCACCTCCGCCTGCCCCATCTCGGTGGCCTCCCCCACACCAGGTCCTTCTTTGTCGGGCGGGTCCCCCTTTGTTCTCGGCGGCACCTCCTCCACCGACCGCCGAGATTCACGCCGGGCCGGTGAAGACTGGCAACAGGGACTGACATTGTAGTTGAACATCAGTGGGGGTCCAGGAAGATGGGTTCCCCCCCCCCCCCCCCGTACCTGCGGCAAACTAGACCCTTTAAAATCGGCCCCCGAGTGAAGACTGGGCGTCATTCAACGGGATATCCGACCACCGGATAAAACAATTCCAGATTTGCAGCAAGTTTGAAACTCTCATAATGAAATAGGGTATTTTCATGTTTTGTAATGTCAACATTTGAGAATTGGGCTTTTCACTTACTGCTCCGGGAAAGGTATAAATCCCAAAGCACGTACCAGCCCCGAGCCAATGGAAAACAATGAACTCCACCGGAGATCCTTCAGGATTTTGTGAGCAATGTGTTTTATTTTTTGCTGAGACTGTTCCATATTACCGGTTTATGCTCTGATAAAAAAAATTAAAAAAATTGAATAGAGATCAGCAGATATTGCCCTCTCATTATTCACTCAAGAATGAGGAATGTGTTGTCAACCTCCATCGTTTTCCCTTTATATTTCCAACTTTGGCATTCGAGGGTTTTAGTTTGGGTTAGCATGAGCCCTAAAAATGTTACAGTAGGATTAGGCCACAAAGAGAGTTTGGAGTAAGAAGCCTTTGTGCCTTTTTTTTCCAAGCGTCAACGGAATGTCTGATCTGTGGGTATAGCAGCTCGGGAAGGAGATTCTGCAACAGTTCTAAGCCTCCTCTCTTCTAACTTAACAATGTTGTAGTCAGCTCTCCATTGCAATGTAAAGCACAGAGTTTGGGGGGGAAATGAAGCAGATAATTACTGCTTCCAGATTGATCTTGAAGCATGAGTGCCCTGAACCTTGTTTAATTTGGTTTAGTTTCTAGATGCAGCGCGGAAACACGCACTGCATCTCAAAACTCGGGTGTTGTCTGTGCGGAGTTTGCACGTTCTCCCTGTGACTGCATGGGTTTCTCCAGGTGCTCCGGTTTCCTCCCATGTCACAAAGATACGCGGGTTTGTAGGTTAATTCACATCTGTAAATTCCCCCTAGTGTGTAGGGAGTGGTGCAAAAGCAGTGTCACGGAGAAGTGGTACGAATAGGTGATCGATGGCTGGCATGGACTGGATGGGCCGATTGGCCTCTTTCCACGCTTCATTTCTAAAACTAAAACTCGGTATCTTTTCCCTTGCTCTATCTATTGTACTTGGGCTGGACTTGATTGTATTTATGCATAGAATTATCTGATCTGATTGAATAGAAAAACAAGGCTTTTCACGGTACCTCGGTACACATGACAATAACATGGACCAAAAAATATTGGAATTTAAGCAGCAAAGGAAAGCTAACCTGAACCTTACTGTTCCTTAGTGTTAAAGAAGGAACTGCAGATGCTGGAGAATCGAGGGTTACACAAAAAGCTGGAGAAACTCAGCGGGTGCAGCAGCATCTAAGGAGCGAAGGAGATAGGCGACGTTTCGGGTCGAGACCCTTCTTCAGACTGGTCAGGGACCTTACTGTTCCTTATCTGTGTGATCTTTGAGTTCTGGAGGTATCTGAAAGGAAGTTTTTAATCTATGTTTGTATTCACAATCTCTGCCTATCACTAAATTGATGAAATCCTCTGTTGTGGAACTAATGTGTGTAATACAGGACATATTGTAAAGGGCCTGTCCCACTTAGAGGATTTTTTAGGCGACTGCCAGTGACTATCACAGTCGCTGCAGGTCGCCAAAAAACTGGCGACTGAACCCCCCCCCCACGACAATGTCTGCGACAACCTACCACCTGGTCGACGTCAAGCTATGGCAAGCTACCGACAGCCGGTAACCCAATCGTTGCGACTTAGGATGTCCACCTACGACCACACCTACGACAAACTATGACCACACAGGCGACAACCTACCACAACCAAAGTCAACCTACGTCCACCCGCGACAAGCTACAACCCTTTCGGGGGCAAATAAGACAATTCACTCACTGGCCGGTACCCGTCGCCCACTGACGTAGGTAGTCGCCAATGGAATTCACCGAAGTCAGCACGGCAACAACCTACATCACCTAACGACAACCTACGGCAGCACCTACACCAAGAGAGGTCAGGAGAAGTCAAGCTACGCTCATTGGCGTCAAACCCACTGTCGCAGACTGTTGCCGAAAAATTTTGAACATGTTGAATATCCAGTGGGGACCAGAAAGACCCTACGACTTTTTGGGCGGTTGAGGAGACTACTCACGACCATACAGGCGACACCCCGGCGACCGTGTGGAGACAGCCTAGTCGCCTGCAGTCGCCTAAGTGGGACTAGCCCTTTACTGATCTGAATTCAGTAATGGCAGACCAAACTCACTGAGGTACTAGCTGGGTGATCAACATCAACCAGAAGAGCAAGAAGAATCACCCTACATGTTTTTTAATCGTGTCCACCTGAAAAGATCGATGCGACCCTTGTTTAGCATCTTACTACATACTACCTTATATAGGGCATCTTATAGAAACATATAAAAGTCTGAAGAAGGGTCTCGACCCGAAACGTCGCCTATCTCCTTCGCTCCTTAGATGCTGCTGCACCCGCTGAGTTTCTCCAGCTTTTTGTGTAACCCTAAAATTCTTAAGGGATTGGACGGCCTAAATTCAGGAAAAAATGTTCCCCATGTTGGGGGAATCCAGAACCAGGGGTTATAGCTTAAGAATAAGGGGTGCGCCATTTAGGACTGAGATGAGGAAAAGCTTTTTCCACCAGAGAGTTGTGAATCTGTGGAATTCTCTGCCACAGAAGGCAGTGGAAGCCAATTCACTGGATGTTTTCAAGAGAGAGTTAATGCCCCTGTCCCACTTAGGAAACCTGAATGCAAACCTCTGGAGACCGTGTGCCCTACCCAAGGTTCCCGTGAGGTTCCCAGAGGTTCCTGGAGGTTCCGGTCATTCTCCATGAGTCACCAGAGGTTCTGGTCACTTGCCTGGGAAGCCTTGACCGAAGCGTGAGCTGCATCTACTCACCAAAGATCCTATAGGATCTTTGCTGCCGACTGCACACACACACAAGCACATCGCGAAGGTGGGGGCAGGGGCAGCGTAGGAGCGCTTTCTGTGCGTTAAAGAGGAAAGTAAACAGCTGCCACAGAGCACGGCAAGTCCTTTAGAGAGCGCGGGAGGGAGGGAGAGAAGGACAGAGAAAGGGATAGAGAAGGGGAGCGAGAAGGGGGGAGAGAAGGGGAGAGAGAACGAGAGAGATGGGGAGAGAGAAGGGGAGAGAGAAGGGGAGCGAGAAGGGGAGAGAGTAGGGGAGAGAGAAGGGGAGAGAGAAGGGGAGAGAGAAGGGGAGAGAGAAGGGGGCAGAATGGGGGGGGGGGAGAAGGGGAGAGAGAAGGGGAGAGAGAAGGGGAGAAAGGGAGAGAGAAGGGGAGAGAGAAGGGAAGGTGGAGACAGTTTTAAGAAGTTTAATAAAGTTAGCGAGCATTTTACCTTCCGGCGGATCTTCTAGGTCCTGAAAACCAAAGAAGATTTCTTTGCTGAAAACTCCAATGAGCCAATCAGAATGGCCGGTCAGTGAAGGCCATCGACTGCCTGTAAGTAAACAGCAACCCCACTCCACTGGCTTCGACAAAACGGCAACCTATTTTTAGTCGAGGCCTGTTTTGGTTTTTTTGAAATAATCGCAGGAACACAGCGGAAGCCGCGACTACGCGGAAACCACTTACATCAATAGGGAGAGTGACCGGAACCTCCGGGAACCTCATGGAAACCTTGAGTGGGGCACAAGGTCTCCAGAGGTTTCCGTTCAGGTTTCCTAAGTGGGAAGATCCGCCGGTAGGTAAAATGCCGCTAACTTTATTAAACTTATTAAAACTGTCTCCACTTCTTCTCCCCCCCTTCTCCCCCCTTCTCTCTCCCCATCTCTCCCCTTCTCTCTCCACTTCTCTCCCCTTCTCTCTCCCCTTCTCTGTCCTTCTTTCCCCTTCTCTCCCTCCCTCCCACGCTCTCTAAAGGACTTACTGTGCTCTGTGGCAGCCATTTACTTTCCTCTTCACCGCGTAGAAAGTGCTCCTCCACTGTCCCTGGCCCCCACCTTCACAATGTGTGTGTGTGTGTGTGTGTGTGTGTGTGTGTGTGTGTGTGTGTGTGTGTGTGTGTGTGTGTGTGTGTGTGTGTGTGTGTGTGTGTGTGTGTGTGTGTGTGTGGTCGGCAGCAAAGATCCTGTAGGATCTTTGGTCAGTAGATGCAGCACATGCTTCGGTCGAGGCTTTCCAGGCAAGTGACCAAAACCTCTGGTAACTTATGCCCCTGTCCCACTTAGGAAACCTGAACGGAAACCTCTGGAGACTTTGTGCCCCACCCAAAGTTTCCGTGCAGTTCCCGGAGGTTTTTGTCCTCCGGCAACCACCTTCAACTAGCATCGCAACCGGCTTCGACTAAAAAATTACCGATTTTTAAAACGGAAACCACTTTCGACCATTAGGGAGACTGACAAAAACCTCCGGGAACCGCACGGCAACCTTGGGTGGGGCGCAAAGTCTCCAGGGGTTTCTGTTCAGGTTTCCTAAGTGGGACTGGGGCATTAGATATAGCTCTTAGAGCTAATGGAATTAACGGATATGGGGAGAAAGCAGGAATGGGATCCTGATTTTAGATGATCAGTCATGATCATATTGAATGGTGGAGCTGGCTCGAAGGGCGAATGGCCTACTCCTGCACCTGCTTTCCATGTTTCGATGTTTAATGGAAAGGTGTGCTTGTTTACAGGTTAATTGGCCTCTTTAAATTGCTCACAGGTTTGTTTATTGTCATGTGTACCGAGGTACATTGATAAGCATTTTATTGTATGCTAGCCAGTCAGCGTAAACACCATACATGATGACAATCGAGCTGTCCTCAATCAACCTGTGATGATCGTGTTATGCTTGTACACACTGGAAATAACACATAGTCAGGAATCCAATCAGGGATTAGAGGGACAGAGTCATGGAGTGATACAGCCCAACTTATAACCATATAATAACCATATAACAATTACAGCACAGAAACAGGCCTTCTCGGCCCTTCCAGTCCGTGCCGACCATTTATTTTCCCCTAGTCCCACCTACCTGCCAGACCATACCCCTCCATTCCCTTCCCGTCCATATACCTATCCACTTCAGCCCAACTTGCCCACCCTAACCAACAAGTCCCATCTACACTAGCCCCACCAACCTGCATTTGGGCCCATATCCCACCAAACGTGTCCTATCTATGTACCTGTTTAATTGTTTTTTAAATGTTGGGTTGTCCCTGCCCCAACTACCTCCCCAGGCAGCTTGTTCCATACACCCACCACCCTTTGTGTGAAAATGTTGCCTCTCAGATTCCCCTTACTCTGGGCAAGAGACTCTGTACGTCTAGCCTCTCATGATAGAGTCCCAGCCTGCTCAATCTCTCCCTATAGCTCAGACCCTCGAGTCCTGACACCATCCTTGTAAATCTTTTCTGAACAATGGTGGCCAGAACTGAACACAATACTTTAAATACGGCCTCACTAACATCTTATATAACTGCAACATGGCCTCCCAATGTTTATACTTGATATTCTGACTGATGGCCAGTGTGCCAAAAGCCTTATTGACCACCCCATCTACCTGTGACACCACCTTCAAGGAATTATGTACCTACTCTAAAGATAGATACCATAAGCTGGAATATCTCAGCGGGGCTGACAGCATTCTCTCTGGGGAGAAGGAATTGGTGAAGTTTCGAGTCGAGACCCTTCTTCATACCTGCACTCCTAGATTCCTCTGCTTCAAATTATCTTGTGTTTCAGTGTTCGGCGTAACATCACTGGAGAATAAAAAATAGGAAAGGAAAAAAGAAACATAGAAACATAAAAAAAATAAAGGCAGGAGTAGTCCGTTTGGCCCTTCGAGCCAGCACCGCCATTCAATATAATCATGGCTAATCATCCAAAATCAGTTGCCCATTCCTGCTTTCTCCCCATATCCCTTGATTCCGTTACCCGTAAGAGCTAAATCTAACTCTCTCTTGAAAACGTCCAGTGAATTGGCCTCCACTGCCTTCTGTGGCAGATAATTCCACAGATTCACATCTCTCTGGGTGAAAAATTAAATCTAGCACCACCATCTGTATTTTATAACAGATAAGAGGAAATTGTCAGGCAATAATTTCACCTCAGAGTCCAAATGACAGTTCTGAAACTCCTCAGGCATCCCTCTTGTGGTGCGTGACATCATCTGGATCCCTGGAAGGGTCAGTGGTGGGTAATCACTGCCAGCGATCCTCTCTGTGTAAAAGTCATGGAAAAAATATCAAAGCTGCAAGGCAGGAGCAGCGTGCACTTCTGCAATCAACAAGGCACTGACTTCTGGAGGAACACCAGGGACAATTTACAATTTTACCGAAGCATAGAAATAGAAACATAGAAAATAGGTGCAGGAGGAGGCCGTTCGGCCCTTCGAGCCAGCACCGCCATTCATTGTGATCATGGCTGATCGTCCCCAATCAATAACCCGTGCCTGCCTTCTCCCCATATCCCTTGACTCCACTAGCCCCTAGAGCTCTATCTAACTCTCTCTTAAATCCATCCAGTGATTTGTCCTCCACTGCCCTCTGTGGCAGGGAATTCCACAAATTCACAACTCTCTGGGTGAAAAAGTTTTTTCTCACCTCAGTCTTAAATTAGGCCTCCCCTTTATTCTAAGACTGTGGCCCCTGGTTCTGGACTCGCCGAAAATTGGGAACATTTTTCCTGCATTTACCTTGATCAGTTCTTTTATAATTTTATATGTTTCTATATGATCCCCCCTCATCCTTCTAAACTCCAGTGAATACAAGCCTATTAACCTACAAACCTGTACAACGTTGGAGTGCGGGAAGAAACCGGAACTCCGGGAGAAAGCCTGTGCGGTCGCGGGGAGAGCGTACAAACTCCGTAAAGGCAGCAGCCGTGGTCAGGATCGAACCCGGGTCCCTGGAGCTGTGAGGCAGCAACTCTACCACTGCGCCACCGTGCCGCCCATGTTGAAAGTAAAAGCATGGTGAATGCCACAGTGGTGCAATAACAGCGGGAATGAGCACCATTTCCCCATGTCCCTCCGCTCCACTGCTCCCCGCTTCCTCATTCCCATCCCCGCAGTCCCCTTCCTCCCTCCTTCTCTCCACCTCACAAGGTTCTCCACCTCACAACCTAATTTGAGGAAGGACATTCTTGCTATTGAGGGAGTGCAGCGTAGGTTTACAAGGTTAATTCCCGGGATGGCGGGACTGTCATATGCTGAGAGAATGGAGCGACTGGGCTTGTACACTCTGGAGTTTAGAAGGATGAGAGGTGATCTCATTGCAACATATAAGATTATTAAGGGCTTGGACACGCTAGAGGCAGGAAACATGTTCCCGATGTTGAGGGAGACCAGTACCAGGGGCCACAGTTTAATAATAAGGAGTAAGCCATTTAGAACAGAGATGAGGAAACACTTTTTCTCACAGAGAGTGGTGAGTGTGTGGAATTCTCTGCCTCACACGGTGAGAGGCAGGTTTTCTGATACTTTCAAGAGAGCTAGATAGGGCTCTTAAAAATAGCAGAGTCAGGGTATATGGGGATATGGTAGGAACGGGGCACTGATTGGGGATGATCAGCCATGATCACATTGAATGGCGGTGCTGGCTGGAAGGCCTACTCCTGTCTATTGTTCTGCAAACTGGCGGGACGTATTTTAAGTTTTTTTTTCATTCAGTTGGAAGCAGTGACCGGGGAGATTAATCCTTAATTCCTGGAGACTCCAGACCAATCCTTTAAGACTGGCAAATTTTACCCGATCTGGCTCCACTTGATACAGTGGCATTTGTGGTGGGGAAGGGTTCCTTTCTTGAACGTTCCGAGTGATTAAATCTCTCAGAAGAATATTCCTGCTATGTTTTCACTTAGCCGTTTCCATATGGCTATTCTGCAAAGAAAGCTTAGGTTCGCTTTGGCCCCCAGGATGAGGAATGTGGCTGGGGCTTTCACCAGGATCTGCCGTGGAGCCCATTCTGGGAAAGCCGCCCATTAATATTGCCGTTGTTGTTTGTCGTTGCCTCGAACACGCCTGCTAAGCTGCAGCAAACAGGAATTTTGCCGGTCACAACTAAAACACTCTCCACTGTTAATTTCGAAAGCATTTCCCCCGTCCCCATCCCCGTCCCCGTCCCCCCTTCCCCAACCTCACCGTCACTCACCCACACTGTCTGTACAGACCCATTGCCTCCTCCCCACCTCACCCTCACCACCCCCAAGCCCTCACAACCCCCCACCTCGCCAGTGCTGCTTCTTTCAGAACAAACTTGTTAAGGTTGTTCTTGGCCATGGTCCAATGCTGGCACACAGCCATCCGACTGCAGCCATTCCTAAGGCAGATCTGTCGCTTTTAAGATTGCTTCCTTCTGCCTCGCCTCTCTGCCTGTGTGCCTCCACTGTGCCAGTGCGTGATACAGCAGACCTCACACAACTACGAGCCCCTGACTGCTGACAGACCTGACTCCATGAATTCTTGGTTGAAATTCCCTCCCCCCCCCCAACCCCCCACATCACTTGGCTGGCTCTGATTAGTGGTTCTGCCGTCGTTTTTTATTTTTCCTACATTTCTTTTCCGAAAGCTTCTTCATGGAAAGAGAAATTAAGGGGAGAAAAACCAATTTGGAAGCTCACTTCAGCCGGCCTCGAAGAAACAACGCGTTTAATAAAGCAGAGACAAGGAACTGCAGGTGATAGTTTACAAAACAAAGTGCTGCAGGAACTCAACGGGTCAGGCAGCATCTCTGGAGCAGATGGATGGGCTACGACTCAGTCTGAAGAAGGGTCCCGAACTGAAACGTCGCCTATCCATATTCTCCAGAGATGCTGCCTGACCCGTTGAGTTACTCCGGCACTTTGTGTCCTTACATGTTTAATAAATTATTTAATATTCATAATGACTTTTTATCCCTTGTACCCAGAAACCTGGAATCTCATGTCAGGTCAGTCTTCAATGCTCTTTCTTTGAACAGTGACGTGGTAGACCAATTGGATCTGCAGTCACATATGTTCCAGACTGGGTAAGGAAGGAGGATTTCCTTTGTGTATAAACTCATGAGATGAATAGATGCACAGAGTCTCTTGCCCAGAGCAGGTGAATCAAGGAAGCAGATGACATAGGTTTAAGGTGCAGGGAAAAAGATTTAATAGGAATCTGAGGAGTAACGTTTTCACACAAAGGGTGGTGGGTTTATCCAACAAGCTGCCAGAAGAGGTAGTTGAGGCAGGGACTAACCCAACATTTAAGAAACAGTTAGACAAGTACATGGATAGGACAGGTTATGAGTGATATGGACCAAATGCAGGCAGGTGGGACTAGTGTAGCTGGGACATGTTGGGCGGTGTGTGAAAGTTGGGCCGAAGGGCCTGTTTCCACACTGTATCACTCTATGACTTTATGACTCTATGTCTTATAGAACAACACTGAACTAACTAGATTCTTATGGCAAACTAACAATCACAATTAGTGATCTCAACTTTTTATTGTTCGACCGCCCCGACGTGGGAGTTTTGATCATCCCGACGAGAGGGCCTGTACAGCCAGCCGTCCATAACGGCGACCAGGGAGGGTTCTTGGCCCCGAACACGGATGAACATAGAATGAGGACTGACTCCACTTTGGTGCCTTCCACCACAGTGAAGAATGCTGTGGTGGGTGTTTATCTTAAATTCTATTGTGCATTATGTGTTCCTTCCTTCAATTGCATCGCTGATGGCAAATTTATTTCACTGTACCTTAGTTGGTGCATATGGCGAAGAAATTTGAACATTGAACTTTGAAGCAGTTGTTAGTGGACTTGCAGGCGTAGTTTAGTTTAGTTTAGAGATGCAGAGCAGATAGAGCCCCTACATCCCTCTGAGTCTGCTTCAACCAATGATCATCCGTTCACTAGTTCTATCACACACGCAGGAAACAATTTTTCTGAAGCCAATTAACCTACAAAACCTATAGGTCTTTAGGATGTGGGAGGATACTGGAGCACCCGGCGAAAACCCAAAACACCGAGAGAATGTACAAACTCAACACAGACATCGGGATCGAACCTTGGGTCTCTGGCACCGTGAGGCAGCAACTCTACCACTGCGCCACCGTGTCGCCCTAGTTCTGGACAACTGATCCTGAGGCGTACGAGTGCGATCCCCAGTGCTTCAGTGCCCTCTCACTCCAAGGAGCACAGCCACCGAGCAGCAAGATGGTTAATTCCCAGCCATAATAGAATCACCTGTCCGGGGAATTAGAGCACAACGGGCTCAGGATCCAGTTGGCAACCAGCTGCTTTTCTGCTGCTCCTTTGAATGCTGCATAACAAAGCTCACGTGAGTGCCTAGGCCCACAGGAGCCCAAACAAGTCTCAGGGATGCAGGTCCAGAGGCAGCAGGGAAGGTTCATTGGAAAACTTAGTGAAACACCTCCTGGTGGTGAGTCTTAAACTTTGATTCTTCCGATCAGTTTCATGCAGGCACCAGCAGTATCTTCCTCCTTGCTCTATCTATTGGGCTGATCGTATTTAACTGCCATGAACCTTTAGACTTCAGAGATACAACGAATTGTGGACGCAGCCCAAACCATCTCACAAACCAACTCCATGTACACCTCACGCTGCCTCATAATCAAAAATGATTCGCACCCTGGCCACTCTGCTCTTCTCCCCTCTCCCATCGGGCAAAATGTATAGAAGTGTGAAAATGCACAGCTCCAGATTCAGGGATAGTTTCTTCCCAGCTGTTATCAGGCAACTGAATCATCCTACCACAACCAGAGAGCAGTGCTGAACTACTATCTACCTCATTGGTGACCCTCAGACTATCCTTGATCGGACTTTGCTGGCTTTACCTTGCACTAAATGTTATTCCCTTATCATGCACCTTGGTACACGTGACAATAAACTAAACTGAACTGATCTGTACAGTTTGGAATCAGGCCCATCAGCCCATCAAATCTGCACCTACCAGCATTAACCCCGAACATTAGCACTAAAGTCAATAGTTGAAAGGACATCAGACAATGGCGGAACAGTTAAAAAATGGGAATAGAGGGCAGGAGGTAGGGAAGAGGTGACCATGGAGGGATTGAACACAAAAATGAAAGTAAACTTGAAGGAGACTGTGAGGGCTTTCAAAACAGGAAACAAGACAATTAAAATCAATTGGACAATATTCTATGCAACTGTTACAAGTGGGGTAGGCACATAAAGAGATCTGAAGTAATCCTATTCATTCATTCGTTCATCATCGTTGAAAACGTCAGTGACGCAGTGGTGCTGGTTTCCGACGGGAATGGCGACGGACGCACCACACATCTCTGTCCTCCAGTTCCTGCGGACTTCCGCCGCTGGAAGTACCGGATTTTGTTGTGCGTGTTTTGTCATCGTTCCTTACAATGCTGTGTACGACAGTGATCGCAACTTCTACTGAAGTCTGGATGACCGCTATAGGCTTATCCGTCCTTTGACAGGTCTTGTTTTTGGTCCTGCTGGGGGTCCACAGCCCCCTCCTCACCTGGCAAACCAGGTGGGGGAGACGGTTTAGTCGCCGACTATCCGACCATGGAGCAGGTGGCACGGGATTACATGGATCACCCCCCCCCCCCCCGACCTGACATAGTGCTTAAAAACACTAAAAGTTAAAGGGAGGGTAGACAAAAATGCTGGAGAAAATCAGCGGGTGAGGCAGCATCTATGGAGAGAAGGAATAGGCGATGTTTCCTTCGCTCCATAGATGCTGCCTCACCCGCTGAGTTTCTCCAGCATCTTTGTCTACCTTTTAATTTATTTATTTATGTTATTTATTTTATTTATTGTCATTCGATAAAAACATGCTTCCACATGAATCATGAACGAAATTTGTACTAGGGTCCAAGGAGCATAATAGTGCAGCAAGGCATCAATAAATTCTAACATATAAAAACCTTCCACAATAAAATCTAAATAATAATGAGCCTATGAATAAATAGTAAAAAGCTTTTTAAAAAAGCAGCATGGTTAAAGACAGCAGCATCATAATGTCCATAGCAGCAGCAGTAGCAGCAGAAAGTTCACTGAGATAGTGAGGTACCTTCGATTTTTCCAGCATCTGCAGTTCTTTCTTCAACAAAAGCTAAAGGGATATTGCAACCGTTTGGAAGATAGATGGAAAAAGCTGCATACCTACTATTAAGGGTAACCCTAAGCAGAGGGCTTTTTGGAATTCTGGAATATTCTTGTCCAGAAATGTGAGAAGGCCAGTTTCTGAATTCTGACAAGTGCACGAACCTGTTAAATATATAACTAATTTCTTCTGCCAACTTTTCCCTGATGATTTTCTGGTGAACTTATGCTAAATTGCTTACATTTTGGTGAACTCATTATGTTATGCATCAATGGTCTTTTGCTGTGTCCTTAGTTTTAGTTTAGTTTAGAAATGTAGCGCGGGAAACATGCCCTTCGGCCTACTGAGACCACGTCGACCAGCGATCCCAATACACTCGCACTATCCTACACAGAAGGCAATTTACAATTTTTACCGTAGCCAAATTAACCCACAAACCTGTACGTCTTTGGATGGTTGGAGGAAAAAAGGGGGCAACTGGAGAAAACCCATGCAGTCACAGGGAGAACGTATAAACTCCATACAGACAGTCTGGTTGGAACCTGGTCTCTGGCGCTGTGAGGCAGCAACTCTATCGCTGTGCCACCCCATGGGTTAATTCTGCCACTTATTACTGGATCTTGCATCAGGGAAAATGACAGCGCCTTTAGCTCTCCGACACTGGCATCTTCTGCAGAGATGGGCATGTTTCCAATGGAGCATTTCAGAGTAGGGGGTGGGGGGGGCTTCCTCAGTTTTCCTGATATTTGTGGAGTCCTTTTAGCTCTCAGCACCTCGGAGTGGCCTTTGTTTTGTATCTTTTCATCTTCCAGATGAGGCAGAGTTAGGCTTTCTTTGCTCAACTTATTACTCTTCTTCTAAAATGCTAATAGAACGATTTTAAGGAATGGGAGCAGAAGAATAATCTATCGAGGCAACAAAGGGTGCTTTCATTGATTAACCTTGAGCTGTGCACAAACTACAGATTTTTATTTCACTGTTCTTACAAGTCAATAACAGGGAATATTTTTGCTCCATACACTATGCAGTCAAATCATAAACCTGTTCCTTAGAAAGGTTTCTATGACCTTGCAATCAATATATTTATTCCAGTTTTTAAAATGAGATTTGCAAGTATCATCAGTAACTTTGAAAAGAAGGTTATGCTGCAATATGTTTTTGGAATGGTTGAGGTGGCTTAGCGGTTCTGTTTCTAAACGACTAATCCAATCGTCTGGTCCCAATAATCCAGTTAGAAAAGAAGTTCAAAATCCCATCACGCCGGTTTGTAATTTTTAACTTTTTAGTTTTTGAGGTACAGCACGGAAACAGGCCCGTCGGCCCAACGAGACCGCGCCGACCAGCAATCCCTGCACATAGACACTGGCTGCAAGGGCGGCACAGTGGCGCAGCAGTAGAGTTGCTGCCTTACAGCACTTGCAGTGCCGGAGACCCGGGTTCGATCCCGATTACGGGTGCTGTCTGCACGGAGTTTGCACGTTTTCCCCGGTTGGGTTTTCTCCGAGATCTTCGGAGTTTGCACGTTCTCCCCGTGACCAAGTGGGTTTTCTCTGAGATGTTTGGTTTCTTACATACAGGTTGGTAGGTTAAATGGCTTGGTAAATGTAAAAAATTGTCCCTAGAGTGTTGCTGTTAACATGCGGGGAACACTGGTCAGCGCGGATGCAGTGAGCTGAAGAGCCTGTTACTGCGCTATCTTTAAACTAAACAAAAACAAAACATTTATGACAAGCCAATTACCCTACAAACCTGTACGTCTTTAGAGTGGGGAAGTGAACCAGAGCGCCCCGAGAAAACCCACGTGGTCTTGGGGACAACGTACACACTCCGTACAGACAGCACCCATAGTCAGGATCATCCAGCCTCTGTTTATATCTCAGATTTCCAGCATCTGCAGGTTATTTGGATTTCAGTTTAAATGAATCCGTGTTCATTATAGATCACTATTTTTTAACCCACCTGCCGGGTGGGTTAAAAAAAATCCTGCAGGTTAATCACTGCTGCTTAAGGAAGGAAATCTGATGTGGTCTCACACAAATACCAGCCTCACAGAACATACAGAACTTAGAACAGTGCAACACAGACCAAGGATGTGGCAAATTAATGAAGTGCAAGGAGTTACGGGGCTGCAAATGTATTAGCGGTGGTGCCTCGCTCCTGTGGCGCACTGCACATCTCCTCCCCCTCTGCAGAGCATCTCCTTCCTCAACTATACCTTGTCTGACTACCATTCCATCATCTGTCCCCCACCCTCCCTCTGACCCCCTTTAGAAGTGGCACGATAGAACTGCTGCTTTACAGCACCAGAGACCCGGGTTCGATCCTGACTACGAGTGCTTGGCTGTACGGAGTTTGTACGTTCTCCCCGTGACCTGCATGGGTTTTCTCCGAGATCTTCGGCTTCCTCCCACACCCCAAAGACGTACAGGTTTGTAGGTTAATTGGCTTTGTGTAAATGTGGAAGAATTGTCCGTAGCAGGTGTAGGATAGTGTTCTTCTTCTTGCGTATGGCGTGTACAGCCTAAAGTTGTAGGACAACTTGTTCTATTTGCTTGTGCACATCGGGTTGATTGCATTTGTCAAAACAGGGCGGACCACGTGAAGGTTGCAATCTCCCACCCCAGGATAGTGTTAATGTGCGGGGATCGCTGGTCGGTGCAGCCACGATGGGCCGAAGGGCCTGTTTCTGCACTGTATCTCCAAACTAAACTAAACTAAACTAAACTAGAATCCGTGACTGCCTATAGCCCCAACCTCTGTCGTATTCTCACCAATCTCTCTGATCACTCCCTTTCCAATGCTGAAAGAAGTGACTTCAGCAGAGGCCTTACCTTTGCAACACTGCGCCCACCTCTCTTTTGCAAATTTCTCTCCCCCTACTCTGTCAGTCTGAAGAAGGCCCCCACTCCAACATGCCCTCTGCCCATGAAGGAGGTGAGCTGTGTTGTCCAAGATGCTCCACAGTACAAGTGTATCGCAGTAGCACACTGGGACAGTACACAGAGTCGACAGTTTGGCGCCATCTTCAAGCCTCAGTTCTTGTAAGAACAGGAATCTTGATCTGACCATGAAGGTCTGATGTCCTCGCGACATTGCAGGATCGGCCTGGCCAAGCATAGCTTAGGAGTTCATTGAGATCAATTAAAATAAAAGTGAAATATCAAACAGCTAGGATTCCAGATTTAAGGGAGGTTGGCTTTATTCGGATGAAAGAGAATGTAATTGAGAAGCTAGAAAAACCTGTTGAAGGATCAGAAGGCAAGTGGAAAGTCTTCATAAAAAGAATGAAAAGTAATACAATGCCAAAACAAAGTATGCCCTTTAAATGCAAGATGACTACTTGCCAAATAAAAGGGTTATGAATGACTAAAGAGATGAGAAATAATAGTTGAGTTCAAAGAAAATACTTTGACATGGTGGCACAGCGGTAGAGTTGCTGCCTTACAGCGCCAGGGACCTGGATTCGATCCTGACTTTGGGCACTTGTCTGCACGGAGTTTGTACGTTCTCCCCGTGACCTGCATTGGTTTTCTCCAAAATCTCCGGTTTCCTCCCACACTCCAAAGATGTACAGTTTTGTAGGTTAATTAAAAGTAAAAGTCAAGTCAAGTTTTATTTGTCAGTGAAATGAATTTGCCAGCAGCGGTATAATTAAAAAAAACACACAATATACAATAAAAATTTAACACAAACATCCACCACAGCATTCTTCACTGTGGTGGAAGGGACAAAATTTGGCCAGTCCTCCTCCATTTTCCCCCGTGGTCGAGACCTCAACCCTCAGCAGTCTCCGCTGCGGGCGTCCAGATGTGCAGACAAGATGAGTCCAGGTAAGTCCTGAATTGGTGCCTCCCCACCAGAGACTGCAGCTTCAAGATGGCGTAGGCCGCAGGCCGGCAGTCGAAGATTTAAAGTCCCCGCCGCGCCGCAGCAAGAAGCACCGCAGACTGCAGGGCCGGCGGTCGGAGCTCTTCTCCAGAGATCCCCGGCGAGGGACCCCGCTCAGGATGGTAAGTACACGCCGCGAGCCGTTGGTCAGAGCTCTTCTCCTCCCGGGTCCCCACCGTGGCTCCGGACGCAGCGTCAGCTGGAGCTCCAAAGAGCACGGCTTCAGGCTGCCGCGGGCCAGCGAACGGAGCGCTCCCCTCCGGCGACCCCCGGCAAGGGCTCGCCCGCTCCGCGACGAAAGCGTCCTCGCTGCGCCCGCAGCTGAAGCCCCAGGCGCTTCTCCGGGAAAGGCCGCACCGATCTTTGCTGTTAGGCCACGGGGGAGGCATGGAAAAAGTCGTTTCTCCATGGAGGAAGCGACCGAATTGTGCCAAGTGTGTGCAGCATAGCGTTCATGTGTGTAGGATAGGATCACTGATCGGTGTGGACTCGGTGGGCTGAAGGGCCTGTTTCAGTGCTGTATCTCTAAACTAAACTAAACTAAACTAATCAAAACTAAACTAAGAGGACTTCAAACAATGCAAAACCTAGCTCGTATCCTGGCAAAAGGAAAAGATTGAGTAAACTTGGCAAAGAAATTAAGTGTCTGAATAAAGGTCTCGACCCAAAACGTCACCTATTCCTTTGCTCCATAGATGCTGCCTCACCCGCTGAGTTTCTCCACCATTTTTGTCTACCTTTGTATGGGATATTTAATCTAAAAAATAAAATGTAATGAGGGTGCTTGAACGGCAATGTCATAGATATAAATGAAAATAAATAACTGGTAGATCTGTTGAAGAATTAATTTTGTGCCAGTATACACAACAGAGTAAGATATTCTGAGGAAACTAAGAGTGAATATTATTCACTCTTCAATATTATTGTTAACAAGTAAGAGTTATAAAGAAAATAAAACAATCAAAGAATGACAAATCCAACAGACCTATCAGTTTCCAATCTTTTCCTAGAGTATTTAGGTGTATCGGTTCAGTTCAGATTTTTTTTCAGTACAGTTTAGCTTATTGTCACGTGTAGTGAGGTACAGTGAAAAGCTTTTGGTGCGTACTAACCAGTCAGTGGAAAGACAATACATGATTACAATCGATCAATCAAGCATGACAATCGTGCTTTGTTATGTAGGACAAGTTTGGAAGGATATGGACCAAGCGCAGGCAGGTGGGACAAGTGGGACAAGCTGGGACATGTTGGTCGGTGTGGGCAAGTTAAGTGCCTGTCCTACCAGCATGCAACTCCATGCGATGAGCGTGACCTAACATGGTCGTTTGAGCCGTCCGGCGTCGCGGGGCCGGTCCCACTTCGATCGCCGGAGCCGTGCGGAATTGTGCGGAGTTTGTCCCGACATCGCGCGGGGCTCCGAAAAACTGACTATGTTCAAAAATTCCGCGCGGCAACAGCTTGTCACCTCGCAGTCGCCTTGAGGCATTACACACCGCCCCGACATCGTGCCTCCGTGAACCTATCTGTAGGTGCCTTCGTGACCCTCTATGTGTGTGGCTCCGTGGCCCTCTGCGTGTTTGCCTCTGTGCCCCTCTCTGTGTGCCCCTCTCTGTCCTGGCGAACTTACCCTCAGACTTCGCTCCAAGTTCGCCTCACTTTGTGCCGCGTTGCGCCACTCACCCGACCTCCGTGCGGCCCTCGCTGCTGGTTTGGTCGCGCTTGCCGCATGCAGGCGCATGCTGGTGGGAACGGCCCTGTACAGGGGATCACCCGACCTCCGCTCGGCCCCCGCTTCTAGTTTGATCGCACTCATCGCATGGAGTCGGATGCTGGTAGGACAGGCCCTGTCCACACTGTACCACTCTAGGACTCTTATGACTATTGTTATGCAAATATCATGAAACTACTACAAAAAAAGCACTGCATATTTAATTGTTAAAGAAGGAACTGCAGATGCTGGAGAATCGAGGGTTACACAAAAAGCTGGAGAAACTCAGCAGGTGCAGCAGCATCTAAGGAGCGAAGGAGATAGGCGACGTTTCGGGTCGAGACCCTTCTTCCTAGAAGAAGGGTCTCGACCCGAAACGTCGCCTATCTCCTTCGCTCCTTAGATGCTGCTGCACCCGCTGAGTTTCTCCAGCTTTTTGTGGAACCCTGCATATTTAATTGTTGCTCTTGGTCTGCAATAAGGTCTAGTCTAGCTCGGAAACAGGCCTTTCGGCCCACCGAGTCTGCTCCGACCAGCGATCCCTGCACATTAATGTCAGAGGGTGGTGAATCCTGTGGAATTCTTTGCCACAGAAGGCTGTGGAGGCCAAGTCAATGGATATTTTTAAGGCAGAGATAGATAGATTCTTGATTAGTACTGGTGTCAGAGGTTATGGGAAGAAGGCCGGAGAATGGGGTTAGGAGGCAGAGATCGATCAGCCATGATTGAATGGCGGAGTAGACTTCATGGGCCGAATGTCCTAATTCTACTCCTATTTATTCTGACCTTATGACTATCCTACACCCACTAGGGAATATTTACAATTTTACTAAAACCAATTAACCTACAAACCTGTACATCTTTGGAGTATGGGAGGAATCCAGGTCTTCTGGAGAAAACCCCCGTGGTCAGGGGGAGAAGGTACAAACTTTGTGCAGTCTGTGTTGTTAGTCAGGATTGAACCCAGGTCTCTGGTGCTGTAAGGCAGCAACTCTACCGCTGCACCACCGTGACGCACATGTACACCTGCTCTGAAGCTCTGGGTGTCTTCTAGAATATTACAATCCTTTTGCCAGCACTCCCATCCCTATTTCACCGTTCATCCACCAATACATTGCATGGTGTGAATACACAGAATCCCAAATTATAATCACCCAGTGTTTTCTTGATCTGGGAACTGCTCATGTAGATTGGAAATTATCTAGGCCACTCTATTTTAAATAACGGGGCAGAAACTAAGGAATTAAAGATGCCATGGTGGCACTGTGGTAGAGTTGTTGCCTTGCATCTCCAGAGACCTGAGTTCGAGCCGGACTGTCGGTGCCTGTCTGTACAGAGTTTGTACCTTCTACCTGCGACCTGATATCTTTGTTTTTCTCCCGCATTCCAATGATGTACAGGCTTGTAGGTTAATTGGCTTGGTTTGAATGTAAATTGTCCCTAGTGTGTATAGGATAGTGTTAGTGTGTGGGGATCGCTGGTCGGTGCGGACTGGGTGGGCCGAAGGACCTGTTTCCGCACTGTATCTCTAAACTAAACTGTACTAAACCCAAAGGAAAGTTACTCCAACATCTGTTGGCAGAAAATGAGTCAACTCTGTAATTAAGGATAAAGAGATTGAAGGTCTTGGGATCTTTCGATGATTAGAGAGAGGCAACATCACAAATGATACCTCATGCATGACCTTTGTAGATGTAAACATTGTTTTGTTTTACTTGCTAACTCTCTCTCCTGTAAGCACCCTGCAGCATGTTGCCAATGCAAAGGGTAAACTAGTGGATATGGATTGGCCATGGAAATAATTACTATTGACTTTGATGAACACTCATCAGATCATGCAGCATGTGAGAGGGGAAAAGAAGTTTAAATCTGGCCCCTTGATTGCAACAGGTTGATAGAGTCAGAGAGTGATGCACGGTGAAGTAGGCCCTTCAGCACAACTTGCTCCACACCAGTCGACATGTCCCAGCTGCACTAGTCCCTCCTGCCTGCGTTTAGCCCAAATCCCTCTAAACCTGTCCTATCCATGTACCTGTCTAACTGTTTCTTAAACGTTGGGATAGTCTCCGCCTCAACTACCCCCTCTGACAGCTCGTTCCATTTTCCCACCACCCTTTGCGAGAATAAGTTACCCCTCCGATTCCTATTAAATCTTTTCCCCTTCACCTTAAACCTATGTACTCTAGTCCTTGATTCACCTCCTCTGGGCAAGAGGTTCTGGGCATCTACCCAATCTATTCCTCTCATGATTTTATGCACCTCTTCTCATCCCCTGTTTATTCCCCATTCCCTCCCACCTCTTCCCCCCACCCCCCCCCCCCCCCCCCCCACTCCCCTCCCCACCTCGCCTTTCTTCCAGAGATGTTGCTGACCCACTGAGTTACTCCAGCTTTTGGTGCTATCTAAGAGAGAAAGGGTGGCCACGTGAGCACCCACTGTTGCGCAGCGGTAGAGTTGCTGCCTTACAGCGCTGAAGCATTGGAGACCCAGGTTCGATCCCAAGTGAACAATTTCACATTCCTAAGTGAATAATTTCACATTCTAAGGTTTGGGCTTTGACGGACAAGACCAATTTTTATCAACCATCCTTGCGTTTGTTTAGGTTAGTGAACAGGATGTTGGCATCACTGGCAAAGACATTATTCATTACCCCTAGTATTGAGCACCTTACCTAGCGACCTTGGAAAGCAACTCACATTCCCACAATAACTTGATGAAGGATACTCTATTGTCACTTGTGGCAGGTTGCAGCGATATCGCAGCGTTTTATCGCTTACCCAAAAGTATACAAAGAGTCGCCACCTAAAGGCGACAACAAAGGTACAAAGTATCCCGCGCCAGTTTCTCTATTTAACCCCTCCCTTCCCCCTTCCCCTCATGGCGGTCTCCTCTTGCCGAGACCTCCTTTGTTCTGCCTCCACCCCCCCCCCATCCCCCCACCCCACGGTAGACACCCCAAGCTGGATCCTCCTTCGTTCTCGGCAGTGTGTCCATCCTCTGGACCCACGTGGCCAGTCCTTTGACCATCAGCTCCATCTTCGACCTTGACCTCGATCTGGACCGCCGAGCCCTCAACGACTGGCGACCTCGTCCACCGGTTGGATCAATGGATGCCGATAGACCCAGACTGAGGAACTGTGGGAAGATTCTTTCTACTTAGATGATATTCTAAGAACAGTTAGATTCTTTCTACGAAAAAAACGTTCTTTCTACGTTTTTATTTTTACTGCTTGTGTTCATACAACATATTGAAAACGTGCATGCATTTGCAAGCATAGCGTTAAAGGTAGGGCAGCAGGATTCAGAGGTGTCTGCGTCAAGGGCATGGCCTGGAAGCAAGTGGGATAGGTGGAGAGCACAGAACATCAAACAGTACAGCACAAGAGCAGGACCTTTGGCCCGCAATGAATGTGCCAAACATAATGCCAAGACCATCACTTATCTATAAGCATTGCCGATAGGTGCTGGAGTAGTCCATTCGGTCCTTAGAACCAGCACTGCCATTCAATATGATCATGGCTGATAATCCAATCTGTACCCTGTTCCTGCTTATTTCCCATATCCCTTGATTCTGTTACCTGCACATACCACCAGGGGCACCACACGATTGTGTTTTATCATCTTTTTACCGCTTTTAGTGTGTGTTAAAAGTCTGTGTAAATGTTCTCCGGTTTGTTAGGGAGGGGTCGGGGGAAACATTTCTTTTTCAGTTTCTTACCTTGTCGGAGATACAATTCATTTTCGGTTTGCATCTCCGGGCATTCTGCGGCCTACCATCGATGGAACAGGAGGCCTCCTCGGACTGACTTTGGGCTCCACCGCGGGGTGGGGACTTAACATCGGAACCGATCCCTTGCCTGGGATCGCTCCAACCGTGGCCTGCGGACTTACCATCAAAAGCTTGCAGTCTCAGGAGAGGCTAGTCGGGAGCTCCAACGACACAGAGGCTCTTCCAGCCCCGACGAAGGGTTCGATCATCCGGCATGGAGGAGCTGATGGCCCCCCGATGCAGGAGCCGATCACCTCGATGCGGAGGGCCCAAATGCCGCCAGTTACGTCAAGATCGTCCCGTCAAACGGAGGGCTCGAGCCGAAGAGATTTGAACTTTTTTCGCATTCCATCACAGTGAGGAATGTGGAGGAGTCACCATGGTGGAGGGGTCGAGGAAAAAGCGTTCATGTCGCGGCCCTGTTTCCACCAATCTTTCCACCACCACGCATGAGACGCATGAGAAGCGCAAGACAGACACCATTGTATGCGGATGCCGAGAAGTGTGTCCAGCTATGGCTGATCAACTTCTAATCTTGTGGTGGATGTTTATGTTAGAATGTATTTTGTGTGTTCCGTTGCTTTTTATTTGTATGACTGACTTGGCAAATGAAATTCCTCGTATGTTGCAAAACACACTTGGCTAATAAAGTGTAGTTTATAACCCATATCCCTCAATTCCCTGCATATCCAAATGACTGCATAAATATGCCTGTCCACATGTCTTTTAAATGCCACTAACGTCAATGTATCTGCTTCAGCCGCCACTGCTTCGGCAGCGCATTCCAGGTACTCGCCACCCTCTGTGTCAAAAAAACTTGCCCCCACATATCCTTCTCACCTTAAAGGTCTGCGCTCTCAAGACTTGACATATGAAATAGGAGCCATATGACACAATTATACTCTCGCGTGGTATGATCTGCCTGGATAGCAGGCAAAACAACGTTTTTCATTGTATCTTGGCATATCAGTGATAATAATAAAATCATGAGAGGAATAGATCGGGTCGACGCACAGAAACTCTTGCCCAGAGTAGGGGAATTGGGGACCAGAAGACATAGGTTCAAAGGGAAGAGGAAAAGATTTAATAGGAATCGGAGGTGTAACTTTTTCACACAAAGGGTGGTGGATGTGTGGAACAAGCTGCCAGAGGAGGCAGTTGAGGCTGGGACTATCCGAACATTTAAGAAACAGTTAGACAGGTACATAGATAGGACAAGTTTGGAGGGATAAGGACCAAACGCAGGCAGGTGGGACTAGTGTAGTTGGAACATGTTGGCCGGTGTGGGCAATTTAGGCCGAAGGGATCTGTTTCCAAACTGTATCACTCCATGATTCTATGATAAACCAATACCAATGTCAATCTTTTTTTAAATTTTCAATGTGATGCTGGCTGAACATAAAAACTCCCTGCTTCTTCAATGATAATGTGCACGTAACGAGCATTCTCGACATCAACAGTGAATAGAAACATAGAAACATAGAAAATAGGTGCAGGAGGAGGCCATTTGGCCCTTTGAGCCAGCACCGCCATTCATTGTGAGCATGGCTGATCATCCCCAAGAATAACCCGTGCCTGCCTACTCCCCATATCCCTTGATTCCACTATCCCCTAGAGCTTTGTCTAACTCTTAAATCCATCCAGTGGGTTATTTGGCATCCACTGCCCTCTGTGGCAGGGAATTCCACAAATTCACAACTCTCTGGGTGAAAACGTTTTTTCTCACCTATGTCTTAAATGGCCTCCCCTTTATTCCAAGACTGTGGCCCCTGGTTCTGGACTCGCCCAACATTGGGAACATTTTTCCTGCATCTAGCATGTCCAATCCTTTTATAATGTTATATGTTTCTATAAGATAACCCCTCATCCTTCTTACCTCCAGTGGATACAAGCCTAGTCTTTTCAATCTTTCCTCATATGACGGTCCCGCCATCCCAGGGATCAATCTTGCGAACCTACGCTGCACTGCCTCAATCACAAGGATGTCCTCCCGCAAAGAGATTTTGTCAACCAGGGCCATCCTTCACCTGGGTGATACTGAAAGTTGCACCCATTTTAAAATGAAAGTTGAGACAAGAGTTAAAGGCAAAGAGATGGAAACAGCCGCTAACAGAAGGTGGCTACAGAGGGAGTAACATTAGCAGGGCAGGAGTTTCTTGGCTTACGTACAAACAGTGGCTGGTTTGCACGACAAAGTAGTCAAATGGCAGTGCCTCGCATCATCATTAACAGACAGTGGCCTTCTTGCTTCCTTGACAAGACCTTAAATTCATTTAAACTTCTGCCTCCTGACAATAAAGGAAATTCTTCCGCCCCTACCCCCCTTCTAACCTTTACCCTCCCCTTCCTCTGTTGCAATAAATATCTTAGCGTGAGAATTTGCACATGTGTTAAAGGCGGGTGGCTACTTCAATAGAATGGAAGGTCTTAGCGGCGATATTATGCATGGTTGAGGCCCATAATAATTCATACACAACGCCTTCCAAAGGCGGACAGGATTCCCTTTTGATTTTCCAATACAGTCAGAGATTTTTTTTTACCCGGTTAGGTCTTATTAATGGACTTTTACTGATTTCATCACCTGATAACTCTTTCAGGATTGGACCAAAAAAAATGCTGTCAAATTTTATTGCACTGAAGCCTCAAAATGTGTTGAAGCGCAGAGCACAAAAACATCAGAAGCAAATTACTATTCCGTTCTTCATCTTGAGGCAGGAAAAGGCTCAGCTCAGCTGGTTCCCGGCTGTCTACCACCCAGGCTGCATAGACCCGAAAAAACTTATGGGTTTAATATGAAGTTGGACGGGCTCCTCCTGATCGCTGCCTTGCCTGAAACAGTGCCAGACTCACAGGCTAGGAATCATCGCTGATGAATCTTCGGTCCGAGCCAAGTTGAGAGATTGAATCGAGGTCGCAGAGCTCAATTGTTTTTTCTCCACTTGGGCTCAGCACAAGCAAACTGTACCCTTCCCCGCTGCCTCTCAGTCTGAAGAAGGGTCGCGACCCGAAACGTCACCTGTTCCTATTCTCCAGAGATGCAGCCTGACCCGCTGAGTTGCTCCAGCTTTTTGTGCCTACCTCTGAACTTTTAGTTTAGAGATACAGCGCGGAAGCAGGCCCTTTGGCTCACCGAGTCCGCGCCGACCAGCGATCCCCGCACATTGACACCACCCTGCACACACGAGGGACAATTTATAACTATTACCAAAGCCAGTTAACCTACAAACCTGTACGTCTTTGGAGTGGGGGATGAAACCGGAGCGCCCGGAGAAAACCCGCGCGGTCACGGGGGGAGCGTACAAATTCCGCACAGACAGCACCTGTAGTCAGGATCGTAGTCCGGCTACGCCTCCCTGCCACCCTCCATACTTGGATTGTTTTCTCCGGGATTGTGTTGGAGGCTGACAGGAGACCTGAGAGATGTTTATAAAATTCATTTATAAAAATATTTATAAAATATGGAGAGAAGGTAGGAGAATGGGGTCAGGAGGGAGAGATAGATCAGCCAGGATTGAATGGTGGCGTAGACTTGATGGGCCGAATGGCCTAATTCTACTCCCGTTCCTTATGGCCTTTAATTTATGAGAGGCATCCTAGAGTAGACGGTCCAAACCTTTTCCCCAGTTGCAAGGCGCTGTAAGGCAGCAACTCTACCGCTGCGCCACCGCTGTGCTGCCCTGATAAAGCCCTGTGCATTGAACGGTTCTGCGATAATGGAGTGGGAGGAAGAGGGGGTTTGGGAGGGGTGGGAGGGAAGCAGGGGTGGGTGAGAGTAAAATAAATCATCCAGAATTTCCGTAAAATACATCTGCAATGTGCGTGAGGATGAACTGTGCAAGGGCAACACTTACATCAGGCAAATAGCCATGATGGCATTGCAGGAATAATTTGCTTCTGATGTTTTTGTCCTGTATGCCTCAGGTAGCCCATGATCCCATATAGCCCATGGTCCCATTGTTTAACATAGAAACAAAGAAAACATAGAAAATAAGTGCAGGGGTAGGCCATTCGGCCCTTCGAGCCGGTACCGCCATTCAATCTGATCATGGCTGATCATCCAGAATCTGGGCGGTCAAGGTGGCTCAGCGGTAGAGTTGCTGCCTTACAGAGAATGCAGCGCTGGAGACCTGGGTTCGATCCCGACTATGGGTGTTGTCTGTACGGAGTTTGTACGTTCTCCCAGTGACCTGCGTGGGTTTGCTCCGAGATCTTCGGTTTTCTCTCAAACTCCAAGTCGTACAGGTATCTAGGTTAATTGGCTTGGTAAATATAAAAATTGTCCCTAGTGGGTGTAGGATAGTGTTAACGTGCGGGGATCGCTGGTCAGCGTGGACCCGGTGGGCCGAAGGGTCTGTTTCCGCGCTGTATCTCTAAACTAAACTAAACTATGTTCCCTGTTCCTGCTTTCACCCCTTGATTTTGTTAGCACTAAGATCTATATCTAACTCTCTCTTTAATACATCCGGTGAATTGTCCTCCATTGCCTTCTATGGCAGAGAATTCCACAGATTCACAACTCTCTGGGTGAAAAGGTTTTTCCTCATCTCAGTCCTAAATGGTTTACCCCTTATCCTAAAACTGAGACCCCTGGTTCTGGACTCCCTATATAGATAATAAACTAATAGTGTAAATAACTATGTATGGTCATCTCTGATTGTAGGCATGGTAGTTGTATTAGAGAACGGTAGTCTAATCTATCAATTAAAAATCTGGAGCAGATAATTCAAAAATAGTGAATCTTAAATAGTGAATTTAAGTTCAGTTAATTAAACAAAACTGAGTTTGGACATGCTGTTATTTGTGTAAAACCTCAGTTTATTGTTTCATGAAGTCATAGTCATAGAGAAACATAGAGAGTCAAGGAGGCATACAGCCCGGAAACAGGCCCATTGGCACAACTTGCCCACACCAACCAACAAGTCCCATCTATACTAGTCCCACCTGTCTGCGTTTGGCCTACATCCCTCTAAACTTGTTCTATCCATGTATCTATCTAAATGTTTCTCATAAGTTTCGATAGTACCTGCCTCAACTACCACCTCAGGCAACTTGTTCCATACACCCACCATGCTCTGTGTGGAAAAAGTCACCCCTCAGGTTCCCATTAAATCTTTCCCCCTTCACCTTAAAACTTATGTCCCCCAGGAGATTCATGTTGTGTGTTTGCTTTGTAATCATGTCAGTTTACAATAGGAGCTTAAATGTTATGCCTTGTAAGTAAACCATTACTTCTGCAAGAGATGTATAGAGTGCATTCAGAAAGTATTCCGACCCCCTCTCTTTTTCCACATTTTGCTACGTTACAGCCTTGTTTAAAAATTATTTCAATTCATTTTTTATCATCAATCTACACATAATACCCCAGAATGAAGAAGCGAAAACAGGTGTTTAGAAATTTTTGCAAAGTAATTAAAAATAAATAGCTGAAATATCACATTTACATAAGTATTCAGACCCTTTGTTATGACACACAAAATTGAGCTTAGGTTCATCCTGTTTCCATTGATTATCCTTGAGATGTTTCTACAACTTGATTGGAGTCCACCAGTGGTATATTAAATTGATTGGACATGATTTGGAAAGGCACACACCTGTCTATATAAGGTCCCACAGTTGACAGTGTATGTCAGAGCAAAAACCAAGCCATGAAGACAAAGGAATTGTGAGGATGTCCGAGACAGGATTGTGTCGAGACGCAGATCTGGGGAAGGGTATAAAACAATTTCTGCAGCATTGCAGGTCCCAAAGAGCACAGTGGCCTCCGTCATTATTAAATGGAAGAACTTTGGAACAACCAGGAGTCTTCATAGAGCTGGCCGCCCGGCCAAACTGAGCAATTGGGGGTGAAGGGCCTTGGTTAGGGAGGTGACCAAGAACCGGATGGTCACTGACAGAGCTCCAGAGTTCCTCTGTGGAGACGGGAGAACCTTCCAGAAGGACAACTATATCTGCGGCACACCACCAATCTGGCTTTCATGGTAGAGTGGCCAGACGGACGCCACTCCTCAGTAAAAGGTACACGACAGCCCGCTTGGAGTTTGCTAAAAGGCATGAGAAACAATATGCTCTGGTCTGATGAAACCATGATTGAACTCTTTGGCATTCTCTACCACAGAAGGCAGTGGAGGCCAATTTGCTGGATGTTTTTAAGAGAGTTAGATTTTGTTCTTCATGCTAAGGGAATCATGGGGGAAAAAGCAGGAATGGGGTACTTATTTTCGATGATCTGCCATTATCATATTGAGTAGTGGTGTTGGCTCGAAGGGCTGAATGGCCTACTCCTGCACCTATTTTCCATGTTTCTATGAGAGTGCATAACATAGCACACCACACTGGCAATGACAATTTTTCACTGGACGACCACGCACATCAGTTTTAGCTGTGTTACTGCTGAATATGTGTGAGTCAATATGCTACCCCATCTAACAATGTCAGGAGACTTGGCATAGGTCATAAAATCAAAAGGGATAGGAGTAGAATTAGGCCACTCAGCCCATCAAGTCTACTCTGCCATTCAATCATGGCTGATCTATCTCTCCATCCTAACCTCATTCTCCTGCCTTCTCCCCATAACCTTTGACACCAGTACTAATCGAGAATGTGAGTTTGAGAACTATTCAAGGCATACATCAAATGAACAGATATCAGTTCAGTTTAGTTTATTGTCAGGTGAACCAAGGTACAACGATAAGCTTTTTGTTTGCATGCTAACCAGTCAGCGGAAAGGCAAAAGATGATTCCAACCGAGCTATTTACAGTGTATAGATACATGATAAGGGAATAATGTTTAGTGTAAGATAAAGCCAGCAAAGTAAGATCGAGGAAATAAAGAAGGATTTTTTAAAAACATTTTTTTTTTTAAATGTGGAAATGTGTTCGGTGGGGCACGAACAGGCAGAGACAATGGGTCTGCCGGGGCAGTCGGGTTTGTGGATTTAAAAAAAAATTTTTTTTTAAAGAGTCTGAAGAAGGGTCTCGACCTGAAATGTTGCCCATCTCCTTCGCTCCTTAGATGCTGCTGCACCCGCTGAGTTTCTCCAGCCTTTTGTGTACCCTAAGATCAAGGATAGTCTGAGGGTCACCAAGGAGGTAGATAGTAGTTCAGCACTGCTCTCTGGTTGTGGTAGGATGATTCAGTTGCCTGATAACAGCTGGGAAGAAACTATCCCTGAATCTGGATGTGTGCATTTTCACACTTCTATACTTTGTATATCTTGTTTAAAGTAACCACTCACCTGGAAGTCAAAGGATTTTGTAGAGTCATACACATAGGGAAATAGACATAGAATCACCTCATTGACTTTTGCCTACACACCCTCTCTCTTGAGAAAGTTCTGTTCAGATACATCTTTGACCCTGGCACATAGGAAGCATTACATTATTCTGGAGTCTCATTCATGGATGCAGAATCTCCTGCCTGTCCCCCTAACTATCACTGTAGCACTGCTTGTTTCCAATCTCCGCTGCCGTGCATCCGAGGCAGTCATTTTGCCACGCACTTGGTTGCCGCTCCCCCTTTTCGTTGAAAGACTATCATCCCCAATAGTATCCAAAATAATCCAATCCCACGAAAACCCAAGAAAACCAATGCAGCCCAACATATGACAATTCACAGATCAGTCCTGAATCTACGAAGGCAAGCTGTATCTAATTTAAAGATGTTGACCAGGAAGTGGAAGGTGACTAAAATGCCAAGCCACGAAAAATAACTGAAAGCTCAGGAACAAGAAGGTGTAGGCAGGGTGAGAAGATTTATGACTACTGTACAATGTTTCATAAATTATGGTGTAACTTACTTTAGAGACACAGCGCGGAAACGGCCCCTCGGCCTACCGAGTCCGCACCGACCAGTGGTCCCTGCACAATAACACCATCCTGCACTGGGGACATCTTTTACATTTATACCAAGCCAATTATCCTACAGACCTGTACATCTTTTGTGTGGGAGGAAACTGAAGATCTCGGAGTAAACCTATGCAGGTCATGGGGAGAACGTACAAAGTCCATACAGACAAGCACCTGTATCAGGATCGAACTCGGGTCTCTGGCACTGTAAGGCAGTAGATCTACTGTTGCGCCCCCGAGCCTCCCCATCTTGGTAATCATCTTGTACAATAGACTGGGGAAGAAAATGGTGAACAGAAGTTATGCACCGAGAAAAAAAATGACATTCAAAATTTGTCAATGGAAATGACATCCAAGAATGATGGGAATGCAAGAATTGACTGAGGTGCAGTTCACAGACTTACAGTTGTAGCAAGTCCAAGGCTATCATATGGAATGCCAAGCATACTTTTGAGGTGAGTTCAATCAGTTCAACATCCATCAATCACCAGGGGCTTGTCAGTTTACAACAAGCAAGTGCTTCAAATGCCAAAACATAGAATCATAGAGTGATACAGAATGGAAACTTGCCCTGCTTGTCAACGCTGACCAAAATGCCCCAGTTACACATCCCACCTGCCTGTGTATATGGTCCATATTCCTCTAAACCCATCATATCCATGTACCCGTCTCAATGCTTCTTAAACTTTGCGATAGTACCTACCTCAACTACTGCCTCATGTTCCTATTACATCTTCCCCCGCCCCCCCCCTCAACTTAAACCTATGTCTTCAGGGGGAGGGAGAGGGAGAGGGGGAGGGGGAGGGGGAGGGGGAGGGAGAGAGACAGTGTGTGTGTTAGGGGAGAGACGGCAAGGAGTGAATGAGGGAGTAAATGAATGGGGGGGGGCAATGTGGGGTTGAGGGAGTAAATGAGGGGAGGGGAGGGGGTGATAGTGTGGAAACAGACCCTTTAGCCCAACTTGCCCACAACGACCAACATGTCCCATATAGCCCCCCCTGCCTGCGTTTGCCCCATATCCCTCTAAATCTGTCCTGTACATATACCTGTCAAGATGTTTCTTAAACATTGCACTACTACTTGCTTCAACTACCTCCTCCGGCAGCTTGTCCCATACACCCACCAGCCTCTGTGTGAAAAAGATACCCTTCAGGTTCCTATTAAATCTTTTCGCCTTATATTTATGTCCTCTGGTTCTCGATTCTCATACTCTGGACAAGAGACTCTGTGTGTCTACCTGATCTATTCCACTCATGATTTTGTGCAGCTCTATGAGATCACCCCTCATCCTCCTGTAATCCAAAGGATAGAATCCCAGCCTGCTCAACCTCTCCCTCAAGCTGAGGCCTGCGAGCCCTGGCAACATCCTCGTAAATCTTCTCTGCACCATTTCTAGCTTGCCAGCATCTGTCCTATAATATGGTGCCCAAAACTGAACACAGTACTGAAGAAGGGTCTCGACCCGAAACATCATCTATTCCTTCTCTCCAGAGATGCTGCCTGTCCCGCTGAGTCACTCCAGCATTTTGTGTCTATCTACAGTACTCTAAATGCGACCTCGCCAACGTCTTATATAACTGCAAAATGACCTACCAACTTCTATACCGTTGGAAAGGTATGAAAATATGGTTCTTGACAGCTCACTGGCAAAACAGGTTATGATATGTGCATAGTTTCATCAGACCTGATCCAAATCCAGTCTGTTTCAAGTCATGACCAAACATGACCAGCCCCAAACATTCAAGTTGAAAGGAAACCGGATCGTAAAAGCAAATTAATTGGTCTGCTTGTAGAAACAGAGTGGGGAACACCAATTATAATTGCATCTGAGGAGTAGAGACCAGGAAGTCACATCGGACCAAACAATAGTCGATGAACAGCATTCAATGCCCATTTCACAAGGCATGTGGGCAGATTTAGCAGAACCAAAGGTATTATAAAATTTCACCCTCATCTCCTTGTGTTTTTTTTAAGGCAGAGATAGATTTTTTTTAAGGCAGAGATAGATAGATACTTGATTAGCACAGGTTCAGGGGTTATGAGGAGAAGGCAAGTGAATGGGGTTAGGATGAGAGATAGATCAGCCATGATTGAATGGCGGAATAGACTTGATGGGCTGCACAGCCTAATTCTGCTCCTATCACTTATGTTGTATTCAGTGGACCCATTCATTAACAAATACAAAGTGCCCAACTCACATCAAGTCTACCCTGTTGAAAGAAGTCATAAACCAGGATCTTCCACGCTGCTAGGGGTAAAATGAGTAAATAATTGTTTTCATAAGCAAGATGACCTGTTGTTTGTCAAGGGCATTTAAAAAAGAAAAGAAGACTTCCTGACTTTGGAGAAAGCTTTAAGGAGATTTCTTAGACACCGCGTGAAGTTAAATTGAAGCAAAAGTGTGTTATTTGAAGAAGAGGTTTTGCACTGTGGTTTGAAGGGTAATACCAGTGACCTACCGCTAGTGGAGTAAAAAGTTTGAGACGAAGAAGTCAAACTTTGAAAATGGAAGAGAGTAACGGTTTTACTGAGAGATAATGTAGTATTATGCACATCTTGTAAATTGTGCTTATACCATTTCACCAGTTGTTGAAAAAAGCTACTAAATGGATATGGAGCAAAGAGAATGCAAGAAACAAAAAAGCAAGAGGCATTCCCTTGGATGTTATAATATGGGTTGAAATTGGCTTGTGATGCAAGTTATAGAGTTGGTGCAGTAAAGGGGCTGTCCCACTGTATGAGTTCATGCAAGAGTTCTCCAGAGTATTAAAAAAAATCGAACTTGTGGTAAGCACGAAGAATGTACGTAGCGGGTACGTCGGAGCTCGGGACATCTCTTAGCGGCTCGTAACGCTAACGGCGGGTAATCGGGAAACGCGGTAAGCTTGTGAGGACTCATGAAGATTTTTCAACATGTTGAAAAATGTCCACGAGAGTCCCGAGTACCTACGAGTGGTTATTACCGTAATTCTCCGAGTTCGAATCAGGAAACTCTTGAATTAGCTCATACAGTGGAACAGGCCATTAACAAATCATGGTCCACACGAGGAATTCATGGGGTGGGAGATTGCAACCTTCATGTGGTCCGCCCCGTTTCGACGAATGCAATCAACCCGGCGTGCACAATCAAGTAAGATCAAATAGAACAAGTTGTCCTCCAACTTTAGGCACGCCATCTGCAAGAAGAAGAAGAAGAGCAATTCATCACTTTTCTTCTCTTTACTTCTTGCACTCTCAGAAAGACTGAGAGTCATGGGCAGCACGATGTCGCCACGGTAAAGTTGCTGCCTTAAACCCCTGTCTCACGGTGCGAGTTGGCCCACGAGTGACCCCGAGTTTTCACTCGTGGTGATCACGTACAGCCAACGTAGCGGGAACGTCGGAACTCGCGCGATCAACTTGTCCGCTCGTGGCGCTAACGGCAGGTACCTATGAAACTTGTGAACTCGTGAAAAAAGTCAAACATGTTTGACTTTTTCCATGAGTCAAATTTCGTGGTCAAGTTTAAAATTGAAACATTTAAACTCAGAGTTATATCGTAGTGACCCGTGCGTTAAGTTTAGTGATTCGTGCGTCTACCGTGGGAACTCTTTAATAGACACAAAATGCTGGAGTAACTCAGCGGACCAGGCAGCATCTCTGGAGAGAAGGAATGGAGTCGAGACCCTTCTTCAGACTTACCCAAAACGCCACCCATTCCTTCTCTCCAGATATGCGGCCTGTCCCGCCGAGTTACTCAAGCATTTTGTGTCTATCTATACTTTAGTTTCGGATATGATCAAGTGTAAGAAACGCAAACCAGACTACCTTCACATCAGAGAATCCTAATGTTCCTAATTTGGCCGAGGCACTTCACTGTCCGTGTGTAGGAAGGAACTACAGATGCTGGTTTACACCGACGATAGGCACAAACATGCTGGAGTAACTCAGCGGGACAGGCATCGCATCTGGAGAGAAGGAATGGGTGATGTTTCGGGTCGGTACCCTTCTTCAGACTCCCCGCTCATTCTTCCCTCGTCGATGTGAACTTGTGGGGGTGCGAGGAATCGGGCGTCGCTGGGTAAGGGGAAGAGAGGTTTTACTGCTGAATTATGCGCAACAGAAGCATGAAGTGGGGGTAAGGTCCGTTTAAACTATCTTGTCGCCCCCCCAATGTTGGGAGAGAGAGGGAAGAGAGTTGTGCAAACAAACCACGGGAGACTGCATCTTTGGAGGGAAATCATAAAATGTATAGGGATGTTTCGGGCCGGGACCCTAAAGGTTGACTACCCGTTTCGCAGATGCCGTTCCTAGCCCCCCTCTCACTCCTCCCCACCCATAGTCTTTGCCTTCTCCCAATTCCACCATCCCTTGCCCCCCCCCCCCCCCCAAACCTGTCCTCGCCTGAACTGCTGAAGATAACCGAGTGCTTTAAATGCGAATCCCGGACTGCAGCAACAACACACGCCCTGAGCGGGAGAGGAACTTGGTAACTCAAGAGCAAACGGGAGGGGAACTTGGTAACTCTGGAGACTATCTCAGAACATCGCAGATTACCATACCCGTGGGAACTCGCCACAAACACTTGCACATCAACTTGGAATATTGTACACAACCACGAGTCTGTCACTCTGGGTTACTCGTGGGTCAACTCGCACCGTGAGACAGGGCCTTTACAGTGTCAGGGACCCATGTTCGATCCTTACTACACCTGCTCTCTATAATTTCCGGGATGGCGGGACTGTCATATGTTGATAGAATGGAGCAGCTGGGCTTGTATACTCTGGAATTTAGGATGAGAGGGGATCTTATTGAAACATCTAAGATTATTAAGGGATCGGACATGCTAGAGGCAGGAAACATGTTCCCAATGTTGGGGAAATCCAGAACCAGGAGGTCACAGTTTAAGAATAAGGGGTAGGCCATTTAGAACAGTGATGAGGAAAAACCTTTTCATCCAGAGTGTTGTGAATCTGTGGAATTCTCTGCCTCAGAAGGCAGTGGAGGTAAATTCTCTGGATGCTTTCAAGAGAGAGCTAGATAGGGCTCTTAAAGATAGTGGAGTCAATGGATATGGCGAGAAGGCAGGAATGGGGTACTGATTGGGGATAATCAGCCATGATCACAGTGAATGGCGGTGCTGGCTCGAAGAGCTGAATGGCCTACTCCTGCACCTATTGTCTATTGTCTGTGGAGTTTGTACATTCTCCCCGTGACCTGCGTGCGTTTTCCTCAGGGGCTTTGGTTTCCTCCCACACTCCAAAGTGTACAACTATGTAGGTTTCCCTAGTGTGTAGGATAGTGTTAGCGTATGGTGATCGCTGGTTGTCAGGGACTCGGTGGGCCGAAAGGCCTGGTCCCGTGCTGAATCTCTAAACTAAACTAAAATTAGACTGAGCACAATTAGACATCAATTGGAAGCAGGAAGAAGTCAAGAAATCAAGAAACTCCGTCAGTTTTTACATGGCAGATCCTTTAAACTACTAACAGGTCGTAATCAATTCCTGGGGATATTGGGGCTAAAATCAACAATACCTACTCTGGGGGCATCCAGAAAGTAAAGGTGGACAATCCTTTTGTGACAGTGCATGTGTACAATTCCATCCAGGAATTCCGAGCAGAAGCTAGACACAAAAAGCTGGAGTACATTCAGACTCAGTCTGAAGATGAGTCTGAATGTAACTCAAATTTCACTGTACCTTACTTGGCACATGTGACAATTAAATTGAATCTTGATTCTTGAAGAAGGGTCTCAACCCAAAACGTCCCCCATTCCCACTCTCCAGAGATGCTGCCTGTCCCACTGAGTTACTCCAGCTTTATGTGCCAATCTTCAGGTTAAACCAGCATCTGCATTTCCTTCCTACACAATCCCAAGCAGAATCCTGTTACATGGAAATCAAAAAAAAAAAACTGCGGTTGTTAGAAATCTGAAATAAAACTGAAAATGCTGGTATCACTCAGTGGGTCAGGGAGCAACTGCAAAAATCTGTTTCTCTTTCCACAAACCTGCCAGATCCACTGAATGTCTCTGGCATTTCCTGGTTTTTATTTTGGCATCCTATTACAGGTGTTATGTCCAGACTACCAGATGCGAATTTGATATTCTAAATGAAAATGTGATCACACATTAAATCCAGTTGATTATGACTTTACAAAGACTATGTATGAAATAGTAGCCAAATCACAGAATGTGCTTGTGTGCACTTGTGTGTGTGAGTGTGTGTATGTGTGTATTATATATATCATATTATACATGATATTATATGTATTTTATATATAAATAAAATACATTATATATATATATGTTTGCTGATGATACAAAACTGTGTGGTTTTACAGATAGTGAAGAAGATTGTGAACAATTGCAACAGCATCTGCAACAGGTGGGCTGAAGAATGGTTGATGGATTTTAATACGGAAAAATGTGAGGTGTTGCATTTTGGCACGTCTAACAAGGGCAGGACCTACACAGGGAATGGTGGAGCTCTGGGGAGCGTTGTAGAGCAGAGGGATCTAGGAGTGCCGGTGCATGGCTCCTTGAAGGTCGGGTCGCAGGTAGGTAAGGTCAAAATGCTTTTGGCACATTGGCCTTCATCAGTCAGAGTGTTGAGTATCGAAGTTGGGAGGTCAGGTTGCAGTTGTATAAGACGTTGGTGAGACCGCATTTAGAATATTGTGTTCAGTTCTGAGCACCATGTTATAGGAAAGATGTTGTCAAGCTGGAAAGGGTACAGGGAAGATTTATGAGGATGTTGCCAGGACTAGAGGGTCTGAATTGTAGGGAGAGGTTGAGTAGGATGAGTCTATATTCCATGTAGTGCAGGAGGATGAGGGGTGATCTTATAGAGGTGTATAAAATCATGAGAGGAATAGATCAGGTAGATGCACAGAATCTCTTGCCCAGAGTAGGCGAATCAAGGACCAGAGGACATAGGTTTAAGGTGAAGGGGAAATTATTTAATAGGAATCTGACGGGTAGAATTTTTACGTAACGAGTGGTGTATGTATGAGACAAGCTGCCAGAGGAAGTAGTTGAGGCTGGGGTAATCCCAACATTTAAGATGCAGTTAGACAGGTACATGGCTAGGACAGGTTTGGAGGGAGATGGACCAAACGCAGGCAGGCGGGACTAGTGTAGCTGGGACATGTTGGCCGGTGTGGGCAAGTTGGGATGAATGGCCTATTCCACACTGTATCACTCTATAACATCAACAGCCAGGGAATTTCAGTTGCAGGTGCGCAATAAATCTGGAATCAGCTGTGAATGTACTCAACGATGGAGGATCTACTGCCCAGTGAAGTGGAAAAGTCAAAAGATTTATAATCCTTTGCATAAAGAAACTTCTCAGAGTAAATATCCTCCTTAGACTTTGCCTTTAGACAATTCTGCTGAAAGAAATGGTCTCAACTCAATCAATCCCTCTCAGTATGTCCCAGTATCTCTCATTCTTCTAAATTACATGTTTTAGGCCATTCTTCCTTGGGATCATCCCAGATAATCTGTGCTGCACTGACTCTAAGGTATGGATAACATTATGGATACAGGTGTCTTTACCTGTCAGGCTACAATTCTGAAACCAATGTTCTCATCAAAGATAAATCTATATATCAAGGAGTCTAAGTGCAGACATGGCAAAACCTTATAACATGAACTATGGTCTTCGGTAGGAAATGAACAAATGCACACCCCATTGCTCTAATTTCATTCTAACCTAATGATTATTGTAATTTGTAAATCTTTTTCTCTGTCTCTCTGTCTCTCTGTCTCTCTGTCTCTCTGTCTCTCTGTCTCTCTGTCTCTCTGTCTCTCTGTCTCTCTGTCTCTCTGTCTCTCTGTCTCTCTGTCTCTCTGTCTCTCTGTCTCTCTGTCTCTCTGTCTCTCTGTCTCTCTGTCTCTCTGTCTCTCTGTCTCTCTGTCTCTCTGTCTCTCTGTCTCTCTGTCTCTCTGTCTCTCTGTCTCTCTGTCTCCTTCTCTCCGCCTCGCTCCCTTCCCCTCCTCCTCTCCCTCCCCCTCCTCCTCTCTCTCCCCCTCTCTTTCTCTCTCTATCTCTACCTCTGTCTCTCTCTATGTGTTTGTCTCCCTCTCTTGTTCAATAAGATTCTAACAAGGGGTGGGGTGGAGGGTTTTGGGGTAGCCGGTGGGGGTGCATAAAGACACTGCACACATGGGCTTTTGGAAAGAGTCGTAGACACAGCTATGTCTTCAAAACCTGCCGCTTTCAAAAGAATTGTCTCGGGTAGCAAGACTACCTCCAGGTGAAATCGTTCCGTAAGTACCTTTCCGATCTGAAACACTGTTGACTCTTGGCACGCAGCCTAACAATCCATCATTTGGTTGGCGGTAGGGACAAGGAAAGAAGACAGAATCAATTAAATGTGGAGATATATTAAAGAAATAAAGGACCTGACTGACACACCTTATTGAAATGCAGAGGCAGTGTGTTTAGCTGTGGGGTGCCCAGTAGACATGGTCACCTTCCTTCAGACCTACACCCAGACCTGGGGCAGCAGAGGAGTTTGATTGATTATAATATTTTATATGCATTCATCAGCTGCAGCTGTACTCCAGCAAGACACGGCAAGTACTGTATGTTCCTCAAGCAGGTTTTTCTTCTCATACATACAGTCCGCTGCATGCCTTGTGGGCTTTGAATCTTTTTGAATGTGAAATATTAGACATCCATTATGATAATACCCTTTTACAAACTATACAACAGTGTTCCTGTTGTTTGGGCAGTGCTTGTTTTTATTATATGGAACTACATTTTCTTCTGCAAGAATGTAACCTCGATGATTTAGGGGCGGCATGGTGGCGGTACAGTGGTAGAGTTGCTACCTAACAGCGGCGGAGACCCGGGTTCGATCCTGACTACGGGCGGTGTCTGTACGGAGTTTGCATGTTCTCCCGTGACCTGCGTGGGCTTTCTCCGGGCGCTCCGGTCTTCTCCCACACTCCAAAGATGTGCAGGTTTGTAGGCTAATTGGCTTGATTACATTTTAAAAATTGTTGTAATGTATTCATACATATTCATGTATATGTTAATGAGTTGGTGTTGGATATAAGCAGGGAATGTTGGGTAATAAATCTCTCTCCCGTGATCCAGGCAACCTGCGTGAAAGGTGTTATTCGTTCTGCCGTCCGGAACATAACAAAATTGGTGATGAGGATGGGATAGAGTTTGTGAACTCATCCTTTAAATACAGTGCAGGACTGTTTTGCAACATGCAGTATTGTTTAACATTTTAAACAGTAAATACGGAGTTGTGTCACAGTTGTTTGCTGAACGATAGGCCGAAGATCCTTCTATGCAGGGGACTGTAGTTTAAAACAGCAGCTGGACAAATCGTTGAGAGTTTGTCAGGCTATCTCTATGTTGCGTCTACGTGGCAAGATGCCGTCCTTGCGATTGTATAAGATTTTTTTTTGTCAAGTTCCTCAAGCTGAATAGCCTTTGTACAGCTACGTTTTTGGTGAATTGCTACACCAGAACAGACAGGAAATCAGGATTTTTGAACGAACCTCGCAAGATCTGTATGCAGAACTTCACTTTAGAGTCTTCGCTAAACTGGATTTGTCTCACACTTACGCCCAACTCAATGTCAACAAGGAAATTCAGCAGTACTTGATTGTCAACACACATAAGGGCTTGTATTCATATACAAAGCAGCCCTATGGTGTGAAATCCTCCCCGAAAATGTTTCAGTCTGTCATGAACAAAATGTTACAAGGCATTCTGCACTGTGTGTGCAACCAGGATGACCTACTGATATTCACAGAGGGCATGGTAGAACATCTGGAAATCCTTGAGCAAGTTCTCACACGACTGAACTGCCGCAATGTCAAACTTTGTCAAAGTAAATGTGCATTTGCGCAGTCAGAGGTGGTCTACCTTGGACTCAAAGTAGATGCCAACGGACTTCGCCCTGTGAAGGCGAAAGTGGAAGCAATAGTGAATGCTCCAAAACCCAACAATGTGTCAGAGCTACGATCATTCCTTGGGATGGTGCAGTTCTATGCACGATTCTTCCTGATTTAGCAACTGTGCTAAATCTGCTACAAAGAGATGTGAAATGGACGTGGGGAAAGGAACAGCAACGTGCATGTGACATCTGCAAGGAAAACTTGACAAGTGACCAACTCCTTGTTCACTACGACGCAACACGCTAGATGAACCTTGCTTGTGATGCTTCAAGTTATGGCGTAGGTGCAGTGATCTCCCACGTAATGAATGATGGACAGGAAAAGTCTATTGCTTTTGCATCGCACACCCTATCACCGAGTGAACGCAATTATGCACAGATAGAAAAGGTAGCACTCAGCATCGTGTTCGGAATCAAGAAATCCCATCAGCTTCTTCTCGGCAAACCATTCACCCTAGTGACTGATCACAAGCCACTACTAGTGACACTTGGTCCCAAGTCAGCTATACCTTCTCTGGCGGCATCAAGGATGCAGCGCTGGGCAATGTTGCTGTCCCAGTATGACTACAAGGTGGAGTACAGAAGCTCCAAGTGCAATGCAGTTGCAGATGCGTTGTCCCGGTTGCCCCATGAGAACTCTGGCGTGGGAAGTGTGAACTCAATCTACACATTGATAGTTGTAGATGAAGACTTTCCAGTGACTGCAACAGAAAATGCAGCAGAAACAGAGAAAGACACTGTGCTGAAGTGGGTTTATGAACAGACATTGAACGGTTGGACTGAAATCGATATCGCCATGAATTATCATGTGAGCAGCGATGCATTAAGTGGGGTTACAGAGTGGTTGTACCAGAGTCTTTGAGAAACAAAATTTTGAATGAACTTCATGCCGAACATCCTGGCACAGTAAGCATGAAGTCAATTGCCGGATGTTTTGTGTATTGGCCTGGTATTGTCAGTGACATCGAGTCACTGGTGAGCAAATGTAACGTCTGCCAAAATTGCCAGAGTAAACCACCAAAAATACCACTGCAACCCTGGTCGTGGCCAAGTAGACCTTTTCAGAGAGTTCATGTCAATTTTTGTGAAAAGGGTAATGGTCACTTTCTGGTGCTGGTAGATAGTTATTCCAAATGGATTGAGGTTAAGTATGTGGGGTCAAGCACTACTACTGAGCATGCCATTTTTGCATGCCATGGTTTACCGGAAGAACTTGTTTCTGATAACGGGCCTCAGTTTCGTTCAGAACAGTTCAAAGAATTCATGCAGCCGAATGGTGTAAAACGCACACTTGTTCCCCCATACCATCCAGCCTCCAACGGGGCGGCGGAAAGGTTTGTTAGAGTTGTCAAAGACGCTCTCAAGAAACAGGTTTTGCAGGGTAGTTCAAAGCTCAGCATGAAACATCATTTGACTAGTTTCTTGCTGAAGTACAGAACCATACAACACACAACAACGGGTTATTCACCTGCAGAACTGTTGATGAAGAGAAGGCTAAGAATATGCCTTAGTCTAGTTCAACCCAATTTGACCTTGAGAGTTGAGCAAAAACAGGCAAGTCAAAAATGTCATTTTGACTCCCACAAAAAGGAGAGCCAGATGAGCAGGTTTGTGTTCTCAGTCCTCCCAACAAGTCCAGTTGAGACAAATGGGATGTTGGGAAAATAGTGGAAGTGTGTGGAACAAAAAGATACAGTTGGTTGGAGATAGGATCAAAAGTGTTCATGTTGATCAAATGATTCCAGCCAAAGATGAACCAAAAACTGAGCATGAAGTCTTAATCCCAAAGTTTTTATCTGAAGATGAGTTGGAAGAGACCACTGTGATTGAAACACAAAGATCAGTTAGTACAGACAAAGGAACTGATTCCTCTGGTCAAAGTCAGGGTACTAAAACAGAGCCAAACAAGCCTACAGTTGAGTCAACACCTACAATACAATACAATACCGTTTATTGTCATTTAGTTTCTGCAGTCATACAAACAAGAAAAGAACCAAGACACAATACAATTTACACAAACATCCATCACAGTGAAGCTCCTCCTCACTGTGATGGAAGGCAAAGTCTTATCTATCCCCTGCACTCCCCATTCTCCTCCCGATGTCAGAGTCAAAGTCCCCGGCGGGTGTTGGTAAGTAAGTTAAGGACGCACCGGGCGATGTAAGGCCCCACTCCGGGTCTTGATGTTGGAGCCCCCAGTGGGCCCTAGCAAGTCCCGCAGCCATTAAAGCCGCGCCTGGTGATGTAAGGCCCCACTCCCATTTTCAACCCCGCATCTCGGGCGGGAGAAGTTGCCGTTGCGGGAGCTCCGAAAAGCGGTCTCCCACCAGGGACCCGCGAGCTCCCGGTGTTACCTTCCACCGGCCTGCAGCTGGAGCCTCCGAATCTCCAGGGTTGGGCAGCAGCAGCGCGCCACCACAGCTCCTCCTGTTCCGAACTCAGCCAGCTCCACGTTGGTAAGTAAGTCCGCAACTTCGCGACTGGAGCCCCAGGTCCGGTTGGAGGCCGTTACACGGTACTGGGCCCCAACGACAGCGGAGACCCGACAGGGAAAAGGTCGGGTCCTCCGTACGGAAAAATATTTTTAAAGTTTCCCCCACCCCGCCCCCCACACATACCCAGCTAAAAAAAAACACTATAACTACACTCAAAATGAGACAAAAACTAAAAAAAGACAGACGGACTGCAGAGGCCGCTGCGACAAGAGTCGAGCCACCCACCGGATTAACACCTAAACCTGTTACATCTGTTACTGTTAGACGATCAGGCAGGATCCGTAAACCAGTAGTCAGGTTAGGTTTGTAAGTTAAGTAACTCACTGTATAAGTAAAGTAAAAATGTGTAGATATGTAAAATAAATATATTATGTTTATGATTTAAGATTTCATAAATACTGGTTTAAATCAAGTATCACAACAACAAAATTGTAACCGTGTACTTAGATTTAATACTTAAAAAAGGGAGAGCAGTGTAATGTATTCATACATATTCATGTATATCTTAATCAGGTGGTGTGGTGTATAAGCAGGGAATGTTGGGTAATAAATCTCTCTCTCATGATCCAGGCAACCTGCGTGTAAGTTGTTATTCATTCCGCCGTCCGGAATATAACAATTGTCCCTAGTGTGTGTAGGATAGTGTTAATATGCAAGGATCGCTGATCAAGTAGAGATACATTGTGCATGGTGCAAACTCTTTCTATTCAAATGAACTTGTGTACAGCTGAGAGATGAGGGTATGGCTGAAAGAAGACAGAACATGACAAAAATGCTCAGCAGATAAGGCAGAATCTACAGAGAATAAAACAGTGTCTATGACCTATAATCAAATGTCGCTGACATATAATCAAATCGCTTTGCCATGACTACGACTGTCAAGGATGACTAAGTTCCTGCTGTGATAATCTTTTACAGCGTAATTTGGCTGTTCATCTTGTTTTTAGAAATGGTAAGAAGCGTGAGGAACCTTAACGGGTACTAACATAAATAGGGTGTAAGGAATTGCAGATAGACACAAAATGCTGGATTAACTCAGCGGATCAGGCAGCATCTCTGGAGAGAAGGAATGGGTGACGTTTCAGATCGAGACCCTTCTTCAGACTGAGCGCCAGGGGAGAGGGAGACACAGAGATAAGGAAGAACAAGGTGTGAAAACGAGGCATCAAAGGAGATGGTGATCAAGGAAAATGTAGAATATAACATTGTTAGCTCTGTGCCTCCCTCTGCCCTGACTTTCAGTCTGAAGAAGGGTCTCAACCCAAAACGTCACCCATTGTTTCTATACAGAGATGCTGCCTGCCCCATTGCTTCAGTCCAGCATTTTGTGTCTATCTTTGACACAAGTAACTGTAGATGCTGGTTTACACCGAAGAGAGACAAAAAGTGCTGGCGTACCTCAGGGGATCAGGCAGCATCTCTGAAGAGTAGGAATATGTGACAATTTGGGTCAGCACCCTTCTTTAGACATCCTAGCATGTCACTTATTCCTTTTCTCCAGAGATGTTGCCTGACCTGCTGAGTTACTCCAGCATTTTGTGTCTGTCTCCTGCATAAATAGGGTTGCCCCACTCCTGTTGTGTTGAGAATTTGAAAATTCACAGTTAAGTAAACATTCTCCCAATATTTAAACATGCTAGGGTGTCTAAAGAAGGCTCCAGACCCACAGGGTCACCTACCCATGTTCTCACGAGGTGGTGCTCGACCCACGGAGTTTCTCCAGCACTTAGCGTCTCCGTTTTAGTTTAGTTTAGTTTTGAGATACAGCATGGAAACAGGCCCTTCGGTCCACCGCGTCCGCACCGACCAGTGATCCCCCCACATTAACAATACCCTACGCACACTGGGGGCAATTTTACATTTGCACCAAGCCAATTAACCTACAAACCTGTACATCCTTTGAGTGTGGGAGGAAACCGGTTTCCCTTCTGCTCACTAGCTGCCATTTCCTGAAGACTGATTTTCAATTCAATTCAAATTTTTTCAAAAGTCCCAATTGATTAAGTATCATTCAACCGACAGCCTCAAACAAAAGTGACCTTTCTTGTTTTGCAGATGCAAAATAATCTCCCTGCAGGCATTTAGTATCAAGGTAAACATCTATTTGTGGAACGAGGTCCCGCTGTGCACTCTGAGAGCCGTGGGTCACCACTTAAAGCCAATTACTTACATGAGCCCAAGTCCCTTGTTCATCCTGCATCACCCATGAACCATTTGATAGCTATTAGCATCAATTATTTCTGACCTGGTGAAATCCTGATAAGGATTGTTCTTCATGGTGATCCACTGATGAATGATTGCCCACTGCTCCCGGATATGTTCCAATGCTCTGAGTGCCTATCATCGAAGAAGGGTCCCGACCCGAAACGGCACCCATTCCTTCTCTCCAGATATGAACCCTGTCCCGCTGATTCGCACAAACATTTTGTGTCTATCTGCAAAGGTACCAAAGCAAAGTTGACCGACCGATTGATTTCATGTGCGCAATTCCCTTTAAAATGATATCATGGAGTGGTGGAGATGGTCAAGAAATGTGGGTGGACGTGAGGAAAATGTTTGAATGCAATGTGTGTTATTGAACCTGAAGAAGGGTCTCGACTTGAAACGTCACCCATTCCTTCTATCAACAGATGCTGCCTGACCCGCTGAGGTACTCCAGTATTTTGTGTCTACCCTCAGTGCAAACCAGCATCTGCAGTTCATTCCTACACTCAACATTTTATTTTCTTGACGCTTTCCTGCCCTGATTCTGACTTAGCTGAGTCAGAGCATCAATTACAGGAGAGTCAAGAATGTTTTAAGTCACAAGTTCACACGTTCACAAGTTATCAAAGCAGAATTAGGCCATTGGTCCCATCAAGTCTACTCTGCCATTCATACATGGCTGATCTCTGCCTCCTAATCCCATTTTCCTGCATTCTCCCCATAACCCTTGACACCCGTTCTAATCAATAACCTAGCAATGTTACAAATTTTTGAGATTTTAAAAATCAAGTCTGCAATTTATCCCATCAGATAAAGCATAAAAAGAAGTTTAATTTGACACCTAATTCACTTTCATATCTTCAGTTTTAAAAAAGCTATGGCCATTTTCATAGTCGGAAATTAGCATCTTGTTCCCTATTGCTTTTCCATTGACTTAACACAAAAGCTGTGATCGAGAACAGTCAAAAGACCATAACTTTCTTAAAAATTAAGAGGACTGAATGAAATTATTATAGATCGAAGCATTCTGAAACAAATATGAAACAATCTTACTTGGATGACCTGAAATTAAAGCATATAATTAGTTAGTTACCTAATTGTAGCTAATTCCAAAATTCAATTACTAGATTTAAACATCTATCCATTTCTTAAGAAAAGGTTAACATTTTTAAATAGCCTATGTGTCCAAATAACATTCACACAAGAATTCACAATATAACATGATTTTTAAATCTCATTGCCATGAATGTATAGGCCAAATGTAAGGAATGTTTAATTCCTGTAAATTAACGGGCATTTAAATAATTTTGCGAGTGGGTTTTGGTGGAAAGCGATCAATTGGAACATTGCGGTTGCGGTGAATTTGAACCCCATATTGGCAGGAAAAACACTGCCGCTTCGTATGGGGCCAAAATGACATATTCTCCAAGGAAATTTTGATTGAAGTCATCCTAAGAAGCAAGTTTATATGTAAAATACACAACTTACCCGGTGTTTTGTCCACTACATGAGATCCGTCCCGTTGTCGGCGTTGAGGCCATTAGAAGTAGCTTTGTTCCACAATTTTTTTTTAAAAACTTCCGAGAACGGAAGTCGGAACGAGTTTTCTGCATCAGCTGGCAGCCTGAGGAAATCCATCTCGGACAGGCAGGAGAAAACGGCATTTTAATCCCCCCTCCCCCCCCCCCCCCCCCACCCTCAAAGGCGCCAAAGTAGCGCACACGGCCAGTGGCAGAACTGCAGCGCCGCTGAAGGTAAGTATTGTAACATCGCTAAATAACCTCTCCATCTCTGCCTTAGAAATATCCACTGACTTGGCCTCCACAGCCCTCTGTGGCAATGAATTCTATAGATTAACTACCCTCTGACTAAAGAAGTTCCTCCTCACCTCTTTTAAAAAAGAGCACCCTTTAATTCTGAGGCTGTGACCTCTGGTCCTAGACTCCCCTACCAGTGGAAACATCCTTTCCACATCCACTCTATCTATGCCTTTCATTTCAAGTCAATTGGCGTAAGAGGGTTCAGCACTCAGCAGGCATCTTTGAATGGGTGACGTTTCGGAAGGGGACCCCTCTCGACCCGAAACGTCACCCATTCCTTCTCTCCAGAGATGCTGCCTGTCCCGCTGAGTTACTCCAGCTTTTTGTGTCTATCTTCGGTTTAAACCAGCATCCGCAGTTCCTTCTTACACACAGGCATCTTTGAATATTCTTTCAACTGTGATTCCATTATCTTCCCATTTTATCTCCGTGGCCTAGGTTTGTGCCTTGCCTTCAAGCAGGATTCTGCCAGTGTTAAATGTTAACTGCTCACTTTGGACATTTTGCTTTCGAGCCAGCAACTGGCAGGTTTGAGTTTGCAAATGTATCCATGTGTGGCTTGTTTATCTGACACCGATAACTACACTGTTGGTTGGAGCCAGGCAGTACCTTGTTTATACAATTGGATTTCTCCCAGCTCGGAGAGAGCTCCATTTCCAACCTTTTGATATAAAAACATGTTGAGTGCATGGCTGTAAAGAGCACCTGCACTCTCAAAACAAGCTCGGGTAATGTTTTAAAAGTGCCAAGCACATCTGCTGTACCGAGCTCACTTCAAATGTGATTTGACACTGCAATGAAGTCATAATCCACCCTGCGTCAAAGCCAAATGTTATGAGGTTGCTTCCTCTATGGGGCTTTGCTCTTCCTTTGGGATTCAAGCAGGGCTTGAGTTGGCAGTCATATCAACTTGGAATCTGCGATAAGAATAATGATGAGCCTTTTAGCGCTCAGGGTTACAAATGGAAAGAAATCAAAGTCGCGAGGATGTAATTGTTCAGTTGAGTTTATTGTCACGTGCACCGGGGTACAGTGAAAAGCTTTTGTCGTGTGCTATCCAGCTGGCGTGATTTTCAATTGAGCTATTTACAGTGTATAGATACAGGATGAGGGGATAATGTTTAGTGCAAGCTAAAGCCAGCAAAGTCCAAACAAGGATAGTCCAAGGCTTACCAACAAGGTAGATAGTAGTTAATCTAGTCAGCAGAAAGCCAACACATGATTACAATCGAGCCTTTTACAGTGTGTGGACACATTATAAGGGTTTAAGTGCAAGGAAAACCCAGTAAGTCCGATCAAAGATAGTCCGAGGGTCACCAATGAGGTCGATAGTAGTTCAGGACTACTCTCTGGTTGCAGTAGGATGATTCCGTTGCCTGATAACAGCTGGGAAGAAACTGTGTTAAAGAAGGAACTGCAGATGCTGGAGAATCGAGGGTTACACAAAAAGCTGGAGATAGGCGACGTTTCGGGTCGAGACCCTTCTTCAGACTGAAGAAGGGTCTCGACCCGAAACGTCGCCTATCTCCTTCGCACCTTAGATGCTGCTGCACCCGCTGAGTTTCTCCAGCTTTTTGTGTAACCCTGGGAAGAAACTGTCCCTGAATCTGGAGCTGTGCATTTTCACACTTCTATACTTTTTGCCTGATGAGACAGGGGAGAAGAGGGATTGGCCATGGTGCGACTCGTCCTTGATCATGCTGCTGGCCTTGACTGGGCAGTGTGAGGTCTGCAGTTAAATGGGGAAATCTAGATGTTGTCAGTGATTCTCTGCTCTGCCATAGGGGGTGGTATATGGTCTATAGAATCATGGAGATCGTCAATAAATGTGGGGGCTGAGGAAAAATGTTTGAATGCAGTGAATGTCGTTGAAATGCATTATCCATGGTGATGGTGGGAAACGAGGCAACCAATGATTTTTAAGGAATCCCACTCACCCAAATTTGTTTTTTTTCCCATCCTGCAAATAAGGGAATGACTGTCTACCCTGTCTATGCCCCTCATAATTTTATATGCTTTTATCAAGTCTCCCCAAAACCTTACATGTCCAGAGAAAATAGTTCAAGTCTGTCCAACTTCTCCTTGTAACTAACACTTTCTAACCCAGACATCATTGTGGTAGACCTCCTCTGCTCCCTTTCCAAAGCTTCCACAACCTACCTGTAATGGGACAAACAGAACTGGCCACTGTGCTCTAAATGTGTTCTATCCAAAGTCCTATAAGACTGCATCATGACCTCTTGAGCCTCATACTCAATGCCCTCATCAATAAAGGCAAGCATACCACATGCCTTTTTTTTTAACCACTCCATCTATTTGTGTTGCCAATTTCAGGGACCTATGTACTTGGATCTCAAGATCCCTATGACTTAGAAAGAGGCCATTTTGGCTTATTGAGTCAATGCTAACTAATACTTTCCTATTCCCCCAAATATTTTTTTCCTGCAAGCTATATTCTCAATGGCAATTTACTCTACCCAAAGTAGTCTATCAGCCTGCATGATTTTGAGTCTGCAGAAGGATCTCGACCCAAATCGTCACCCATTCCTTCTCTCCAGAGATGTTGCCTGTCCCGCTGTGTTACTCCAGCATTTTGTGTCTCTCTTGCATGTTTTAGGGATGTAGCAGGAAATCAGAGGACCCAGTGAAAACCCCATGCAGTGCAGGGAGAATGCACAAGCTCCACAAATAGCGGTTGAACGTAGGATTGTACATGTGTCGCTGAAGCTGTGAGGCAGTAGCCCCAAAGCAGTGAGATGATTGCTCTGTATCACGGTTATGGCCACTGGGTGGCTGACGCTACCCCAGCTCTTCACAACATCTCACTCGTTGGTCACTTTATCACAGACGGTGTTAAAGAAAACTTTAAAACACAACACAAAGATCGGACAGACAATCAAGATTTTATTTAAGTGCTAAATACAGTGCCCACTGGTAGCATTCTAGAAGTTTGCACAACGATCAAAGATTCATCTACTTATATACAGAATTTTCCTTGGATGTGTTGTTGACTGTAGCAGGCATTTTTCCTTCCTCCAAATGGTCTTTCAACATCTATAAACCATGCACCTCCGAAAAACACAGCAGAGTGAAATGCAGAGTAAAACTGCCTGTCCCGTTGAGTTACTCCAGCTTTTTGTGTCTAACTTCAGTTTAAAACTGCCTGTCCATGCCAGCCCAATCCCATGCCATTACAGATAAGCAAATGTCCCATTACCCTTTCGACCTTATTATTTTTTTTCGATTGCCACTTGTCCTTTAACAGCAGAGAACAGAATCTGCCTAAAGTGGCCTGCAGTAAGTGCCAGGTACATGTGCTCAGTTTCAATCTTCTTTGAAGCACAGAATTATTATAACAAATGAAGATTACTTTAAACAGTTTTAGGCACTCTACCTATCCCTCTCCCTTCTTAAAGCTTTGTAATTTATTTTTGACAACGGTGCTGCACGATGGTGCAGCAGTAGAGTTGCAGCCTTAAGAGCCTGCCTCACTGTACGAGGTAATTCAAGAGGTCTCCCGAGTTCCCCCTGATTTGAACTCGGAGATTTACTGTAATAGACGCTCCTAGGTATTCTGGGCTCTCGTGGACATTTTTCAACATGTTGAAAAATCTTCACGAGCTTACCGCGTTTCCCGAGTTCCTTCCGTTAGCGTTACGGGCCGCTAAGTGACGTCCCAAGCTCCGACATACCCACTAAGTACTTACCACGAGTTTGATTTTTTTTAAACTTCGGGAGAGCTCTTGAATTACCTCGTACAATGGGACAGGCCCTTTACAGTGCCAGAGAATTGCATTTGATCCTGACTAAGGGTGCTCTCTGAACGGAGTTTGCATGTTCTTCCCATGACCGTGTGGGTTTTCTCCGGGTGCTCCGGTTTCCTCCCACACGCCAAAGACGTACAAGGTTGTAGGTTAATTGGCTTCCACGAAACAATTTGTATAATTTCCCTAGAGTATAGGATTGTGTTAGTGTATGGAGGTGATCGCTGCTCGGCGTAGACTCAATGGGCCAAAGGGCCTGTTTCCACACTGCTTCTCTAAAGTCTGGAGACATTTGTCAACATAAAATTTAAGCAATAGACACAGAATTAGTTTGTTTGACACCTCCTATCCACGCTGCCATCTTTTACCTCAGTACCACTTTTTTTCACTTACATAAATCATTTGATTTCCCAAATATCTAAAGACAATAAAGTTTGCTTCATATGGCCAGTGTGGGCGGCACGGTGGCACAAGCGGTAGAGTTGCTGCCTTACAGCGCCAGGGACCCGAGTACGATCCTGACTACGGGTGCTGTCTGTAAAGAGTTTGTACGCTCTCTCCGTGACCTGTGTGGGATTTCTCCGGGACAACCAGTTTATTTACCCTCTCGAAACGCATACAGATTGGTAGTTTAATTGGCTTTGATAAAATTGTAAATTGTCTCCAGTGTGTGTAGGAAAGTGTTAATTTGTGTGGATCGCTGGTCGGCGCGGACCCGGTAGGCCAAAGGGCTTGTTTCCGCGCTGTATCTCCAAAGTAAACTAAACTAAATTATGGTCCCGACACTAATCCCACTAATAACTGTGTATCTCCACCCATTCTTGAAACGGGTTCTCCATAACTCACTGCGTTGCCCATTACCAATTGAACCAACAACCTCCAGGGGCAAACTGGAGACAGTTTTCACTTCACTGATGTTGACAGCTTAAGACTTTTCTGGCATGGAGATATCTCACCATTTGGATTACATCTAGAAAGGGACTCTGTCAACTTATGTCGCTGGATATTAGAAGAGCGACATGCTTGGTGGCTTGTTTCCTCATTCACTCGTGCTCCCTGTGGTGATGAAGGCAGTTGCCCCAAAGTAGACTAATCCATGGGTTCCCTCAGACGTGACCTAAAATGGTGGAATGATGGCATCAAATCATCTGGCAATACTTTCTCCAAATGCCTAGGACATCTGTGGAGGCAAGTATAGATTCAGTGGCAGCAAACTAGTGGTCGATGTGATAGAATCCACAAATAAAAGTCCTTAAAGCAGGGATGGACCCATTTTATTGCCTTTTTAGAATTTTCTGTGCAATTTAGTAGACCTTAGACCTTAGAGATATAGCGCAGAAACAGGCCCTTCGTCACACCGAGTCCGCGCCGACCAGCGTTCACCCCGTGCACCAGCATTATACTGCACACTAGGCCCAATTTACAATTTTACCGAAGCCAATTAATCTACAAACCTGTACATCTTTGGAGTGTTGGAGGGAACCAGGAGAAAACCCACGCAGGTCACAGGGAGAACGTATAGGCCGCACCCTGAATTAAACACGGGTTTCTAGCGATGTGAGGCTGCAACCCTACCGTTGCACATGGTGCCGGCCTGAAAACAAACAACTTCATCCAAACCGCTCAGTGCTCTGCAAATGTAGAAATAGTTGGGGAGCATAAAAGAGTTACAAAAAAATCTGTCAGCATAATCCATCTAAACACTTTGGCCAGAAGCGCACCACATGTGGTTTCTCATCCGCACATTTAGTGGTCTGAGCTGTTTGATCTTTTTGGATTAATTGGCGGTAATATGAATTCCTGCTTTTCATATTTTCCACCTTGAATTAAACGCAGCTGTCATGGATTAGCACAAGATGGCTAAAACACTAATTATACCGCTAATTAAGGGACAGGACTGAAATAAGCCAAAGTGCCATTTTCCACATTTTAGGTGTCTACTAAAACAAACGTGTTATAAGGCGCATCTGACATAAACTTTATTGCCTCCAATGCTAAATGTTCAGTTATAAACACACTGTCCATATTCAGGTACGTAGGGATGTGAATAGACATCCCCCCCTACTTTAAGGAATTTTATTTGTGATATGGGCCAAATGCAGGCAGGTGGGACTAGTGTGGCTGGGACATGTTGGCCGGTATGGGCAAGTTGGGCCAAAGGGCCTTTTTCCACACTGTATCACTCTATAGTTAACTATTGGAACCCATGTAACCCTAAGGATTGATATGAAATTGGATTATTCTAAATGGAGGATTCATATTCTAATTATCTTGGTTGGGAGAAGATAAGCCTCAGGGCATCCCATTAGCTAGCAAGGTCCTCTTTAGGAAAGGCACAAAATGCTGGAATAACTCAGCGGGTCAGCCAGCATCTCTAGAGAACATGGATAGGTGGTGATTTGGGTTGGAACTCTTCTTCAGGTGATCCTTTTTTCAGTTTGAGTTAAGTTCATTGTCACGTGTACCAAAATAACGTGAAAAGCTTTTTCTTACGTGCTAACCAGTCAATGGACAGATAATACATGATTACAATCGGGCAGTCCACACTATACAGAGGCATGATAAACGGAATGACGTTTAGTGCAAGATAATGTCCAGTAAAGTTTAATTGAAGATAGTCGGAGGGTCGTCAATGAGGTAGACAGTAGCTCAGGACCACTCTCTAGTCCCTATGCATGCTTTCCAGAAATGCTGCCTGACCTGCTGAGTTACTCCAGCACTTTGTGTCTTACCTTACTAACCAGCATCTGCTGTTTCTTGTGACTCTAACGTCCTCTTAAAGTTGTCCATTGTTGTAATGTAGGCATTCCGAAGTGGACTATTTTCCCCCAGCAAACTCTCACATCCAGCATTCTGAAGCACCTAATGGATTCTAACAATGCTGATCATGGGATGAATGATGGCCCAGTACACTTAGAAGAATGTTCATGCTCTGGACTAAGTGGCATGTCAGCATGTACTCAAGATGCAATGCACAGTTCCTAGAGTACATTAACATCTAGGCAGCTACAAATTTCATCCGAAAATCATACAATTAAAAACACAAGCTAGAAAATACCTCGATTCAAGTTTTTATTTACAGCATGAGATGTCTGTAGTGCAAAGTTCTCTCCAAGCTGCATTGGAGAGTCTGTATTCCATTGTCCAGAGGAGGTCTTGAACCAACAACCTTCTGACTGAAGATAGACACAAAATGCTGGAGTAAGTCAGCGGGACAGGCAGCATCTCTGGAGAGAAGGAATGGGTGATGTTTCGGGTTGGGACCCTTCTTCAGACTGAGAGTCAGGGTAGAGGGAGAGATATGGAAGAGTAAGGTGTGAAAACACAGATCAAAGCAGACAATGGTAAGGAAATATAGAATGGTGCATTTTTCATAGTTCATAGACATATCTCTATGTCTCCCTCTCCCGTGACTCGCAGTCTGAAGAAGGGTCACGACCCGGAACGTCACCCATTCCTTCCACCCAGAGATGCTGCCTGACCTGCTGAGTTATTCCAGCATTTTGTGTCTATCTTCAGTTTAAACCAGCATCTGCAGTTCATTCCTACACAACCTCTGACTCCGATTCTCCACAGGCGCCATGGCTAAATGTGGCACAGTTGAGCGTTTCACTTAACTTCACTTCACTCTAATGGGGACTACAATGTAAAGAGCAATGGGCCATTGGGGCAAGGAGGTGATATCAGAGCAGCCATCTGCTTAACTCGTTCCTTGGCATCAGTGGAAATTAACCTCCGGATGTGTGAAAAATCATTAAACTCACAGCTCACTGATCTCCCGCCAGTCAGATCAGATTAAAATTATTCCCATTTAAGTCATGCTACAAATATTAATGTTATGGAGCCAAAATTTGATTTGGAACATTCTGCTCTCCCATCTCGCCAATCTATCTTCCACAAGTTAACATCATGAAGAATGGTCTGAAGAAGGGTCTCAACCCGAAATGTCACCCATTCCTTCTCTTCAGAAATGGTGCCTGTCCCACTGAGTTACTCCAACTTTTTGTGTCTATTTTCATTTTTAACAAAGCATTCATAGAGTGGACAGGTAGACAAAAAATGTTGGAGAAAGTCAGCGGGCGAGGCAGCATCTATGGAGAGAAGGAATTTGCGACGTTTCAGGTCGAAACCCTTCTTCAGATCCACACCGACCAACACGTCCCATCTACAGTAGTCCCACCTGCCTGCATTTGGCTCTCTACACCTGTCCTATCCATGTACCTGTCAAAATGTTTCATAAACAGTGCAATAGTTCTAGCCTCAACTACCTCCTCTGGCAGCTCGTCCCACCAACCTTTGTGTGAAAATGTTACCCCTCAGATTCCTATTAAATCTTTCCGTCAAGTTCCAGATGTAACATCGTGGGGCGGCACGGTGGTGCAGCGGTAGACCAGCGATCACCCCGTACATAGCACTATCCTACACACACTAGGGACAATTTACAATTTTTACCGAAGCCCATTAACCTGCAAACTTGTACGTCTTTGGAGTGTGGGAGGAAACCGGAGCCCCTGGAGAAAATCAGGGGAAGAACGTACAAACTCTGTGCAGACAGCACCCGTAGTCTGGATCGAACCCAGGTCTCCAGCATTGTAAGGCAGCAACTCTACTGCTGCACCACCGTACTGTTCTTTCGTACAAATGACAGTCAATCAGAAATCGCCTCAGTGCTTCAATGCAATTCTTTAATTTTACATTATCATCTTTATTGATTCATCCTTAATATGTGCAATTCATTGGCATGGAAGGCTGTGGAGGCCAAGGCAGTGGATATTTTTAAGGCAGAGATAGATAGATTCTTGGTTAGTACAGGTTTCAGGGATTATGGGGAGAAGGCAGGAGAATGGGGTTAAGAGGGAGAGATAGATCAGCCATTATTGAATGGCAGAATAGACTTGATGGACCGAATGGCCTAAATCTGATCCAGGAACGTGAACATGAACAAGAAGGCAATGGTCAACTTGTTAAAGAAGATTGACACCTTAAAGGTCAAATCTCATTTCTGAATCTGATGGACGTAAAGAATGATTAATTTTGCGACAGAATCTAGGCCGTTGAGATAAGTAATGACCTCACATTAAATGTTTCCCTCAGAAACTGTTCACTCCATGATGGCTTGGTCGCCATGTCCTTACCCGCGGGAGTCGGTGTTTGTTTTTAACTTTTGGTGCATCGATGCCGCCTCTTCGACCGAGGCCCGAGGCCGTGCTGAGTGACTGGTGTCGGCTCCAGGCTGAGCCGGGCCTAGTGACCGACATCGATCTGAGATGCAGCCAGCCGGGCCGAGTAGATCAAACTGGCATGGAGCTGAGCCAAAGCCAGGCCCTGGGACCAGTGTCGAGGTTGGCACATGGGATGTCACACTTAGAATTAAAGGATGTTCTTTTAGGAAGGAGATGAGGAGAAATGTCTTTAGTCATGGAATTCTTTGCCACAGAAGACTGTGGAGGCCAAGCCAATGGATATTTGAAGTCAGAGATAGATAGATTTTTGATTAGTACGGGAGTCAGAGGTTATGGGGAGAAGACCGGAGAATGGGGTTGGGAGGGAGAGATAGATCAGCCATGATTGAATGAGAGAGTAGACTTGATGGACCAAATGGCTTAATTCAACTCCTATCAGTTATGATTGTGTACAGTTTTAGTCTCCAAATCTGAGGAAAGACATTCTTGCCATAGAGGGGGTACAGAGAAGGTTCACCAGACTGATTCCTGGGATGGCAGGACTTTCATATGAGAAAAGACTGGATAGACTCGGCTTGTACTCGCTAGAATTTAGAAGACTGAGGGGGGAATCTTATAGAAACTTCCAAAATTCTTAATTTTTCAAATTTTGAGGGCACTGGAACCATTTCTGGGGGAGGTGGGACCAGCACAAACAGGACGGTCTGCACCTGGGCTGGAATGGAACCAATGTCCTTGGGGAAGTGTTTGCTAGTGCTGTCAGGGAGGATTTAAACTAATGTGGCAGGGGGATGGGTACAAGAGCAGAGAGGCAGGTGGGTGTAAAACGAGGGTGGAAGCAATAGGGAGCAAGGTGAAAAGTAAAAGTGGCAGGCAGAGAAAACGAGGGCAAAAATCAAAAAGGGCCACTTCTCAACAAAATTGTATAAGGGGTAAGAGCGTTGTAAAAACAAGCCTGAAGGCCTTGTGTCTCAATGCAAGGAGTATTCGTAATAAGGTGGATGAGTTGAACGTGCAGATAGCTATTAATGAGTATGATATAGTTGGGATCACGGAGACATGGCTCCAGGGTGACCAAGGCTGGGAGCTGAACATCCAGGGATATTCAATATTCAGGAGGGATAGAGAGAAAGGAAAAGGAGGTGGGGTAGCGTTGCTGGTTAGAGAGGAGATTAACGCAATGGAAAGGAAGGACATTAGCTTGGAGCATGTGGAATCGGTATGGGTAGAGCTGCGAAACACTAAGGGGCAGAAAACGCTAGTGGGAGTTGTGTACAGGCCACCTAACAGTAGTAGTGAAGTTGGGGATGGTATAAAACAGGAAATTAGAAATGCGTGCGACAAAGGCAAAACAGTTATAATGGGTGACTTCAATCTACATATAGATTGGGTGAATCAAATTGGCAGGGGCGCTGAGGAAGAGGATTTTTTGGAAAGTATGAGGGATAGTTATCTAAATCAACATGTAGAGGAACCAACGAGAGAGCAGGCTATTTTAGACTGGGTATTGAGTAATGAGGAAGGGTTAGTTAGCAGTCTTATTGTGCGTGCCAACTTGGGCAAGAGTGACCATAATATGGTCGAGTTCTTCATTAGGATGGAGAGTGACATTGTTAATTCAGAAACAATGGTTCTGAACTTAAGGAAAGGTAACTTTGAGGGTATGAGATGTGAATTGGCCAAGATTGACTGGCAATCAATTCTAAAAGGGTTGACGGTGGATACGCAATGGAAGACATTTAAAGACTGCATGGATGAACTACAAAAATTGTTCATCCCAATTTGGCAAAAGAATAGATCAGGGAAAGTAGTGCATGCGTGGATAACAAGGGAAATCAGGGATAGTATCAAAGCAAAGGATGATGCGTACAAAGTAGCCAGAAAAAGCAGCATACCAGAGGACTGGGAGAAATTCAGAGACCAGCAGAGAAGGACAAAGGGCTTGATTAGGAAAGGAAAAATAGATTATGAAAGAAAACTGGCAGGGAACATAAAAACTGACTGCAAAAGTTTTTATAGATATGTGAAGAGAAAGAGATTAGTTAAAACAAATGTAGGTCCCTTGCAGTCAGAAACAGGTGAGTTGATCATGGGGAACAAGGATATGGCGGACCAATTGAATAACTACTTTGGTTCCGTCTTCACTAAGGAAGACATAAATAATCTGCCGGAAATAGCAGGGGACCGCAGGTCAAAGGAGTACTTGAGTGAAATCCAGGTTAGTCGGGAAGTGGTGTTGGGTAAATTGAATGGATTAAAGGCCGATAAATCCCCAGGGCCAGATAGGCTGCACCCCAGAGTACTTAAGGAAGTAGCTCCGGAAATAGTGGATGCATTAGTGATAATCTTTCAAAACTCTTTAGATTCTGGAGCAGTTCCTGAGGATTGGCGGGTAGCAAACGTAACCCCTCTTTTTAAGAAGGGGGGGAGAGAGAAAACGGGGAATTACAGACCAGTTAGTCTAACATCGGTGGTGGGGAAACTGCTAGAGTCAGTTATTAAAGATGGGATAGCAGCACATTTGGAAAGTGGTGAAATCATTGGACAAAGTCAGCATGGATTTACGAAAGGTAAATCATGTCTGACGAATCTTGTGGAATTTTTCGAGGATGTAACTAGTAGCGTGGATGGGGGAGAACCAGTGGATGTGGTGTATCTGGACTACCAGAAGGCTTTCGACAAGTTCCCACATAAGCGATTAGTATATAAACTTAAAGCATATGGCATTGGGGGTTCAGTATTGATGTGGATAGAGAACTGGCTGGCAAACAGGAAGCAAAGAGTAGGAGTAAACGGGTCGTTTTCACATTGGCAGGCAGTGACTAGTGGGGTACCGCAAGGCTCAGTGCTGGGACCCCAGCTATTTACAATATACATAAATGATCTGGATGAGGGAATTGAATGCAATATCTCCAAGTTTGCGGATGACACTAAGCTGGGGGGCAGTGTTAGCTGTGAGGAGGATGCTAGGAGAATGCAAGGTGACTTGGATAGGCTGGGTGAGTGGGCAAATGTTTGACAGATGCAGTATAATGTGGATAAATGTGAGGTTATCCACTTTGGTGGCAAAAATAGGAAAACTGACTACTATCTAAATGGTGGCCGATTAGGAAAAGGGGAGATGCAGCGCGACCTGGGTGTCATGGTACACCAGTCATTGAAAGTAGGCATGCAGGTACAGCAGGCAGTGAAGGAAGCCAATGGTATGTTAGCTTTCATAGCAAAAGGATTTGAGTATAGGAGCAGGGAGGTTCTACTTCAGTTGTATAGGGTCTTGGTGAGGCCACACCTGGAGTATTGCGTACAGTTCTGGTCTCCAAATCTGAGGAAGGACATTATTGCCATAGAGGGAGTGCAGCGAAGGTTCACCAGACTGATTCCTGGGATGTCAGGACTGTCTTATGAACAAAGACTGCATAGACTCGGTTTATACTCTCTAGAATTTAGGAGATTGAGAGGGGATCTTATAGAAACTTACAAGATTCTTAAGGGGTTGGACAGGCTAGATGCAGGAAGATTGTTCCCGATGTTGGGGAGGTCCAGGACAAGGGGTCAAAGCTTAAGGATAAGGGGGAAATCCTTTAGGACCGAGATGAGAAGGAATTTTTTCACACAGAGAGTGGTGGGTCTCTGGAACTCTCTGCCACAGAGGGTAGTTGAGGCCAGTTCATTGGCTATATTTAAGAGGGAGTTAGATGTGGCCCTTGTGGCTAAGGGGATCAGAGGGTATGGAGAGAAGGCAGGAACGGGATACTGAGTTGGATGATCAGCCATGATCATATTGAATGGCGGTGCAGGCTCGAAGGGCCGAATGGCCTACTCCTGCACCTAATTTCTATGTTTCTATGTTTCTATGTTTAAGGGGTTGGACAGGCTAGATGCAGGAAGATTGTTCCCGATGTTGGGGAGGTCCAGAACAAGGGGTCACAGTCTAAGGATAAGGGGGAATTCCTTTAGGACCGAGATGAGGAAAACATTTTTCGCACAGAGAATGGTGAGTCTCTGGAATTCTCTGCCACAGAAGGTAGTTGAGGCCAGTTCATTGGCTATATGGCTATATAGGGAGTTAGATGTGGCCCTTGTGGCTAAAGGGATCAGGGGGTATGGAGAGAAGGCAGGTACAGGATACAGGGTTGGATGATCAGCCATGATCATATTGAATGGCGGTGCAGGCTCGAAAGGCTGAATGGCCTACTCCTGCACCTATTTTCTATGAAAAAAAAGATGAAAAAAAAAGACATGACCTATGAACAGGATGTAAACTGGTATGTGTAGGAAGGAATTGCAGATGCTGGTTTAAACCGAAGACGTTTAGGAGACCAAGTGCAGGCTCGGCGATCGTTTCACTGAACACTCTGCCTAAATGTACCTGATCTCACGGTCGCTAAAAACGTTCAGCACCCCCTCCCATTCCCACACAGACCTTCCTGCCCTGGGCCTCCTCCACTCTCAGAGTGAGGCCCAGCACAAATTAATGAACAGCACTTGTTATTTTGCATCGGCAGCTTACACCAGCAGTATGAATATGAGGTGCTGTTCCTCCAACTTGCGGTGTTGCTCACTCTGGCCGTGGAGGAGGCCCAGGACCGAGAGGTCGGATATGGAATGGGAGGGGGAGTAGAAGTGTTGAGCCACCGGGAGGTCGGGTTGGTTATTGCGGACCGAGCGGAGGTTTTCGGCAAAACGATCGCCCAGCCTCCGCTTGGTCTCACCGATGTAGATCAGCTGGCATCTGGAGCAACGGATGCAGTAGATGAGGTTGGAGGAGGTGCAGGTGAACCTCTGTCGGACTTGGAAGGACTACCTCCACGGCCAGAGTGAGCAACACCGCAAGTTGGAGGAACAGCACCTCATATTCCGCTTGGGGAGTCTGCATCCTCTGGGCTTAAACATTGAATTTTCTCAATTCTGTTAACCCTGGCTGCCTCCTCCCCTTCCCACCTCTCCCTCAGCCCTCGGGCCCTGGCATTCCTTCTCTCTCTATCTCTCCCCCACCCAAGTCGCACTAGCTTCTCATTTTCACACTACAAACAGCTTACAATGGCCTTTATCATCGATACTTTTTTGCATATCTTTCATTCATTGTTCTTTATCTCTCCACATCACCGTCTATATCTCTCGTTTCCCTGATCCCTGACCAGCCTGAAGAAGGGTCTCGACCCGAAACGTCGCCTATCTCCTTCGCTCCTTAGATGCTGCTGCACCCGCTGAGTTTCTCCAGCTTTTTGTGTAGCCCTCGATTCTCCAGCATCTGCAGTTCCTTCTTTAACTAAATGTTATCTCTGTTTGCTTTGTGCTTACCTTGTCCTACCTAACAGTGATCTATTCTGCATTTGCCATGATCTCCACCTCCTTCGATGTCTCGTATTTACACCTTACACTTCCTCATCCCTGTATCTCCCCCTCCCCTGACTCTCAGTCTGAAGAAGGGTCACCCATTCCTTCCATGCAGAGATGCTGCCTGTCCCGCTGGGTTAATCCAGCATTTTGTGTCTGGCCTGGGATGAAAAATTAGGCGTGTTGAGATAAGTAATAACTTCACATGAAATACGGTTTCTGCTCCCTCAGCTATGATGCCGGCACATGATGGGTGTGCATGTCAGCAAAAATAAAGTGGGTGAAGGAACCACGGCTCCTGACGAGACTAAATTAAAAATAAACGCAGATAACTTATGCTACAACAGGCACTCCCAGAGCGAGCTCCTCTGATGAGATGCATCGTAACTGGTATTCATTTCTAGCACAGTGTCAGCTAGGGTAGCATTTAAAAATATGCTTGCTTGCAGTAAACATCAATGCAGGTCTTCATATCCAACACAGTGGCAAGACCTTCCTGTTGCTCAGGATGCAAAGGGATGGAGAGGATTCCCTGTTTTATGCGTGTGCATCTTTGAGGCACATTTCTAATCAGCACAATGGGTTTCCAGATAGCTATGTGCAGGGAGGAACTACAGATGCTGGTTTAGAGGGAAGACAGACACAAAAAGCTGGAGTAATTCAACGGGCCAGGCAGCATCTCTGGACAAAAGGAACAGGTGATGTTTCGGGTCGAGGCTCTTCTCCGGACCAGCGATGCTGCCTGACCTGTTGAGTTACTCCAGCATTCTGTGTCTATTTCCGGATAGTTTATGTTGTTCTGGGAACAGGGGTCCAAAAGCTCATGTTAGTTACAATTATTTACAACAAACCAAAGAATCTATATCGATTATAGTTTAATAATTGGGAAAAAATTAATATTAACATTTTGGAAAGGCTCTATAACCCCCACAATTAAAATGTGGATTATGGAAATGTCAGAGACCCTACATTTGGAAAGATTAAGATTTGTCTTAATGGACAAACAAGAACTATTTACTAGAATATGGTCCCCATTCATTGAATACTTGAAGGGGCAAACTGGTTCGGCACGAGAACCTGACTGAAACCTGAATCAAGGAATAGATGAAGAATGACGTTTTATAACCCGCGGACATATCTCCAATGATGCATAACTAGCTGATTACTCCATTCTCCTTTAACTTTTTGGGTTTTTTCCTTTCCCCCTCTATTATTTTCTATCTATATAAAAATTAAAAAATGATATAGAAGTACAACTATTATACAATTGTTAATACAAACAATATTAATAATGTATGACTACAACAAACAAAATGCTTTTTATTATGTATTAATAAATTTTTTTTGAAAAAAAACAAAAAAAACTCATGTTCATAGGTCGTAGGAGCATAATCAGGCCATTCGGCACAAGATTACGGAGATTTGGCATGTCGAAGAGGATTCTCCTAAACCTCTGCAGGTGCATGGGTAGAGAGCATTCTGACTGGTTGCATCGTGGCCTAGTTCGGCAACTTGAACGTTCAGGAGCAAAAAAGACTACAAAAAACTGTGACCACTGCCCAGTCCATCACCGGCTTTGACCTCCCCACCGTCGAAGGGATCTATCATAGTCGCTGCCCCAAAATGGCAGCCAATATCGTCAAGGACCCACACCATCCTGGCCACACACTCATTTGACCATTGCCATCAGGAAGGTGGTACAGGCGCCTGAGAACTGTAAAGTCCAGGTTCAGGAACAGCTTCTTCATTACAGCCATCAGGCTATTAAACACAACAACAAATAAGCTCTGAACTGCAAAAGACTATATTATTATTGCACTATATTTGTTCTTTATTGAACTTATTCTTTTTTTTTTCTCATAGTTATGTACTATGCTTACATATACACACCTTCTGTTGTGCTGCAGCAAGTGAGAATTTCATTGTCCCATCCGGGACATATGACAATAAAACACTCATGACTCGTGACTCTTGAATGAATCCATTTCGTCATACGATCATGGCTGATCTCCTGCCTATTTACCGTAACCTTTGACTCCCTGACTGATCAAGAACCTATCAATCTCTGCCGAGGTATTGGGTATATTCTAAAGTGGAGATTAATAGGTTCTTGATTCTAATAAGGGTTTTTCTTTCCCCATGTTCAGAGTCATCACTCCAAACAGTTGCTTTCCTTTTTTATATCTCAATTAGTATTGATTTACTATCTTGGCTCAGAGTACTCTGGAGGTGTTAATGGCTAAAAGTTTGCAAAGCTGAATTCCAGTTCATGAAATGTTTTGGAGATCAGTTGGCAAAGGATAAAGACACGATTAAGTCCTCTATTTTCATACTGACCTGTGAATTAGTTCAAATTGTGTAAAATCGAGAATGCCCCAGAACAGTTTCAGCCGAGAACCAATTTGCAGTGGAACGTGGGGAGAGATAGGTAAAGGTGTAGGAAGGAACTGTAGATGCTGGAAGATAGACACAAAATGCTGGAGTAACTCAGCAGACTGACAGTAAAAGCTTCTTTAGATATGTAAAAAGGAAAAGATTAATGAAGACAAATGTAGGTGCGAGACAGGTGAATTTATAATGGGAAACAAGGAAATGGCAGAACAGTTAAACGGGTACTTTGGTTCTGTCTTTACTAAGGAAGACACAGACAATCTCCCAGAAATACTTGGGGACCAAGGATCTAGTGGGAGGAAGGAACTGAAGGGAATCTACATTAGTCATGAAAGGGTGTTTGGGAAACTGTTGGGACTGAAGGCAGATAAGTCCCCAGGGCCTGGTGGTCTGCATCCCAGAGTACTCAAGGAGGTGGTCCTAGAATTTGCGGATGCATTGGTGATCATTTTCCAATGGTCTCTTGACTCTGGATCAGTTCCTGTGGACTGGAGGGTGGCCAATGTAACTCAACTTTTTAAGAAAGGAGGGAGAGAGAAAGCGGGGAATTATAGATCAGTTAGCCATAGTGGGGAATTTGCTTGTCGATTATTTAAGATGTTATAGCAGCGCATTTGGAAAGCGATGACAGGATCTGTCAAAGTCAGCATGGATTTTTGAAGGGGCATTCATGCTTGATTAATCTTCTGCAATATATTGAGGATGTAACAAGTAGAATGGATAAGGAGAGCAAGTGGATGTGGCGTATCTTGACTTTCAAAAAGCCTTTGACAAGGTCCCACACAAGAGATTACTATGCAAAGTTAGAGCACTTGGTATTGGCGGTAGAGTATTGACATGGATAGAAAACTGGTTGGCAGACAGGAAGCAAAGAGTAGGAATTAATGGGTCCTTTTCAGAATGGCAGGCAGTGACTAGTGGGGTGCCACAAGGCTCGGTGCTGCGACCCCAGTTGTTTACAATATACAGTACATACAACAATTTAGACGAGGGAATTAAATGTAGCATCTCCAAGTTTGCGGATGACACAAAGCTGGGTGGCAGTGTGAGCTGTGATGAGGGTGTTATGAGGCTGCAGGGTGACTTGGATAGGTTGGGTGAGTGGGCAGATGCAGTATAATGTGGATAAATGTGAGGTTGTTCACTTTGGTGGCAAGAACAGGAAGGCAGATTATTATCTGAATTATGTCAGATTAGGAAAGAGGGAGGTGCAACGGGACCTGGATGCACTTGTACATCAGTCACTGAAAGTAAACATGCAGGTACGGCAGGCAATGAAGAAAGCTAATGGCATGTTGGCCTTCATTACGAAAGGATTTGAGCTTAGGAGCAAGGAGGTCCTACTGCAGTTATATAGGGCCCTGGTGAGACCCCACCTGGAGTATTGTGTGCAATTTTAGTCCAATTTGAGGAAGGACATTCGTGCTATTGAGGGGGTGCAGCGTAGGTTCACAAGGTTAATTCCCAGGATGGCGGAACTGACATATGATGAAAGAATGGGCCGGCTGGGATTGTATTCACTGGAATTTAGAAGGATGAGAGGGGATCTTATAGAAACATATAAAAATTCTTAAAGGGTTGGGCAGGCTAGATGCAGGAAAAATGTTCCCGATGTTGGGCTAGTCCAGAACCAGGGGTCACAGTTTAAGAATAAGGGGTTGGCCATTTAGGACTGAGATGAGGAAAATCTTTTTCACCCAGAGAGTTGAGATTCTCTCTCCTGAAGGCCACGCCCCTTCCGGAGAGACTATAAAACCCGGAAGTGTTGAGTGCCTCAGTCAGTCTCTGCAAGATGGGGGAGCGAGAGGGCCACGCCTCTCAGTCTGAGCTGTGAATAACACTGAACACATGTCTACTAAACTGTGAGTGGTTTTACTGACCTGTCAGTGCCCTTAATGCGGTATGAAAATATAGTCATAGAGTGTGGAAACAGGCCCTTCAGTCCAACTTGCCCACACAGGCCAACATATCCCAGCTACACTAGTCGCACCTGCCAATAGAGTCATAGAGTGATACAGTGTGGATACAGGCCCTTCAGCTCATCTTGGTGCACTCCTGGTCAAGGGGACCATGTGGGCCACAGTAGAACTTCTTCCACCGCTGGTAAACACTTATAATCCATAGTAATGCGAGAGTTAACTTTTAGTTAGAGTCAGAGTTGTAAGGAAAGCAAACAGGTCCTTCAGCTCAGTTTGCCCATGCTGACCAAAATGGCCCATCTACACTAGTCCCACCTGCCCGCGTTTGACCTCTAACTCTTGAAATCTTCCCTATCCATGTAGCTGTCCAAACGCCTCTGAAATGTTGTTATAGTTTCTGCCTCAACCACCTCCTCTTTGGTCATCGGTGCCAGCTCTGATTTGTTCTGAACCTTTTCATACCTCCAGTTTCCCTCCTCCCTGACACTCAGTCTGAAGAAGGGTCTCAACCCGAAACGTCACCTCCTACTTTTCTCCAGAAACATGACAAAGACACAGGGTGGAGTCCAAGTGGCAATATAAGATGCGGTTTAATGAAGGCAGGCAGCTGACGGCCTCAACAATGCTGCCTGACCCGCTGAGGTACTCCAGCATTTTTGTGTCCACTTTCCCCGGCAGCTCATTCCATGCACCCACCATCCTTTGTGTGGAAAAAGTTGCCCCTCAGAGTCCTATTAAATCGTTCTCCTCTCGACTTAAACCTTTGTCCTCTGGTTCCTTGTGTCATTTTTGTACTCGTTCTGTTGGAGGTGGAATCAGTTCCTTGTATTTAAGGTCACCGTGTGACACCTACTCGCCTGAACCAAGTGCTCCCTTTTCCCTTTCTCCCTCCCGCACTCGTGAGGTGTCCTCTCATTAGCTGGTGCTCCCAGGGAATAATGAACATCGAAGACAGATAAACTGTTGCACTTGTTAAAGAGCTTCTCGGCTCTCCAGAAACATGACAAAAACACAGGGTTGAGTCCAAGTGGCAATATAAGATGCGGTTTAATGAAGGCAGGCAGCTGGCAGCCTGAACGTAATTGGGAGGAGGGTTGTTTTAACAGTATCTGGAGCGTTAATTCATCTATGACCGAGGTACCTCCTGAAGTCCAGCGTGTACGGTCCTGAAAAAAAAGATTGATATTAAAATGATAACACAAGGGTGACAGATGATATTTGTTCTGTCCACATATTTAGATCTTTAAAATGATCTGTACCCATGTATGATCCTTCACTGAGAATGACACACACTGGAAGAGGTGACAATTAGTCATTATACATTTAAACAAGATGTTATAGAGAAGCACTTTCCACCAGAAGAAATGTCAGCGACTATAGAACTCGGCTTTATCGTAATTGGCGGAAGGCTGGAAAAATAAAGTATTTCCGTTAAGACGGTGGGTAGCTGCATTTTGGAATGAAAGGGTGAATGAAGTTGGAACACTCAAAGAGAATTGGATTCATATTAGGAAGAAGCATTTAGGGGACTGTGGGGGAAAGTAGACCTTTGCATACCTCCAACGATAGACACAAAAATCTGGAGTAACTCAGCGGGACAGGCACCATCTCTGGAGAGACGGAATGGGTGACGTTTCGGGTCGAGAGCCTTCTTCTCACCTCCAGTTCCCTCCACTTTACTTTCAATCTAAAGAAGGGTCCCGACCCCGAAGCGTCACCCATCCCTTTTCTCCAGAGATGCTGCCTGGCCTGAGGGGTTCCTCCAGCACTTTGTATCGATCTTCAGGGCTCCAGCCCTCTCTAGACTCTCACATGGCATTCCATACATTGAAGGTGCTTTTATTTGGAGTGGTTCATCTCAGCAATTGTGATATAGAGGACTTGAATGGACTGATCCGTTTTGAACTGGAAGCACGCCAAAGTGAGGAATCCACAAAAAAATCCAGATTCAGGGACAGTTTCTTCCCAGCTGTTATCAGATAACTGAATTTCATTTCGGAGTCACGTGAGTGACTTCGTGAAGAGCCCGCCGGCGCGCATGCTCGACATATCGTCGTACCGCGTTGCTGCGACGGCTGGCGGTGGAGCGCGCTCCTCGCCAGCTCTTCATAAGGGGCCACGGAGGTGAGTATTCTACCTTTAGTTGGTGGTCCTTGTTGTTGGTTATGTCTTGCAGCAAGGACATGGATGGGAGTTCCAAGGGCCGGAAGACGTCAGGACGAGTTCGCCGGTCAACAGTTCCGGGGCCTTTACCATCGGCAGTACTTGCAACGCAGGCCGGGACTCAGGCGGAGATGTGGGTAAGCCCTGTGGTTACAGGTCCAGATCCGCCAGCACACCACAGCTCGGAGGAGTTCGACGAGGAGGAGTGTGGTGTGCCGCCAGAGCAGGAGGACCCTGCCATGGCAGTCAGGTCGTCAGCGGGCTCGCTGGCGACCTCGAGCAGGGTGCGTGCGGCTGCACGGCCTGTTCCACTCAGCCCGCCGAGTAGGGGCAGGGCAGGAGCCCAGAAGCCTAACCCTACCAGGGCTAAGGCATTGCCTGACACGGAGGTGCGGTCAGGTTCCAGGGCGAGACCCGGGGCGCCTGTGAGGTCCAGCCGGCACACCACGACTCTCGGCGCCGGGACGGGTCGGTTGAGTCGGGTCTCGTCACGGTCGCCGAGCCCCCCATAGATGGGTGGGCGAGACCATGCGTCGGCAAGGTCCACGATGTGGGCAGCCGGCAAGCCTGCGCGGGCTTCAGGCAGCCATGCTTTGGCTGGTGCCGACACCACGCCGCAAGTGCCCTTAGTGGCAGCGGCTTCAGCTCCCGCTAAACGGAGGCGGTTGAACACGCCCGCGCGGGAATCGTGCAGTTTCGCCTCGGCGGCTGTTAGCGACAACTACCGGCACCGGCAGGGCCTCGATGAGGTGCGGGCCGATGATAGGACCCCGGTTTTCTTTTCAGAGCCGGAGGACTCCGACCACCTGAGTGTTCAGGGTGAAGGGCGTATTGACCGTATGGAGCGGCTGCTGGAGCTCCTGCTTCAGTCAACAACAGCAGGGCAGCAACAGGCACAGGGCGTCGTCACCAGCCTCTACCATCAGCCTGGAGCAGCAGGAGGAGGAGGTTTTGGTGGATCCCATACCATCTCCGTTGGAGGTGCCAGCGGAGGATCTTCTGGATGTGGCGACCAAATTTGCGGCCCCACATTCATCTGGACTTCCTTTAAACGCAAAGCTGGCAGCCACTGTGGACTTTCTTAACAACCAGCAACTACAGGAAGAAATCCTCATTCAGGCAATGAGCCGTCACAAGGCTCCATCCAATTGCAACTCCCTCAACGTGCCTGTGGTCAATACGCCGATATGGGGCAACATCAGTGCGGCTATCCGTCAACAAGAGGTAAAATTGCAGCGGATCCTGAAGCTCCTCACGGCCGGTATTACCGCCTTTGCGTGGTCGGTGGATGGGGGACGAACTGAATTTGGACCAGGAAGATGCTCTGGCCCTCCTGTGCGCGACCCAGCACGAAATCAACGGGTTTCGCAAAACCAGCATCCGCCCAGCGCTCAATCCGAAGTTTGCAGGATTGTGCAAACCACCGCCGCCGCCCCCGCCCCGTCAGCTCTTTGGGGAGGACCTCTCGAAGAGAGTCAAAGAGCTTGACGAACAAGCCAAAACGGTGGGGATCATGCGCTCTCAGAGTGCCCCCACACCGTCAGGCTCAAAGTCTCCATACATTCGATCACGAGGGTCTGCTAGTACCTCGACGAGGACCCACCCTCAAGCTCCACAACGACAGCAACATCAGACCCAGCACCAAGGGTCTTTTTTAGGACAGGGTCGGCAGAGACCCTGGTGGAAAAAGAAGACGCCGCGCCCTCAAGCCAACCCAGCACCTCCACGTCCACCCACGCGTGTCAAGGACCGCCGGTAACCACGGAGGTGAGGGGGTCTGGTTCTCTCTTTTCTCTTTGTTTAACTTCACATGTTGGTGGTCGCCTTCGGTTGTTTTTGGGTGCATGGGGTAATTTTACTGGTGACGAGTATGTGTTGCAGAATATTCAGGGGCATAAAATTGAGTTTATTAATGGCGACATTCCTCCATCCCAGCATATGCCCGCTCGAACGTTTAAATTATCTGCTGCAGAACAGGCAGCAGGCTACAAGGAACTTTTAAGTCTTGAGCAGAAGGGAGTGATTGAGAGAGCGGTGCATGAGCCAGTTGAATTTGTTTTGAATATATTCACCAGACCTAAGAAGGATGGAGGTTGTCGTGTCATTATTGATCTAACCCGTTTGAATACTTTTGTAACATATACTCATTTTAAAATGGATACGTTTGAAACAGCCAAATCATTGATTTCTCATGGTTGCTTTATGGCATGCATCGATTTGAAAGACGCATATTATTCAGTATCCATCCAGAAATACGACAAAAGGTTTTTGAAATTCATCTGGATGGGGCAACTCTGGCAGTACAAGGCTTTGCCTAATGGGTTCACCACAGCCCCTAGATTGTTCACTAAATTAGTGAAACCAATTATGGCTTATTTGTGACAACGACACCATATAGTTATGGCCTACTTAGATGATATCTTAATTGTGGGCCACACCCTGGAATTGGCTGAACAGGGTGTTGCAGCTGCTGTCAATATATTTCAACAATTAGGGTTTATTGTCCATCCAGAGAAATCAAAGTTCTGCCCTGCCCAGGTGATTAATTACCTAGGGTTCACGGTGAACTCTATGAGCATGAGGGTTACCATTCCAATTAACAAGATTGAGGAGGTTACCCAGGTGTGTCAAGATTTAATCCGCACCAATATACCATCGATTCGGCATTCAGCTACAATACTTGGGAAGCTTGTAGCTTTGTTTCCGGCAGCGCGATATGGACCTTTGCATGATCAGAATTTGCAAAGAGCTAAAATTGCTGCGTTAAAACAGAACGCTGGTCATTATGATCGGTCCATGCAGCTGCCGCCCGAAGCGATAAATGAGTTGCAATGGTGGGTGTGTCACATTAGCAGCTCATTCAAGCCTACCAGGGAGGCTAATCCGGTGGTATATTTGCAGACTGATGCAAGCTCCAATGGCTGGGGAGCCACGGATAATTGCTCTAGTTGTGGGGGCAGATGGGACACCCTTGAATCAACGATGTTGTTGACTCAAGGGATTAACTATTTGGAGTTGCTGGCAGCATTCCACGGACTTCGTGCGTATTGTTCCAAGCTTGTTGGAGCACATGTCCATCTCCAAATAGACAACACCACAGCAGTGGCATACTTAAACCATATGGGTGGTACCAGGTCCGGTTCGTGTGACAAATTGGCTAACTCAATTTGGCTCTGGTGTGTTCAAAGAGACATTTGGATTTCAGCTACCTATTTGCCAGGTGAGCTTAATACTGTGGCGGACACCAGGTCACGCAAATTTAATGACAATATTGAATGGATGCTGCATCCTGAGATTTTTTCTAAAGTCACAGCCAAATTTGGTAAACCGGACATTGACCTTTTTGCGTCACGGTTGAACCATCAGGTACCAACCTACGTTTCATGGGAACCAGATCCTGGGGCAATAGCGCTAGATGCATTCTCGCTGGACTGGGGGAATTGGTTTTTCTATGCCTTCCCCCCGTTTTGCCTCATCAGTCGGGTATTGCGAAAGATTCAGGCAGATGCTGCCAAGGGCATCCTTATTATACCCGACTGGCCCACACAGCCTTGGTATCCGGTGGTCTTTGACATGCTCAACGAACCTTGGGTCCTTTTGAAGGGTTGCCCACAATTGGTTACTCACCCTGTCTCAGGGGAGTCACATCCCTGCCATGGCTATTTAAATTTGTTGGCTTGCAGGTTCTGAACAGGCCGTTAGTCCAATACGGCCTCTCGGCTCGGACCATGGATACCATCGGGGCGTCGTGTCGAGAGTCCACAAGGCGAAGATACCGCTCGCATATTAAGAAGTGGGAAGCCTACTGCAGCCACTCTCGCATCACGTACGATGACGTGACAATAACCGACGTCCTGGAATTCCTCGCGGGGTTGCACCATGATGAACACTTAAGTTACAGTGCCATCAACAGCGCCAGAAGTGCGCTATCATTCTACCTCAATATTGGGGTAGGATCCAACAGGCTAGTGTCCAGACTCATGCGGGGTATATTCAATATGAATCCGCCTACACCACGCTATAATATCACCTGGGATGTCAGGGACGTATTAACCCTGCTCAGGACGTAGTCTCCCATGGAAGGGCTCCAACTGGACCAACTCACCATGAAGCTGGTGATGTTACTAGCGCTGACTTCAGCTCAGAGGGTACAGACACTACACAAACTTCGTGTCGACAGAATGACTTCTACCCCTACAGAAGTAGTCTTTTTCATTGACGAGCTACTAAAGCAGCATAGACCTGGGTGCACAGGGCTGCAGCTGAAGTTCCCGGCATACCCCGCAGATGCTAGGCTATGTTTAGCCTCACATATCCGCCACTATGTCAAGGTGACGGCATGCATCAGAGGAATGGAGAGATACCTGCTTGTCACTCATAAGAGACCTCATCATCGAGTGACAGTCCAGACGATATCCAGGTGGCTTAGAGTCGTCTTGGGTAAGTCAGGTATCGACACTAATGTGTTCAAATCTCATTCCACCAGGGCTGCATCGACGTCAGCGGCGAGGGTCATGGAGGTGCCCATGGACCAAATTCTCGCCACAGCAGGATGGGCTAATGAAGCTGTGTTCCAGCGTTTTTATAACAAGCCTGTTGCTGCTCCTCTACAGTTCGCAGAAGCCGTGCTGAATGCAGGTTCAGAACGTGGAGATGTCCCCGCATGAGGGGTTTTGATTTGTTATTAATAAATATGCTCTTGTTTTGCAGTATGAACTATTGAGCAAGTTTGTTCCTCCCATCCATCCCTGGTAGTGGTGTGTCAGCATGGACGTGGTCCAGGGCGTGTAATCACAGAAGCTTTGAAGTCTTCACGAAGTCACTCACGTGACTCCGAAATGAAATAGTAAGATTGAACGAGAACTTACCAGTTCGAAGGTTGATCTTTATTTTATGAGGAGTCGAAGTGAGGGATTTCGTGCCCTCCTCGCCCAACCCTCAGTCACCTTCATCTGGTAATCTTAGTCACTTCAATCTTACTATGCAAAGTCATTTCTATTGTTGGTTTCTGTGATTCCACGCCGCTACTTTGAAGTATGTCGAGCATGCGCGCCGGCGGGCTCTTAACGAAATCCCTCACTTCGACTCCTCATAAAATAAAGATCAACCTTCGAACTGGTAAGTTCTCGTTCAATCTTACTATTCTCCAACCACAACCAGAGAGCAGTCTTAAACTACTATCTTGGTGACCCCCGGACTATCTTTGATCGGACTCTACCGGCTTTATCTTGCACTGAATGCTATTCCCTTATCCTGTGTCTATGCACTGTAAATGGCTCGATTGTAACCATGTATTGTTTTTCCGCTGACTCGTTTGCATGTTACAAAAGGTTTTGTTACATGCTACCTCGGAACACGTGACAATAAACTAAACTAAACTAAACTGAACCAAAATCCAGATTTAAGTAAAGGGCCTGTCCCACTTTCATGACCTAATTCACGACCTCTGCCGAGTTTGCTTTTGACTCATACTCGCAGCATGGTCATCACGAGGTCGTAGGAGGTCGAAGGAGGTCGTAAGTAGGTCGTAGTAGGCCGTGATGCTAGTTGGCATCAAGTAGGTCGGGGCGTTTTTCTAGCCTGATGAAAAATGTCCACGAGTAAACAAGGTTGTGAATTAGGTCGTGAAAGTGGGACAGGCCCTTAATTAATCTGGCTAGTTAAGATTGTGAGGATTTAATATCAGATCTTAATACTGGTCAAAGGCTATATTTCTGTCGCATAATGCAAATCGTTGTCCGAATAAACATTTGACAGCAGTAATGGTCCTGGTGCAGTGTGGCCAGTTCAATCATCTCAGGAATGTGTAACAAACATTGCTATTGCTCTGGAATCACTTATCGGCAGATATTGATTTTTGAAGAGGATGAATGAACCAAATCGTGAGTAGTTTTGGTTATGCCATTACAAGAAGGTTGTGGAGGCTCAGGAGTGATGTTGAACAGAATGCTGACTGGATTAGAGACTTCAACCCAGAAGTAGAGGTTGAGCAAACATTGATTGTTTTCTCTGGAGCATCAAAGGTTGAGGGGCGACCTGGTAGAATTATAGAATATTATGAGTGGCATAGATGGAGTAGACAGTCAGAACCTTTTTCCCCAGTATGAAGATGTCAAACATTGGAGGCAATAGCTGAAAGGTAAGCAGGGAAAAGATTAAAGGAAGATCAAAACAAAAAGCTGGAGTAACTCAGCGGGACAGGCAGCCAGTTGGCACTTCTCTGGAGAGAAGTAATGGGTGACGTTTTGGGTCAAGATCCTTCTTCACACTTCCCCAGTCTAAAGAAGGGTATCCAAAACGTCACATGTTCCTTCTCTCAAGAGATGCTGCCCGACCCGCTGAGTTACTGCAGCTTTTTTTGTCTATTTTCAGTTTAAGCCAGCATCTGCAGTTCCTTTCTACACAAAAGATTAAAGGAGATGTGTTGTGCAAGGAGTGGAGGGTGCCTGGAACATGCTGCTGGGGGTGACGGTGGAAGCAGGCATGATGGTGGCGTTGAAAAGGCTTTTTGATAGGCACGTGGATATGCAGGAAGGAACATGGATCATAGACAGAGGAGATTAACTTGGCATCAAGTTTAGCACAGGCATTCTGGGCCTGCATCTCTGCTATACATTCTGGGCTGCCCCTCTGCTGAGTACTGTTCTATGAGTGTTTAATGGTAATCTAGTTGCTCCATGATCCCTGTTATACCAGTGTGGACAGGCAGCCAGTTGGCACTGCCACTTTGTACATTCTCAGAATCATCTGTACATCTCTGTACATCTGAGAACCAGTATCTAAAAGCGTGTCAAGTGGAACTATTGTATCTGCCTCCACCACCACCCCTGGCAGTGCATTCTAGGCACTCACCACCCTCTGTGTATAAAGCTCGCCCCACAAATCTTCTTTACATTTCATCCCTCACATCTTAAAGGTTTGCCTTCTGGCCTTTTGACATTTCTGCCCTGGGAATAAAAGCACTGAAACCTGTGTTTCTTCTCCATTTATTCACCTTTCTTAATCCCTTCCCCACCTGATTCCATCACCCTTTTGCCTCTGTAGAGTTTTCTCCTAAATGCAGATTGAGGAAGGCACAGTGGCGCAGCGGTAGAGTTGCTGCCTTTCAGCGCCAGAGACCCGGCTTCGATCCTGATAAAGGGTGCTGTCTGTACAGAGTTTGTACGTTCTCCCTGGGACCCCATGGGATTGCTTCGGGTGCTCTGATTTCCCCCCACTCTACAAACACGTACAGGTTTGCAGGTTAATTGGCTTTGGTAAAATTGTAAAAGAAAGGTTGTCCCTAGTGTGTAGGATGGTGTTACTATTTGGGGTGATCGCTGGTCAGCATGGATTCGGTGGGCCGAACGGCCTGTTTCCACACTGTGGTGCTAAAGTATAAAGTCTAAAGGAGGGTAGAGGGTGGAAGCAAGAAAATAAGAAAGGGAGAGAAAGTGGGGCACCTTCCTACTAACTGCGTTCCCATTTTTGTAGGCTTGGAGTAAAAATACATTTTCCCGAGTGTGTAGGATAGTTCTAGGTGATGACTGGTCAGCGCAGACTGGGTGGGCCGTTGGGGCAGTTTCCGCGCTGTATCTCGAAAGTCTAAACTATAAATGGTAAATTAACCAAACAAGTGAGGCTCAGAGAGTGAAATTCAGAGAATTGGATCAGCTATACATAACGGACCCGGTGTGATATTTTTTTAGTGTCACGTGCGATCCAAGAAAATCTGGCCCTCTAACACATCAAGTTGAACCACTTTCAATAGTTTGATTATAGAAGTTGGGAGGTTATGTTGCAATTGTATAAGACGTTGGCAAGACCACATTTAGAATATTATGTTCAGTTCTCGGCACCATGTTATAGGAAAGATATTGTCAAGCTTGCAAGTTCAGAGAAGATTTACGAGGATGTTGCCAGGACTAGAGGGTGTGAGCTATAGGGAGAGGTTGAGTAGGCTGGGGCTCTATTCCTTGGAGCGCAGGAGGATGAGTGGCGATCTTATAGAGGTGTATAAAACCATGAGAGGAATAGATCGGGCAGATGCACAGAGTCTTTTGCACAGTAGGGGAATCGAGGACCAGATGACATAGGTTCAAGGTGAAGGGGAAAAGATTTAATAGAAATATGAGGTGTAACTTTTTCACACAAAGGGTGGTGGATGTATGGAACAAGCTGCCAGAGGAGGTAGTTGAGGCTGGGACTATCCCAACTTTTAAGAAACAGTTAGGCAGGTACATGGATAGGACAGGTTTGGAGGGATATGGACTAAACGCAGGCAGGTGGGACTCGTGTAGCTGGGACATTGTTGGCCGGTGTAAGCAATTTGGGCAGAAGGGTCTGTTTCCACACTGTATCACTCTATGACTCTATGACTAATTGTTTGTCTTATCATTCGACTGATGTTCTTCAAGGCAGACACAAAATGCTGGAGTAACTCAGCGGGACAGGCAGCATATCTGGAGAGAAGGAGTGGGTGACTTTTTGAGTCGAGACCCTTCTCAGACAGATGCTCTTGAGCGGGTAAGAATCATTTCAGCTTGCAGTGCTGCTGAAATGTGAACAACAGCTCACAAAAACTGAAGACAAGCCGAGAAAATTAGAAATATTTTGCTTTGTCACCTGGAACACCTTGAGCAGTCAAATATTATCATTTTCACATATTATGGTGTTGTTATTGTTAATGAGCTTTTTGCCTTGTTATTGTTTCCAGAAATCCAAATACAAATTAAGGTAGCTTCAACCTGCCACACGTTTAATTTGTTCTTCTCCAAACACTTCACTTAGATAGGCGTGCATGTTAATACTATTTTCTGGTATAGGTACCCGAAGAGTATCGGAGGATCCATAAATAACCAACGGCTCAGCAGTAGGGTTGCTGCCTTACAGCTCCAGAGACCCAGGTTCGATCCTGACTGCAGGTGCTGTCTGTATGGAGCTTTTACGGTCTCCCCGTGACCTCCGTGGGTTTTCACCCACACTCCAAAGACGTACAGGTTTGTAAGTTAATTGGCTTGGTATAAATGTAAATTGTCTCGAGTGTGTGTAGCAGTGTGCGGGGATCGCTGGTCAGCATGGAGCCAATAGGCCGAAGGGCCTGTTTCTGCGCTGTGTCTCCAAATTAAACTAAAAGAAGGAGACCATTCAGCCTATTGATGGCGTACTAGCCATGAGCAGAAGAATCCCATTAGTCCCATTCCTCACACATTCCGTTGCAAATTATTTTCCATTCCCATCTCCTTTGGCTGACCTTCTTAACTCCCCTTACTGTTCCCATAGCGACCATTCTGTTCTTGCCTCCTCCTCTATCAGAGGTAGACCACATGCAAATGGGAGGAACAGCACCTCACATTAAGCCCGGGTAGCTTACAACTCAACGGTTTGAACATTGAATTTTCAAATTGTATTAATACCCCTCCATCACCTCTTTCTTTCCGGCTTTCTCTCCACTATTGTAGCGGTAGAGTTGCTGCCTTACAGAGCCAGAGACCCGGGTTCGATCCCGACTGCGGGTGCTGTCTCTACGGACTCTGTACGTTCTCCCCGTGACCTGCGTGGGCTTTCTCCGGGTGCTCCAGTATCCTTCCACACTCCAAAGACGCACAGGTTTGCACGTTAATTTGTTTCTGTAAAATTGTAAATTGCCCCTGGTGTGTAGGATAATGCTAGTGTACGGGATGATCGCTGGTCGGCACGGACTCTGTGGGCCGAAGGGCCTGTTTCTTCGCTCTATCTATAAAGTCTAAAGTAAAGTCTAAAGTATTACAATCAGTCTGAAGAAGGGCCCCGACCTGAAATGTTGCCAGTCCACAGACGCTGCTGATCCATCGAATTCCTCCTGCACTTTTTCTTGGGCTCAAGATTCCAGCATCTGCAGTTCCTCGTGTTTCCATTCAATGCCCTTCTAAAAGCCCTGACTGATTCTCTTTCTAACATTCCTTTATGTTGTGAGCGTCAAATCCCAACTATCTGTATCAAGATATCATCTTTAGGTGAACGACTGGGCTGTGCACATTATTCCAGGCTGACGCAGGAGAGTAGATCTCCCCTCACTTTCGAAGTGCCTGGGCTGTCAAATGTTTCTTTCTACTTTGAAGGTTGATCTCAGGGTGAGAATTGAACACCCTCTGGTTTTCCTCACATGCTCATCTATAATAAATCCCTCAGTCAGCTCGGCCTGCAATGCTCACAGGGTAATAGCTAACAATCGACTCAAGTTTGCCACGACATCCTACCAGGTCATTCGTGCTCTAAACTGGGTAAATTATATGCCTGCTGCAGAAAAGGAGTTGATGCCTGACACCAGGACAGGCCTCTTTGATGTGCAGAAGCTGGTATTCACTTGTCGTGTGCCTAAGCTAGATCTCTGTATCTTCTTGAAATCAAGTGCACCTCTTCAGCACAAGAAACGATGGTTGGCGTCTCCTATTTATACATCGTTCACGCTGGGGTAGTGTATTAAACAACATTGGTTTTCTCACTGCTGCAGGCAGACTTTGAGCATGCCGATCACTGCACGGCACAGTGGCGCAGCGGTAGAGTTGCTGCCTCACAGCGCCAGAGACCCGGGTTCCATCCTAACCATGGTTGCTGTCTTCACAGAGTTTGTACGTTCTCCCCGTGACAGCGTGGGCTTTTTTCCGGGTGCTCTGGTTTCCACCCACACGCCAAAAGACGTGCAGGCTTTTTCGGTTAATTGGCTTCTGCAAATTGTCCCTAGAGTGTAGGATAGAACTGATGTACGGGTGATCATTGGTCGGCGTGGAGTCGGTGGATCGAAGGACCTGTTTCCATGCTGTATCTCCAAACTAAACTTAAACTAAACTAAGCTGGTACATATTTTTCGCCTGACTGTTAAGGGCCTGTCCCACTTGGACGACCTAATCCACGTGTTTAGAAGACCCTAGACAAGTTGAAACACATGTCAAGGTCGTGTTGACTCGCCGAAGTAAACTACCTCCTACGACCTCCTACGACCTCCTACAACTATGTCTATGACCTCCTACGACTATGTCTACGACCTCCTACAACCCACCTCAACCTAAGACCAACTACGAGTGGAAATTATCACATGATAAAATGATGTCATGTTTGCATTTTTTTTCTCGGGCTAGTTAATGACGTACGACTACCTATGACTATATACGACTACCATCATGACCTACTACGACCTGTCTACGACCTACCTACGAGTAAAAAGTATTAATTTTTTCCATGCCGACCTTTATTTTACTCGTGAACATTTTTTATCAGGCTGGAAAAAACGAGTATGAGTCAAGGGCAAGCTCGGCAGACATCGCCAATTAGGTCGTGAAAGTGGGACAGGGGCTTTAGTGCCAGTTAATTTCCATAGGTCAACTTTCCTGTAAGTAGCATCACAGGTATCCAGGGTGGCATGTAAAGTGGCACCAAGATGTCCCATCTAAGCTAGTCCCATCAAGCCCACATTTGTCCCATGTCCGATTTGGCATGCTGCCCTTCATCAGTCAGGAAATTGAGTATAGATGGAACATTATCTGTAGGAAGGAACTGCAGATGCTGGTTTACGCCAAAGGTAGACACAAAATGCTGGAGTAACACCGCAGGACAGGCAGCATCTCTGGAGAGAAGGACTGGGTTACACTTCAAGTCGAGACCCTTCTTCAGACTAGTATTGCGTTTGGTCATCTTGCGGAAGGTAAGAAGCAACTAACCTGGAAAGACTGCAGAGAAGATTTACGAGGATGTGACCAGCACTCAAGGGCCTGAGCTGCCGGGTAGGGTCAGGCAGGCTAACACTTTATTCCTTGGGGTGCATGAGACTGACAAGTGATCATTCAATAGTGTACAACATTATGAGGAGAATAAATAGGGTGAACGTATAGTCTTTTTCCCAGGGTTGTGGAATCACAAACTAGTGGCCATAGGTTTAAGGTGAGAGGAATAAAATTTAACAGGAGCCTGAATGACAATTTTTGCCCTCAGAGGATGGTGAGTATTTGGAGCGAGGTGCTGGAGGAAACAGTTGCAGGTACAATAACAACATTTTGTTTAGTTTAGCACGGAAACAGGCCCTTCGACCCACCGACTCCACGCCGACCAGCGATCCCCACACTTTAACACTATCCTACACTCACTCGGGACAATTTACACATACACCAAGCCAATTAACCTACATACGTGTACGTCTTTGGAGTGTGGGAGGAGACTGAAGATCTCGGAGAAAACCCTCGCGGGTCACGGGGAGAGCATACAAACTCCGTACAGGCAGCACCTTTACTCAGGATCGAACCCGGGTCTCCGGCGCTGCATTGTCCTATCTGGGACACATGACAATAAACTCTCTTGACTTGACCTGACTTTTCTTTGTAAACCAGTATCTGCAGTTCCTCATTCCAACTCTATCCTTCAAACTGATAATGGGAATTCCGTACGCCGGTCCCATTTTACCACATGTGGCGCTTGGCATCCCGACATAAGGTTCAGCGATGAGCTGCTACGCCCAAGGCACGAGCGGGATATATCTCAACGGCAACAGTGAGCTGTGAGCTAAAGGCTGACTTCTGCCTGTGGCGAGCGCAGTTCACCGCTCTTTAATGCCAGCGGAAAGGCTGCTTCCATTTACCCTCATTGGCAGGGGGTGCGTGAAATGGGCTCCGGTTAAATGGATGCAGCAATAAAACCACGGCAAAGAATAACTCAAGCTAAAACGGAAGCAGTGCACAAAGCAATAACTCTGACTGGCAAAATACTGCATTGTTCGGTTTTAATAGGCAGAGGCTGAACGAGAAGAAGGAGGTGGTGGGTGAGGAGCATAATTGGGTTTACATAAATAGCAGGGACCATTGGTGATTCTCACTATCATCGCTCATCAAGCTGGAATGCTGATCAGCCTTCCACCCTGTGTGTCAGGTTGCTAATATATCCCTCTCGGACAATAAGAGGAGATAAGGGGAGAAACTCAGGAGACAAGCGCTAATTAATCCACTGCTTCAGACATAATTATTTCATCCTGTGGGACCCACCCAAAGAAAGGGGAAAAAAAAAACAGAAGCGGAATATAAACCGTGTATTAGTGAGCGCATTTCACTTGTGGAATAAAACAGAGAAGTTTAACACTGTGTCTTCATTACATGTTTAAACGCTGACGAATGCAAGGAGAAATGGACCCACTTTAGGACTGAGTTTGTGTAGGAAGGAACTGCAGGTGCTGGTTTACACCGGAGATAGACGCAAAACGCTGGAGTAACTCAGCGGGGCAGGCCGCACCTCCGGAGAGAAGGAATTGATGACATTTCGGGTCACGACCCTTCTCCAGACTTAGGGTTATCTTTGGACTGAATTTGCTACTTTTCCTTTTGCAGCAGTAAAATTAAAGATAAAATCGAGTACAATTAAATCCGTTGACGAAGGATCCATCAGTCAGCCATCCTACACCAAAACCACTGAAAAATATATTTTACTGCCTACAACAAAATTCTAAAGAAGACAGTAAGTGTCAAACACCAATGTTAAAAATGTCCTTCAGGAGACTGAATTATTTGTTAAAGATAGACACAAAATGCTGGAGTAATGGGTCTGTCCCACTTACGCGACTTTTTCGACGACCGTCGGCAACCGTCATAGGTCGTTGCTGGTCGGCAAAAATTTTCAACACGTTGAAAATCCAGCGGCAACCAGAATGACGCTACGACTCTTTGGGCGACTGAGGAGACTACTCACGACCATACAGGCTTGACTTGACTTGACTTGGTGGCCGCGGGTAGTCACCCAAAGAGTCGTACCTAGTTCTAGTCGCCGCTGGATTTTCGGCGACCTGTAACGACCTATGACGGGTGCCTGCCAGTCGCCGAAAAAGTTGCGTAAGTGGACCATAACTCAGCGAGACAGGCATCATCTCCGGAGAGATGGAATGGGTGACGTTTCGGGTCGAGGCCCTTCTTCAGACTAGTTATTTGTGAAGTTGATTAGTCCATTAACCTGTGAAAGCAAAGTAAGCAGGTACATTCTGTACACGTTTACATACATGTAACACTATTTGCAACATTCTGAAAGAATCAACATGACAGGTAAAGGCAAAAGAGCCCATTGCAAACATTACATACATTAAAGCAAGTGGTCAGGCCCTGCCAAAGCGGCCTTGTGGCGGCAGTGAGGCCTCGCGGGTCGATCTGCGGTCGGCGGTCGATGAGGGTACGGGGGATCCACCATGAGGGGGGAGGGGGAAGAACAATGGAGGACCCGGCATGGGGGACTGCCATGAGAGGGGGAAGAACAATGAACAGTGAAGGCCCTCCAGAATGGGGACGGGAGAGATCAAAGGAAGATTCGGCGGTAGCACTTTGAGAATTTGTCAGCGCCGTATATGGCGACTATCTGTATACCTTGGGTGTGCAAACACAGAAATTCCCTGTGGCCTGTCACTTGTGAATAAAGTGTTCCGTTCCACGCCAAATGAGAGGACAGCATGGTGGCGCAGCAGTAGAGTTGCTGTCTTACGGCGCAGGAGGCCCGGATTCGATATTGACTACGGGTGCTGCCTGTACGGAGTTTGCACGTGCTCCCCGTGACCGGCGTGCATTTTCTCCAAGATCTTCGGTTTCCTCACACACTCCAAAGACATACAGGTTTGTAGGTTAATTTGCTTGGTATAAATGTAAAAATTGGCCCTAATGTGTGCAGGCTAGTGTTAATGTGCGGGGGATCGCTGGTCGTTGCAGACTCGGTGGGCCGAAGGGCCTGTTTCCTCGCTGTATCTCTAAACTAAACTAATGTCAAATGGCCAATATAACAGAACAGCAGATGGATAATTGGCCACAGTAGCCAGTTCTGTTGGAGAGAGAAAGAAAGGATGATTTATTTATACATGGAGAATTCAGTATTGAGTCCTTCTCTGTAACTTCAACTATCTTGGTTTCACTCTTCAGTGGCAAAGGGCTGGTCAATGTTTTAATTTGCGATACTGCATGAGTCTGGTGCAGATTCCTGAACCGAAACGTCAACCTTCCCACTAATTCCACAGATGATACTGAGGCACTGAGTATCTGCAGCATCTGCAGTAGTTTGTGTCCCCTTGATTTTTCTCATTCCCAGTTTTGAAAAAGGTTCTTAAACCTGAAAGGTTAAACACTGCCTTACTTTCCATAGATGCTGCCTGATCTGCTTAGTGTTTCCAGCACTTATTTTGTTTTTTTATTTATATACAAAGCACAGTTGCGCCACCTGATTGAAAATCTGCAACAGTTTTGGAGTGTTAACTATGGTCCTGGGAGAGGCCTAAAAAATTAAGGAGGCAGCATGGCGGCAGAGTGGTAGAGTTGATGACAGAGACCCCAGGTTCGATCCTGACTGCGGGTGCTGCCTGTACGGTGTTTGTACGTTCTACCCGTGACCGTGTGGGTTTTCTCTGGGGCTTCCAGGTTTCCTCCCACACTCCAAAGACGTACAGGTTTGTAGGTTAATTGGCTTGGGTAAAAAAAAAAGTAAATTGTCCCTAGTGTGTAGGATAGTGATAGTGTACGGGGATCTCTGTTTGGCACAGATCCCTTGGGCCGAAAGGCCTTTTCCCGAGGTGTAGCTCTAAAACTAAAACTAAAATGTGAAGCCACAGCACAGGCGTAAACTACCAGACTTCTCATCTGCCCGATGAGAGTGCTGTTCCAAGCAAAAACGGTTTGTAACTTATCCCTTTAAGAGATATTTGCTTTAAAAAAAAAAATCTTCCTTTCGTCTTTTTCCAAAACATGACGCGGCAGTTTTATACTTATCCCAGCAGCTGTCGCTAGTAAAAAAGACCTTAGATAGTCCTCTTTCTCATTTTTGGCTGCACAGAAGCCAAACGAATAAGACTCAGATTCATGACGCGTAAAACGACATTACTTTGTTTTGATAGTTCCAGGCTTGGTTCTCCTTCTCCTGCAACTTTCCCGGTAAATTCCCTTTGGGTTGCTAGTTAGCTGGGACCCCTCTAACCCAGATTTCCAGACCTTTTAAATCCCTTCCCTTGGTTTTCCCTCAACAAAGATGTTTCCATCTCGCCGTCCTGCCTGAGCAATCAGCCATGTTATTTTAACACCACCCCTGCACACTTAGCTCAGTGCTGCGTTTGCTGGTAAAATCTGCAGCTGACAAGAGTAAATGGACAAGAAGTGACAATGCTAAACGTCCGTGAATCACACAGCTCCGCGAATCCTCAGCATATGTGACCACACCCTCCATCTCTGGCATTCACCCTCATCTTCACACTCATAAATTCACCCTCTAATTGGGAGAATTTTTGTTTGTCAGTGGCTGGCCGATTCGCTCGCTTTGAGATCTGCGGTAGCTTGCACGCCTAAAATAATAAATGATTTCGGGGAGAGAGAAAAAATTAAAAACATAAGACCTTAATGCTATGCACAATAAATCTTCAGCGTGTAACAGACAGAGGCTTTCAATATGGCTGAGAGGTATTTTAAATTGAATGTGTGCAAGTGTGTACAGATTACCCTCCCATTAACCTCAAGAAATAGTTCTGCTTAAGTGTTAATGGACTGGTTACAGCTGCTAATAACTCAGCTCCCGAGGTTCTGAATGGGGTAATTACAGAACCAATGGGGTAGATTTTCTGCTTGCTGTTCAGGCATAAAACTGGTGACGCAAATCAGACGCCTGTTACAGCAACAACTCATACACCTGAGAGGGTGGTTGAAAAAAAACAAAATATTATTAGATATTTGTGGGAGACGGCTAACGCAGGAATTTTGTGTGTGTGAAAAAAAACCCTTCATTTGCCGATGGCTCTTGAAGGTAAACTTTTTATGACATTGGGCTGTTAATTTTTGATAACCGAAGTCACTGAATATGCAAGAACAACTTGCATGTGAAAAGCTAGTAACAGATCAACCGTGATGTCTTTGAATGGCTTAACAAGCTCGAAAGACTAAGTGGCCAACTCACATTCTTACAGTGTGTTCGCAAGTTAGGATCATAATGTGTTTTACAGCTAATGGAGCACTTTTGAAGTGTAGTCACCACTGTACATTGCAAGTGCAGCTGTCAATTTAGATACAGCAGGCTCTCACCAATACTGAGGTAAGTGACCAGGTGGTCTCTTCTTGTAATGTTCGTTGACTCTAAAATTGTGGCATGTGGGCCTAGGTGGATATTCATAAGTGATAGGAGTTGAGTTAGGACATTCGGCCCATCATGTATATTCCGCTCTTCAATCATGGCTGGTCTTCCTCTTAACCCCATTGTCCTGCCTTCTCCCCAAAACCTCTGACACCCATGTTGTTACTCTATCTCTGCCTTAAAACTGTCTAGTTTAGTATTAAAAATATCCAAAGGCGATTGATAGATACCCAACCTAGGTGACTATTTGGGTAGCGCAGCGTTAGAGTTGCTGTCTTACAGCACCAGAGATCCTGGCTCAATCCTGGCTACAGGTGTCAGTCTGTACGGTCTTTGTGCATTCGCCCCGTGACCTGCGTGGGTTTCCTCCGAGTGTTCCGGGTTCCTCCCACACTCCAAGGTTTGTACAGGTTTGTGGGTTAATTGGCTTGGTGCCAATTGTAAAATTGTCCCCACTGGGTGGAGGGTAGTGTTAATATACGGGGATCACTGGTCAGTGGGCCGATGGGCCTGTTTCCATGCCGTATCTCTAAACTAAACTAAACTGAACTAAAATCCCAGATTCCTGCACTTTCACACTGTGGCCATCCCACAGGATATTGATCAGGAGTGGGGAAACCCTATTGAGGATACATGACATCTTGCATCTCTGTTCCTGTGATCAGTCGTCTCAGCACACACAGTAGGATGTGTCTCAGATCCCATTGGTCTCCACTGAATCATTGAGAAGTTTTTAAAATAGCATCTAATTTGCAGTGGCACTTGGTGGAAGTTGCACATCAGGGGAGAAGAATAATGGCAACCGCAAGCTTCTGCAGTGAGACCCTCGGCTCTTGACGCTGCAAGTACATGCAGGATGTTTCAGCTATCATTACATTGAGTGGTAATACCATTCCAACACAACAATTAGTTTCTGCCTCTGAGCCTACACTTTATAACGCCGCGCACACCTCCTCCGAGAGAACCTGGTCTTCATCAGGAACTGTCAGGCTCAATGCACTTGAGTTGATAAAAAGGGCTTCGTCAAGGCATGCTCCCAAAACACTTGCACGGCCCTATCGGCAAGAGTCGTGAGGCTTTAATAGTCACAGGTACCAACAATGAGAAATGAAATTCTCGCAACTGCATTATCGGTTTGTAAATGCGAACACACATGGAAAATGTATAAGAAACAAAAATTTCAAAGAAAAAGCCCAGGCATTCCTCTCTTCTTTCCCCACCTCATTTACAATCAATCTGAAAAAATGTCCTGATGCGAAATGTCACCAAAACATGTTGCAAAAACAGACAGGTTTGTAGATTAATTGTCCTTGGTAAAATTGTAAATTGTCCCTAGTGTGTGTAGGATAGTGTAATGCCCATGTCCCACTTGGGAAACCTGAACGGAAACCTCTGGAGACTTTGCGCCCCACCCAAGGTTTCCATGCAGTTCCCAAGGTTCCCAGAGGTTTTTGTCAGTCTCCCTAATGGTCGAAAGTGGTTTCAGTTTTAAAAATCGGTAGTTTTTTAGTCAAAGCTGGTTGCGATGCTAGTTGAAGGTGGTTGCCAGAGGACAAAAACCTTCGGGAACCGTACTGAAACCTTGGGTGGGGCGCAAAGTCTCCAGAGGTTTCCGTTCAGGTTTCCCAAGTGGGACAGGGGCATTAGTGTGCGGGGATCGCTGGTCGGCACAGACTTGGTGGGCCGAAGGGCCTGTTACCGTGCGATATCTCTAAACTAAACTAAACTAAACTAAACTAAACTAAACTGATAACCACAATACTAGTCCAAATGAAACAAAGTCCTCAAAGCAACCACAGACAATCCATAGAAATTGATAGTTGTGGCTAGTGTTGTTTAGTGTTCAAGAGCCTGTTGGTTGTTGAGAAGAAACTATTATTGAACCTGATGGACACGGGTTCCTATACCTTCTTCACGAAAGTAAGAGCAAGATGGGAGCGTGGTCAGGGTGATGTAGATTTTAAATGATGCTGGCCGCATTTTTGAGGCAGAGCCTGCTATCGATCCCTTCGATGGTGGGGAGGTCAGTCCCTGTGATGGACTGAGCTGTGTCTACCACTCTCTGTAATCCCCTTGGCTCTCTGGCATTCATGTCGCCGAACCAGGCCGTGATGCAACCTCTCAATATGCTCTCCGCTGTACACCCATTGAACTTCAAGAGAGTATTTGTCGACATACCAAATCTTCTCTATCTTCTAAGGAAATAACATAGAAATAGATTCCTCAAATTCATTGTTATTTTGTTAATCATGATACCTCAAGTGGGTTAGATGTTCCTTTTAGCACGTTGAAATAAAATTCTGCACAGTTCATTTTTCTTTGTTTATATATTTACTTATTACAGGCAAAGACGACATTTATTACCCAACCATCATGGTCCATGGGAAGATGATGATGAGCCATTTACTTAATCTGCAACAGTTCACCAATGATGAGAAATTTGGGGTTTAGATCCACCAAAGATGTCTCAATAATTACAAGGTAGGATATAGTTTGGACAATAGACAATAGATAATAGGTGCAGGAGTAGGCCATTTGGCCCTTTGAGCCAGCACTGCCATTCAATGTGATCATGGTTGATCGTCCCCAATCAGTACCCAGTTCCTGCCTCCTCCCCATATCCCCTGACTCCGCTATCCTTAAGAGCCCTATCTAGCTCTCTCTTGAAAGTATCCAGTGAACCGGCCTCCACCGCCCTCTGAGGCAGAGAATTCCACAGACTCACAACTCTCTGTGTGAAAGAGCACAGCGATAAGGCAGTTAGTGCTATTGCCCAATGACCAGGTCTGATCCTGACCATTGAGGTTGTCTCCATGGAGTTTGCATGTTCGTCCAGTGAATTATACAGCACAGTTGCATGGGATTACTGAGTCCATCAAACACCCATTTGAACTAAAGCTATTTAATTTTTCACTGCATTCCTGCCCACTCCGTCCATCTACACATTAGAGCAATTTACCATGCCTTCAATTTTTAGGATATGCAAATAAAACAGAGTCATCGAGTTATAGAGCATGGATACAGACTCATTAGCACAATGTATCCATGCTGATAAAAATGACCATCCACTCCAGTCACATTTGCCCACATTTAACCTATATCTTTCTCAATCTTTGACACTTTTGATACTTTTGAAACCTTTAATCTTTCCTATCCATGTACCTGATCAGAACACAGTGGCGCAACAGCAGAGTTGTTGCGTTACAGTGCAAGGGACCTGGGTTCGATCCTGACCATGGGTGCTGTCTGTACGGAGTTTGTACATTCTCAATGTGACTGCGTTACTTTACTCTGGATGCTCTGGTTTCCTCCCACACTCCAAAGTCTTACACTGTTTATTGTATGACTTTGGAGTATGGAAGGAAACCGGAACATCCAGAATAAACCCATGCAGTCACATTAAGAACGTACAAACTACGTTTTATTATGTAGGTTTTGTGACTTTGGTAAAAATTGTAAATTGTCCCTAGTGTGTAGGATAGTCCTAGTGTATTGGGTGATCGCTGGTCGGCTTGGATTCAGTAGGCCAAATGGCCTGTTTCTGCACTGTATATTTGGGGTGGGAGATTGCAACCTTCATGCGGTCCACCCTGTTTCAAGGAATGCAATCAACCTGGCGTGCACAAACAGAAGATCAAACAGAACAAGTTGCCTTACAACTTTAGGTTGTGCACGCCATATGCGAGAAGAAGAAGATCTGTTCTAAAGTCTAAAACACCTAGAGAAAAAGCCCAGCAGTCACAGGGACAACATGGACCTCTCTACAGATTGGACCCAGGTTATTGGAGCTGTGAGGCAGTTGCTCTACTTGCTATGCCATTGTTCCACTGGTGGAGAGGGGAACTTAAAGACGGTGGATTTCCACGCTGCCCATATCCTTTCTAGTAATAGATGGCATGGATGTGGGAGATGCCACTGCAGATGGGTTTCTGCAGCACACTTTGTAGATGGTACATATTGGAGCCATAGTGTTCCGATGTGGAGGTAGTGAATATTTAGAGAAGAAGTTATTGAGAAGGTTATGTAAATATTATAAATGTTAAATGGTCAGCTAGACATAGATCACAAGACCTACACCAACCCCAAACCAATTAGGAGCAGACGAGGGCATTGGATCCAATTTGTGGTCCCAGCCTCAAAGACAGATGTGTACAGCAATTTGTTCGTTCCACGCACTACTAAAGCATGGAATAATCTCCACCAAGCCACGGTTGCCCAGCCAGATGAAACTAAATTTAAAGTGGCACTTTCTTCCCAATAACCTTCTCTGGCTAAAGCCCTCCCTTCACCACCTCCAGTTTAAATTCCAGTTGGAATATTTTGGAGGACCAAGTAACCAAGTATTTTGGAGGACCAAGTAATCAAGTTACGACACCAAAGACCCAGGTTCGATCCTAACTACGGGTGCTCTCTGTATGGAGTTTGTACGTTCTCCCCGTGACCTGTGTGGGTTTTCTCCAGAATCCCTGGTTTCCTCCCACTCTCCAAAGACGTACAGGTTTGTAAGGTAATTGGCTTGGTAAAATAGTAAATTATCCCTAGTGTGGGTAGGATAGTGTTAGTTGTGCGGGGATCGCTACTTGGCACGGACTCGGTGGGCCAAAGGGCCTGTTACCGCGCTGCATCTCTAAACTGAAAACAATGTGAATCACTGTCTTTACCTGCCCCCTAAACCAGCTCAATCTTAGCATTCTGTCTCATTACGCGATGGAGGTCACCATTTTTAAAAGGTACTGTAAGTATCAAATCACTTGCCTTACCGACAGATATGGTGGGCTAAAGGGAATGTTCAATATCATTTTCTTCCTAAAGCTCAGAATTTTAGTTTAGTTTATTGTCACGAGTACCGAGGTGTAGGGAAAAGCTTTTGTTGCGTGCTAATCAGTCAGCGGAAGGACAGTACTTGATGACAATCGAGCCGTGCCTTGTACAGTGTATGTACAGTGCATTACAGTGCATTCACAGTACAAGGGAATAATGTATCGAACGAATGATCAAGTAAGTGGGATTTTGTGGTGACTGAAGGAAAGATGAGTACTGCTCTTCTTCCTACATACGTGTGTCCCCAGCTAATATCCCAGCGGCAAGTTCAAACAGACATTAGTCCTTCACCTTTCTGAGGACTACTGTCATTTCAGCTGGCTGCCTGTGAAGCATGAATTGTAAAATAAAAAATAATGGCACTTCTTATTATTGCTGCGAGATCGCATTATTGATTAGATATTGATCAACAGCAGCATAGGAGATGCAGCTCCATAAATCTTTTCAGTGGAGGAATAGTGCATTAAATTTGTAATGCCATGTGCAGGTTTCTGTGTAAAATCTTATTGAGCCAGGGCCTCGGGGTTTGCCTGGGGAGGGTTGTGACCCAAAACATCACCTACTAATTCTCTCCAGAGATGCTGCCTGAACCATTGAGTTACTCCAACATTTTGTGTACATCTTCGGCCCAAGGTTTAGTATTATTGAGTTTAGTTTGGTTTGGTTTAATGTAATTTATTTTAATTTAGTATAGTTTAGTTTTACAGAGTCATTGAGTCACACAGCCTCATATGATTATATGACTCTCCTGATGCTTCTGCCCAGATTGTCCATGCCAACCACGGTGCCTCATTTCCACTAGTCCCACCTGCCGCATTTGGCTCATATTTAATTTAGTTCAGTTTAGTTTAGTTCAGTTTAGTTTAGTTTTGTTTAATTTAGTTTTGTTTACTTGTCAAGAATATTTAATTGTCATCTGCACCAGCAATGGAACTATGAAATTCTTACTTGCAGCAGCATCACCGGTCTCTCAATGCAATACACATAGATAATATATAATGAACAGGAATTCAATGTTCATGACAGCCCAGCAAAACATTGTACTTTTGTTCCTCTAATCCCTTTGCAAGAAGGCCAGTGAGGTATTTGACTCTCAACTATCTTGCTCTAACTCCATTTGAACAGTTGCGTTTCATATACCAATTATTCTGAATCCCTCATTATACCATTCCCCACTTTATTCACAGAGTTTACCCAATTTACAGTTTAGTTTATTGTCACGTGTACCAAGGTACAGTAAAAAGCTTTTGTTCTGTGCTATCTAGTCAGTGGAAAAATAATACATGTTTATAATTGAGTCTTTTCAGTGTGTAGTCACATTATAAGGGAATAACGTTAAGTGCAAGTTAAAGCCAGTAAGTCTGATCAAGGATAGTTCGAGGTTCACCAATGAAGTAGATAGTAGTTCAGGATCATCCTACCTCTGGTTGTGGTAGGATGATTCAGTTGATCATATAACCATATAACCATATAACCATATAACAATTACAGCATGGAAACAGGACTTCTCGGCCCTTCCAGTCCGTGCCGACCATTTATTTTCCCCTAGTCCCATCTACCTGCACTCAGACCATACCCCTCCATTCCCTTCCCGTCCATATACCTATCCACTTTACTTTTAAATGTTAAAATCGATCCTGCCTCCACCACTTCTGCTGGAAGCTCATTCCACACAGCCACCACTCTCTGAGTAAAGAAGTTTCCCCTCATGTTACCCCTAAACTTCTGTCCCTTAATTCTCATGTCATGCCCTCTTGTTTGAATCTTCCCTACCCTCAATGGGAATAGCTTATCCACGTCAACTCTGTCTATCCCTTTCATCATTTTAAAGACCTCAATCAAGTCCCCCCTTAACCTTCTGCGCTCCAAAGAATAAAGACCTAACTTGTTCAACCTTTCTCTGTAACTTAGTTGCTGGAACCCAGGCACCATTCTAGTAAATCTCCTCTGTACTCTCTCTCAGTTGCCTGATAACAGCTGGAAAGAGACTGTCCCTGAATCTGGGGGTACATTTTCACACTTCAATACCTAGTGCCTGATGGCAGAGGGTGGAAGAGCAGAGTGGCCAGGGTGCGACTCGTCCTTGATTATGCTGCTGGCCTTGCCAAGGCAGCGTGAGGTCTAAATTGAGCTAATGGAAGGGAGTTTGGTTTGTGTGGTGGTCTGGGCTGCGTCCACAATTCGCTACAATTTCTTGCGGTCTTGGCCAATGCTCTGCCCCATTATTGTTTGCCCCTATTTTATATAACAATCTTGAATATTTCCACGTTATCAAATGCCTTTTGAATATCTAGTTGTATTATATTTTGAGCTTTTCTCGTTCATGCCAGCTCTATTCTGAGAACAATATTTATTCGATTTGCCAAACTATTTTCCTTTTGTAAAACTCTATTGATTCAGCCTGATCGAATTATGAATTTCTAACTATCTTACTAAAATGTCTTTAAAAATAGATCCCATGATTTTCTTACCAAATGATGTCAGGTGAACTGATTTGCAATTTACCGTTTACTTTCTTTCTCCTTCCCTGGCTTTATAGCCCTGTCCCACGGTACGAGTTCATTCCAAGAGCTCTCCCGAGTTAAAAAAAAATTAAATTCGTTATAAGCACGGAGAATGAATGTAGCAGGTACGTCAGAGCTCGGGGACGTCTCTTAGCGGCTCGTAGCGCTAACGGCAGGTACTCGGGAAGACTCGCTAACGGCAGGTAAGCTCGGGAAGACTCGTGAAGATTTTTCAACATGTTGAAAAATGTCCACGAGAGCCCCGAGTTCCGACGAATGGCCATTACTGTAAATCTCCGAGTTTGAATCAGGGCAAAATCTGGAGAATTCTTGGAATGAACTTGTACCGTGTGACAGGGCTTTTAGCATGAAGCGGAAGGGAAGCGGCAGTTAGTGCTGTTACCTCACAGCTCCGGGGACTCATATTGACCCTGACCTGATGTGCTGGAGTTTGGATATTTGTCCTGCAATTGTATAGGTTTCTTCCACTTAGTCTGCTTTACTTTCATGTTCCCTACAAAGTATTGGTAAATTCACTGGCTACTGAAAATTGTTTATAGGCTTGATACTCAGAGAGAGATTACGTTTCAAGGCGAGAGAGACATAAGAAGGGGAGGAATGGAACTGATGGGATTGCTCTGTTGCATGCTGGCAGAGACGTGCATGCAGGCAGAGACGAAAGGGTTAAATGGCCTCCTTCTATGTTGTGGCAACTAATTCTGAGAATGATCAAAGGAACTAGCAATGTTTTGAACAATAAAGCATCTTGCCTACGATCCCAACTAACGAGCTTAGCTGGAAATTTATTCTCCGTTTTTAAGAAGAGCTATATCTTGGATTTTCAAACCTGAAATACAGTTCTGTCAAAGTCAGGGGAACCCATGTTTGGAAGCCGAGTTGAATGTGGTTCTTGACCAGGGATGATGAAACAAAGAGAATGACACAGTGTTTCAACTAGTAGAGCTGCTGCCTCAAAGTGCCAGAGACCCGGGTTCGATCCTGACCTCGGGTACCGTCTATGTGGAGTTTGCACATTCTTTTAGTTTAGTTTACAGATACAGCGTGGATACAGGCCCTTCGGCCCACCGAGTCCGCACTGACCAGCGATCCCCGCACATTAACACTAGCCCACATGCACTAGGAACAATTCTACATTTATACCAAGCCAATTAACCTACACGCCTGTGCGTTTTTGGAATGTGGGAGGAAACCGAAGATCTTGGAGAAAACCCACGCAGGTCACAGGGAGAACGTACAAACTCCCAGAATAGGGGTTGAACCCGGTTCTCTGGCGCTGTACGGCAGTATCTCCACCGCTGCGCCAATGAGCCACCTTTCATTGTGAAAGCATGGGTTTCCTCCAAAGTTCCAGTTTCCTCCAATATCCTAAACACATGTGGGTTTGAAGGTTAATTGGCCTCTGTAAAATTGCTCCTATTGTGTGTGGGGATTAGATGTGGAAATGAGATAACATTGAACTTGGCGAATGGATGATCAATGGTCGATGGGCCAAAGGGCCTGTTTTCATGTTGTAGTACTATGGTAAACTAAACTAAGCTAAACCATTTAAATATGGGACAACGTAGACAGGTGGGACTGGCATAGATGGGGCACCATGGTCGCAAGCAGGGCTGAAGGGCCTTTAGTTTCATAGTCTCATATGGGGCTCTATGACTTAATGACTCTATGAAACTAAACTAAGCTAAACTAAAGGTACACAAAAATGCTGGAGAAACTCAGCGGGTGCAGCAGCATCTATTGAGCGAAGGAAATAGGCAACGTTTCGGGCTGAAACCCTTCTTCAGACTTCTGTCTAAACTAGCTCTATCACCAATTCTGATGATTAGCATTTCATATTAAAGTTTTGAAAGTATCATATGTGAATAGAAAATAACATATAATAAAAATATGAATAAGTATGTTTTCAGGTCTTTTATCAATCTAGTGTGAAAATGGGCATTTTGCCTCCTATAAACTGGAAAAATAGATCAGCTTGAATAGGTAAAGCCAATCTCTTTGTTTGTGTGTACAAAACATATTCAGGAGTTAAATGTCACTTTCATCAACTGCTGGTCATAAAGAGTTTCAGGAACAAGTTTGTAGAACTGCGTTACTCCTCCTATAAGGCACCATGGTGGCAAAAGCAATGAATTTCTGTATCAAATTTTGGAGCAATATGTTTTAGAATTGATGAACAAGCACTATTACATGTTCTGATGGTGACTTTAAATGACTAAATAACAATCATCGCACATTCTGTATAACATCTCCCATTCTAGTGCTGCACTTCATTGCACTTCAAACTCAAAGTCAGGAAATCTTCGATAACATTTATTCCACCTGTCAGGGAGATCCTCGATGCAAACTGCAGCGTTGAGATCTCCTTGTAAACTAGTTCCACTGCTCTCATCGTGAAAGATCTATCATGTTTTTAACAATGACCTCTCAGCATTTGGTTTTCATATTTTTTTAATCTGTTCATGACTTTATGAATTAGTTATTAGTTTGACTGTAGGTATTTCTTTGCGGCCATGCTACATGCTTCTGCACCCTGTTCATTTTCTCTTTGCACTCTCTGATGTACTCATGTACGGTACAAAAGACCTGGAGAATGAGCAAAATAAACAAGTAAAACACTGTAGAAGGATGAGAGCGAATCTTATTGAAACATATAAGATTATTAAGGGATTGGAAACACTAGAGGCAGGAAACATGTTCCCGATGTTGGGGGGAGTCCAGAACCAGGGGCCACATTTTAAGAATAAGGGGTTGGCTATTTAGAACGGGGATGCGGAAAAACTTTTTTACCTGGAGTTGTGAATCTGGGGAATTCTCTGCCTCAGGAGGCAGTGGAGGCCAATTCTCTGGATGCTTTCAAGAGAGAGGTGGATAGGGCTCTTAAAGATAGCGGAGTCAGGGGATATGGGGAGATGGCAGGAACGGGGTACTGAATGTGGATGATCAGCCATGATCACAGTGACTCGAAGGGCCAAATGGCCTACTCCTGCACCTGTCTATTGTCTATTGTCTATTATCTCGGTGCACATGACAATAATAAAACAGTACCAATACCAAAGTAAGGTAACATCTTTGAAGAGTGACAAGTAAGTTTGCTTTCGTTTTTTGTCACGTATACTGAGGTACAGTGAAAAGCTTTTGTTGCGTGCTAACCTGTCAGCAGAAAGATAATACATGATTACAATCGAACCATTTACAGTGTATTGATACATGATAAGGGAATACCGTATAGTGCAAGGTAAAGCCAGTAAAGTCCGATCAAAGATAGCCCAAGGGTCACCAATGAGGTAGACCAGTCTGAAGAAGGGTCACAGCCCGAAACGCCATCCATTCCTTCTCTCCAGAGATGCTGCCTGTCCAGCTGAGTTGCTCCAGCTTTTTGTGTCTACCTTCGAGGTAGATAGTAGTTCAGGACTGCTCTCTAGTTGTGGTAGGATGATTCAGTTGCCTGATAACAGCCGGGAACAAACTGTCCATGAATATATTGCATTTGGTTTGAAGGGAAAATGCATGTATAATAACCCAAAAATAATTTACAATAGATAAAATATGAATTGACCACAATAAACCCACTGGCAGTTCATGGATTAACCATAAGGCGTTCAGTGAACATGTCAGTAAAAGAGGCATAAGGAAGATTCTCAGCTGATACAGAAGATTTAAACTAGTGCAGTGAACAGTGGGAATCCAGAAAACTGCATGGACTAAAAAGGTCAAAAGTGGAGTCAAAGAATATAAGAGGCATTCTTATTTTTTTCATTTATGCTGTTTAATGAGTACCGTGTTTCCTGACTTGTTATATGATACAATACAATACGATAGAACTCTATTTATCCCAGGAGGGAAATTGATCTGCCAACATTCATAAAAAACACAAAATACATGGAACATGAAATTAAAGTGACGAGTGGAAAGGCTTGGTGGATGTGCAATGATTGAGGAGTGTGTGGGGGGGGGGGGGGGAGGGGAGGGGAGTCAGTCTCAGTCTCACTACAAAGGCGGCAGGAGTTGTACAGTTTGATAGCCACAGGGAAGAAGGATCTCCTGTGGTGTTCTGTACTGAGTCTTGGTGGAACCAGTCTGTTGCTGAAGGTGCTCCTCAGGTTGAACGGTGTGTCATGTGTGTCGTGCTGCTGAATGTCATTGTTCTGTTGTAACACATGATAAGAAAACACTCTTGACTTGACTCATGAAGGTTGAGCTATAGTCAACAAATGTCATACTGACATAGGTATTTTAATTGCCAACGTGATCCAAAGCTGAAAGTAAAGGTAGATGAGGCAGGTACTATTGCAACGTTTAAGACACATTTGGACAGATACATGGAGAAGACAGGTTTAGGGGGATATAGGCCAAGCACAGGCAAGTGAGACTAGTGCAGATGGGACATGTTGGTTGGTGTGGGCAAGTTGGGTCGAAGGGCCTGTTTGCATGCTGTAGAACTCCATGACTCCATGACTAGTGCAAGTGAGACGGTGTCCTCTATAGACCTATTTTTCCTGTAACCAAATCGCAAGGGGGATAGATTGTCTGGAAATTTGGTGCAAATGTAGGCCTCTACCAGCTATTCAAAATACTCCATTATGGTCAATGTTAGAACTACTGGGCTTCTTCTTCTGTTGTGTGGCGTTCACAGCCTAAAGTTGTTGGACAACTTGTTCTATTTGATCTTCCGCTTGTGCACTTCGAGTTGATTGCATTAGTCGAAATAGGGTGGACCAAGTGAAGGTTGCAATCTCCCACCCCAACTACTGGGCTGTAATCATTGAAATAGGTCACTTGTATTTTCTTGGAGAGTAGAATGATAGAGGTTTTCCTTGAAGCAGATGGGGACAGTAGACTGTTGAAGTGAAAAGAGGCCAGCAAAGACTGTGGCCAGTTGATCAGTAGCACAGTCTTAAGATGGTGGCGTTTATCATCAAATATCCCCATCATTTGGGTCATCCGTGTTTTCACTGCTACCATTGGGCAAGAGACACAAAGGCCTGAAGTTCCACACGATGAGGTTCAGTAGCCTACAACAATTGGGTTTGTTAACTAGTATTCATGACACAAATCCTTCCTCGACATGGAATATTTAGACCACCTCTTGAACTAGCATAAATCTGTTACCTATTTGCGCTCTGAACCAATTCTTTTTTTTTTTTTGTACAGTCCTTTACTTTTCAATCTTGTAGAATTTACATGGAATTGCTGCACATTTTGATGTTTATTTTGTGTGTTCGTTCTGAGTCTTTTCAAACAAGATTTTCATTGTACCTCACAGCACTTGTTGATATGCCAATGAACTTGACTTGAGTTAACTTCTTTCACCGACATTAGTTGGACACAGGTAGTGGGGGATGTCCACGCCTCATGCTTTTGTAGGATTATTTACTATAAAACAGTGGCATAGTGGTAGATTTGTTACCTTGTAGCGCCTGGGTTCGATACTGACTATGGGTACTGTCTGTACGGAGTTTGTACGTTCTCCCTGTGACCACGTGGGTTTTCTCTGTGTGCTCCAGTTACCTCCCACACTCCAAAGATGTGCAGATTTTGTAGTTTAATTGGCTTCTGCAACTTGTCCCTAGAACTAGCATACGGGTGATTGTGGCCGGCGTGGACCTGCCGGGCCGAAGGGCCTGTTTCCATGCTCCATCTCGAAACATAAAATATACCATGTATCTGAGATTTCAATTGACCTCTGAAGATTAAGTACTTTTGTGTAGTTTAGCAATACAGAGCGGAAACAGGCTCTTCGGCGCCGCCTCGACTAGTGATCACCCTGTACACTAGCACGATCCTACACACTAGGGACAAGTTACAATTTTAATGAAGCTAATAAACCTACAAACCTGTATGTCTTTGGAGTGTGAGAGGAAACTAAAGTACCCGGGGAAAATCCATGCGGTCACGGGGAGAATGTACAAACTCCGCACAGACAGCACCCTTGGTCAGGATCGAACCCGGGTGTCTGGCGCTGTAAGGCAGCAACTCTACCGCTGCGCCACCATGCCACCCAATAAGAGGAGGGGCAAAAGTTCCTGGTGGAGATTTTTGAATTTGAGGTTAATCACATCTGCTTCTACTCTAGAACTCGCTTTCAGATTTCCCCCTTTATACCAGTAAATGTTGGATGCACAAACAAAACTATTAAGCAGAAACTCTGGTTCATTAAAAAAAATAGTTGACAAAATTGCAACTCGTTATTTTCAGAAAGACGTGCCTTTGGTTTTGAAAGTTACAAACACAACTCCAATTAAAAAATTAAGTGAGGAAGGGAAAAATCTAAAAATCAGTCAGTTTAACATCAATTTTACCTGATGCTACTTGACACAGGTTTTACTATACTTTATCTTGCACTAAATGTTATTCTCTTCACCCTCTACCTGTCCACTGTGGATGGCTCGATTTTAAGTCTTTGTATAGTCTTTTCACTGACTGGTTTAGTTTAGTTTAGTTTATTGTCACGTGTACCGAGATACAATGAAAAGCTTTTGTTGCGTGCTAACCAGTCAGCAGAAAGACAATACATGGTTACAATCGAGCCACTTACAGTGTATAGATTAAGGGAATAACTTTTAGTGAAAGGATAGCACGCAACAAAAAGCTTTTCACGGTGCTTCGGTACACGTGACAATAAACTAAATGATACTAAACTAAACTAAACTGAAACTAAGGATAAAGTGACTGAGGACTTTAAAAAATGGGTTCATCAAAGGATTTAGGAAAGGTGTTCAGGTTAAGTGTGATCCATGAATACAAAGACACTTTTACCTCTGACGGAAAAATCGAGAACAGCTAGAGATAATTTTCATATTATAATAGACCACTCAGGAATGGAATCAGGAAGCAATTATTTGCACAAAAATAGTAAGAATCTGGGACAATATTCCCCAAAAAGCTATGGATGCAGGATTTGATTAAGATGGCTTGTAATTTAAATTAAGATCTAAATCAGCCTTGATTAAATTAAAAGGCAAATCAGAATAAAGGGAGTGAATTTAATGAAATCATCTAAAGAATTTTTCACTGGACAATTCAATGGAGGAGCTATTTGATGTGGTTTGTTTTTACGAACTTTTGGTGCCAATTTTCTTTCCAAACCAAAGAGTGAGTCAAACTCAAACATATCATTGCTCTGGTATTTAATTCAAGTTTTCTGTCCACTTTAGATCAGATGTGAATTGATCTTCTCAACTCTTACTCTGCGGTTAATGAAAACATCACAAAGTCTCTTTTTGACTTTTATCCAAAGCAGGACCCTATTATTCATTTTATCAATAATAATGGTGTGTGACAGCCATCCTGGGCACATTAAATTAACAATTTGATTCCCAGTTCCCCGTCGACCACATTTACTTTAAACCAGTTTAATTTTCATGCAAAACATCTGTATGGTGGTTAAACGCAGGACCCAGCACTGATATATGAAATTCCTTAATCCACCATTTTAAGAGAGTGGGGCCGGTTAACATGAGAATTCTCCAACAACGGTCCCATCCTCAGCAATGGCGGAGCCCCAGCTTGTCAGTGTAAACGTACGGCTGGACCATTTGCAACCACGTTCAGCCAGATGAGCCAAGGGAATGGAGGAGGAAAGGGAGGAAGGGAAGTTGAAGAAGAGCTCTGTTTCAAACCTGTGCCTTTCTTATGTTCTTATTTATTTTCCTGCCTCCTCTTCCCTCTCCTTGTCCCCTCATCTCTTCTCATCTCCCCGCTTGAACTTCCTCCCTCAACTATCATCTCCGTTCCTTCTCCTTCATTTCCACCCCCCTCTCTTTGTTTCTCTTCTCTTCCCAGTGCCCCCCCCCCCTTACTTTCTGCTTCCTCCCAGTCCTGTCCTCCCATTTCCGCCCCAATTGCTTCCCCATGTCCCCTCCCCAAATGTCCTTACCTTTCCAGACCCATGATCATCGAGAACATCTTGCTTTGTTCAAGGTATGAATCTGTAAATGAACAACCAGGACAAAGTTATGAATCTCTAAATGCAGTGTATTACCTTTGATTCCTTTATGTTTCATGTTTACTCTGGTTTCTTGAGTGGGAGATGTGATTACATGCTGTCAAATGTAACCAGCCTCTCCTCACCTCTTAAGTTGATTCATCGGGTTGAACTGAATTGGCTGCACCGGCTTTTGTGATTCTAGTTTTAATTTACTTTGGTGAAACAGACCCTTCAGCACACCGTGTCCAAGCCAACCAGCGATCACTCCATACGCTAGCACTATCCTACACAACAGGGACAATTTACAATTTTACCAAAACCGATTAATCAACAAACATGTACGTCTTTAGAGTGGAGGGAGGAAACCGGAGCACCCGGAGAAAGCCCAGGCGGTCACAGGGAAAGCGTACAGACTCCATACAGACAGCACCCATAGTCAGGATCATGGTTGGCCACCCTCAAGTACTTGGATTGTTTTCTCCAGGGTGTTGGAAGTTGAGTGTAGACCTGAGAGATGTTTGTAAAATTGTGCGAGGCATAAACAGGGTAGACAGTCCAAACCTTTTCACCAGACGTAAATGTCGATGATGTCGGGAATTTTGAGTATTATAAGGAAGATGAGTGGGTTATAGTATGATTTACCCTAGAGCTCACATACTGGGGAGCATGATGGGGAAAATGGTCGAGAATGTAGTACGAATCGCAAAGCTGAAGCATTCTGCTGAAAAACAGGCTTACTTATCTGTGGGCAGGAAGATAGTCTTTCGTACTTCTGTCTAGGTGCTTATCAGTTGCAATCTTGCATTACAGCTGTTCTTGGTCACCGAGTTTAGTGGGCAGGACTCCCAAAGGTAAACAAACACCACTTTTACGAGGGGACCCCATGTGGCGAGTAGAATCCACGTTAGATACATGGGAGGTAGAGTTTCAGAACAACAGGAATGCAAGATTAGAGTTCACTTTGGAGAAGATGAAAGGATACAGAAACATTGATTGATGATTGTTTAATTCAACACCACAACTAACCATTGTGCCACGAGGGTATAAGAATCCTCCAGTTACTGTCGGATTTTGAAGTAGTTTAAGCTTATTCACACTGATTCCTGATGTACATCGCTCAGGCCTTTATTAAACTGACTTGTTCGATAGACTCACCACTGATCTATGAGTTGTTTTATTTTGTGTATGTGCCTATCTGAGTAAAGTGGGATAAAGAGTACAAAATTACCTCTTACAGTCGATGACCGGCACCCGTCGCAGGGATCAACCCCTGACGGTGTAACGCAGCCGTTCCACCCGCTGCGCCACTGTGCTGCCCTTGTTGAAGACGAGCAGAAAAGGACTAAAGCATCAAGCTTTTTGCAACTGTAAATTCAAATCCAAAAACAGGGTGCTGAAGGGATATCATCTGCACCCAAATTGCTTATTGCCTCTTCACCCACAGAAGGTGAAGAAAAATTAAATATGGACTGAAATTGCTATTTGCACGATTAGCATACAAATGTGTTAGCACTCCTACATGAAGTTCCTTTGACCACTATTTGAATGAAGGTGAGATGCTGTTTAAAATAAGCATGTTCATGTGACAATATTACACTGTTCCATTTTCAGGAGGGAATAATGGATCCTCGAGAATACGAATATCCTTGAAGCATTAATAAAATGTGAGAGAGAAAGCTGCGGTGCCTTTTAATTGTCACCCAAATCTCTGAAATGAGATTACAACCCTGAAAATAGCCATTATTTCAGAATTTTAGCAGAAACCGCTGTAGCACAACCTATGGTGACTCGATTAATACACAAGACCTATGAGTGAAGATTCCTCAGTGCCTTGAGATTAAAAATCCCCCTCCTTGTCTTCTCCCCCTCATGATTCTCCCAGCAGTCCTTAACTACTATCTACCTCATTGAAGACCCACGGACTATCTTTGATCGGACGTTACTACCTTTACTTTACACTAAACGTTATCTCCTTATCATGTATTCGTACACGCTGGATGGCTCGATCATAATCACATGTCGTCTTCCACTGACTGGCTAGCATGCAACAAATGCGTTTAATTGTACCTCGGTGACAATAAATTAAACACAAACCCTATAATTTCTTGAATTCTCAGCAGTCTTGCAGTTGTGGTCCACGGAGCATCCATCTTAGCAAGCCATGCTCAGGGTTGGAAATACATGTCTATCTCTCCTTCTATCTCCTAAGCACACCCTTCCTTTATAACCAAGGACTGCTTTCATATTGTTCACTGCCAATGATTAGTCAATAACCCTGCTTTGAAGAGCTTTGGGTTGCTTATTAGTTTAGTTGAGTTTGGTTTGGTTTGGTTGAGTTGAGTTTAGTTTAGTTTGGTTTAGTTTAGTTTAGTTTAGATTTGTTTAGTGATACGGATACAGGTTGAAGAGCTTTGAAGAGCTGTGGGATGCTTACTAGTTAGTTTAGTTTAGTTTAGTCTGAAGAAGGCTCTCGACCCGAAACGTCTATCCATTCCTTCTATCCAGAGATGCTGCCTGTCCCGCTGAGTTACTCCAGCATTTTGCATCTATCTTGATATTCACTCCTAATATGTGCAAAATCTGCCTCAGCTTGCTCGTAGAAGCAGCGACTTCATTAACCCCGACCTGTATTTTGGTAGACTCGTGGAATTCACTGGTGTTATCCTTACGATGCCATCCATGTTGGATTAATCCATCAACAAGACTGGACAATAAAAAAATGAAATTAACTGCATTAAAGTTGCTTTTTTTACCAGGTGAGATATGAATGAGGTTCATCACAGAATTGTTTTTGATGTCAATTTAATAATACCATAAGTGTAAATTACTGCTAAATACCATAACTAGCAATGAAATTGAGGAATATCATTCCTTTAAGTATTCACTGTATTTAAAGATGTAGAAAATACACAGTTTTCAGTACAAAATGTATACTTTTTTTCTTGCTTTCACCCATTTTATTTATCTTTCTGTGCCTGATTTGACTTTGAATTAATTCACTCTAACTTAAACATAATTCACAATCCTTCAATCTTGTTGGTGAAGGAAATACCTTATACATTTTTAGATTATTTTTTAGATTTACAAATACAGCGCGGAAACAGGCCCTTCGGCCCACCGGATCTGCACCGACCAGCGATCCCTGTACACTAGCACTATCCTACATACTAGGGATAATGTACAAATTTCTCCGAAGCCAATTAACCTACAAATCTGTTAAAGAAGGAACTGCAGATGCTGGAGAATCGAGGGTTACACAAAAAGCTGGAGAAACTCAGCGGGTGCAGCAGCATCTAAGGAGCGAAGGAGATAGGCGACGTTTCAGGTCGAGACCCTTCTTCAGACTGGTCAGGGATCAGGGAAACGAGAGATATAAACAGTGATGTGGAGAGATAAAAATCTTTCATTCATTGTTCTTTATCTCTCCACATCACTGTTTATATCTCTCGTTTCCCTGATCCCTGACCAGTCTGAAGAAGGGTCTCGACCCGAAACGTCGCCTATCTCCTTCGCTCCTTAGATGCTGCTGCACCCGCTGAGTTTCTCCAGCTTTTTGTGTAACCTACAAATCTGTATGTCTTTAGAGTGGGGGAGGAAACCGGGAGCACCAGGAGAAAACCCAAACTCCGTACAAATAGCACCCGCATCCGGGATCGAACCCGGGTCTCTGGCGCATTAAGGCAGCAACTCTATCGCTGCGCCACCATGCCGACACAATGGCATCCGTTACAGTGATGTTATCCTGATAACATCACTGTAACAGTACACACCTTCAGCAAAACTCGTCAAGGAAACATAAAAGCTGTCTAACTAACTCAAGGCACACACTGTACCACAGCAAAATGAGCAATCGATGTTTTATGCTTATGCTCTGGATTTTATTTTTTGTTTTGCTTGAGGTACCATAGAACCAATATTGAAGAATTGAGGCACTAATGGTCATACATGATAATGTTCTGCTGATGAACATCTAACAATACAATTGGCATACATTCTGTACCTTGTCAAGTATCATGGTGGTGCCCAAAATGCGATCCACAACTTGGGCATTGGTCTTTGGGCTAGATTTAGTTGTAAACCTGATTTATCTCCATGCTGCCCCACACACAGTCATAAACTAAGCAAATGTGAGAAGAGATAATGAGATACTATTGGAGGTAATGGGTTCAAAAACGCATTATACTATATTACAGTGCAACTTTCAAAATGCTTGTTGTAGTACATTGCTATCCTCCCGTGGGAGATATTAATAATTAAAGGACAGTAATAGTACCTGCTACACCTCCCCATTGGATTCTTGCAGCTACCCAAGTTGCAGCGAGCCATTAATGGCCACTTATTTTATGCAGAGTAATGATCATCTCAGAGGATGGTGCAGGCGCATGCAACATGATTTTGTGGGGTTTGTCATCTAAATGCCGCAATCGAGAGAATTAATATTTTGCTAAGTAATTGCCCTTTAAGCCCAATGCAGATTAGAAACCTAATGACCTAATGGCCCATGAGACTTTCATATTTACATTATGGAAACTATTAACTCTTTCAAGTCCTTGGATTTTGAAGAATTCCCATTATTTTCAATGGAAGCTTGCGTCACTTTTGATAGCTTTGTGGAAGGGTTTTTTAAACCAGATATGTACAGCAAAGGGTCCGAAGAAGGGTCTCGACCGGAACATGACCGACATGGTCTTGACCGAGATGAGAAGAAATTTTTTCACACAGAGAGTGGTGGGTCTCTGGAATTCTCTGCCACAGAGGGTAGTTGAGGCCAGTTCATTGGATATATTTAAGAGGGAGTTAGATGTGGCCCTTGTGGCTAAGGGGATCAGAGGGTATGGAGAGAAGGCAGGTACGGGATACTGAGTTGGATGATCAGCCATGATCATATTGAATGGCGGTGCAGGCTCGAAGGGCCGAATGGCCTATTCCTGCACCTAATTTCTATGTTCCTATGTAACATCACCTATTCCTGTTCTCCAGAGATGCTGCCTGTCCCGCTGAGTTACTTCAGCTTTTTGTGTCTATCTTGTGTCCAACAAAGGCGGGTTTGCACAAACCAAACTCTGCTTCATCTCACGTTGCACTCAATAGACTGCAGTTGCTTTTCATGGAGTGTTTGGTCAATACGTACTAGGCTGCTATTTCGCTGAAGATGTAGGCCAAGTCTGCTCCAAATCCTAAACATTGTGATGAACCTTTCTCCTGTGTACCCGTAGCACTTGGAATGAAGCTGCTCCTATTAGATACAAAATGCTTGTAAACATAGAAACATAGAAAATAGGTGCAGGAATAGGCCATTCGGCCCTTCTAGCCTGCACCGCCATTCAATATGATCATGGCTGATCATCCAACTCAGTATCCTGTACCTGCCTTCTCTCCATACCCCCTGATCCCATTAGCCACAAGTGCCACATCTAACGCCCTCTTAAATATAGCCAATGAACTGGCCTCAACTACCTTCTGTGGCAGAGAATTCCACAGATTCACCACTCTCTGTGTGAAAAATGATTTTCTCATCTCGGTCCTAAAAGACTTCCCCCTTATCCTTAAACTGTGACCCCTGTTCCACAATCTTCCTGCATCTAGCCTGTCCAACCCCTTAAGAATTTTATAAGCCTCTATAAGATCCCTCCTCAATCTCCTAAATTCCAGCGAGTACAAGCCGAGTATATCCAGTCTTTCTTCATATGGAAGTCCTGCCATCCCAGGAATCAGTCTGGTGAACCTTCTCTGTACTCCCTCTATGGCAAGAATGTCTTTCCTTAGATTAGGAGATCAAAACTGTACGCAATACTCCAGGTGTGGCCTCACCAAGACCCGGTACAACTGCAGTAGAACCTCCCTGCTCTTGTACTCAAATTCTTTTGTAGGTTAAATGGCGTCTGTAACTTGCCCCCTGATGTGTAGAGAGTGGATGAGAAAGTGGGATAACATAGAACAAGTGTGAATGGGTGATCGATGGTCGGCGTGGACTCTGTGAGACGCCGGGCTGTTTCCATGCTGTTTCTCTAATCCAAAGTAAACTAAATTGGTTGCAATTCAGAAATGATCATACTTCAAAGATGTGGTTGAGTTATTAACTAATGATGGTTAATAACTGCTACTGAAATGGCACAAATATGTTCTGCTGTTAGCTCAATGTGCTCTAGCCCTGAATACTGGGCCTCATCAAAGTAAGAGTTGCTGTTGCAGTTTAACATTGTAACGTTCTATGTGAGCAGGTCCAGACCTATTTTGGTGAAGGAGTGAGGGTTACTTCTGACCATCTTGAAGATACTAGAGATAAAGAGATTTTAAAAAAAGGGCAACATGGTGGCGCCAGCGGTAGAGTTGCTGCCTTGCAGCGCCAAAGACCAGCTATTTACAATATATATTAATTATTTGGACGAGGGAATTCAATGCAACATCTCCAATTTTGCAGATGACACCAAGCTGGGGGGTATAGTTAGGTGTGAGGAGGATGCTTGGAGGCTGCAGGGTGATTTGGATAGGCTGAGTGAATGGGCAGATGCATGGCAGATGCAGTATAATGTGGATAAATGTGAGGTTATCCACTTTGGTGACAAAAACATGAGGGTAGACTATTATCTGAATGGTGGCAGATTAGGAAAAGGGGAGATGCAATGAGACCTGGGTGTCATGGTACACCAATCATTGATAGTAGGCATGCAGGTGCAGCAGGCAGTGAAGAAAGCAAATGGTATGTTAGCATTCATAGCGAAAGGATTTGAGTATAGGAGCAGGGAGGTTCCCAGTTGTACAGGGTTTTGGTGAGGCCACACCTGGAGTATTGCGCACAGTTTTGGTCTCCAAATCTGAGGAAAGACATCCTTGCCATAGAGGGGGTACAGAGAAGATTCACCAGACTGATTCTTGGGATGTCAGGACTTTCATTTGAGGAAAGATTGGATAGACTCAGCTTGTACTCGCTGGAATTTAGAAGATTGAGGGGGGATCTTATAGAAACTTACAAAATTCTTAAGGGGTTGGACAAGCTAGATGCTGGAAGATTGTCCCCGATGTTGGGGGAGTCCAGAACAAGGGGTCACAGTCTAAGGATAAGGGGGAATTCCTTTAGGACCGAGATGAGGAAAACATTCTTTACACAGAGAGTGGTGAGTCTCTGGAATTCTCTGCCACAGAAGGCAGTTGAGGCCAGTTCATTTGGCTATATTTAAGAGGGCGTTAGATGTGGCACTTGTGGCTAAAGGGATCAGGGGGTATGGAGAGAAGGCAGGTACGGGATACTGAGTTGGATGATCAGCCATGATCACATTGAATGACGGTGCAGGCTCGAAGGGCCGAATGGCCTACTCCTGCACCTATTTTTCTATGTTTCTATGTTTCTAAACAGACTGGTTTGATAGTACTTGGTACCTTGGCAGTCCCATCAGAAATCTTCCTTTGCAAACTTGAATGAGTTCATTTTTTCTCCTATGAAGTCCACGATACATTAGCTTGTGGCTGCATGTCACAGACAGCAAGCAACACCAGCGCAAAATGATAAGAGCAACCTTTGCCGAAGATGTTAAGGCTTTGTTTCGGTGCTCATGTTGCTCTTTTTAATACTATTTAGTTTAGTTTAGAGATACAGCGTGGAACTAGGCTCTTCGGCCCACCGAGTCCGCACCGACCAACGATCCCCAAACATTACCAATGTCCTACACACACTAGGGAAAATGTACACATACACCAAGCCAATTAACCTACAAACCTGTACGTCTTTGAAATGTGGGAGGAAACTGAGGATCTCGGAGAAAACCCACGTGGTCGCGTGGAGAACATCTAAACTCCATACAGACAGTACCCGTAGTCGGGATCGAACCCGGGTCTCCAGTGCTGCAAGTGCTCTAAGCCAGCAACTCTACCGCTGCACCAACACATGTTGTGTCGACAACATCCAAAGGCAAGCCCCAATTTGATGTGACGTTTTGGGTTGAGACTCTTCTTCAGACTGAGAGTCAGGGGCGAGGAAAACGGACATCACCCATTCCTTCTCTCCAGAGATGCTGCCTGTCACGCTGAATTACTCCAGCATTTGTTTGTCTATCTTCGGTGTAAACCAGTGTCTGCAGTTCCTTCCTACACATTTAATCCAAAGAAAGCAGGTATATTCAACAAATAAACTTTCTTGGTTTCCCTCTTCAGATCTAAATTCTGTGAACAATGCAAAGGGCATTTGTTGGAGTGAATTATGATAAGCATTCCTGGGAGAAATACCATTCCAACAAATGGCATTGGTGCCTTTAATTGTGGTGGCCCCTAACATCGAGAATTCATTCTCGGCATCCCACTCCTCCCTTTTACAACCTTGAAAGCTCTTCTCCAAACTTATTTCTTGATCACTGAATCTCCAAGCCTTTTTACGCAACCTTGATTCCAATGATGTTCAATGGTGCTTCTGATAATAACTTCGGGATGTGCTGTTACATTGCAGGAACTGAATACACAAACACTTCCTCTCTTCATGAAACGCTTCTCGTCTTATGCTTCCAATCCATTACCTGAAACCGTCATCCAAAATAAACACCACTGTACTGCGTCTTGAAGGCAGCTCAACCCAGATTTCAAGGCACCTTCATAATTGCATTGGTGGCTGTTTTATTTTGCATTAAATTGCATGCAGTGCAAAATCTTTGCTTCGTGAAGTGAATGCAGCTCAAACTGCAGCTGACGACTGTATAAAAAAAAACTTACCCCACTGAGTTAATCTAAAGGCAGATCTAAAACTTCATTCATGTTAATTAGCAAACTCCTGATGATTTTTCAGGTATTATTGCGCTTTAATAAAACTCAGAGAAGACGGATTGTTTTGACGGCTCTGCAGTGCTGTCCATTGAGGAGCAGAAAAGAGAGATACTGCTCCACTGACAGCAAACCTATTACGGCCAACACAATGGATTGCTTGGCAAATGTTAACAATGGTAAGTGCTGCTCATCTGTGACCATAAAAATATATATCGCTGGAGCGTGGATGAGATGAAGTGAGCAGGCAGGGAAATCTGAGCCCACCCTTTCAAGAAAGGATGACCTTGCGACTATCAGGGGTTAGCACTCTAAATGCTCAGACCTGACTGTCTACTTCCTCAACAATTTGACTCTTATTTGTGTGTCTGGTCAGTGTCTGACCCGCAAGGTTAGGACGTCTGGAAAGGAGAACAAAGTGTTTTTGCATTACACAGCCATTAGCTGTTAAGAAAGGGGCCACATTTAATTAAATTTGGTGGCAATCTTTGTCTGGTGATTGGCTACCACAGCAAACAGCTGTTAAATATGCTAAGCCAGTCAAGTCAAGATTTTAGTGGTACAATCTAATAAATTGCCACACCGTGAGAACAGAGACATATTCAGCGCTCACAGATGTCCATAAGGCCCAGGTGACTTGAAATTCAATGCATGTATCTGCTAACAATGGACTGAATACTAATTGAGCAGCTATGGAGAATTAGTATAGCCCTGAAGCAATCTCACTATCAATGGTGGCGTCTCATAAACATGATGGGACTCAGCTGCCTCTCCTTTGGCAATGGTTGTGCATCAATGCTGTCCTTGTTGAAATATTCTTGCCCAGATATTTGCACAATGCTCAAAATAGTAGACAAAACCCGAAGATGCAACACTGAACGTAGTAGAAAGGTGATACACTTTTAACCTTTTTGCGCAGTGTGGGTAATTTGTAACAGAGTGGCACTGTGAGATGAAAATGCTTAGAAGGTCCATCTTGTATCAGCCAACTCTTTGAAAGAGGGTGTAGAGAGGACCTGCAGATGTTGGTATCTAGCGATGATAGACACAAAGTGCTGGAGTGAAGCAGCGGGTCAGGCAACATCTCTGGATAGAAAAGGATGGGTGACATAGAAACATAGAAACATAGAAATTAGGTGCAGGAATAGGCCATTCGGCCATTCGAGCCTGCACCGCCATTCAATATGATCATGGCTGATCATCCAACTCAGTATCCCGTACCTGCCTTCTCTCCATACCCTCTGATCCCCTTAGCCACAAGGGCCACATCTAACTCCCTCTTAAATATATCCAATGAACCAGTGACGTTTTGGGTCGGGACTAAAGAAGGGTCTGGAGAAGAGTTCCAGTGGAACTGTTAGGATGACTAGGGTTGGGGAGGGGGAGTGAGAGAAAGAGAGGGAACGCAGGAGAACGGGCATAGATGATGGCTCAAGATGGGCATAGTTTGAGGAGATTTGTGCAGTGGAGCGGTAACCTGGAGACACAAGTGGCTGCAGACGCTGGAATCTTGAACAAAACACGAAGTGTTGTAGGAACTCAATGGATCTGGCAACATCTGTGGAGGGGATGGACATGTGATGTTTCAAGTCAGGATCCTTCTTTGGACTGTTCGACTTAGACATCCTCTTTAAGGCCTCAACAAACCTCTGACTATGTGTTGTCTGTGCTAATCAGACATGACCGGTGTGCTACAATAGATAAACATACCATCATAGTCCTATTTTGTCTGTGCTGCTGTTTTAGTTTAGTTTAGAGATACAGCATGGAAATGGGTCTTTCAGCCCACCGAGTCCGCACCGACCAACGAGCCCCGTACATTAACACTACCGTACACCCACTAGGGACAACCTAGAATTGTACCAGGACAATTAACCTACAAACCTGTACGTCTTTGGAGAGTGGGAGAAATCCGGAGATCCAGGGAAAGGGAGGGGAGGTGAGGGAAGTTATGCAAGATTTGAAGGATTGTTAACATAACAGGGAACATAGAAGGTTTAAATGCAGTTGTAATTAACAAGAATGGGATCAAAGGTCCAAAGTGTTGGAGTGATAATTGTGAAATAGATTTGTTAAACAAACTATTAAATGCTGCAAAGCATAATCGTGAGATACTGCCTGTGCCGCTGAATTACTCCAGTGTTCTACATCTATCGCTGGTGAATGATGAGGTATCTGACCTTTAGTTCCTCAAATACCATTGAATTGGGCGCCAAGAGCAGGTAGTTCACAATAGCAGGTGACACCTTCCTAAAGGGGCAAGTGACTGCAAAACTCAGCTGTCTGGAAATCCAAGCAGCAAACCGGACAGGGGAGGGACGTGGGTTTGCGGGACATTCCTGATGGAGGCGACGGCTGCAACGGGCCTTTATGCCACCTGCATGTGGGACTTTGAAAATGGCGCCAAAAATGGTGACTCTTGCATATAGACTCAGTTGGCCATTTCTTGGCATTCTGTACTTAATTGGGTGTTGTACTTATGTATGGCAATATTCTTACCATTAAACCATTAGATCCTAGTATCATTGCATTGTAGTTCGTCTTGGAAATTAAATCCATAAATATTCCTGTATATTATGAATAAATATGAACGCTCTCTCCTTTTCTCATACAAATCAACTGACAACAGTGTTTAAGAAGGAACTACAGATGCTGGAAAATCAAAGGGGGACACAAATGCTGGAGAAGCTCAGTGTCTATGGAGCAAAGGAAATAGGCAACGTTTCGGGTCGAAACCCTTCTTCAGACTGCTGTGAGGGTGGGGGGGGGGGGGGGGGGTGAGAAGAAGAAAGGAAGAGGTGGAGCCAGTGGGCTGAAGGAGAGCTGAGAAGGGGAGGAGAAAGTAAGACGACTTGAAATTAGAGGTCAATGTTCATACCGCTGGGGTGCAAACTGCCCAAGCGAAATATGAGGTGCTGCTCCTCCAATTTACGTTGGGCCTCAACAGTGTTTCCTCCTTCAATCAACTCACTTGGAAATTCATTCCAAGCATTGTCTCTGTGGCTTTCACCTGCTAAGTGACCAAAACAAGTGGTTTAAAGATGTCAGAAACTGGACCACGCCATGCTGTGAATTATATTCTGCACTCAGTATCTTCCCCTTTGCTCTATCTATTATAATTGAGTTTGAGCTGATTATATCTATGTGGGGTATATCTGATCTCCTTGGATAGCATGCAAAAACAAAGCTTTTCACTGTACATGTGACAATAATGGACTTAAACCTAAAACTAGAGAGGTTACTTTAATAATCTCACGTGTACTGAGGTACCGTGAAAAGCTTTTGTGTTGTGTGCTAGCCAGTCAGTTTAAAGACTGTACATGATTACAATCAAGCCGTCCACAGTGTACAGTTACAGGATGAAGGGAATACTGCCTTAAAGGGCAGCTCATCACATAATATAAATAATCAGACCAGCCATAGCCAAACTCCGAACAAACAGTTATACAAATCCTGTGTCTATCGTTGTACAAAACACCATGAAGAAGCCTGTTAAAATGCCCAGGTTATTTTTGGATTTTTTTAATTTGCCTTTCGTTATCCAGACAAACAAAGTTATTTTGTTTACCTGTTGAGGACTGTCAAGCTTGGTGTATTTTGTTTTTCTTTGTATTTTCAGGTACATGTGTACCGGCAAACTCTTTGTTCTTTGTCAAGTCTCCTTGGGCAACCAATTCCCTCCGGTACCGTAGCCTAGAGGCCTTGACGTCAAAATGGGTCAGGTCGATAAAGGTGAGAGATTATGACTATGGGTGGAGTACACACAGGCAATGGGAGGAGGTCCACCATATAGGAGCCCTCAAGGAACAATCAAATCCATTTTGAGATGCTTGAATTTATTTTTTCCATAACATTGATTTATTGTCCTTTTGAAAGCGATTGTGGATTTTTAGTTTAGTTTAGTTTAGAAATACAGCAGGGAAACAGACCCTTCGGCCCACCGAGTCCTCGCCGAACCAGTAATCCCTGCACGCTAACACTATCCTACACACACTAGGGATATTTCCATTGAATTTCCATTCACTACCAAGCAATTAACCAACAAACCTGAATGTCTTTGGAGTGTGGGAGGAAACCGAAGACCTTGGAGAAAACCAACGCAGTTCACGGGGAGAACATACAAACTCCGCACTGACAGCACCAGTAGTCGGGTTCGAACCTGGGTCTGTAAGCGCTGTAAGGCAGCAACTCTACTGCTGCTCCATCCTAATTCTATGTCTGTATCAAAAGCAATAACCTTTTCAAATAAGGGCAATTTCCAAGGGTTACCAAGGGAGATGGTGAGATTGTGGAAGGTGAGTGTAGGCCATGAATGGAATTGAGCGTGATTCAGTCCAGTGTGTCCCCAGTGGTGAAAGAGTGAACTGCTTCCATTGTTGCACTGTGGAGGTGGAGGCGGACCCAGTGTACACAGGTACCTAATGAACAGAGGTACCCTCCTGAATCACTCGAAATTGCCAATCCTTCTTGTCCAGCTCGAATGGAAATGGAAGTACTTTTCGATTGTTTTGATAATATGAATTTGTATGTCTAATTCTGTGACTCATCTAACAGGACTGCCTGCTATTTACTAAGCCCAATGGAATAGAGCCTGGGGGCGGTGGAGTATTAGTCCCTGTTGACACTTGATATAATTTCAAAACAAAATTGCTCCATGCCTTGCATTTGTTCTCAGGTAACTGTCTGTCAGCGAGAAGCTCACACCCAGCCTTGTTGGCTTTCCAGGGCTCAGTGGAGAGTGGAATGGTGGGTGGGTTGGCTGCAAAAAACAAGAATCAAGTGTTTCCTAGGCTGACGTGATGCCAACATTCGAACATCCATTGCCTCAAAACCTTGGCAAAGTTCCCCCGCTATAGCCAGACTCACATACCTCGAGAGGAGTGTCAAGAGTGTATATTGGCCTATGGATCGACAACGGAACAATGAACTTGTCACTTGGAGCAGCGGAACAGGCATGTGAACATGATACACACAGATGATAAATGATCAATGCAAAATTCAATGAATTAATTATCACAATGCTAGTGCAAACTACACCCAAAGTCCTTAATGCAACCAAAGACAGTCCATAGAAGTTCATAGAAGTTCAGCATGGCCAAATGCAGAAACAGAGAACTGCAGATGTTCTTTATACCAAAGCAGGCACAACATTTTGGAGTAAAGGGGCTGTCCCACTTGGCCGTCAATTACGTGACTGATGAGCGACAGTCGCGCGCGTCATCATGCATCCGCACCGCCGTCTGGAGCGAGTGGCGTTATTTGAATACCCAGTTTATGATATTTACCCAGCTTATGATATTTATGGTGATTTTCTAAAATGTTCCAGTATCTTGAGTGGTGCTAGCAATTGGAAAAACAGCAGATGTAATGCCCCTATTTCAAAAAAGTGGTGAATGAAAAGTAGCAAGCTGCCGAACAAATTAACCTGTGGGAAGGAACTGCAGATGCTGATTTAAATTGAAGATAGACATAAAATGCAGGAGTAACCCAGCGGGACCGGCAGCATCTCTGGAGCGAAGGAATGGATGATGTTTCAGTCTGAAGAGGGATCTCGACCCGAAACGTCACCCTGTCCCACTTGGCAGTCATTTACGCGACAGGCCGGAGGCGCGCGAAGATTTTGTACAGGACGAAATCCTGATGTGCTGCGCGATACCGTGCGCAACTCCACACTCGTCCACATCACTCCATGTGCCTGTCCCGCGCTACCCACACGCTACCCACACACTACCAGGTTGCGTAAATGGCGCGCAAATGATGGGCAAGTGGGACAGGCCCTTAACGTTGTGGGTCAGGCAGCATCGCTGGAAGGTTGGGTGATGTTTCCGGTAGGGACTTCAAGAAGACTTCAGTCTGAAGAAGGGTCCCGATCCGATCATCACCCATCCTTCTTCACCAGAGATGTTGCCTGTCCCGCGGAGGTACTCCAGCACATTGTGTCTATCTTCGGCTTGGGCAAGTTGGGCCGAAAGGCCTATTTCTGCGCTGTATGACTTTATGAATCAAAAACAACTTTTAAAAGAGATTTGAACAGGTACATGGAGAGGATAGGTTTGGAGGGAGATGGACCAAATACAGACTGGATTAGTTGGGGCATCTTGGTCGGCATGGACAAGTTGGGCTGAAGGGCCTGTCGTCATGCCATATGACTCTATGACCCCCTCATATTCTGCACTCTGCATCTACCCCTTTGTTCTACCCATTGTACTTGAGTTTGCTTCATCACAGGTCAAGTAGGGGGGAGATCCCCCCGCCACGGGTACCATGTAATCCCGTGCTACCTGCTTCATGGTCGGATAGTCGGTGACTAAACCGTCTCCCCCGCCTGGACCCCCAGCAGGACCAAAAACAAGACCTGTCAAAGGGCGGATGAGCTTCTAGCGAACCAACGGCCATCCACACTTCAGTAGAAGATGCGATCACTGCCGTACATCGCATTGTAATGAATGATGATAAAGCACACACACCAAAATCCTATACTTCCAGCGGTGGAAGTCCGCAGGAACTGGAGGACAGAGATGTGTGGTGCGTCCGTCACCGTTCCCATTGGAAACCAGCGTCACTGTGTCGCTAATGTTTTCAACGATGATGAATGCATTGCTTCATTATATTTATGTTTAGTTTAGAGATACAACATGGCAACATGTGCTTCTGCTCTGCCCACTTACCCCACGCTGACCAGCAGTCAGCCGTTCACACTATTATCCATCCTTCCCATCCATACCCTATGCCAAAGGGACAACTTTACAAGAACCAATTAACTTACAAACCTGGATGTCTTTGAGACCTGGGAAAAAACCTGAGCACCTGGAGGAAACTCATGCGGTCAAAGGGAGAACGTGCAAACTCCGCACAGCACCCGCGGGCAGGATTAAACCAGGTCTCCAGCGCTGTGAGGCAGTGGTTTACCAGCTGCGCCACTGTATAGTATAGATTCACCTGAATGTGTAGGAAAGAACTGCAGATGCTGGTTTAAAGCGCAGGTAGACACAAAATCCTGGAGTAACTCAGCGGGACAGGCAGCATCTCTGGAGAGAAGGAATGGGTGACGTTTCGGGTCGAGACGCTTCTTCAGACTGATTCTGAAGACTGAAGAAGGGTCTCTACCCGAAACGTCACCCATTCCTTCTCTCCAGAGATGCTGCCTCTCCCACTGAGTTACTCCAAATATATCTGATTGTTCAGTTCAGTTCAGTTTCAGTTGAGTTTTTGTCATGTGTACTGAGGAACAGTGAAACAGTTTTGTTGCGTGCTATCCAGTCAGCGGAAAGACAATACATGATTTTAATTGAGCTGTTACAGTGTGTAGATACACGATAAGGGAAAAAAGCAAAGGTTAAGCCAGCAAAGTCCGATCAAGGATAGGCTGAGGGTCACCAATGAGGTAGATAGTAGTTCAGCACTGCTCTCTGGTTGGAGTAGGATGGTACAGTTGCCTGATAACAACGGGGAAGATTGGATTGGATAGCATGAAACAGAAAGCTCTATACTGTATCTCAGTACATGTGACAATAATAAGATAGAACTTTATTTAACCATTATAACAAGCGGAATCAAATATAAGAACAAAGCGGTCCTTCTGCAGTTGTACAGAGCCCTAGTGAGATCACACCTGGAGTATTGTGTGCAGTTTGGGTCCCCTAATTTGAGGAAGGACATTCTTGCTATTGAGGGAGTGCAGCGTAGGTTTACAAGGTTAATTCCCGGGATGGCGGGTCTGTCATATGCTGAGAGAACGGAGCAGCTGGGCTTGTACACTCTGGAGTTTAGAAGGATGAGAGGGAATCTCATTGAAACTTATATAATATTGTTAAGGGCTTGGACACGCTAGAGGCAGGAAACATGTTCCCGATGTTGGGTGAGCCCAGAACCAGGGCCCACAGTTTAAGAATAAGGAGTAAGCCATTTAGAACGGAGATGAGGAAACACTTTTTCTCACAGAGAGTTGTGAGTCTGTGGAATTCTCTGCCTCAGAGGGCAGTGGAGGCAGGTCCTCTGAATGCTTTCAAGAGAGAGCTAGATAGGGCTCTTAAAAATAGCAGAGTCAGGGGATATGGGAACGGGGTACTGATTGGGGATGATCAGCCATGATCACATTGAATGGTGGTGCTGGATCGAAGGGCCGAATGGCCTACTCCTGCACATATTGTCTATTGTCTATTATCCCAGGAGGGAAATTGATCTGACAACACTCATTAAACACAAAATACACAAAACATGAAATTAAAGTGACGAGTGGAAAAGATTGGGGATGTGCAAAGATTAGGGAGGGGGGGGGGGGGGGGGGGGGGGGCTGGGGGCAGTCAGTCTACCCCACGACAAAAGGGGGAGGAATTGTACAGTTTGATAGCCACAGGGAAGAAGGATCCCCTGTGGCGTTCTGTCCTGCATGAAGGCGTTCCTCAGGATGACAGCCTGGTGCAGAACGGCCTCAATGACCCTGTGCTAACATCAGGTGTATCAGTTCATCTTCTGTGCAAGACGTACCAGATTCACAGATCACTGTGTCGACCGCGTTGACCTTCCCGTCTGCAGGTAATCACCTGAGTACAGTTGTAGGGTGTGGAACAAATTTGTTTTGAAATCATCTCAAATGTCAAAAGGGATTTATTCCCCATCGCCCTGAGGAAATATTCTTGTGAGATCACTGAGCAACAGGCTGAGTCACAAAATCAGACATTAATAGTGGTAACAACAAAACAATCAAACTGAACTGCATTTGCCATGAAACTGCTTAGGGAGGTTAGTGGTTACCTGTGATGTAGCACGGACACATCATTCCTGAGGTAACTTGGTTCAGATTTTATAAATAAGCCTGGATATAGTGGATGTGGAGAGGATGTTTCCACTAGTGGGAGAGTCCAGGACCAGAGGTCACAGCCTCAGAATTAAAGGAGGTACATTTAGAAAGGAGATGAGAAGGAATTTCTTTAGTCCGTGGAATCCATTACCACAGACGGCTGTGTAGGCCTGGTCAATGGATATTTTTAAGGAGGAGACTGATAGATTATTGATTAGTATGGGTGTCGGGATGGAAGATTGCAACCTGCACGTGGTCCGCCCTGTTTCGACAAATGCAATCAACCTGGCGTGCACAATCAAATATGATTAAATAGAACAAGTTGACCTTCAGCTTTAGGCTATGCACGCCATGCGCAAGAAGAAGAAGATTAGTACGGGTGTCCGGGGTTATGGGGAAAAGGCAGGAGAATAGGGTTGAGAGGGAAAGATAGACCAGCCATGATTGAATGGTGGATTAGACAACGAGCCGAATGGTCTAATTCCTCTCCTAGAGTTTATGAATTTATGAACTGTCCTCATCCTTCATAATGCAATAAAGGCCACTCTTATCTTCCACATCCTGGTTTTAATAGGCCTACATAATAGGCTTGCTTTGGCACATGACCCATTGTAACCTGCATATCTTTGGATGTGTGGGAGAAAACCAGAGCACCCGGAGAAAACCCACTTGGTCACGGAGAGATCGTACAAACTCCGTACAGACAGCATCCGTAGTCAGAATTGAACTCTGGCGCTGAATGGCAGCAACACGGTTCTTAAGATAAGTAAATACACCCTTATTAAGTTCTTTAAGTGTCCCTGACATTCCAAGAAATTATAGAAAATATTAGGTGTTTTACCTCCATATTTTTACACCTAGAATTAATAACACATTAAGAAACCAACAATAATTAAAAATATTAAACAAAAGTAAAATAGATTTAGAAGTATTGTAGTAACCAAACTTACCATGCGCTTATGCCCTTGGCTTTCCATCCAATGTGTCTCTGGCCATTTGGAGTCTGAATGCAGAGTTGATTAACAGGTGCTTGATCATAGAGTCATAGAGTCATAGAAACATAGACAATAGGTGCAGGAGGAGGCCATTCGGCCCTTCAAGCCAGCACTGCCATTCATTGTGATCATGGCTGATCATCCACAATCAGTAACCCGTGCATGCCTTCTCGCCATATCCCTTGATTCTGCTAGCCCTTGGACCTCTATCAACTCTCTTTAAAATTAATCCAGTCAATTGGCCTCTACTGCCTTCTGTGGCAGAGAATTCCACAAATTCACAACTCTTTGGGTGAAATGCTTTTTCTCATCTCAGTTTTAAATGGCCTCCCCTTTATTCTTACACGTTGGCCCCTGGTCCTGGACTCCCCCAACATTGGGTCTTAGAGTGATACAGGATGGAAACAGGCCCTTCGGCCCAACTTGTCCACACCGGCCAACATGTCCCATCAATACTAGTCCCACTGCCTGCGTTTGCCCCTTATCTCTCCAAACCTGTCCTAATTATTGTTTACAGTCTACTATGTTTACATATTCTGTTGTGCTGCTGCAAGTAAGAATTTATTTTTTCTATCTGGGGCACAGGACAACAAAACACATTTGACTCTTGACTCTTGACTATCCATGTACATGTCTAACTGTTGCGAAAGTCCCTGCCTCAACTGCCTCCTCCGGCAGCTCATTCCATACACCCACCACCGTTAGTGCGAAAACGTTACCCACTTATCCAAAGCTGATGGTGTACAACTGGGAGGTAGTTGCCTGAGAGCAGCCAAATGCTGGCAATTCCTTTCCAAACTACCACCAGCTCAATCACATTCAATTAATCAGAAGCAGAATCAGGATCAGAATCAGAATCACACTTTATTCGCCAAGTATGTTTTGCAACATACGAGGAATTTCACTGGCCAGGTCAGTCATACAATTAAAAGCAACAGACTCAAAAACACATTTTAACATGAACATCCACCACAGTGACTCCTACACATTCCTCACTGTGATGGAAGGAGAAATAAAGTTCAATTCCTTCCTTTTGTTCTTCCTTGGTCGGGGGCCTCGATCAAGGCCGCGGTGGGAGTGATCCCAGGCAAGGGATCCGCTCCGATATTAAGTCCGCGCCCCCCGGTGGGGCTCACGCCAGTCCAAGGAGGCTTCCAGCTCCATCGATGGTAGGCCGCAGAGCCCGGAGAATGTGATCCGAAAAATTGATCGCATCTCCGGGAAGGTAGGAACTTGAAAAAAAGTTTCCCCCTCCCCCCTCCCCCCTCCCCCCTCCCCCCTCCCCCCACATGAAACAAAGCAAAGTACATTAAAACAAACTTTTAAGAAACGCTAAAAATAACAAAAAGATGAAAAAACAAACGGACTGCCGGCAGGGCTGCCATCTCCACGGCGCCCATGGTGGTCTTTGGAGAAATGGAGACAGTTGCCTGACACAATACATACATTTTTCACTCTGTTCCAGTCAAGAACAATGTTAAAACCTTAATCTACTTGTCCTTGGAAGTCACGATAACTCCACATAAGTCAACCACTTTTTCTCTCGCTTGTTTCAACGTTTATGTTTGTTTATTATAGAACTAAAATCCCCACATCTCCGTTGTTAAACCTTGTCGACAAGATGATTGTTTTATGCCAGAAATATCTTTTAAATTCCATCATTTGGAACTCATGAATGTACAATTAATCCAAGACTTCAGCATGGTTCCCAGTGGAATGGGCTCCTCCATGTCAATAACACTCCTCTGAGTGGAAAGATTCCTCTCCATCAGCTCTCCATCGTAGATTCTCTTTGAGACTAGTATCAGGCTCCAGATGCCTCTTGGCCTTCCTTTCTGGTTTCTCTTAGTCCCTTTGTACTTTAGACTGTAGATAGAGCGTCAAAGCAGGCCCTTCAGCCCACCATGTCTGCGTCGACCAGCGATCACACCGTCCGCTAGCACTATCCTACACACTAGGGGCAATTTACAGTTTCCAGAAGCCAATTAACCTACAAACCTGTACATCTTTGGAGTGTGGGAGGAAAACTGAGCAGGTCATAGGGAGAATGTACAAACTCCGTACAGTCAAGCATCCGTAGTCAGGATGGAATCCGGGTCTCTGGCGCTGTAAGGCAGCAACTCTACTGCTGCGCCCCCATGCCACCCTGTTGAACATGTATTTCCACGTTTCCAATGCCTCAAATAAAACAGTAAGTCTTGCAGCAGTTATGGAGCTAAAGAAGAACAGAGCTATCTTTTCAAATCCCTGACATTTCTAGTTTGATTTCTAAACCTTCACTTCTTGGAAAGCAATCCATGTGTCTCAGAGCTTATAAAACCTGGTTGGCACAATGGCGCAGTGGTAGAGCTGCGGCCTCACAGCACCAGAGACCCGGGTTCGATCCTGACTACAGGTGCTGTTTATTTGGAGTTCTCCCCGCGACCACGTGGATTTTCTCCGGGTGCTCCAGTTTCCTCCCGTATTGCAAAGACGTGCAGGTTTGTAACTGGCATCTGTAAATTGTCCCTAGTGTGTAGGACATAGAACTAACGTACAGGGACACTAGTTGGACAGAAGGGCCTGTTTCCAAGCTGTATCTCTAAACTCTAAACTGTAAACTCAATATGGGAATAGGACAAATCATTTCTTGCTTTTAACTCCGGCCAAATGTTTTCTACTTTCATTTTGTTTGCAAATTGGAAATGACATTAAGCAGAATCCACCGAGCAAGATTTTAAATTTCCATTTTATTCAGCCTCTGATATAAACACTGGCATATGTTTATGCCTGTGTTTTGTTTTCAGATGAGAACATTTAGCATTAACATTAAGACCCTGTAGAGTCACCTAGTGAGAGAATTTTCCCGTAGTTAATTGAGTTCAAATTGGAAGACCTCCTCTCCACCAATCTGAAGGGTGAAATTGGGATTTGGGGTAGGAAGGGAGAAAGAGCTAGTTAAAAGTCAAAAATCGGACCCAAACTCTGCGCGCACCCACCCAGTGCCTTTATTTTATTGAGGCAAGTACCTTCACTCACATGTAATCTAATAACTGTAAAATGCATTATGGAGAATGAGCATATAAATAGATTTACACATAAAGCCATAGTAACAATAAATGAGATATATCTGTGTATTCTCATTAAAACAGCAGTTTGATGGGAACAAGTTGCAAAAGTGATGAATCTCTAATTTATTTCTTTTCCGTGCTCGGTCTAATAACTGAATCATGAATAAAATTTTATGAGGTTAATCAATTGCAGCCACACACACAGTGAGAGGTTAGTGGTTTTCCCATGGCCAAGTTACAAAAGGCAGTACCTAGTGTGTTACAAAGCGACGTAGATTGGAGGGAATTGACTTTAACTTTAGGTTGGAGACGGGTTATTTAATCCCCAAGCAACGTTGTTGGACTGGAGATGGGAAGTGGACGACACAGTGGCACAGCCCAAGCTGCCCAAACATCCTCGTAAATCTTCTCCGTTTCCCTTTCTGACAAAATCTTTCCTATAGCATGGTTCCCAAAACTCAACACAATACTGCAGGGCGCAGGGCAGCCACGGTGGCGCAGCGATAGAGCTGCTGCTTTACAGCGCCTGCAGTATCGCAGACCCGGGTTCGATCCCGACTACGGGTGCTGTCTGTGCGGAGTTAGTGCGTTCTCCCCGTGACCGCACGGTTTTTCTCCGAGACCTTCGGTTTCCAAAGATGTACAGGTATGTTGGTCAATTGGCTTGGTGTATGTGTAAATTGTCCCTGGTGTGTATTATAGTGTCAATGTCGGTGCGGACTCGGCGGGCCGAAGGGCCTGTATCCTAGTATTAAACTAAATTTAACCTAGTTTAAACTTTAGTATTAAACTAAATACTCTAAATGCAACCTCACCAATGTCTTATACAATTGCAGCATGACCTCCCAAAAGTGCTATTAGCTGTAGATATTAGGGGCGGCATGGTGGCGCAGCGGTAGAGCTGCTGCCTTACAGTGCCAAAGACCCGCGGGTGCTGTCTGTACGGATTTGTACGTTCTCCCTGTGACCACATGCGTTTTCTCTGGATGCTCCAGTTTCCTCCCACATTCGAAAGTCGTGCGTTTTGTATGTTTGTGGGGTTAACAAGCTTCTGTAAATTCTTCCCACTGTGTAGCATAGAACTAGCGTTCGGGTGCTCATTGGTCAGCGCAGACACGGTAGGCTGAGGGGCCTTTTTCCACGCTGACTCTCTAAACTAAACTAAACTAAATTTAAATTTTAAAGAAATGTGCTTCTTGGGTTTTCAAGCTGAGCTTGTTTATTTGAGGTTTGTTGATGTTATTACGAACTAGTCCATTTGCAGTTGGAAGCCAAATGCCTGTGTCAGACCCTGATAGTGCTAGTCGCAAACTCATTCTAAACTAAACATAAAGAAAACAAAAGACATTGGCATTATCAGAACACAATGATGAATCTTTCTTTGTGGAAATTCATTTACTTGTTACCCATTCTGGAACAGTAACTACATTTCAAAATATTACACAGATTGTAAAGGGTCTTCCAGATATTGAAAGCATTCAGTTCCAGTTTAGTTGATTGTCCGGTGTACCGTGGTATAGTGAAAAGCTTTTGTTGCGTGCTATCCGAAGAAAGTGGAAAGTGTCCTACCGAACTTATTTCCACATACCTCGACCCCATCCTATCCCCTCTGGTCCAATCCCTCCCTACCTATGTTCAAGACATCTCACACGCTCTCCGTCGACTCCAGTACTTCTGTTTTCTAGACCCCCATTCCATCATCTTCACCATGCCACTCTATACCTCCATACCCCACCAGGAGGGTCTCAAAGCCCTCCGTTTCTTACTCGACCATAGAACCAACCAATCACCATCTACTAATGTTCTCCTCCACCTAGCGGAGCTGGTCCTAACCCTTAATAACTTGTTACCCGTTTGACTCCTCCCATTTCCTCCAAATACAAGGCGTAGCTATGGGCACGCGCCTGCCTCTTTGTAGGGTAGGTCAAACAATCCTTGTTCGAGGTGTATTGTGGCCCTGTCTCCGAACTCTACCTCCACAACATCTGGACTACACTTCTTCCCACCCTGCTTCCTGTAAGGACTTCATCCCCTACTCCCAATTCTACGCCACATCTTCACCTAGGATGAGGTATTCCACACCAGGGCATCGGAGATGTCCTCATTCTTCGAGGAACGGGGCTTCCCCTCTTCTACTATAGATGAGGCTCTCACCAGGGTCTCTTCTATGCCCCGTGACTCGGCTCTCACTCCCCATCCCTCCCACTCGTAACAAGGCAAGAGATCCCCTGGTGCTCACCTTCCACCCTACCAGCCATCACATACAACAAATAATCCTCCGACATTTTCGCCACCTCCAACGTGATCCCACCACTCGCCACATCTTCCCATCTCCTCCCCTGTCTGCTTTCTGCAGAGACCGCTCCCTCCGTAACTCCCTGGTCAATTCGTCCCTTCCCACCCAAACCACCTCCTCTCCGGGCAATTTCCCTTGCAATCGCAAGAAATGCTACACTTGTCGCTTTACCTCCCCCCTTGACTCCATTCAAGGACCCAAGCAGTCTTTCCAGGTGAGGCAAAGGTTCATCTGCACCTCCTCCAACGACATCCATTGCATCCGCTGCTCTTGATGTCAGCTGCTCTAGATTGGTGAGACCAAGCGTAGGCTTGGCGATCGCTTCGCCGAACACCTCCGCTCGGTTTGCAATAACCAACCTGATCTCGCTGTGACTCAGCACTTCAACTCCCCCTCCTATTCCAAATCCTACCTTTCTGTCCTGGGCCTCCTCCATGGCCAGAGTGAGGACCACCGTAAATTGGAGGAGCAGCACCTCATATTTTGCTTGGGCAGTTTGCACCCCAGCAGTATGAACGATGACTTCTCTAATTGCAGATAGTCCATACTTTCTCCTTCCCTTCTCAGCTCTAACTCAGCCAACTGACTCCACATCCCCCCCCCCCCCCCCCCCCCCCACATCAGTCTGAAGAAGGGTTTTGGCCCGAAACTTTGCCTATTTCCTTCGGTCCATAGATGCTGCCTCACCCGCTGAGTTTCTCCAGCATTTATGTCTACCTTCGATTTTCCAGCATCTGCAGACATAAGCAGATAGACAATACTTGATTACATTCGAGACATTTACAGTGTGTAGATATATGATAAGGGAATAATGTTTAGTGCAAGGTAAAGCCAGCAAAGGGCCTGTTTCCGCGCTATATCTCTAAACTAAACTAAACTAAACTAAACTATTCTAAACTGAACTAAACCAAGAAGACTTTGAACAATGCCAAACCCAGCTTGTATCCTGGCAAATGGAAAGATTGAGTAAACTTGGCAAAGAAACAAAATGTCTGAAGAAGGGTCTTGACCCGAAACGTCACCTATTCCTTCGCTCCATAGATGCTGCCTCACCCCGCTAAGTTTCTACAGCATTTTTGTCTACCTTCGATTTTTCCAGCATCTGCATTTCTTTCTTAAAAAAAAGTCTGATCAAGGATCGTCTGAGGGTCAACAAAGAGGTAGATAGTAGTTCAGCACTGCTCTCTGGTTGTGGTAGGATAAAGAGCCTGTCCTACAAGCATGCAACTCTATGCAATTAGCGCGACCTAACGTGATCGCTTGAGCCGTCCGGCTTCGCAGGGCCGGTCCCACTTCGATCGTCGGAGCCGTGCGGAATTGTGCTGAGTTCGTCCCGACATCGCGCGGGGCTCCGAAAAACTAACTATGTTCAAAAATTCCGCGCGGCAACGGCTTGTCGGCTCGCAGTCGCCTCGACGCATTATACACCGCCCTGACATCGTGCCTCCGTGAACCTATCTGTAGGTGCCTCCGTGACCCTCTATGTGTGTGGCTCCATGGCCCTGTGTGTGTGTGTGCCTCTGTGCCCCTCTTTGTGTGCCCCTCTCTGTCCTGGCGAACTTACCTTAGACTTCGCTCCAAGTTCACCTCACTTTGCGCCGCGTTGCGCCACTCACCCGACCTCCGCACGGCCCTCACTGCCGGTTTGGTCGCGCTTGCCGCATGCAGGCGCATGCTGGTGGGAACGGCCCTGTACAGGGGATCACCCGACCTCCGCGCAGCCCCCGCTTCTAGTTTGATCGCGTTCATCGCATAGAGTTGCATGCTTGTAGGACAGGCCCTTAACAGTTGGGAAGAAACAGTCCCTGAATCTGGAGGTGTGTGTTTTCACACTTCTATACCTTTTGCCTGATGGGAGAGGGGAGAAGAGGGAGCTTGAACTTTACCTTGTGGCATTTGACAAAAAACATCATTTCTTTGTGCCTACAAACCAAGATCCCTCAAGCTCAATCCAATTTGATTGATTTAAAGCGGTGATCCTCATATCTGTCATTCATTCATTTAAATCAACAGCTAAACTATGTGCAAGTAGACCTGGCATTCACAAGTTTCTTTGCGGGCACAAGAGAAGGCAGATGCTGGAACTTGGAGCAAAAGAAAAAGGAGAGCGGCTGGAGGAACTCCGTGGGTCAGGCAGCATCCGTGGAAAGAAATGTTGCAATGTTTAAGCAACAATGTAGAAGGAGAAAGTTAAATCGGAAGTGGCAGTGATGCAGTTGAACAAAGGGGACTATGAAGGCATGAGAGGAGAGCTGGCCAAAGTAGACTGGAAAGGGATCCTAGCAGGAATGACGGTGGAACAACAATGGCAGTAATTTCTGGGCATAATCCGGAAGACACAGGATCATTTCATTCCAAAAAGGAAGAAAGATTCTAAGGGGAGTAGGGGGCAACCGTGGCTGACAAGAGAAGTTAGGGATAGAATATAGCTAAAAGAAAAGATGTATAACACAGCAAAGAGTAGCCGGAAGCCAGAGGATTGGGAAACTTTCATAGGACAACAGAAGGAAACAAAAGGGCAATACCGGGTGAAAAGATGAAGTATGAAGGGAAGCTGGCCAGGAATATAAAGAAGGACAGTGAAAGCTTCTTTAGATATGTTAAGGGAAAAAGAATAGCAAAGTCAAATGTGGGTCCCTTGAAGGCAGACACGGATGAAATTATTATGGGCAACAAGGAAATGGCAGAAGAGTTGAATAGGTACTTTGGATCTGTCTTCACTAAGGACAACACAAACAATCTGCCAGATGTACTGGAGGACAGAAGATCTAAGGGGGTAGATGAACTGAAAGAAATTTTCATTAGGCGAGAAATAGTATTGGGTAGGCTAATGGGACTGAAGGATGATAAATCCCCTGGGCCTGATGGTCTGCATCCCAGGGTTCTCAGGGAGGTTGCTCTAGAAATAGTGGACGCATTGGTGATCATTTTCCAATGTTGAATAGATTCAGGATCAGTTCCTGTGGATTGGAGGATAGCTAATGTTATCCCACTTTTCAAGAAAGGAGCGAGAGAGAAAACGGGGAATTACAGACCAGTTAGCCTGACTTCGGCGGTGGGAAAGATGCTGGAGTCAATTATTAAATAGGTAATAATGGGGCATTTGGATAACAGTAAAAGGATTAGTCCAAGTCAACATGGATTTATGAAAGGGAAATCATGCTTGACTAATCTTCTGGAATTTTTTGAGGATGTGACAAGTAAAATGGATGAAGGGGTGCCAGTAGATGGAGTGTATCTAGACTTTCAGAAAGCCTTTGATAAGGTACCGCACAGGAGACTGGTTTCTAAAATTAGAGCACATGGTATTGGGGGTAGGGTGTTGACATGGATAGAAATTGGTTGGCAGACCGGAAGCAAAGAGTAGGAGTGAAAGGGCCCTTTTCAGAATGGCAGGCAGTGGCGAGTGGAATGCCGCAAGGCTTGGTGTTGGGGCCGCAGCTGTTTACCATATATATTAATGATTTGGAAGAGGGAATTAGGAGCAACACTAGCAAGTTTGCGGATGACACAAAGCTGGGTGGCAGTGGGAACTGTGAAGAGAATGTTAGGAGGTTGCAGGGTGACCTGGACAGGTTGAGTGAGTGGGCAGATGCGAGGCAGATGCAGTATAATATAGATAAATGTGAGGTTATCCACTTTGGCGGCAAAAACAAGGGGGCAGATTATTATCTCAATGGGGTTAGGTGAGGTAAAGGGGAGGTACAGTGAGACCTGGGTGTCCTTGTACACCGGTCACTGAAAGTTCGCGTGCAGGTACAGAAGGCAGTGGTGAAAGCTAATGGAATGTTGGCCTTTATAACACGAGGATTTCAGTAGAGGAGTAAAGAGGTTCTTCTGCAGTTGTATAGGGCTCTGGTGTGACCACATCTGGAGTATTGTGTACAGTTTTAGTCTCCTAATATGAGGAAGGACATCCTTGTGATTGAGGCAGTGCAGCATAGGTTCACGAGATTGATCCCTGCCATGGCGGGACTGTGATATGAGGAAAGATTGAAAAGACTAGGCTTGTATTCACTGGAGTTTAGAAGGATGAGGGGACCCCATATAGAAACATATAACATTATAAAAGGACTGGACAAGCTAGATGCAGGAAAAATGTTCCCAATGTTGGGTGAGTCCAGAACCAGGGGCCACAGTCTTAGAATAAAGGGTAGGTTGTGACTGTGGTGAGAAAATTTAAGACTGTGGTGAGAAAAAACCTTTTTTACCCAGAGAGTTGTGAATTGGTGGAATTCCCTGCCACAGAGGGCAGTGGAGGCCAAATCACTGGATGGATTTAAGAGAGAGTTGGATAGAGCTCTAGGGGCCATTGGAGTCAAGGCATATGGGGAGAAGGCACGCACGGGATATTGATAGCGGACGATCAGCCATGATCACAATGAATGGCGGTGCTGGCTCGAAGGGCCGAATGGCCTCCTCCTGCACCTATTTTCTATGTTTCTATGTTAATTGGACAGATGCATGGATAGGACAGTTTTAGAGGGATATGAGCCAAACACAGGGAATTGGGACTAGTGAATATGGGACATGTTGGTCGATGTGGGCAAGTTGGGCTGAAGGGCCTGTGTCCATGCTGTATGACTCCATTGACTCTAAATAGACAGTTGACAGTTTTGGGTCAAGACCTTTCATCTGGATTGAAAAACGTCTTTGTAGTGGGACCATAAAGAGTTTCTTTGGGAAGCCTTTAATGGTTAGTTTTAGTTTTCGAGTTTTAGTCTTCGAGATATATCATGGAAACCGGCTGAGCGAGTCCACACCAATCATTAATTCACCGTTCTACAGCTCACACTTGTTCTGTTATCACACTTTCTCATCCACTTCCTGTACGCTCTGAACCAGCCCACACGTCTTTGGAGGAAACCCACGCGGAGACAGGGAGAACGTGCAAACTCCACACAGACAGCACTTAAGGCCAGGAACAAACACTGGTTCTAAGGAGAGTTACATAGATACATAGGCACATAGACAATAGGTGCAGGAGTAGGCCATTTGGCCCTTCGAGCTAGCACCGCCATTCAATGTGATCATGGCATGTGATCTGTCCCCCGTTCCTGCCTTCTCCCCATACCCCATTGATTCCGCTAGCCCTAAGAGCTCTGTCTAACTCTCTTTTGAATGCATCAAGTGAATCGGCGTCCACTGCCTTCTGAGGCAGAGAATTCCTCAAATTCACGACTCTCTGTGTGAAAATGTTTTTCCTCATCTCAGTTCTAAATGGCCTACCCCTTATTCTTAAAATGTGTCCCCTGGTTCTGGACTCTGCCAACATCGGGAACATGTTTCCTGCATCTAGCATGTCCAATCCCTTAATAATTGTATATGTTTCAGTAAGATCACCTCTCATCCTCCTAAATTCCATTGAGCACCAGTTTTACCAGCTTCACCACTGTGCTAAATTGGGAACAGTGCATCTTGTTAGTGCATCCTGTACAGTAAGAAGAGACCATAAGAATGTTTAAGGAAGAACCGCAGATGCTGGAAAAATCAAAGGCAGACAAAAATGCTGGAGAAACTCAGTGGGTGAGGCAGCATCTATGGAGCGAAGGAATAGGCGATGGTTCAGGCAGAGACCCTTCTTAGTAAGTCTCGATCTTGTATCAAATCACTCAATTGTGGAAAAGATATTATAAAATCTGAATTTATTTCAGTATTGACTCACTAAATGACTATCAACTCTATCCTCATCTTATAGCATAACGCAGCTCTTCTGTGTAAGCGTGATATGGTGGACAATTAATTTCCAGACAAAAAAAATATTTTGCTCTCAAGGAGTTAATGTATCCATATTGCATGGTAAAAGACTGACCCAACCCCAAAAAAAAGCTAATGGGAGGGGGGAGAGCTGGGGGATAATGAAACATAAAGATGTATAAAAGAGACAACCTGCCTGCTAAAAGCTGACCAAGCACTCTGACTGATAGAGTCCTCTTAATTGCTAATAATTCTACCTTCCTTCATTGAAGTTTGTATCTTTGCCCTCAGATTCAATTACCAGTTACTGAGAGTAACAAGAAAGACAATCAGTTTGCCATGATCTGGTGATTGCTTAGTCTGGAATTGTCATATGACTGAATGTGTCTATGTGACCATCTTACGAGCCAAATTCCTCTGATAAATCAACCTTGTCTGTTTATTCTTGGTATTGTTTGGCAAAGTGACCACAGAAAGAATATACGCACTTTACATCAGTCCGCCTCCTTTGAAAAGGTGTCTGTTTTAAACCAGTTGCTTTCCACACCACAACCTTTTTTTAATCGGGAACAAAAGACAGTGGGGTGAGGAGTACTTTCTCATTGATCTGCCAGCATAAACTTGGGCAAAGGGAACAATCTCGGTGCCACCATAAGTAGGCCCAAAGCCTCACTGAAACTAGGCCTGAGCCTCACTTCCACAGAAGAAGGTGGAGCAGCGGTAGAGTTGCTGCCTTACAGCACCAGAGACCCGGGTTTGATCCTGGCTATGGGTGCTACCTGAGCAGAGTTTAGTTGAACTTAGTTTAGAGATACAGCGTGGAAATAGGCCCTTTGTCCCACCGAGTCCGTGCCGACCAGCGATCCCCCACATTAACACTATCCTACACACATTAGGGACAATTTACATTATATATCAAGCCGATTAACCTACAAACCTGTACGTCTTTGGAGTGTGGGAGAAAACCAAACATCTCGGAGAAAACCCAAGCGGTCACGGGGAGAACGTACAAACTCCATACAGACAGCACCACTAGTCGGTATTGAACACGGGTCTCTGGCTCTGTAAGACAACAACTCTACTGCTGCGCCACCGTGCCGCCTTAGAGTTTGTACGTTCTCCCTGTGACCATATGGGTCTTCCCCGGGTACTCCGGTTATCTTCCACATTCCAAAGACCTGCGGGTTGGTAGGTTAACTGGCTTCTGTAAATTGTCCCTTGTGTGTAGGGCTGAACTGGGGTATGGGTGATCGTTGGTCAGCGCGGACTCGATGGGCCGAAGCGCCTGTTTCCATGCTGTATCAAGTTCAAGTTCGTGTTTATTGTCACTTAACCGATTAAGGTGCAGTGAAATTTAAGTTACCATCTCTAAACGAAACTAAAGTTTAATGATTTCCTTTATTTAAAAATAACAACCTGGAATTCTGCAATGAAATCCTGGCATCGGAAGAATTTATACTTGAATCATCACCCACTCTGCAGTGCATACCATTAATTTCTGAGCCTATTTCAAATTAACTATGTGTTTGCCTCTACTATACCTCAGTAGTGGTGATGCTTTGGCTGCTTTGCAATTAAAACGGATGACTCAGTAGTTAGAATGTGCAGGAAGGAACTGCAGATGGTGGTTTACACCAAAGATATACACCAAATGGTGGAGTAACTCAGTGGGACAGGCAAAATCTCTGGAGAAAGGGAATACGTAGGTGACGTATCGGGTCAAGACCCTTCATCAGACTGAGATAGACACAAAATGTTTGGAGTATCTCAGCGGGACAGGCAGTATCTCTGGAGAGAAGGAATGGGAGATGCTTGGGGTTATACAATAGACGGCATTCGATAGTCTATCTCCAGTGACGGAGACAGAGTTGGTGAGACAGATGCTTTCAAGAGAGAGCTAGACAGAGCTCTTAAAGATAGCGGAGTAAAGAAATATGGGGAGAAGGCAGGAACGGAGTACTGATTGTGGATGATCAGCCATGATCACATTGAATGGCGATGCTGGCTCGAGGGGCCGAATGGCCTACTCTTGAACCTATTGTCTATTGTCTATTGTCTATTGACATCATGAAACGGAAGGGAGACATCATCCATTCCTTCTCTCCAGAGATGTTGCCCGTCCTGCTGAGTTACTCCAGCATTTTGTGCCTATCTTCGGTACTTGCAAAGTCTGAGTGGGCTGAAGATAAAACGGCAGTCCAACCCTCACCACCAACCTCCCCCACCCGGGCGAACATAAAAGAAAAAATATTTTCAAATCCTTTTACCACTTTGTAACTTTATCAATTCACAATACAAGGCTTTGGCTGGCAGAGCAATCTCAGGTCCTCAGAGTCATTATAAGGAAGATTAATTCTGAGCATGTTTGTAAATATAATTTGTTCCTCCCAGTCCGAAGGCCTGAGTTAAGCACTTTAGGTATCGGGCCGCTGAGCTAACATCTGTCAGAGACCAGGGTTCTCCACACAGGGAGCGAACCAGCCATTGGACTCCAAGCACGCCGGTTAATTGCAGTCTTGGCAGGTAGCTAGGTTTTACAAATCTTTTGTAGAAACTAATATCTCTGCTCCACACCATTTTCCTTAGAGTATACCTATTAACAGCTCAGAGGCCATCCGATTTTTCCTTTGCAAGTTTTGCTACTAGCTGTGCGGTTGGTTTAGTTTCTGCAAGACGCTGCTCGGAACATGCTGCTGGCAACATTCTTTGTGCAAAACCTAAAATAATATTTAACAATTTTCATATTGCCTCAAAATGGATCGTTTCACCTCCTGACATGACTCAGCCTGAAAGCAAAAAAAAAATGCTGCTGAAGTAATTAGTCTAATTTGATGTCTACCCAGGTAATACATTTAGTCAATCTTCATCAACTCATATTTTCTCCCCACATCAGCTTTTCACCTTATATTTCCTTATCTCTGTATCTCCCTCTCCCCCTGATTCAGTCTGAAGAAGGGTCTCTACCCGAAACGTCACCCATCCAGAGATGCTGCCCGTTCTGTTGAGTTACTCCAGCGTTTTGTGTCTGTCTTTCTTTCCTAACTGTTGGATTGGTCCAAGGATTGTCATTATAAGTTGGATTCATGTTTGGGATCTGAGTATTGGGGTGGCACAGTGATGCAGCAGTGGAGTTGCTGCCTTACAATGCCAGAGACCCGAGTTCGATCCTGACTCGGGGTGCTGTCTGTATGGAGCTTGTACTTACTCCTGGTTGACGTGGGTTTTCTCCGGGTGCTCCGGTTACCTCCCGCACTCCAAAGACGTACAGGTTTGCTGCTTAATTGGCTTCTGCAAATTGTAAATTGGCCCCAGTGTGTAGGATAGTGATAGTGCTGGTGCACGTGGTGATCGGCCTGGACTCAGTGGGCAGAAGGGGCTGTTTCTGTACTGCATCCCTCAAATCTAAAGTTTAAAAGCCTATTACAGGCAAGGTGACTATTTATTGCCCCTCACTAATCACCTTTGAGAAAGTGGTGGTGAACTCCTGCGATTCTTCTGGTGAATGTACTTGGGCAGTGCTGGGAGGTGATTCCGAGGCTCAATGAAGGTGAAGGTAATATGTAATTTTAAATAAGTCAGGATGGTGTGTGACTTGGATGGCAACGTGGAAATGGTGGCATTCCCATGCTCCTGTGGCAATTATTTCTTCTCAGTGGCTAAGATTGTGAGTGTAAGAGAAATGGAATACTATCTCTGACAGGGTAGTTTCCTCGGTTAGTACCCCGGCCACTGAATTTAACATCCAACACCTCTTCCCTCCACACGTCTGCATGCATCCCACTGTGTACATTGCAAAGATGCAGTCTTTACAATGTCCCCGATGTTGGGGGAGTCCAGGACCAGGGGCCACAGTTTAAGAGTAAGGGGTAGGCCATGTAGAACGGAGATGAGGAAAAACGTTTTCACCCAGAGAGTTGTGAATCTGTAGAATTCTCTGTCTCAGAAGGCAGTGGAGGCCAAGTCTCTGGATGCATTCAAGAGAGAGTTAAGAGCCTGTTCCACTTATGTGTCCTTCGCTCGCAAATTACGCGACGCGTTGAGCCGAGACGGTCGAGTGAAGGTCGGGCGTGAATACATGCGTACGCACAGCCGTCTGGAGCGCGTGACGTCCTTTGAAGATGGACACAAAGCTGGAGTAACTCAGCGGGACCGGCAGCAACACTGAAGAGAAGGAATGGGTGACGTTTCGTGTCGAGACTCTTCTTCAGTCCGAAAAGAAGCGTCCTGACCCGAAATGTCACCCATTGCTTCTCTCCAGAGATGCTGTTACTCCAGCTTTGTGTCTATCTTCAATCTTCTTGGTCCCGCTCTGGGAGTAGAAGTGGGAGCGGATCCGGACGGCAATGGCCGTGAGTCCCAGGCAGAGTTTGGTGATTGTTTGCCTGCTTCTGCTGTTGTTGGAGGTGAGACATTGCATCGTGCCAGGGTCTTGAGCCTGTCCCACTTTGGCCGTGAGTTCCGCAACAGGCCGTTGGCACGCGAAGATTTTGTTCACTGCAAGAATTTCGGAACCCCAAGCGATGTCGGGACTGGTCCCGCACAACTTCATACCCCTCCGCGCTTTTAAGTGCGACCGGCCCTGCGCAGCCATACGGTGCCTGCACGCCTCAAGCGACCACGAGGTTGTGTAATTTGTGAGCCAAGGACGTGTAAGTGGGACAGGCCCTTTAGATAGAGTTCTTAAAGATAGTGGAGTCTGGGGATATGGGGAGAAGGCAGGAACGGGATGCTGACTTACAAAATTCTTAAGGGGTTGGACAGGCTAGATGCAGGAAGATTGTCCCCGATGTTGGGGAGGCCCAGGACAAGGGGTCACAGCTTAAGGATAAGGGGGAAATCCTTTAGGACCGAGATGAGAAGGACTTTTTTCACACAAGAGAGTGGTGGGTCTCTGGAACTCTCCACTACAGAGGGTAGTTGAGGCCAGTTCATTGGCTATATTTAAGAGGGAGTTAGATGTGGCCCTTGTGGCTAAGGGGATCAGAGGGTATGGAGAGAAGGCAGGTACGGGATACTGAGTTGGATGATCAGCCATGATCATATTGAATCATGGCGGTGCAGGCTCGAAGGGCCGGATGGCCTACTACTGCACCTAATTTCTATGTTTCTATGTTTCTATGATTGTGGATGATCAACCATGATCACATTGAATGGCGGTGCTGGCACGAAGGGCCGAATGGCCTACTCCTGCACCTATTGTCTATTGTCTATTGTCTACACGTCGATATTGTGCTAGTTGGTGCATGCCACTCTGAATCGCTATGCTTTCTGAGGTCTTAATGTAGAGGTTGCTTGGGTGGCAGGGACAAGCTTTTCTGAAGTGTGACAATGGACACAAAATGATGGAGTAACTCAGTGGGTCAGGCAGCATCACTGGAGAAAAGGAAGAGATGACCTTTGGGATCGAGACCTTTCTTCAGGCCAATTTCCAAAGGGAATTGAATTAGTACATAATAGTAAAATAATTTCCGGCTTTGGAGAAAGAGGGGAAGTGGAACCAAGATTACTCTGGAAGGAGTTAGCGCGGACTCGAATAGGCTGAATTATTATGTACTTTCCTTTCTGCCTTTCAGGTTTGAGGTTGCGGCATCACCTGACACTTTGCGACTAAGTTTACGATCAAATTCATCGTCATCAAATAGTAACTCAAATTTTAGATGGACACAAAATGCTGGAGTAACACAGCGGGTCAGGCAGCATCTCTGGAAAAAAATACCTATTCCGTTTCTCCAGAGATGCTGCCTGACCCGTTGAGTTACTCCAGCATTTCGTGTGAAGCACAATAAATTGGACCAAGGGCTAGAAAGTGACCGTAAGCTGGATGTCTCTTTTTTGATGCAGCATGTATGCAATTCATTGAACAAGCTTCCTTTTTGTTCCATGGTTTCTCGACAAGAAGTGGGACTATGGTCCAAAGGGATGGTACATGAGTTGTCATCTGTTGCTACCTGACCATTTGAGTTACTCCAGTATTTTATGTCTATCTGCAGTGTAAAGCAGCAGTTCCTTCCCACAAAAATTAAAACTTTCGCTGCGTGTTTAAAAAAAAACTAGTTTCCGCCCTTGTTGATACCAATACTGTACCGGAAAAGAGTGGGTGGGAGGGGTGCGTTGGTGGGGGCTGAAATTTTGATTCTGTCTGTCTGCCTGCCAATGGCTCTCTCATTGAAGAGACAGGGTAATGGGGTTACAATGGTTGAGTGGTGGAATCTCTCCCCTCAATTACAGCTTCAACATTGGATATAAAAAGCATGCTGCTGACATGCCTGTCACACCTTGGGCATCATACTTCAAAGTATCAAGAAAGGGGCAACTAAGGATGTCATTTCTTGCTGGTTTCTTGGAGCAAATATTTTACAAGACCGTGTGTGTAGGAAAGAGCTGCAGATGCTGGTTTATTCGGAGATAGGCACAAAATGCTGGAGCAACTCAGCGGGACAGGCAGCATCTCTGGAGAGAAGGAATGGTCGAGAGTTTGAAGAAGGGTTTCGACCCGAAACATCACCCATTCCTTCTCTCCAGAGATGCTGCCTGCCCTGCTGAGTTACTCTGGCATTTTGTGTCTATTTTACAAGACCTGTCTGTTCCCCAGTGGCAAGTGTCCTCCATATGACCTCCGTGGTAAGCCCATTGCAAACACAACATCACTTCAACCAAGGAAATAGGCTTGTTACGCTACTTAATATAAAACTCCTGTTGTTAAAAAGTAGTGTGTATCATCGTGGTGTACTTTGATACAGGAAATCCATCTCTGAACCATAACAATCTATAAAATCTAAAAATGGCAACAATGGAGAGGCAATGTCACACACCTATCTCGCAACTTGTAAACCATATTCTACACAGACTTTGCAAATTAACTGTTCCTTTTCAGTACAAACAGAAACCGCTGGCAATATTCAGCAGGTCGGGCAGCATCTGTGGAGGGATAATCAGTGTTAACATTCGAGATCCATGCTTGGAACTACTCATAAGTGCAGCTCAGTGGCACAGTGGTAGAGCTGCCACCTCACAATGCCAGGGACCTGGGTTTGATCCTGACTACGGGTGATGTCTGTGCGGAGTTTGTACGTTCTCCCCGTGACCGCACGGGCTTTCTCCGGGTGCTCCGGTTTCCTCCCACATTCTAAAAGCATGCAGGTTTGTAGAATAATTGGCTTCTGTAAATTGCCCCAGGTGTGTAGGATATGAAAGGGGGATAACATAGAACTAGTGCATGGGTGATCGATGGTTGGCATGGATTGGGCGGGCTGAAGGGCCTGTTTCCACACTGTCTCGAAACTAAACTAAATGAGATGAGTATGAATTAAACATGTTGATTAAAAAAAAAGGAGGGGGTGGGGGAATCAAAGGGAGAGTTTGTGATAGGATGATGAGAAAGAAAGATTGGCACATGTCATGGGCGGTGCAGTGGTGCAGCGGTAGAGTTGCTGCCTTCCAGCGCTTGCAGTCCCGGGGTCAATCCCGACTATGGGTGTTGTCGGAATGGAGTTTGTACGTTCTCCCTGTGACCTGCGTGGGTTTTCTCCAAAAATTTCGGTTTCCTCCCACACTCCAAAGATATGTAGGAGGTAAATTAGCTTGGTAAAATGTTTAAAAAAATGGAACCTGGTGTGTGTAGGATAAAGTTAATGTGCGGGGATCGCTGGTTGGCGCGGACTCAATGGGCTGAAGGGCCTGTTTCCGCGCCGTATCTCTAAACTAAACTAAACTAAACTAAACATGTGGTGGTAAAGGCAGAGAGAGGGTGGTAAATGTTAAATAAATCACAATTAATCTACCTTTAGGAACCGGATTTGATAAGGGAACTCAAGATAAAGGAACTATTAGAAGGTAGTGATCATAATATGATAAGTTTTAATCTGCAATTTGAGAGTGGGGGAGGGCAAAATCAAAAGTGTCAGTATCGCAGTTGAACAAGGGGGAGTATGGAGGCATGAGGGAGGAGCTGGCCAAAGTTGATGTGAAAGGGACCCTAGCAGGGACGATGGTGGAATCGCAATGGCAGGTATTTCTGGGAACAATACAGAAGATGCAGGATCATTTCATTCCAAAGAGGAAGAAAGATTCTAAGCGACCATGGCTGACAAGGACAGTGTAAAAATAAAAGAGAAAACGTATAACATAGCAAAGATAAGCGGGAAGCCAGAGGATTGGGCAACTTTTCAAGATCAACATAAGGTAACTAAAAGCTAATATGGGAAGAGAAGAAGGGAAGCTAGACAAGAATATAAAGGAGGATGGTAAAAGCTTCTTTAGGTATGTGAAGAGGAAATAATTAGTTAAGGCAAATGTGGGTTCCTTGGTGACAGAAACAGGTGAATTTATTATGGGGGACAAGGAAAAAGGCAGGTGAGTTGAACAGGTACTTTGGTTCTGTCTTCACTAAGGAGGACACAAACAATCTCCCAGATGTACTAGGGGACAGAGGACCTAGGGTGACGGAGGAACTGAAAGAAATTCATATTAGTCAGGAAATGGTGTTGGGTAGACTGATGGGAATGAAGGCTGATAAATCCCCAGGGCCCGATGTTCTGCATCCAAGGGTACTCAAGGAGGTGGCTCTAGAAATTGTGGATGCATTAGTCATCATTTTCCAGTTCTATAGATTCTGGATCAGTTCCTGTGGATTGGAGGGTAGCTAATGTTATCCCACTTTTTAACAAAGGAGGAAGAGGGAAAGCAGGGAATTATAGGCCAGTTAGCCTGACATCGGTGGTGGGGAAGATGCTGGAGTCGATTATGAAAGATGTAATAGCGGCGCATGTGGATAACAGTAACAGGTTCGGTCCAAGTCAGCATGGAATTATGAAGGGGAAAGCATGCTTGAATAATCTTCTGGAAATTTTTGAGGAAGTAACAAGTAAAATGGACAAGGGAGAGCCAGTGGATGTAGTGTACCTGGACTTTCAGAAAGCCTTTGATTAGGTCCCGCACAGGAGATTAGTGGGCAAAATCAGAGCACATGGTATTGGGCGTAGAGTGCTGACATGGATAGAAAATCAGTTGGCAGACAGGAAACAAGGAGTAGGGATTAACGGGTCCCTTTCAGAATTCCAGCTAGTGACTAGTGGGGTGCCGCAAGGCTCGGTGCTGGGACCACAGCTATTTACAATATACATCAATGATTTAGAAGATGAAGGAATTAAAAGTAACAATAGCAAATTTGCAGATGGCACAAAGCTGGGTGTCAGTGTGAACTGTGAAGAGGATACTTTGAGGATGCAGGGTGACTTGGACAGGTTTGGTGAGTGGGCAGATGCATGGCAGATGAAGTATAATGTGGATAAATGTGAGTTGTCCACTTTGGTGGCAAGAACAGGAAGGCAGATTACTATCTGAATGGTGTCAGGTTAGGAAAAGGGGAAGTACAACGAGACCTGGGTGTCCTTGTACATCAGTCACTGAAAGTAAGCATACAGGTACAGCAGGCAGTGGAGAAAGCTAATGGCATGTTGGCCTTCATAACGAGAGAATTTGAGTACAGGAGCAAAGAGGTCCTTCTGCAGTTGTACAGGGACCATGTGAGACCACACCTGCAGTATTGCGTGCCATTTTGGTCTCCTAATTTGAGGAAGGACATTCTTGCTATTGAGGGTGTGCAGCGTAGGTTCACCAGGTTAATTCCTGGGATTGTGGGACTGTCATATGATAAAAGAATGGAGGGACTGGGCTTATATTCACTGGAATTTAGAAGGATGAGAGGATATCTTACAGAAACATAAAATTATTAAGGAATTGCACACGCTAGATGCAGGAAACATGTTCCCGATGTTGGGGGAGTTCAGAACTAGCGGTCACAGTTTAAGAATAAGGGGTAGGCCATTTAAAACTGAGATGAGGAAAAACTTTTTCACCCTATAGAGTCGTGAATTTGTGGAATTCTCTGCCTCAGAAGGTGGTGGAGGCCGATTCACTGGATGCATTCAAAAGAGAGTTCAATAGAACTCTTAGAGCTAACATAATATGGGGAGAAGGCAGTAACAGGGTACTGATTGTGGACGATCAGCCATGATCATATTGAATGGCAGTGCTGGTTCAAAGGGCTGAATGGCCTACTCCTGCACCTATTGTCCATGTATCTATGAATCTATTAGATGTAAGTAGAAAGAGATGAATGAAAACCGGTTAGAGTTTTAAACAATGTTGGTGCAGTGACATAAAAGCATTTCTAACACATGAAATCTGAAATAATATTGGACACACTCATCCAGTCAGTGTAGAGAGAAAAACATAGTTCATAGTTCAGATTGATATTCTTTCATTGGAACTGCTAAATCCAATACTGACACAAACTGGAGAGGCCGTTACATGAAATCATTGAATTCAATGTTAATTCCTAAGTGCTGTATTGTGTTCAAGTCAGAAAACTATCCTTTATCCTCATTTCCTTAACAAATACATGAGTGTTCTGCAGGTAATTCACTAAGGTAGTTGGAGAAAATGCAGGTTGTATCAGTGCAACACTTGTTATAGGCCCTCTGAATATTTCATTTCGGAGTCACGTGAGTGACTTCGTGAAGAGCCCGCCGGCGCTCATGCTCGACATATCGTCGTAACGCGTTGCTGCGACGGCTGGCGGTGGAGCGCGCTCCTCGCCAGCCCTTCATAAGGGGCCACGGAGGTAAGTATTCTACCTTTAGTTGGTGGTCCTTGTTGTCTGATTATGTCTTGCAGCAAGGACATGGATGGGAGTTCGAAGGGCCGGAGGACGTCAGGACGAGTTCGCCGGTCAACAGTTCCGGGGCCGTTACCATCGGCAGTACCTGCAGCGCAGGCCGGGACTCAGGCGGAGATGTGGGTAAGCCCTGTGTTCACAGGTCCAGATCCGCCAGCACACCACAGCTCGGAGGAGTTCGACGAGGAGGAGTGTGGTGTGCCGCCAGAGCAGGGGGACCCTGCCATGCCAGTCAGGTCGTCAGCGGGCTCGCTGGCGACCTCGAGCAGGGCACGTGTCGTTGCACGGCCTGTTCCACTCAGCCCTCCGAGAAGGGGGAGGGCAGGAGCCCGGAAGCCTAACCCTGTTAGGGCTAAGGCATTGCCTGTCGCGGAGGAGCGGTCAGGTTCCAGGGCGAGACCCGGGGCGGCTGTGAGTTCCAGCCGGCACACCCCGACTCTCGACGCCGGGACGGGTCGGTCGAGTCGGGTCTCGTCACGGTCGCCGAGCCCCCCATGGATGGGTGGGCGAGACCATGCGTCGGCAACGTCCACGATGTGGGCAGCCGGCAAGACTGCGCGGGCCCCAGGCAGCCATGCTTCGGCTGGTGCCGACACCTCGCTGCAAGTGCCCTTAGTGGCAGCGGCTTCAGCTCCCGCTAAACGGAGGCGGTTGAACACGCCCGTGCAGGAATCGCGCAGTTTCGCCTCGGCGGCTGTTAGCGACAACTACCGGCACCGGCAGGGCCTCGACGAGGTGCGGGCCGATGACAGGAGCCCGGTTTTCTTTTCAGAGCCGGAGGACTCCGACCACCTGAGTGTTCAGGGTGAAGGGCGTATTGACCGTATGGAGCGGCTGCTGGAGCTCCTGCTTCAACGTCAACAACAGCAGGGCAGCAACAGGCACAGGGCGTCTTCACCAACATCTACTATCAGCCTGGAGCAGCAGGAGGAGGAGGTTCTGGTGGAGCCTGTACCACCTCCGTTGGAGGTGCCAGCGGAGGAACTCTTGGATGTGGCGACCAAATTCCTCTAAATACAAAGCTGGCAGCCACAGTGGACTTTCTTAATAATCAGGTGCTGCAGGAAGAAGTCCTCATCCAGGCTATGAGCCGTCACAAGGCTCCATCAAACTGCAACTCCCTCAACGTGCCTGTGGTCAATACGCCAATATGGGGCAACATCAGTGCGGCTATCCGTCAACAGGAGCTAAAATTGCAGCGGATCCTTAAACTCCTCACGGCCGGTATTACCGCCTTTGCGCGGTCGGTGGACGGGGACGAACTGAATTTGGACCAGGAAGATGCTCTGGCCTTATTGTGCGCGACCCAGCACGAAATCAATGGGTTTCGCAAAAACAGCATCCGCCCAGCACTCAACCCGAAGTTTGCAGGATTGTGCAAACCACCGCCGCCGCCGCCGCCCCGTCAGCTCTTTGGTGAGGACCTCTCGAAGAGAGTCAAAGAGCTTGACGAACAAGCCAAAACGGTGGGGATCATGCGCTCTCAGAGTGCCCCCACACCATCAGGCTCAAAAGCTCCATACATTCGCTCACGAGGGTCGGCCAGTGCCTCGACGAGGACTCACCCTCTAGCTCCACAACGACAACAGCACCAGAACCAGCACCAAGGGTCTTTTTTAGGACAGGGTCGGCAGAGACCTTTGTGGAAATCGAAGACGCCAACCCAGCACCTCCACGGCCACCCACACGTGTCAAGGACCGCCGGTAACCACGGAGGTGAGGGGGTCTGGTTCTCTTTTTTCTCTCTGTTTAACTTCCCATGTTGGTGGTCGTTTACGGTCGTTTTTGGGTGCATGGGGTAATTTTACTGGTGATGAGTATGTGTTGCGGAATATTCAGGGGCATAAAATTGAGTTTATTAATGGCGACATTCCTCCATCCCAGCACATGCCTGGTCGTACGTTCAAATTGTCTGCTGCAGAACAGGCAGCAGGTTATAAGGAAATTTTAAGTCTGGAACAGAAGGGGGTGATTGAGAAAACGGTGCATGAGCCAATTGAGTTTGTTTCGAACATATTTACTAGACCTAGGAAGGATGGAGGCTGTCGTGTCATTATTGATCTAACCCGTTTGAATACGTTTGTAACATATACTCATTTTAAGATGGATACGTTTGAAACAGCCAAATCATTGATTTCTCATGGCTGCTTTATGGCATGCATTGATTTGAGGGATGCATATTATTCAGTATCCATCCAGAAATATGATAGAAGATTTTTGAAATTCATCTGGATGGGGCAACTTTGGCAGTATAAGGCTTTGCCTAATGGGCTCACTACAGCCCCTAGATTGTTCACTAAATTGGTGAAGCCAATCATGGCTTATTTGAGACAACGACATCATATAGTTATGGCCTATTTAGATGATGTCTTTATTGTGGGCCACACCCTGCAATTGGCTGAACAGGGTGTTGCAGCTGCTGTCAATATATTTCAACAATTAGGATTATTGTCCATCCAGAGAAATCGAAGTTCTGCCCTGCCCAGGTAATTAATTACCTAGGGTTCACGGTGAACTCAATGAGCATGAGGATAACTATACCAATTAACAAAATTGAGGAAGTCACTCAGGTGTGCAGAGATTTAATTGGCACCAATATACCATCGATTCGGCATACAGCCACAGTAATTGGCAAGCTAGTGGCTTTGTTTCCGGCAGCACGATATGGACCTTTGCATTATCAGAATTTGCAAAGAGCTAAAATTACTGCGTTAAAACGGAACGCTGGTCATTACGATCGATCAATGCAGCTGCCGTCCGAAGCGATAACTGAGTTGCAATGGTGGGTGTGTCACATTAGCAACTCATTCAAGCCTGTCAGGGAGGCTAATCCGGTGGTATATTTACAGACAGATGCAAGCTCCAATGGCTGGGGAGCTACTGATAATTGCTCTAGTTGTGGGGGCCGATGGGACACCCTTGAGTCATCGATGTTGTTGACTCAAGGGATTAACTATTTGGAGTTGCTGGCAGCATTCCACGGACTTCGTGCATATTGTTCCAAGCTTGTTGGAGCACACATCCGTCTCCAAATAGACAACACCACAGCTGTGGCATATTTAAACCATATGGGTGGTACCAGGTCAGTTTCGTGTGACAAATTGGCTAACTCAATTTGGCTCTGGTGTGTTCAAAGAGACATTTGGATTTCAGCTACCTATTTTCCAGGTGAGCTTAATACTGTGGCGGACACCAGGTCACGCAAATTTAATGAAAACATTGAATGGATGTTGCATCCTGAGATGTTTTCTAAAGTCACAGCCAAATTTGGTAAACCGGACATTGACCTTTTTGCGTCACGGTTAAACCATCAGGTACCAGCCTACGTTTCATGGGAACCAGATCCTGGGGCAATAGCGCTAGATGCATTCTCGCTGGACTGGGGGAATTGGTTTTTCTATGCCTTCCCTCCGTTTTGCCTCATCAGTCGGGTATTGCGAAAGATTCAGGCAGATGCTGCCAAGGGCATCCTTATTATACCCGACTGGCCCACACAGCCTTGGTATCCGGTGGTCTTTGACATGCTCAACGAACCCTGGGTCCTTTTGAAGGGTTGCCCACAATTGGTTACTCACCCTGTCTCAGGGGAGCCACATCCCTGCCATGGCTATTTAAATTTGTTGGCTTGCAGGTTCTGAACAGGCCGTTAGTCCAATACGGCCTCTCGGCTCGGACCATGGATACCATCGGGGCGTCGTGTCGAGAGTCCACAAGGCGAAGATACCGCTCGCATATTAAGAAGTGGGAAGCCTACTGCAGCCGCTCTCGCATCACGTACGATGACGTGACAATAACCGACGTCCTGGAATTCCTCGCGGGGTTGCACCATGATGAACACTTAAGTTACAGTGCCATCAACAGCGCCAGAAGTGCGCTATCATTCTACCTCAAGATTGGGGTAGGATCCAACAGGCTAGTGTCCAGACTCATGCGGGGTATATTCAATATGAATCCGCCTACACCACGCTATAATATCACCTGGGATGTCAGGGACGTATTAACCCTGCTCAGGACGTGGTCTCCCATGGAAGGGCTCCAACTGGACCAACTCACCATGAAGCTGGTGATGTTACTAGCGCTGACTTCAGCCCAGAGGGTACGGACACTACACAAACTTCGTGTCGACAGAATGACATCTACCCCTACAGTAGTAGTCTTTTTCATTGACGAGCTACTAAAGCAGCATAGACCTGGGTGCACAGGGCTGCAGCTGAAGTTCCCGGCATACCCCGCAGATGCTAGGCTATGTTTAGCCTCACATATCCGCCACTATGTCAAGGTGACGACACGCATCAGAGGAATGGAGAGATACCTGCTTGTCACTCATAAGAGACCTCATCATCGAGTGACAGTCCAGACGATATCCAGGTGGCTTCGAGTCGTCTTGGGTAAGTCAGGTATCGACACTAATGTGTTCAAGTCTCATTCCACCAGGGCTGAATCGACGTCAGCGGCGAGGGTCATGGAGGTGCCCATGGACCAAATTCTCGCCACAGCAGGATGGGCGAATGAAGCTGTGTTCCAGCGTTTTTATAACAAGCCTGTTGCTGCTCCTCTACAGTTCGCAGAAGCCGTGCTGAATGCAGGTCAAGAACGTGGAGATGTCCCCGCATGAGGGGTTTTTGATTTGTTATTAATAAATATGCTCTTGTTTTGCAGTATGAACTATTGAGCAAGTTTGTTCCTCCCATCCATCCCTGGTAGTGGTGTGTCAGCATGGACGTGGTCCAGGGCGTGTAATCACAGAAGCTTTGAAGTCTTCACGAAGTCACTGACGTGACTCCGAAATGAAATAGTAAGATTAAACGAGAACTTACCAGTTCGAAGGTTGATCTTTATTTTATGAGGAGTCGAAGTGAGGGATTTCGTGCCCTCCTCGCCCAACCCTCAATCACCTTCATCTGGTAATCTTAGTCAATTCAATCATACTATGCGAAGTCATTTCTATTGTTGGTTCTGTGATTCCACGCCGCTACTTTGAAGTATGTCGAGCATGCGCGCCGGCGGCTCTTCACGAAATCCCTCACTTGACTCCTCATAAAATAAAGATCAACCTTCGAACTGGTAAGTTCTCGTTCAATCTTACTATTCTCCATAATGGGCCCTGCATTCAGAGAAGTTGTAATTTCACCATCTAAATTACACTTTACTATAATTTTTCCAAAGCTAAGCAGATACTGTATCATGCTCATTGTTAATGAATTCCAATTGTTCTATAAATCCCAGCCATTTGATATGCGGCAGAAGTTATATGGCAGATTTGTGACCAAGTATTTCTCTTCCAGAGTGGTGATATTAAACTGTATTTGAAAAAAAGCCTTAATTGCACCCATTCAGTGCTCAAAAATCTGATTTAAAATCAGCGCTGGCCTTAATCTAGTTTATTATCCCCCTTAATTTTTGGGCTTTATTGGTGATTTACTACAATGGTGGTAATGCCTAATACTTGTGATTAATTCAGGACTCACAATTCAACTCAGAAGTAATAATGACCAAAGCACATTTGAGGTCTAAAGAACAAATTTGCAGCAAGCAATTCTGTGGAATGATAACTCTATCCCCCTTGTCACTATAGATTGAACCATTTGACCCGAGCCTTGCGGAATCTCTTTATTTCAGCCTGTTACCAGATCATGTCAGTTTGTGTCTCGCATTGCTTCAGCGTTGCCAGAGCCACGAGCTGAGATGAACGAAAGCATGATATGAAAACATTAAAAAAAAACACGTGGGAAATTCATCTCCTGCGGAGTGGGAAGCAGCGTTTACGGTTTCAGTGGAACCGGGGAAAAAAAAGTAAAGATTTTAAAAAAAGATTTTAATGTGCAGAATAAAGAAAGTACAGTAGGTTTAGACTTTGGAGAAACTGGAGAGGCAGGTACTGGAACAGGCCCTTCGGCCCACCGAGTCCGCGCCGACCACTGATCCCAGCACACTCACACGCACTATCCTACACACACTAGGGACATTTTGCAAATTTTTAATAGTAATTGTGTTTAGTTTAGTTTAATTTTGGGATACAGCATGGAAACAAGTCCTTCGACCCACCGAGTCCGCGATAACAAACGATCCCCTCACACTAGCACTATCCTACACACAATAGGGACATTTTACAATTTCACCAAAGCCGTTTAGCTTACAAACCTGTACGTCTTTGGAGAGTAGGAAGAAACCGGAGAATCCGGGGAAAACCTATACAGCTCATGGGGAGAACGTACAGTCAGCAACCGTAGTCAGGATCAAATTCTTACATTGGCGCTTTAAGTCCTGCTTGTTGTTTTCTGACAAATTCTAAAAGGCCTCAAAAAGGCACGTACACTCTAATGAATACCCCGTACACACTAGGGATAATTTACAATTTTTACCAAATCCAATTGACCTACAAACCTGTACGTCTTCGGAGTGTGGGAGGAAACTGGAGCATCCGGAGAGAATCTACACGGTCACAGGGAGAACGTTCAAACTCCATACAGATGGCACTCATAGTCAGGATCAAACCCGGGTCTCTGATGCTGTAAGGCAGCAACTCTACCGCTGTGCTACAATGCCGGAATCAGGTAGGTAGGTAGAACACCATAAGAGCCTCCTGGGTGCCGATGCTAAGACAGTGGAGATGAGGACGGTTGAGACAGGTACACTATCAACATTGAAAAGACATTTGCACAGGCACATGGATAGGAAAGGTTTGGAGGCTTATGGGCCAGGCAGGTGGGACTAGTGTAGATGGGGGCATCTTGGTTAGCATGGGGAAGTTGGACTGAAGGCCCTGTTTTCATGCAGTATGACTCTATGACTCTATTAAAGGCCACTAACCATCCACTCGCTTGCCCCAAGATATCACCAATGGAATCTCATGGACTGAACTGTATAGGACTGACTATTACACGATAAGGCGATAATGATGCTTTAATTCAGATGCTTCAGGTTACATACTTACCTTGATACAACTGGTGTACAACTACTAAATCTTTGTGTGGCAGCTTGAAAGTTTAATACGTTATCAACACTCCAGTGAAAATGGAGTCTGAAGAAGGGTCTCAACCCGAAACGTCAACCATTCCTTTTCTCCAGAGATGCTGCCTGACCCGTTGAATTACTCCAGCATTTTGTGTCTACTCTCAGGATTATGGAGAACTTACTTCCATACAGGGATGAACTGCAGATCCTGGTTTACACCAAAGATAGACACCAAATGCTGGAATAACTCAGCGGGCCAGGCAGCATCTCTGGATCGAAGGAATGGGTGAAGTTTTTGGTCGAGACCCTTCTTCAGACTTACTTCCATTTACTGAGTTTTGAGAGGTCAATAAAGCCAAATTGAGAACAGGGGTTGCAGGTGATCTCCAGGTTGGTTGGGGGATAGTTAGTGAGATGGTATGTCCTTTCTGCTACTTACATAGAGACACTGTGTGTTCCCAATGCATTACTTTGAAGTTCTCAACACCATTACAAATGCTCTTTCTCCATTTGGAGCCATCGAGGGTAAGAGATTCCTAGGAGATGGTCTGGGATCTACATTCGCATCCTTTGCAAATGAGCCAAGACCAATATCAACTCAGTAGGAATGGAAGAAGGAAGTAGGAAGGAACTACAGATGTGTAGTGAAGGAACTGCAAATGCTGGTTTACACCAAAAATATAACAAAATGCTGGAGTAACTTAGCGGGACAGACAGCAGAACTCTGGATAGAAGGAATGGGTGATGTTTCGAGTTGAGACCCTCCTTCAGACTGAAGTTAGTTTGAAATGTCTAACAAAGAAGCAGCAGCACATGCATAAATTTTCTACACAATATTTTTGCAACCCTTGCTCATTGGAAGCAAATTCTAGAAAGTCATTTGCAATGTTTGAATTAGAACCAGGAAAACCAGTTCAGTTAGGGTGCTTTAGATAAACACATCTGCTGTCATGGCAACATGCACAATTGTCTTATGAGCTCAGAGGTCAAAGGGTAAAGGTTAGATGGATTGCCTTGCAAAATTAAAGGATTGGATGAAAGACGTATATGGTCCAGCATTCAGCACGCATGCTAAAATAACACACCCAAGCATAAACTGATCAATGTGGGCTTTTTTACAGCTTAAAAGAGATCTCATTGATGCTCAGAAGATGCCTGCACTTCACTGACCTATTGGGACCAGAGTAGTTCAATATTTATGCAGTGAAAACGAGAGTTGTCAAGAGAAACAACAAATCAGACATGCAATATACAAGAAAGGGAAAACAATACTGGGTCTCACGGTGGAACACTGTAGTTAAAGCCTGCAGTGTGTTGATTTGCCAAGATTTGCATGTAGACCACAAAGGGTGGTGGGTGTATGGAACAAGTTGCCAGAGGAGGTAGATGAGTCAAGTACTATCGCACAGTTTAAGAAATATTTAGACAGATACATAGTTAGGACAGGTTTAGAGGGATATGGGCCAAACTCAGACATGTAGGTCATGTGGCTAGGGCATGTTGGCTGGTGTGGTCAAGTTGGGCCAAAGGGCTTGTTTCCATGCTGTATGACTCTATGACTCTAATTGTAATTGAGGCCGGGTTTCAGACAGGCATCATTAGAAAGAGGGGACATTACATTGAAATACTGAGGAGACACAAGGAACTGAAGATGCTGGTTTACAAAAAAAGACACAAAATGCTGGAGTAACTTAGCAGCTCAGCAGCATCTCTGGAGAACATGATTAGGTGATGCTTCTGGTTGGGAAACTTCTTAAGACTTAAGTTTTCTTTTGGTCCTTATCATGCATGGAACATCTCTTTTAAAAAGCCAGTATTTTCCTCTCTTACCGCAAAGATGTGCCGATTGGTAGGTTAGTTAGTTGGCCATTGCAAATTAACCCAGGAGTTGAACCTGAGTGTTTAGCTCAGTTTAGTTTAGTAATTCAGCGAGTCAGACACCTTCTCTGGATGACATGGGAATGTAAGCAAAGAATTACAATGTGACTGGTATTCATTCATTCATTCATTCATACATTCATTCATTCATTCGCTCACTCACATGGCAAGACCAATTGGGGCTGCAGGATGAAAGCTGGAAGAGAGGTGGGGTGGGAGGGAAGGGGAACAATAGACAATAGACAATAGGTGCAGGAGTAGGTCATTCAGCCCTTCGAGCCAGCACAGCCATTCAATGTGATCATGGCTGATCATCCACAATCACTACCCCGTTCCTGCCTTCTCCCCATATCCCCTGACTCCGCTATCTTTAAGAGCCCTATCTAGCTCTCTCTTGAAGGTATCCAGAGAACCTGCCTCCACCGCCCCCTGAGGCAGAGAATGCCACAGACTCACAACTCTCTGTGTGAAAAAATGTTTCCTGATCTCCATTCTAAATGGTTTACCCCTTATTCTTAAATTGTGGCCCCTGGTTCTGGACTCCCCCAACATCGGAAACATGTTTCCTGCCTCTAGCGTGTCCAAACCCTCAATAATCTTACATGTTTCAATAAGATCCCCTCTCCTCCTAAATTCCAGAGTATACAAGCCCAGCCACTCCATTCTCTCAGCATATGACAGTCCCGCCATCCTGGGAATTATCCTCGTAAACCTACGCTGCACTCCCACAAAGCCTGTCAAGTGATAGGTGGATGCAAGAAAGAGTTCCTTGATCAGCAGATGGGTGGAAAAAGACCAGATGAAAAGGATGTCCGATGAGGAGAAAAGCAGTGAAATTTAAAGCCATAGGAAGAGATATAGGAGGAAAGGGATACGGAACGGGGAGTGGGTGAGGAAAAGGGATCCAGGGTAGTGGGAGAAATGTATGTGCACTATGATGGGGGAGGGGGACACAGGATGGAGAAGGGAATGGGAAAGAAAGGTGGGGGTGTGTTACATAACATTGAAGAACTCAGTGTTCATAGCATTAGGGTTTCAACAACCCAACGAAATAGAAGGGTTTCGGCCTGAAACGTTGCCTGTCTCCTTCGCTCCACAGATGCTGCTGCACCCGCTGAGTTTCTCCAGCACTTTGTGTACCCACAACAAAATAGAGATTAAGAGAAGGAGTCGATTATAGTTGAAGTTGAAATACTTCGACTAGGTTTTAAATAAATGAAAGCATTTTTCATTTTAAAATTCATTGAGTTCTGAAGTAATTAGTCTAAGGTAGTCAGATGAATTAAATTTAGGGAAAAGGATGTTAAAGTTTTATTTACTGTACTTCCTATCAAACAAGACGTCTACAGAACAATACATAGAAAAAGAGAAACTCATGTTAAATCAATAACTGTGTGCCGAGTGCCACTGCAATAGTGAGGGTGAAGGCTTGGGGATACAGCTAACAGCAAGTTCTGAACTTTAAGATTTAATTACATAAATGCGAACATCAGAAGCCAGCGTCTATTTCAATTGGGCAAATAAGGTGAGCACCAACAAGTTGATTGTTATTGGAATCATAAATTCTAGGCTTGTATCTTGGTTGAATGTTGGCTTCTCCTTACCTTCTTCCTATTTTCCATTACCCCGACTGTCATTTCTATATTTAATTTTTGATATAAGGCAGTTTAGTCAGAGGGTTACATCAGGAGTAGTGAATCTATTTCGTCCTCTTCATCTCCCTCTCCCTCCTCCACCACAGGGACAATTTACAGAAGCCAATTACCCAACAAACCAGCAGGTCCTTGTAATATGGGAGGAAACCGGAGCACCAGGAGAAAGCCCACGCGTTCACAGGGAAAACGTGCAAACTCTGTACGGGCAGCAACTGTAGTCAGGATCGAACCTGGGTGTCTGGCGCTGCGAGGCAGCAACTCTACCGCTGCACCACCATGCCGTCCCTTTGTGCTAATAAGTAGAAACAAACAGCAGCAAACAGCTGGTTTGTACCAAAGATAGACACAAAGTGCTGGAATAACTCAGCAGGTCAGGCAGCATCTGTGGAGAAAAAGGATGGGTGACGTTTTAGGCCAGGACCCATCTTCAGACTGAAAGTTGGGGAGGGGTGGGGGGATGGGCAGTCCAACGTACATGGGACAGGCCCTTCAAGGTATGAAAGATAGACCACAGGGATTCTCTGGACCTCCCATATTAATTCAAATGGAAGATTGACAGAATATTTTGAGGAATAGTTCAAATGCCTGCTTCTAATTCTTAATGTTATTTCCCTTGAGTTCAGCCAGAGCTACGTTTAACCAGTGACCAAATGCTGATAAATGATTTGTAACTACCTGTTTCCCCTTACGGTTCATTGGACTACCCCTATCAAGTTTACATTCTTTACACAGAGAGTGGTGAGTCTCTGGAATTCTCTGCCACAGAAGGTCGTTGAGGCCAGTTCATTGGCTATATTCACGAGGGAGTTGGATGTGGCTCTTGTGGCTAAAGGGATCAGGGGGTATGGAGAGAAGGCAGGTGGGGACGCGGGGCTGAAGAACGCCAGCGGAGCAGCGGGGCCGGAGAAAGCCGGCGGATCCGCGGGGCTGGAGACGATATTGATCGGAATGAGGTCAGCAATGAACACGGAATCAAAATAGCTGTTATAACTTGCCAAGAACCAAGAACCAGGTACGGGATACTGAGTTGGATGATCAGCCATGATCATATTGAATGGCGGTGCAGGCTCGAAGGGCCGAATGGCCTATTCCTGCACCTATTTTTCTATGTTTCTATGATTCTAAGTTTAAATCATGGACGAAGATGCGGAAAAGACTCATGAGGTCAGGAAAGAGATAACGGGAGAGGAGACAGAGAGAATGGTTCTTATTGATAATATCTGTACACGGCAAATGGATGGACCGTAATCATGTATTGCTGACTGATTAGCACGCAACAAAAGCTTTTCACTGTACCTCGGTACACTTGATGATAAACTAAACTGAACTGTTCTCTCTTGAGTACTTAGTCTTTTTAGCTTGGTTTATTGGCACGTGTACTGAGGTACAGTGAGCTTCAGGCTTAAAGCTTTAGTTGCTTGCTAAGCAGACAGTGGAAAGACTAATAATAATTACCATCCAGTCGTGTGCTTTATACAGATACATGGTGATGGGTGTAAGAAAGAACTGCAGATGCTGGTTGCAATCATAGGTAGACACTAAATGCTGGAGTAACTCAGCGGGTGAGGCAGCAGTCATCAGTCGAAGAAGGGTCTTGACCCGAAACATTGCCCATTCCTTCTCTCCAGAGATGCTGCCTCACCCGCTGCCTCATCCAGCATTTTGTGTCTACCTACATGGTGAAGGGAATAACCGAAGATAGACACAAAAAGCTGGAGTAACTCAACGGGACAGGCGGCGAGCATCTCTGGAGAGAAGGAATGGGTGACATTTCGGGTCGAGACCCTTCTTCAGACTGGTTAGGGATAAGGGAAATTAAAAATATAGACGGTGATGTGATAAAGGATAATGAATGAAAGATATGCAAAAAAGTAACGATGGTAAGATAAAGCCCAGTAAATTCCGATTAAAGATATCCCGAGGGTCTCCAATGAGGTACATAGTAGCTCAGGACCGCTCTCTAGTTGTTGATAGGATGGTTCAGTTGCCTGATAACAGCTGGGAACAAATTTCCACTTGTTTTCTTTTACATTTTTAGATCAGATTTCTAGCACTTTGCTGCATTTCAATTTGAACTAACGAGGCTTTGAACGGAAAGGTGTTGGAGACACTCTTCTGTAATAAGCATCTGCAGAGGTTGAAGCTTCTTTCCAGCTTCCTGAACTGTGATAAAACGTCATTACAGGAAGCAAGAAGAGCTTTTAAAAAGAACAAGCAACATTTGTTGGACGGCACATTAGTGCAGCGGTAGAGTTGCTGCCTTACAGCGCCAGAGACCCGGGTTGGATCCGGACTACGGGTGCTGTCTGTACCGAGTTTATACGTTCTCCCCCGTAACCTCGTGGGTTTTCTCCGGGTGCTCCGGTTTCCTCCCACAGTCCAAAGACATGCATATTGTAGGTTAATTGTCCCTGGTGTGTAGGATGATGTCAGTGTGCGGGGATCGCCGGTCCGCATGGACTCGGTGGGCTGAAGGGCCTGTTACCGTGCTGCATCTCGAACCTGAAGTAACCTAAACTAGATTTGGCATTTGTCCATGAATCGTGATCTGGAAACTGAATGAGTCAGACCCAGCTCCAATCAAGAACAGAAATACTGGAAGAACTCAACCAGTCAACCAGCATCTGTGGAAGGTGAACCAGTCAGCTGAGGAAGGTTCTCTGACCCGAAACATTGACAGGGTTCTCTTTCCACATATGCTGCCTGAGTGGCTGAGATCTTCCAGCATTTCTGGTTCCGACTCAGATTCCAGCATCCGTAGTTTGACTTATCCTCCAGCTCCATTCACCATAATCCAGACAAACTGGTGGCAAGGAAAGAACATCCAATTCACAAAACCTGGTGTTAATTTCACTGTCAAAAATATCAGCAACTTCTAAAGAGACTCCGGAAGGTTTCCAGGATGCAGCAAGTCTGAAAACTTTGCAATTCAATTTTCTTCCTCCCAAACAACACTCTTTTGAATCAAATATGGGTTGAAATCGCGCTGTGCCAATTAGTAATGAATGTGTTAACATGCTGGTATCAAATTCCTCTGTCTGTTATCTTAATGAGGCGTTAAACCAAATGGGTTGTACCAACTCTTAAGGTGGTGTACGAAGGAAGATGGACAAGTTGGGGTGCTCTTTGCTAATAACACAGCGTGAGTTCACTACTCTCCGGTTCCCACAGAAGGCAGTTTTCTCAGTGGAACTCTCTCTTTCCTTTAATCTTGAGAGTTTATGTTGCAGAGCCTGAGCCTGATTCATCCCTTCCGAAATGGAAGTGATAGTGCGAGTGCTAAACACATGTCTCCTTGTTGATCAGAAGAAATATAAACATACTGCAGAAATTTCCTCTGGGATTCTCCCGTTCAGCTGCCATGTCTTTGGCAGAGGGTTGGCCGAAATCCCGGGGGGATTTTAACCCCTTTCTGCATCAGCATAGCTGAATATCAAGAAGGTAGTATGATAGGAGGCTTCGAGTCTGGCTTGGTCAAAATCTCCAGGGAAAGACGGGATTTTAACTCTTTCTAACTCAGTGGAGACAAACACAGGTGCAGGAATGCAAAGGTGCCTCTTTCTCTAGCTGGGCTGAAAGCTTTGGGACTTCAATGAAACCAAAGACACTCTAATGGAAGACGAACGCAAGGGAGGCTGAAATGCTAGTTCTCAAAGACAATCAATTGGAAAGCAAATAAAACTTTAGACACTGGGATCTGAAACTCAAACAGAAATAATGTAATGATACAAGCAGTCTTCAGCCAGAATGAACGATCTTTGACCAGAAACATTTATTGTTTTCTCTTTCCACAGATGCTGTCTGATCAGCCGAGCTCTTCCAGCATTTACGGCTATGTTTCACCGCACCTTGGTATTTCGTCGACGTACACGAGAAATGACGCCTGCCTGGGAAATATAGAAAGAATGCCACAAAATCAGAGCTGAAGCGCCGAGGGGCAAGGAAGAAAGAAATGCAAGCAGCTCAATGGATTCTATGACCAGCATCTGCAGTTCCTTGATAGAAACGAAAAGCTGGAGTAACTCAGCGGCTCCGACTGCATCAATGGAGAAAAGGAATAGGTGACGTTTCGGGTCGAGACCCTTCTCCAGACTGCATTTCTTTCCTACACAAAGGATGTTGAATCACAGTCTTAACATAAGGAGAGGACCATTCAGAGAAGAAATGGGCAGTAATTTGTTTTAGTTTAGTTTAGTATATGTTATTATTGCCACGTGTACTGAGGTACAGTGAAAAACGTTGCCACCCAAAGGATAGTGAAACTTTGAAATTCACTGATAGACCAGAGAGATGTGGGGGAGTCTTAAACAGGATCTCGACCCGAAACGTCACCTATTCCATTTTCTCCAGAGATGCTGTCTGACCCGCTGAATGACTCCAGCTTTTTGTGTCTATCTTCGGTTGAAACCAGCATCTGCTGTTCCTTCCTACGCAAATTGTCATTGCTTCACTTATTGGTGCCAGAAATCAATTGATTTGTTATTTATTCATGGAATCAAGGAATGTGGGATGAATATAGAAAAATTGAGATAACTTAGGAGATTGGCCACAAAGTTATTGAATGGTGGAGCAAGCATGGACCTGTTTGCACAACAGGCTACCAGTGGCACAGAGGTAGACTTGGAGGAGTACACATCCACTGTGCTCTCCTACATCAACTGCTGCGTGGAGAATGTCACAGTGGACAAGCAAATAAAGATGTTCCCAAACCGGAAACCGTGGATGAACAAGTAGGTTCAGAATCTGCTAAGGGCACACAAGATTGCCTTTAAATCCAGGGACACTTCTGCCTACAGTGCTGCCAGGTCAAACCTGAACAAAGGCATAAAAAGGCGAAAGACATCCACAGGCAAAGGGTGGAAGACCACTTCAACACCGCGGACACCAGAAGCATGTGGCAGGGTGTCAGGGACATCACTGACTACAAGGGCAGCCCCGCCTGCCCCCACAGTGATATCACACTGGCCAATGAATTAAACACTTTCTTTGCCCGCTTCAAAACTGGCAGCACCACCAGGAGAGGAATAACCCCGACCATGGCGGAGGGACAGGCCTTAACACTGAGCACACAGGAGGTACAGTGCGCTCTGCGTAGGATCAATCCACGCAAGGCTGCAGGCCCGGATGGAGTCCAGGGTAGGGTACTAAAGGACTGTGCTGTACAGCTGGTGGAGGTATTTACGAGGATCTTCAACCTGTCTCTATCTCTGGCAGTCTCTATCTCCCCATGTGCCTGAAGACAGCTACTATAGTGCCGGTGCCGAAAAAGTCTAAAGTCACCAACCTGAATGACTACCGCCCGGTTGCCCTAACTCCAATACCAATGAAGTGCTTTGAAAGGCTGGTCCTCTCCCACATCAAATCCAGCATCCCTGCATCATTGGACTCTCATCAATTTGCATACAGGGCAAATAGATCCACAGAGGATGCCATCTCTGTGGCTCTTCACACTGTCCTGACCCACCTGGAAAGACAGGACACGTACATGAGGATGCTCTTCATTGACTATAGCTCTGCCTTCAATACGGTCATCCCCCCACGACTGTGTCCCTGCATTCGACAACAACACCATTGTCAAGTTTGCAGACGATACAACGGTGATCGGGCTGATCACCAACGATGATGAAACAAACTATAGAGCGGAGGTGCAGAACCTGGCCGACTGGTGCTCACTGGACAACTTGTCGCTAAACACCTCCAAGACCAAGGAGCTGATTATCGACTTCAGGAGGTCACAGAATGGGGAATACGCCCCAATCTCCATCTATGGGGACAGTGTGGAGAGAGTGTCCAGCTTCAAGTTTCTGGGCACTCACATCTCAGAGGACCTCACATGGTCCACCAACACTGCTGCGCTGGTCAAAAAGGCACAGCAATGACTGTTCTTCCTAAGAACATTGAAACGGACTGGTCTGCCCCAACAGCTGCTGACGACCATCTACCGCTGCACGACAGAGAGTATACTAACGTATGGCATCTCTGTGTGGTATCTCAGCTGCACGGAGGCGGAGAGGAGAGCTCTTCAGCGCATCGTACACAGAGCACAACAGATTATTGGGACACCCTACCAGCCTTGGAGGGCATCTGCCACACACGGTGCCTCAGGAAGGCCGTCAGCATCCATAAAGACTCCTCTCACCCTTGTAATGGACTGTTCGAACTACTCCCTTCCGGCAGACGTTACAAGGCCTTCTACGCCCGCACCTCTAGACTCAGGAACAGCTTCATTCCCAGAGTTATAGCGGCTCTGAACCGGCCCTGCTGAGTGCCCCCCACCCCCATGGACTGTCTCCCCCAGCCTCGCACTTTAGTCTGTTCTAATGTTCGTTGTTACAAACATTGTTCTCGGGGTATCTAAATCTAAATTTTATTTGTCGATTAGGTTATGACATCGGATGGAAGTTGCAAACCAAATTTCGTTGCACTTATGTGTAATGACAATAAAATATATTATTGTTATTATTATTATATTATTATTATGAAAGGATGCATGCTCTACTCCTGTCACCAAAATTAAGTTGATATTTAATGAAAGCACCCACATTGAAAAGCTTCTTCCTAGCTCAAGTGTTGCCAATGTAAGGTTTAGGTTTAATATTGTCGTGTGTACAAGCAACAGCGACTCGCATTCATTTACTTAGGTGCAGTGACAAACTTTGTTTGCATGCTATCCAAACAGATTAGATAATACAATCTGCCAAATATAATCAAGCCAAACTCAACTATAATAAGTAGTGAAAACGGAAAGAATAGGTACACAGAATATAGTTGTCAGCATTGTAGCACACAAGTTATAGTGTTATAGAGTCTTAAAACGTGGAAGCTGCCCTTTGGCCCAACTTGCCCATACCAGCCAACGTCCCATCTACGCTAGTCCCACTTGCCTGCATTTGCCCCCATATCCCTCTAAACCTGGCCTATTCATGTACCTCTTAAATGTTGCAATAGTACCTCCCTCAACTACCTCCTCTGGCAGCTCGTTCCATAAATCTACCATCCTTTGCGTGAAAAGGTTACCTCTCAGTTTCCTATTAAATGTTTCCCCTCTCATCTTAAACCTATGTCCTCTAGTTCTTGATTTCCCTACTCTGGACAAGAGACTCTGTGTGTCTAACCTCCACTGCTAGACACACAGATCTACTGCTCTCATGATTTGTACACTGCTATAAAATCACCTCTCATCCTCCTGCGCCACAAGGTATAGAGTCCTACCTAACCTGCTCAACCTTTCCCTGTAGTTCAGGCCCTCCGGTCATGGCAACATCCTCGTAAATCCTCTCTGCACCCTTGCCAGCTAGAGTCTGGGGACAAAAGTCCAATGTCTGCCATTGCTGGTCGGCAATTGTTCTCGGCTTCTTCGGTAACAAGAATCCGTCTGAAGACAAAGCCTTTCTTTCGTTATTCTGAACGCACGTGCGTTTACCGTAGAGTCACATGCTGCATTCACCATATGCAGGAGATGTGTCACAGCATCACTGTTTCTGCAGAAAAGTCAGTGCCTGCTGTAAATTCATCAACGGAACAACAGGCCTCTGTGGCACAACGCCAAAACCTCTCGTAGATTAGAAACTGCCGTTTTCAAAAAATGCTGTCATTTGCAAATGACTCATTGTGGTTTTAATAGGAGGGCCATCACACAATCCACGTCTGGTGGCCTGAAGCTGTTCGTGAAGACGATAGAGGTTTTAGTATTACAACCACTGGGAGACTAATCACATTTATTATTTTGTCTTTATGATGAGTCTTAAATGAGCTGTATGTTTTATTTCTATTTAATGAAATATAAATCAACCTTCTCTCGTTCACTTAAAAAAAAAACCCAGCCTGACTTATTAATGATAATTGACCACAGGATGTAGTCAGTCTCACGTCACACCAACTGCATCCCTCTCCCCGCCTTCCAATGCTGCCTCCCCACCGTGTACATGAAGCCACAGACAAGCGGACCACATATGTGTCTGGTATTGCCCAGGTCTGAGGCATCTGGCTGCAGGAGTTTAGTTTGGGTTAGTTTAGGTTAGTTTAGTTTAGTTTAGTTTAGAGATACAGAGTGGAAACAGGCCCTACTGCCCACCAAGTCCACACCGACCAACGATCTCCGCACATGAACGCTATCCGACACGCAAAGTACATTGGGACAAATTACATTTATACCAAGTCTTTGGAGTTTGGGAAGAAGCAGAAGATCTCGGAGAAAACCCACGCAGGTCACGGGGGGAACGTACAAACTCCTCACAGACAAGTGCCCGTAGTCGGAATCGAACCCGGGTCTTGAGCGGTGTGAGGCAGCAACTCCACCGCTGTGCACCGTGCTGAATGGCAGAGAATAGGATGGGCTGGTGGGCAGGGGGGTTAAGGGGTCACCCGCATGCAAAGTTACGCCTTGCTTGGATATTTTTATATTTTAAATAAGAAACTCTTTTCGTATTGTAAACTAATATGGTTTTTTTTTCGATAGCAGGATTGTAAATGGATAAAATTGCAGTTTTCAAGGAGTGCCACTTTCAAACAGACAGCATTTGAAAAGGTCACAATGAATTAGATAAAAGTGTTTCAGCATAATGTTCTGTTAACATAGAAAACACTGCATTGAAAAGGTATCACTATAATAATTTGGAAAGATCACTGCTTGCTCAAAATATATTACTGACACATAAAATACCTTCTCCCATTAACGGCTAAATGAACACCATTTATGAGTCCCGGCTCATTCTAAGTGTTATGTTTTTCTTCCCATTTTCCTCTGGAACGGTTTGAAAAGGAAGGGGAGTCAAATGTCCGATGTAGTTTGAAAAGTCAGAAATCTCTAATGGTATAAATATCCGTCCTCACTCCTCCCTCAAAAAAGAACGGGCTCTCATAAGTTCATGTCATAGGAGCAGAATTAAGCCATTTGGCCCATCAAGTAGTGAAGATGGTGGTGAAAAATTGCAGCAGTATTTTGAATTCCTCAACCATTAAATTCATCGACCATTACATTCCATCGATCATTCCTCTGCCTGCCTGGCCAATCGATAGCCACGGTTGCCCAGCCGGATGCAACTAAATTTAAAGTGGCACTTTCTTCCCAATAACCCTCTCTGGCTAAACCCCTCCCTTCACCACCTCCAGTTTAAATTCCAGTTGGAATATTTTGGAGGACCAAGTAACCAAGAACCAAGAACCAAGAATGGTTGATGGAATTTAATACAGAGAAATGTGAGGTATTGCATTTTGGGAAGTTTAACTTGGGTCGGACTTACACAGTAAATGGTGGAGCTCTGGGGAGTGTTGTAGAGCAGAGGGATCTAGGAGTGCAGGTGCATGGTTCCTTGAAGGTGGAGTTACAGGTAGATCAAGTGGTCAAAAAGGCTTTGGCCTTCATCAGTCAGAGTATTGAGCATAGAATGGGAGGACATGTTGCAGTTGTATAAGACTTTGGTGATGCCGCATTTCTGGATCTGGATATAGTATGCTGAAAACCTCTAAGGTAAAGCATCACTCAGCATTTAGAATATTGTGTTCAGTTCTGGGCACCATGTTATAGGAAAGATGTTGTCAAACTGGAAAGGGTACAGAGAAGATTTACGAGATTGTTACCAGGACTCGAGGGTCTGAGCTTTCGAGAGAGTTTGAGCAGGCTGGGTCTCTATTCCTTGCAGCGCAGGAGGATGATGGGTGATCTTATAAAGGTGTATAAAATCATGAGAGGAATAGATCGGGTAGATGCACAAAGTCTCTTGCCCAGAGTAGGGGAATCGAAGACCAGAGGTTTAAGGTGAAGGGGTAAAGATTTAATAGGAATCTGAGGGATATCTTTCTCACACAAAGGGTGATGAGTGCATGGAACAAGCTGCCAGAGGAGGTAGTTGAGGCAGGGACTATCTCAAAGTTTAAGAAACATTTAGACAGGCACATGGATAGGACAGGTTTGGAGGGATATGGACCAAACGCGGGCAGGTAGGATTAGTGTAGCTGGGACATTGTTGGCCGGTTTGGGAAAGTTAGGCCAAAGGGCCTGTTTCCACATTGTATCACTCTATCACTATGACTCTAAGTCTACTCGGCCATTCAATCATGGCTGATCTATCTCTCCCTCTTAACCCCATTCTCATGCATTTTATCCATAACCCATGACCCTTCACAACCCTGACAGTCCATTGAAGTTAGCCAGCCAGTAACCTCCCATAGCTCAGTCACCTAATCTCAATTGACTATATAAGGCATTAGACAAATTCTTACACATTGGTTTCAAGGAGCATGTCTCTTGGAAGTACTTCCTTTAAGCCCTGATGCTCGAGGAACAGTGGTTCAGCTATTCTTCCAGTTGGCTATGGGGTGAAAGAGTTAAATGTTGTGAGCTTAAAACCATGTGCCCTGTGTACATCTGACCTATTTCTATAACGGGAGGTACCTCAGAAGTAGGATACAATCCAAACTTGGTGAGATTCAGGCCTTCATGATTTGACCAGATTTAGCAGTTCACGGCTTTATTGTGGGATATACTGATTCACAAGAACGCAAGAAAATGGAAGTAGGAGTCCATCTGGCTCCTCAACCCTATCCCATCATTCAATCTCCCAAAGGCCTTAATACCTCTTCTATGCCAATTCTACCTATCCCTCAATCCACTGATCTTTCATTAATTCATGTATTTCCTCGTTAAATACCTTTAGAGGTCTAGTCTCAAAAACCTTCAGGGGTAGAGAATTGGAGAAATCCCCTTCACGATAGAAACATTCTATACACCTTGTGTAGTTTTCAAAACCTGACCCTTGTTTTTTTTCCCCCCCTTATTCCCATGAGTGGAAGCATCTCAACATCTATCTTATGTGTTTCAAAGATGCACCATAGAAAGCGTACAGTCGGGTTGCATCACGACTTGGTTTGGGAACACATTTGCCCAAGACCATGAGAAATTGCAGAGAGTTGTGAATGTAGCCCAATCCATCGCACAGACCAGACTACCCTCCATCTAAACTTCATGTTGCCTTGGAGGAGTAACGAACAGAATCAAAGACCTGTCCCAACCCGGTCATCCCTTCTTCTTCCTGCTCCCTTCTGGCGGAAGGTATAGAATTAATAATTCTTGATTAATGTTATTAATTCTTAATTGTGCCAGAGGACATGCCACTGAGAATAAAGGGGTGGGGGGGGGGGGGGGGGGGTGGGAGTGCTGGCTGAGGCTGAGGCTCTATAAGGCGCTGGTCAGGCCACATTTGGAGTACTGTGAGCAAATTTGGACCCCTTATCTGAGGCAGGAAGTGCTGGCTCTGGAGAGGGTGCAGAGGAGGTTCACAAGAATGATTCCAGGAATGAGTGGGTTAACATATGATCAGCATTTCACAACACTGGGCCTCTACTCGCTGGAGTTTAGAAGGTTGAGGGGGACCTCATTGAAACTTATAGAATATTGAAAGGCACAGATAGAGTGGATGGGGAAAGGATGTTTCCACTGGTGGGAGAGTCTAGGACCAGAGGTCATAGCCTCAGAATTAAACGGCGCTCTTTTAGAAAGGCGGTGAGGAGATATTTCTTTAGTCAGCAGGTAGTTAATCTGTGGGACATTGCCACAGAGGGCTGTGGAGGCCAAGTGAGTGTATTTTGTAAGGCAGAGATGGTCAAATTCTTGAGTAGAATGGGTGTCAAGGGTTATGAGAAGAAGGCAGGAAGATGGGATTAGGAGGCAGAGATCAGCCATGATTGAATGGCGGAGTGGACTCGATGGGCCGAATGGCCTAATTCTACTCCTATAACTTGTGAACTTGTGAACCCCTGTGAGGGGGGTGGGGTGGGGTGGTGTAAGAACAAAGGTGGATCCGGAGTGGGGGACCGCCGTGAGTGGGGGGGGGGGGGGGGGGGAGGTAGTGGTTGGGGTGGGGTGTGATGGGGGGGAGGATGTGGGGGAGTGGGGGTGAACAAAGGAGGACCTCGTGTGGGATACTTTGTAACTTTGTCAGCTAAGTAACTATGTGGCGACTCTTTGCCATAACTTGCAGGGTATGCTGAACAAAGAATATCACTGTAACTTGTCACATGTGACAATAGAGTATTCCTTCATTCCTTCCTTCATTCATTCACTCATTCATTCATTCATTCATTCATTCATTCATTCATTCATAGTTAGGGTGTCAGGGGTCATGGGGAGAAGGCAGGAGAATGGGGTTAAGAGGTAAAGGTAGCACAGCCACAATTGAATGGTGAAGTCGACTTGATGGGCCAAATGGCCTAATTCTGCCCCTACATAGAAACATAGAGAAACATAGAAATTAGGTGCAGGAGTAGGCCATTCGGCCCTCCGAGCCTGCACCGCCATTCAATATGATCATGGCTGATCATCCAACTCAATATCCCGTACCTGCCTTCTCTCCATACCCTCTGATCCCTTTAGCCACAAGGGCCACATCTAACTCCCTCTTAAATATAGCCAATGAACTGGCCTCAACTACCCTCTGTGGCAGAGAGTTCCAGAGACTCACCACTCTATGTGTGAAAAAAGTCTTTCTCATCTCGGTCTTAAAGGATTTCCCCCTTATCCTTAAGCTGTGACCCCTTGTCCTGGACTTCCCCAACATCGGGAACAATCTTCCTGCATCTGGCCTGTCCAACCCCTTAAGAATTTTGTAAGTTTCTATAAGATCCCCTCTCAATCTCCTAAATTCCACAGAGTATAAACCGAGTCTATCCAGTCTTTCTTCATAAGACAGTCCTGACATCCCAGGAATCAGTCTGGTGAACCTTCTCTGTACTCCCTCTATGGCAATAATGTCCTTCCTCAGATTTGGAGACCAAAACTGTACGCAATACTCCAGGTGTGGTCTAACCAAGACCCTGTACAACTGAAGTAGAACCTCCCTGCTCCTATACTCAAGAACTTATAGAACTTATAAACTTATGAATAACATTACCATGCTCCATTCTTGGGCTTTTCCTTCACACTGATGTGTACAGCCATTCAAGAGAAATTAAACCTAATTAACCACACTGAAAACTTTTTTTTTTTGCATAACTGCTTTTCGGGGAATTTTTTTGACACTAGACCAGACAGTTCTGTGAATGTTGTAGACATCTGTTCTCACACATTTCTTTTCTTATCTGGCCAATCTGCAATGGTTATTGACCTCAAATTAGGCCAGCAGCTCCTCACAGCACTCCTTAAGTCGCGCTGGAATTTATTGCAAATATATACAAATTCCAAACGCTAAAGGGCCTGTCCCACCAGCATGCAAATCTATGCGATGAGCGTGACCTAACGTGGTCGCTTGAGCCGTCCGGCGTCGCGGGGCCTGTCCCACTTCGATCGCCGGAGCCGTGCGGAATTGTGCGGAGTTCGTCCCGACATCGCGTGGGGCTCCGAAAAACTGACTATGTTCAAAAATTCCGCGCGGCAACGGCTTGTCGGCTCGCAGTCGCCTCGACGCATTACACACCGCCTCCGTGACCCTCTCTGTAGGTGCCTCCGTGACCGTCTGTGTGTGTGGCTCCGTGGCCCTCTCTGTGTGTGTGTGCCTCTGTGCCCCTCTCTGTGTGTCCCTCTCTGTCCTGGCGAATTTACCTTCAGACTTCGCTCCAAGTTCAACTCACTTCGCGCCGTGTTGCACCACTCACCCGCCCTCCGCACGGCCCTCGCTGCCGGTTTGGTCACGCTTGCCGCATGCAGGCGCATGCTGGTGGGAACGGCCCTGTACAGGGGATCACCCGACCTCCGTGTGGCCCCCGCTGACGGTTTGGTCGTGCTCATCGCATGGAGTCGGATGCTAGTAGGACAGGCCCTTAAGGCAAACATTATTCTGCCTTCTTCACGACAAAGGACAGGCCACTGAGTGGAGGTCGGCTGCACCTGACGGCACTCGGCCTATACTTACTTGAGTTTAGGAGAATAAAGAACCTGACCCACCTACGCGATTTTTTCGGCGACTTGCTGGCACCCGTCACAGTCGCAGCAGGTCGCGAAAATGCTCAAAATGTTGAAAATCCAGCGGCGACCAGAAAAAGGTACGGCTCTTTGAGCGACTTCTCACAACCATACTACAACATGTCGCGGGGTGACGCCTGTATGGCCGTGAGTAGTCGCCCAAAGTGTCCTAGCTTATTCTAGTCGCCGCTGGATTTTCAACGTTTCTAAAATGTTTGGCGACCTGCTGCTACTATGATGGGTGCCGGCAGTCGCCGAAAAAAATCACACAACAGGGACAGGACAGGCCCTTAAGGGGGGACCTCATTGAAACGTACAGAATAGTGAAAGGCTTGGATAGAGTGGATGTGGAGAGGATGTTTCCACTAGTGGGAGAGTTTAGGACTTGAGGACATAGCCTTAGAATTAAAGGACGTTCTTTTAGGAAGGAGATGAGGAGGAATTTCTTTAGTCAGAGGAAGCGGGGGAACACCAAGAATGAAGAGGAACAAACATGACTCCAATGAGTACTTTTCATAAATCCATTAGTGATAGACCGAATGGCCTAATTCTGATCCTATCAAGTCTACTCTGCCATTCAATCAAGGCTGATCTATCTCTCCCTCCAAACCCCGTTCTCCCGCCCTCTCCCCATAACCTCTGACACCCGTACTAATAAAGAATCTATCTATCTCTGCCTTAAAAATATCCACTGACTTGGCCTCCACGGCCTTCTGTGGCAGCCTTTTGTAACTTTGTCAGTGCCAGCAACGTGGTGGCTCTTTGTGTACCTTGTGCATTGTATGAAAAAGCCAAGAACTTCACTGCACCTAGGTACACGTGGTAATGAAGTAGCACTGAATCATTGACTCATTGAACTGAAACCTGAATCTGCTGAATCAGCAAAGCTGAACGATCGAGCCATTACTCAGTCGCTCCCAGAGAAGCGTGACCCAGGTTTATTGAGAACCAGCCGCATGTCCGGGAAGAATTGTATGATAGTTGCCGGTGCACCAGTCACTCAGCTCCTGGGTGGATATATGTAAGGTAGAGATAGATAGATTCTTGATTAGTACAGGTGTCGGAGGTTGTGGGGAGATGGCAGGGGAATGGAGTTAGGACGAAGAGATAGATCAGCCATGATTTGAATGACAGGAGTAGACTTGATGGGCTGAATGGCCTAATTCTACACCTATCACTTATGACTTTATTGCTGAACTCTTTGTGAGGTCCAATGATGCAGCCCCATGATGCCAAACATCCCCACATCAAGGAGATCCGACAATATCTCGGTGATTTCTTTGATTCCTGGTTCTGTGGATCCGAGTGGCAAAGTTACCATTCCAATGTCCAATTGCAGTGGGGTGGCATGATGGCTCAACAGTATAGTTGCTGCCTTACAGCGTCAGAGACATGGGTTCGATCCTGCCTACATGTGCTTGTCTCTAGGGAGTTTGTACGTTCTCCCCATGACCTGTGGGGGTTTTCTACGAGGTCTTCGATTGCCCTGCATGTTGCAAAGACGTGCGGGTTTGTAGGTTAATTGGCTCGGTGTAAATGTAAAATTGCCCCCAGAGTGTGAAGGGACAGCGTGTTAATGTGCGGGGATCGCTGGTCGGCGCAGACTCGGTGGGCCGCAGGGCCTGTTTCCGCTCTGCATCTCTAAACTAAACGAAACACCATGAACAATTGTGGGGAGGAAACCGAAGATCTCGGAGAAAAATCACGCAGGTCACGGGGAGAACATACAAACTCCGTACAGACAGCACCCACAGTCAGGATCGAACCCTGGTATTTGCCTCTGTAAGCGCTGTATGGCAGCATCTCTACGGCTGCGCCTGCAGATATAATTCCTTTTGCGATTTTTATGTCCAACTAAGCAGCCTCTTTATATCCTCCTGCAACCTAAAGTGATCCTCCTTACTGTCAAGCATGCAGCCAACGTTTGTATTATCAGCAGTGTCTTTATTCAATCCCTTACATTTAGGTCTAAATTATTAATTACATAAAACAAAATACCCAGCACTGAGCCTCATGGAAGCCTGCTGGTAACAACATTATTAAATAATTCTTTAAACAAAAATAATACATTTATTTTAAGACACATTTAACTGATGTAAATTGCTTTAAAAACATTAATATAAATCAAAACAAAGAAACCACTTATCTTCACTTACCTTTTCGATCCAGTTAAATGAATGGAGCTGGGCTAACGCCAGACTTGGCTGCTGTAATGCCGTGGAGCCAGATGCAAAGTTCAACCTGACCTCTCGGCTCAAGGAATATGCCATGGAGCATGTTTCTGCATTGTGTAGCTCTATGACTTACAACATTTTCAATTGCTCCAACAGTGGAACACTCCTTCTGCGGAGGAGTGATAGTATCACAAAGTAGCGGACTTTGTACGTTCTTCCCATGACCTGCGTGGGTTTTCTCCGGGTGCTCCGGTTTCCTCCCATGCTCCAAAAGATGTGCAGGTTCTGTAGGTTAATGTGCTTTGGTGACTTGTCCCTAGTGTGTGAAATAATGCCGGTGTATGGGGATTGCTGGTCGGCACGGCATCGATGGGCCGAAGGGCCTGTTTCCGTGCTGTCTCTCTAGATTAAACTGAAAACTAAACGTATTATCAAGTTAGCTACAATTATCAGAATTACAGCTCTCATGGATAGGCATTGAGTCATAGAGTCACACAGTGTGGAAACAGGCCCTTTGGCCCAACTTGCTCACACCGACCAACACGTCCCATCTATACTCTCCTATACTGGTCCCACTCTCGTTGTGCAAATATGACAACGGATATTGGGCATCAATGCCAGAGATGCCTACGTTATGATCTACATTGGGACCTGGCCTACCTCTAGACGTTTGCACAACTAGATGTTACTCAGATACTAGTAGTGAGCGGACACGGGTTCAATGCTTCATTATTTGGAGAACAGTTATAATAATGTTGCTGGAGTGGCATTTACAGCACATGCCACTTTAGTTTTTTTACACATAATCTGTGCAGGGCAGTGAAAACAGCACATCGCATCCAAGCAATTTCAACTCCAATATACCTCTTCGTTTCAATTGAAACTCTTCAATAAAATCTCATTAGACGATTCAGGCTTTTATAACCAAGCCTAGTTTATTTTTCTTGGTGATCTCTTACATTTCTAAATGCTTGCTAACTTAATCATCAACCTCCTGTATTATATACAAAATCTGGAGTAACTCAGCGGCTCAGGCAGCATCTCTGGAGAGAAGGAATAGGTGACATTTCACGTCGAGACCCTTCTTCAGGCCTCGACCTGAAACGTCACCTATTCCTTTCCTCCAGAGATGCTGCCTGACCTGCTGAGTTTAGTTACGTTTAGAGGTACAGCGTGGAAACAGGATCTTCGGCCCACCGAGTCCATGCCGGCCAGCGATCCGTGCACAGTAACACTATCCTACACTCACTAGGGACAATTTACATTTATAGCAAGCCAATTAACCTACAAATCTGTACATCTTTGGAGTGTGGGAGGAAACCGAAGATCTTGGAGAAAACCCACGCAGGTCAGGGGGAGAACGTACAAACTCCGTACAGACAGCGCCCGCAGTTGTGATTGAATCCGAGTCTCCGGCGCTGCAAGCGCTGTAAGGCAGCAACTCTACCGCTGTGCCACCGTGCCGTGGCACTCCAGCTTTTTGTGTCTGTCTTCTGTTTAAACTAGCATCTGCAGTTCCTTCCTACATGACCTGTATTATATACCCTGTTTAATGTGGCAAATCCTCCCAAGGCTCTTCACAGGAGCATCCGCAAACAACATTTGACACCGATTAACATAAGAAATATGAGGGTAAGTGACCCATAGCTTCATCAAAGAGATCGGTTTTAATGAGCATTTCAATTGCATGTGGGGAGGTTTCTGCTCTTGTTATTGTGACATAACAACTGTTTCGTGATTCTGGAGTTGAAGCACAGATGTTACTCTTAAGGGCCTGTCCCATTTAGGTGATTTTTCAGCGGGCTGCCGGCGACTGTCAAGTTTGCAGCACTCGCCTGAAAAACCGGGAGCTGGAACGGCAACTGTCAGAGTGGAGCACACACACACACAAACACATCGCAAAGGCTGGGGCCAGGGAAGGCGGGGGGAGCACTGTCTGAAATCCACGCAGTACAAAGCCAAGGTGGTACAGACGCACACCGCGATGAACAGGGAGGCTGAGACAGCTAGCACAGTGTACGGTAAGTCCTTTAAAAGAGGGTGGTGCAGGAGGGTGGGGAGAAGGGGGGAGAAGGGGGAAGAGAAGGGGGAAGAGAAGGGGAGAGAAGGGAGGGGGAGGGGGAAGAGAAGGGGGGTGAAGGGAGGGAGAAGGGGGGGAGAAGGGGAGAGAAGGGGGGGAGAAGGGGGAAGAGAAGGGGAGAGAAGGGAGGGGGAGGGGGAAGAGAAGGGGGGAGAAGGGAGGGAGAAGGGGGGGAGAATGGGAGAGAAGGGGGGGAGAAGGGGGGGAGAAGAGGGGAGAGAAGGGGGGAGAAGGGGAGGGGAAAGAAGAGGGGGGAAGAAGGAGGGGAAAGAATAGGGGGGGAAGAAGGGGGTGGGGGGAAGAACGGGGTGGGGGGAAGAAGGTGGGGGGGGAGAGAGAAGGGGGGGGAGAAGGGGTGGAGACACTTTTAAGAAGCCAGACAACTTTTCATAAGCCAGAGATACACAGCTGTGAAGTTTGGCGACCATTTAACATTACCGGTTGGTTATCCTTGGTTCTGAAAACTCGTGCAAACTTTTTTCGCATGTTGAAAAATTTGTGGCGACCATACTGAGGCCGTGACTAGTTCCCAGAATGCGGGAACTCCACGCGACCATGAAGGAGACTCATCAGAGACCACCAGCGAACATGTGGCGACCATGTGGCGATCATGACGCGAGCGTAGTCTCCAATGAGGTAAATAGTAGTTCAGCACTGCTCTCTGGTTGGGGTAGGGTGATTCAGTTACCTGATAACAACTGAGAAGAAACTGTCCCTGAATCTGGAGGTGTGCGTTTACACACTTCTATATATTTTGCCCGATGGGAGAGGGGAGAAGAGGGAATGGTCAGGGTGCGACTCATCCTTGATTATACTGCTGGCTCTGCTGAGTTCTCCGTTTTTTCCTTTTCTCTAATGGTGCCAGTTCTATAGTCCATCTGGAGTGGGGTATGGTTTGATATAGGGATTTGAGAAATATTAATGACTATTCACTGCATTTGTTTTAATTTAATTGTATTTCAATTTTTTTTAATGACATTAAGAAGGCTGTTTGGCACATCAAGTCCAATACCGGACTCAAGCTGTCTGGGCTTTCACATTGATTTTATTTTCCATTTACTTCCCTTTAATTTATTAGTCATAGGGGGGTGGCACGGTGGCACAGCGGTAGAGTCGATACCTTCCAGTGCCTGAGACCTGGGTTCGATCCTGACTATGGGTGCTGTCTGTACGGAGTTTGTACGTTTTCCCCGTGTCCTGCGTGGGTTTTCTCCGGGGACTCTGGTTTCCTCCCACAGTCGAAAGACGTACAGGTTTGTAGATTAATTGGCTTGGTATAATTGTAAATTGTCCCGAGTCCCGAGTAAACTAAACTGAACATACAACGTAGTAACAAACCCTTTGGCCCAACCTGCTCATGCCAACCAACCTATTTTGGGAGTTTAAATTATGTGTAATGCTTGCAAAGTTTGCACTGCTAGGTTTGCAGTCCTGGAGTCTGGAGATTGACTTTTGAAAGGTGAACAAGTTGAGGTCTTTGAAAATAATAAAGACTTTGACATGGTAGATAGAAATAAATTACTTCCATGTGCCGGAAAATTCAGAATAAGAGGACATGTAGATGTGAAATCAGAAAGTACCACTTTTACACAAAGTGTTTGATTTAGTTTAGTTTTAGTTCAGTTTAGTTTATTGTACCGTGTACCGTGGTACAGTGAAAGGCATTTGTTGCAGTCAGCCGTAAGACATTGCATGATTACAATCGAGCTATCCACAGTGTTCAGATACATGCAGTGACTAGTGGGGTGCCACAAGGCTCAATGCTGGGACCTCAGTTCCTTACAATATCTATTAACAATTTAGATGAGGGAATTAAAAGTAACATTCCCAAGTTTCTGAATGACACAAAGCTGGGTGGCAGTGTGAGCTGCAAGGAGGATGCTATGAAGCTGCAGGGTGACGTGGATAGGTTGGGTGAGTGGACAGATGGATGGCAGATGCAGTATAATGTGGATAAATGTGAGGTTATGCACTTTGGTGGCAAGAACAAGAAGGCAGATTATTATCTGGATGGTGACAGATTAGGAAAAGGGGAAGTGCAACCAGACGAGCAACTGGGTGTCCTTACAGTCACTGAACATAAAGGGCCTGTCCCACCAGCATGCGACTGCATGCGGCGAGCGCGACCAAGCGTGGTGGCTTGAGCCGTACGGCCTCGCGGGGCCGGTTCCACTTCAAACCGTGGAGGCGTATGGAGTTGTGCCGGGTTGGTCCTGACATCATACTCACCAATCAGCTGGGCAGGAGGCGGGCCGACTGAATTTGGACGTGGCTCGGCGTCGGGCGGTGACGTCATCACGCAACGCCATGCGCTGCGTACGGCGTCCAGATGCTGTATACGGCGTCATGACGCTGCGTACGACATCGAGACGTTGCGTATGGCCTCGATGCAGCTGGGGGCCTGTCGGCCGTCATCGCGCGAAATTTTGAACAGTGTAAGTTTTTCGGAGCCCCGCGCGATGTCGGGACCAGCTCCGCACAACTTCATACGCCTCCGGTGATCGAAGAGGGACTGGCCACGCGAGGCCGTACGACTCAAGCGACCACGGTAGGTCGCGCTCGCCACATGCAGTCGCATGCTGGTGGGACAGGCCCTTAAGCATGCAGGTACAGCAGGCAGTGAAGAAAGCAATTGGCATGTTGGTCTTCGAAGCAATAGGTTTTGAGTATAGGAGCAAGGAGGTCCTACTGCAGTTGTACAGGGCCCTGGCGAGACCACACCTGGAGTACTGTGTGTAGTTTGAGTCTCCTAATTTGAGGAAGGACATTCTTGCTATTGAGGTATGCAGCGAAGGTTCACCAGGTTAATTCACGGGATGGTGGGACTGACATGAAGAACGAATGGGTCAACAGGCTTGTATTCACTAGAATTTAGAAGGAAGAGATTGCACAGGCTAGATGCAGGAAAATGTTCCCTATGTTGTGGGAGTCCAGAACCAGGGGTCACAGATTAAGAATAAGGACAGATGAGGAAAAATATTTTCACCCAGAGAGTTGTGGGTCTGTGGAATTCTCTGCCACAGAAGGCAGTGGTGGCCAATTCACTGGATGTTTTCAGGAGAGAGTTAGATTTACCTCTTCGGGCTAACGGAATCAAGGAATATGGGGAAAAGCAGGGCGGGGGTACTGATTTTGGATGATCAGCCATGATCATATTGAATGACGGCTCGAATGGCCAAATGGTCTACTCCTGCACTAATTTTCTATGTTTCTATGTTTCAGTTTAAAGGGAATAACCAGCATAAAGTTTATTACAAGTCCATTAAAGTCCGATTAAAGATGGACCAAGTGTCTTCCTTGAGGTAAATCATGGACCCCGGGTTGAGTTGATGCTTACAGGATAAGGGTTAAAAACGTTAGTTCAGTAGGGGGTCTAGGGATATTTGTTCACGAATCTTGGACTTGGCCTTTTACAATGCATTATGAGAGCTGCAGTGTGTATGATGTGTTTATTTTGACTTCTGTACAAGTGTGCTCCTTGTATACACATTGTGATGAAGACCAGGCTTTGTAACTGAAGTGTGACTGTTTTAACCCCTTGGATTTCAATTGAATGCTTGGGCTTAATATGAGGTGAGAGGGTACATGAAACCCCACTGGGAATTGGGCAAGGGGTGAAAAGCCGTTGGAAAAATTAGGGAATAGAGCTGGATGAAAATGTAGGTTTTGTTTTATTCATTAGCAGGGTACTTGGCAAACCTGACATTTGTTTTGACTTGCTGGGTCACTTAAAAAAAATCAACCATGTTCCCATGTGTTTGCAGACGTAAATAGGCCAGACTTTGTCAGAGTGGAAAATCTATTTTCAAGGCATGGGACGGCATGGTTAGGCAGCGATCGATTTGCTGCCTTACAGCGCCAGAGGCCTGGTGGCTGCCTGTACTACTGGTGCTGTCTGTACGGAGTTTGTACATTCTCCTCGTGCCCTGCGTGGGTTTTCTCCGAGATTTTCGGCTTCCTCCCACACTCCAAAGACGTACAGGATTGAAGGTTAATTGGCTTGGTATAAGATGTAAGTTTTGTCCCTAGTGTAGGATAGCGTTAATGTGCGGGGATGTGCTGGTCGGTGCGGACACGTTGGGCCGAAGGGCCTGTTTCCACGCTGTGAATTCTAAACTAAACTAAACGGTACAGCACAGGCCCTTCTGCCCACAATGTCCATGCTGAACATGATGCCTCTAATCGCCTCTGCCTGCACACTATCCATATCCCTCCTCTTCCTGCATTCCCATGTTCCTGTGTAAAAGCCTCTTTAAACGCCACCATCGTATCAGTCTTTTCCAGCCCTCTTGGCAGTGCATTCCAAGCACCTATATCATGCTCTGTGTTAAAAAACCTCCCTGGATATCTCCTTTAAACTTTGACCTCCTCGTCTTAAAACTATGCCCTCCATTCCTTGGCATTTCCACCCTGGGAAAAAGCTTCTGACTGTCTCCCCGCAGATGCTGCCTGACCTACGGAGCGCTTCCAGCATTTTCTGTTTTAATCCCTCTTATTTTAGGCTTACTTTGTGGAATAATGTTTGCGGCCTCATGGGTTTAGCAAGCATGTGCGTTTTATCACTGTTAAATAAACTGTGGCCACAAATATTCGGACGCCAGTAAATTGTAGGTTGTTTTAGGATCAATGGCTGTTTCTGTCTTTCTTTTTTTTTCCTAAGCATAACCTTAATTTCCATCCTGTAAATGAAATCTGTGCGGTCTGGTGTGAGAAAGTAAGTTCAGTCAAACTAACGAGGCAATTCAGTATGGCAGCTATTATCACTTCAGCTTGAAGGCAAATTTTAATTCCTCTAGCCACTAACCACAGCTATTTCAAAGGTTTTTTTTGTGTCCTACTTATTCATAAAAGCACATTTAACTGTTGTGGTTGTGACAGTTTGTGTATGGGGGATTCTTGGTAAAATGAAAGTCCTGCATAATCTGTCAGGAACAAGCTTGTCTAAGCTTGACCCATTCAGAGGGCGGCACGGTGGCACAGCGGTAGAGCTGCTGCCTTACAACGCTTACAGCGCTACGGACCCAGGTTCGATCCTGACTATGGGTGCTGCAAACTCTGTACAGAGTTAGTACATTCTCCCCGTGACTACATAGGTTTGCTCTGAGATCTTCGGTTTCCTCCCACACTCCAAAGTGTTTGCAGGTTAATTGGTTTGGTATAAATGTAAACTTGTCACTAGTGTGTATTAGTGTGCGGGGATCGCAGGTCGGTACGGACTCGGTGGGCTGAAGGGCCTGTTTCCATGCTGTATCACTAAACTAAACTAAAATTCTCACAGTGTTTCGCTGGAACATAATCCAAGCATCTGCAGTTCCTTCTAACATAGGTATAGGTATATCATACCCAGGCTACCCAGGTACCTGTACATCAATTTAAAATAAATAATTTGTTACGTAGTTTTTGAAGGAACCTGTCACTTCAGGAACTTGTTGATTGATTGCAGGTGTAAAACTCACACACTATTACAAGCGCTGTAATGTGATGTCAAATATACACTGTGTTCCAGTGCAGACAATTTCAGAATTTCACAAGCTGGCCCATTGAAAATAAATTACAAAATGGTGCATGGTGTAATATTAAAAATCCTGCATAATCTGCCAGGAACATGTTTGTAGGAAGGAACCGCAGATGCTGGTTTACACTGAAGATAGACACAAAATTCCAGAGCAGGTCAGGCAGCATCTCTGGATTGAATGAATGAATGAATGAGTTTATTGGCCAAGTATTCACATACAAGGGATTTGCGTTGGTGCTCCTACCGCAAGTGACAACATGACATACAGTGACAGTTAGGAATGACACATAAAACATCTAGACAGTTAGGAATGACACATACAAGAATGGGTGACGTTTCGGGTTACAACTAAGCCAATTAATCAATACACCTAAGATTCGGGTTACCAAATCCAATTAATCAATAAACCTAAGATCAACACAAAATGCTGGAGTAACTCAGTGGGACAGGCAGCATCTCTGGATAGAAGGAATGGGTGTCGTTTGGTGTCGAGACCCTTCTTCAGACTGAGGAGCAGGGCAACAAACCTGTAGGAAAGAACTACAACGTCTGAAGAAGGGTCTCAACCCGAAACGTCACCCGTTCCTTTTCTCCCGAGATGCTGTCTGATCCACTGAGTTACTCCAGCATTTTGTGTCTACCTTCAACAAACCTGTACTTCTTTGGAGTGTGGAATGGAACTTGAGAACCCGCGTTCTCAAGTGAGAGGAGAACGTACAAATTCTGTACAGACAGTACCCGTAGTCAGGATCGAACCTGGGCCTCTGGCGCTGTAAGGCACCGTGCAGCCATCCTCAAGGTCAAAAGAATGGTCAGATATCATAAAAGGAAATGGGAACATAGGAACTGGAGTTGAATGTTTAAACCCAACCAACTCACTCAGTCCAACGTAATTAAATCCAGACCAGATTCAGATTCAAGTTAGTTTATAATTACGTGCAGCAGGATGCAATGAAAATCCTTGTCACATGAAGAGTGGCACGGAGGCGCAGCGGCAGAGTTGCTGCCTTATAGCGCCAGAGACCCGGGTTCGATGCTGACTACGGGTGCTGTCTGTGTGGAAATTGGAACCCTCTCCCTGTGACCGCATGGGTTTTATCCGGGTGCTCCAGTTTCATCCCACATTCCAAAAACGTGAGGCTTCTATAAATTGTCCCTAGTGCATAGGATGAGAAATTGGGATAACATAGAAATAGTGTATGTGTGATTGTTGGACTTGCTTCTATACCATTTTTGAAGGGCTTGTTTCCACACATCTCTAAACTAAACTAAACTAAACTAAACCAAACTAAACCAAACTAAACTAAACTAAACTTCATCTTGCCTCTATAAGGTATAAAAAACTTACATATTTAAGATATAATCGGTAATTTAGTTTAACATTACCATAGTGGGTGTGTAGTCAGCAGGGACTGCCTACTGTTATAGTTGCTGCTGTGGTGTAAAATAATATCAACATGCCATTGTAAATTTTTGCTACATATTAAGTGTTGCTTTCTCATCCTGCCGGGGAATATTTCCAAGAGTTTAGTGATAGCTGAATAAAAAAAGCTTTCCAATCTCTGTTTCAGTCTGATTTCCTTTAATCTGACCTCGTGTTCTGTCTGTACGGAGTTTGTACGTTCTCCCTGTGATCACGTAGGTTTTCCCCGGGTGCTCCAGTTTCCTCCCGCACTCCAAAGACGTGCAGGTTTGTAGCTTAATTGGCTTTGGTAAAGATTGTAAATTGTCCCCCGCGTGTAGGATAGTGCTAGTGAAGGGCCGAATGGCCTACTCCTGCACCTATTTTTCTATGTTTCTATGTACGGGGATCGCTGGTCAGCGTGGACTCGGTGGGCCGAAGGGCCTGTTTCCGTGCCATATCTGTAAACTAAACTAAGCTAAGCTAAACTAATGAAACATAAACCCTGTGGTAGCGGAGAGGCTGAATAACAAATCGCCCGTCTAGATGGACTGATCCGCCCCTTCAATGGAACCCGATATACGCTTTTAATATATGTTTTTGTGAACTGAATCCCACAGAATGAAGGAAAATGTGTCTTCTTGCCTGCTTTTGCCCATCTACTAACCCTCCCAGCTGCTGTCTTCATGACGGACAAACAATCCAGGCACTGTTGTGGGTCTAAACCTGTTCTCACTCTGCGTATTTTATTTTATTTTATTGCTCACAGTTTACAGCGATGCCAGTACTTGTGGTATATCCTTAATTGCCTCTCAACTGAGGAAACAACCACATTTCTGTATCTGGAATCACATCTAGTCCTTGCCAAGTACAGACAGAGGATTTCTTTCCCTGAAGGACATCCATGAAACAGACGGGTTTTGGTCTGATAATTTTTCAATGAATGAACCTGAAGCCAACTATTATTTTCCAAAAGCTTATATTTATTTAGTATCTTTAATTTAAAATCCCCGGCAGCGGTGGTGTGATTTGAACCATGAGTGAATGGCGGAGTAGACTTGATGGCCCAATTCTGCTCCCACAACAACTTATGAACTGATGAACCCTTGAACCCAGAGCAATGGTCCATTGTTCTGGTGACTAGTCCGGTAAATTATCATCACGCAACTATGCCGTTTACCATAAGCATCCTTCATTTATCCTTGACCAAGCCCATCAACTCATTCTGCTTGAAATGTTCTTAGCCTCTCCAGCTTTGCTGATCCTGCCTGGAACAGAACACAATGACAACTCTTGCATACGGACTCAGTGGGCTCTTCTATACACTTTGTGCTAACCAAGGATTGTGACAATTGAAGAAGGTACAGGAACCTGAAAACTCTTTCCTACAGCCAATAGGCTATTAAACATTACAACCTCAAATAAGCCTCTTAACTACATAGACTATTATTGTTATTAATATTGCACTATTATTTTTTGTTTGTTTTTTTATGTGTACGTATGTGTGCATGTGTATATATATATTAGTGACGCAATGGTGCTAGTTTCCAACGGGTACGGTGCCGTCGCACCACACATCTCTGTCCTCCATGCAGCCGGCAAGCTCCTCTTTTGTCTCGACACATGCATCTTCCATCAACGTCTTCAGCATTGTCTTCACTGGCCGTCCCGGGTCACGTCTTCCATGGGTGGGTGCCCACAGCACAACCTTGTTTGCTGGCATTTCTGTGTGGTGGTGGCGATGGTAGAGACCAGCGAGCCTCATCCTTCTCCACCTGATCTTCTCGGTCAGAGGTGGAATCTCCCCATAGAGCAGGGCATTGGTGATGTGGTCCCTCCAACTGACATTTTGAACTTTTCTGAGCATTTGGGTGTAGGTACCATCGAGAGACTTGAACAGTGCTCGATTGAGAGACCATGCCTCACACCCATACATTATATGGTTGCTACAGTTGCATGGAACAATCTCAGTTTGAGACCCTTAGACATCTAAGATGTCCATATTTTCCCCATGTTATTGAGGGCTTCCCATGCAATATATATATATATATATAAATATAATATGTAAATATTTCACCGTTAGCGCGTCGTGTTTTTGAGGAACGCACACAAACATCACACACACACACAAATACACACACATCCATATATATATATATGGATGTGTGTGTATTTGTGTGTGTGTGTGATGTTTGTGTGCGTTCCTCGAAAACACGACGCGCTAACGGTGAAATATTTACATATTCCAATAGAGATTTACGCCATGATGTCAGAAACCGCATTATCTGAAAATTTCAAGCATAATTTCTTGAGTTATTTATGAAAATGTTCACAAATCTCAAATAACTTAGAAAATAAACGGGATAGTCTCACTGATAGTCTCACAATGGATCTGACTGCCTGCCTCTGCTCACATTGTGAGTGATGTCACACCTGTTCTGTCTTCTGTGCTTCTTGGATTCTTAACTTTTACTTCTTTAAATTCATCATTTAGTGTTATTAAACCGTTGCTCAGGTCATGCTGCACGCTCCGCTGGGCTCCTTGAAGTTCTAGAACATGGCGGCGGCGCTCGTTATCACCGCGCGGGTGAGGGGGCGGGCAGCGCGATGGGATGGTGACAGTGGCAGCCATTATTCCCTCTGGGAGAGGCCGTCTATGAAGACCTGCGATTCCTCCGTCGATCGCAGGGACTCGGGGAATCACGATGCCTTTTCCTCGCTGGTGATCTCGATTCCACCTGGCGATCTCTGGCCATCACACGGGACGACCTCCTCTACGTCTCCCCCACCTGATCGTCTGTCACGCTGGTGGGTGGGCTTCCCCTCACGGAAGCCACGATCGGCCGGCCCTCCGCTGTTTTTGACCATCCTCGGATCGCGCCCACCTGCGGCCTCCCATGAGTCTCCGCTGCCCGCTCGCCGTGGGCCCAGTAGCCCGCTCACCTGCCTGTCTCCCCTTCTCCTCTCCCTCCCATCCTCGTCTCCCCCCCTTGTCTGTCCCCTTCCTCACCAGCCCCCTCCTCCATTCCCCCCTCCTCCTCTTCCCCTCTCCTCCTCTCCCCCTCTCCCCTTCCCATCTCCTCCCTCCCCACTCTTCCCCTCCTCTCTAACCACCTCCCCTCTCCTCCATCCTATCTTCCCCCTCCTCTCTCCCCCTCTTTCCCCTCTACTCTCCCTCAGGTTTCCTAAGTGGGACAGGTGTGTATGTGACGCCGTGCGTTGAGGGGACGGGACCCAATGGGTCCCACTTGGTCTAGTATATAAATATATATGATCTGTGTATATGTGTGTATGTGAGTTTGTGTATATATACACACGCTGAATTTTTTTTCTCATTTATTATATTGTTTACAGTGTACTATGTTTACATATTATGTTGTGCTGCCTCAAGTAAGAAATTCTTTGTTCTATCTGGGACACATGACAATAAAACACTCTTGCCACTTGACTCTTGATGTACGGCGATAGTCTTGCTGGGCTGTATGCAAAAAATGTATTTCACTGTACCTTGGCACACGGGATAATATAGGAACCATTGAAACATTGCTGGTAAGGCCGGCAACATAATCAAGGTTGAGTCGCACCCTGGCCACTCCCTCTTCTCCCCTCTCCCATCGGGCAAAAAGTACCTCCAGATTCAGGGACAGTTTCTTCCCAGCTGTTATCAGGCAACTAAACCATCCCCTCACCAACTAGTGAGCAATCCAACTTACTATCTACCTCATTGGAGACCCTCCAACTATATTTGATTGGACTTTACTGGACTTTATATTACACTAAACATTATTCATGTTATTCCCTGTATCATGTACCTGTACACTATGGACGGCTTGATTACAATCATGCATTGTCTCTCCGCTGACTGGTTAGCAAACAACAAAAGCTTTTCACTATACCTCAATAAATGTGACAATAAACTAAACTCAAAGATGGGTAAATGGTATTGGCTTAGATGGGGCATCTTGGTTGGCATGGATGTGTTGGCCTGAAGAGCGTGTTTCTGTGCTGCATTTTTCCATGACTCTATGACTGCAACACTGTATTGTTCATGTGTTAATCCTGGTTAAATTGGAGAGGCTACAAAATGGGGTAAAAGCTTCAGGGCTGCTGGGAGATTTGGTCAATTTGGAATTGCTCTCTTTAGAGCTGGGACAAGCTGCGGAGTGGTGCCAGTATGTCTAGAGCGTAGATACAATTTGCAAGCAAAGAGGAAGACATCTGCAAACCCTGTCAATTAGGTGCAAAATGCATAGAATGGATTGAATGGCTGCAAACCAGACCTATACCTTGTAAATAATTGTAAATAATGTTGCAGACTTCGACTTTGCCGAGTGTTGATTGGATGAGGTATTGAGCCTTGTCTGGGTTTCCTGAAGATCACGGTAAATTATTCTAAGTTGGCTTCCTTGCGAAGTCCATTTGAATACAATGTATTGAACTGTTGTATTATTGGGTTAGGGGAATGTCTGTTATGTGTGGGGTTAATTGATATCTGTAATTGGGTTATTAAGTGACCATCCCCATGTGGTTTGGGCTCTTGAGGTCCCTGGACATATAAAAGTCCACTACCACAAGGTTCAGCGTAGATTTTCTGGGAGAGCGCATTGGGACTGCGTGAACTTCTGGAGCGCCTCTGTCTGGGCGAGGCCTTGAGGGCTTGAACAGGCAGATACGAGGATCAACCCCGCGGTGGGATAGATACAGTAGTTGAACTGTAATGCGCTTTTGTTAAAATAAAGATTAGTTGTTTCAAGTGCTTGATTCAGTGTTTTTACTGAAACTAGACTGGGGGGTAGCTTAGAAATGAGCAATTTACACATGTAATGGTCTCTGGTCAGCAATGGGATGAGGGGGAGGGAGTGGGGGTGGTGACTCCACTTACTTCAAGGGCTGGCTATGAAAGTAAAATATTAAAAATTGTTATGATGGAATATTACATATAGCCAGTTTAATATCACAACATTTCACAATTCATCCTCAAAAAAAAAAAATATGCACAGAACAAATGCTGATATTAATATTATTACTGAATCACTTCAGGCACCAAGATATGAATGTGAGCTGTAACTAAAAAAAAAACCTACTGCAAAAGAGCCTACGATTTTTATTGCTTCTGTCTACTCAGAATTATCTGACTGAATTCAATATTCCACAGTGGAATGTGGAGTCCCTTGTTCATGCTGCCGTTCTCGGGTCTTGCACTAAATGCGACTCTCTGACCCCAAACCCAATATGAAACCCCACATGGATGAAGGCTGAGAAAATCAGAAAATGTGCAGTCCAGTAATGGCAAATGGATTTGGACAGGGTCAATGATGCCCTGGGCCAGATCAAAATAGCGGTCTCTGCTGAGAATGAATCTCCAACAGTGTGTTTAGTGAGCACAAGAAGGATTATTATCCCACTGCCTGCAAACTGACAACCCAACTCTAATACTATGGGAAATACTTGTAACATATGAATTTCAATGTGATGTACAAGGCCTGGATAGAGTAGTTGCGGAGAGGATGTTTCCACTAGTGTGAGAGTCTAGAACCAGAGGCTGTAGCCTCAGAATATGAAGACATTCCTTTAGGAAGGACATGGGGGGGGAAATTCTTTAGTCAGTGGGTGGTGAATCTGTGGAATTCATTGCCACTGAAAGCTGTGGAGGCCAAGTCAATTAATATTTTTAAGGCAGAGATAGATTCTTGATTACTATGGGTGTCAGGGATAATGGGGAGAAGACAGGAGATTGGGGGAAAGATAGATCACCCATGGTTAAATGGTGGAGTAGAATTGATGGGCCAAATGGCTCCTATCACTTATGATCTTAGAAACTTATATGTGTTGGTTTCAGTGTCAAAATAACCCTTCTACAGGTAAACAAAAGATGAAGGGCAGTTGTTTTTATGCATTGCTCAATTGCTTTCTCCACCAAATTCCAAGAATAAATGAAACAGATTGGTGGAGTGGGTTGAAGCAAATAGCAGGTCATGGGGTAGCTGGTTCCCATCCAATGATTCAGATAGACATGCGGTGAAATCCCTTGAAATCTCACCGAAGGATCCTTGTGAATACTACTTCAGTCTGGAAATATGTGCCCAGGAAGTCATTCGCTTGAACAGATTTTATTTTAACGAAACAAAGGGGCGGCACATTGGCACAGTGGTAGAGTTGCTGCCTTGCAGCGCTTGCTGGGCCGGAGACCCGTGTTCGATCCCGACTGCTGGTGCTATCTGTACGGAGTTTTTATGTTCTCCCCAATGACCGCCTCGGTTTTCTCTGAGATCTTCAGTTTGATTCCACACTCCGAAGACATACAGGTATGTAGGTTAATTGACTTGATGTATGTGTGGAATAGTGTTAATGTGAGGGGATCGCTGGACGGTGCGGACTCGGTGGGCCGAAGAGCCTGTTTCCACGCTGTATCTCTAAACTAAACTAAACTAAACATAGAAACATATAAACATAGAAATTAGGTGCAGGAGTAGGCCATTCGGCCCTTCGAGCCTGCACCGCCATTCAATATGATCATGGCTGACCATCCAACTCAGTATCCCGTACCTGCCTTCTCTCCATACCCTCTGATCTCCTTAGCCACAAGGGCCACATCTAACTCCCTCTTAAATATAGCCAATGAACTGGCCTCAACTACCCTCTGTGGCAGAGAGTTCCAGAGACCCACCACTCTCTGTGTGAAAAAAGTCCTTCTCATCTCGGTCCTAAAGGATTTTCCCCTTATCCTTAAGCTGTGATCCCTTGTCCTGGACCTCCCCAACATCGGGAACAATGTTCCTGCATCTAGCCTGTCCAACCCCTTAAGAATTTTGTAAGTTTCTATAAGATCGCCTAAACTAAAGATTTTTACAGAAAATAAAAATGTCTGAAAGATGCTTAAAACATAATGGTGAATGTGTAGGAGGGAACTGCAGATGCTGGTTTACACCGAAGATAGACACAAAATGTTGGAATAATTCAGCAGAGCAGCATCCCTGGAGAGAAAGAACGGGTGACATTTCGGGTCGAGACCTTTCTTCAGACTGCATGTGATTGGTTTTAGTTCAGAACCCAAAAGGTCTCATTGACGGCATGAACCCTTGCTGATTACTTGGCTTCTCGGAGCATCCTCTCACTGTTCATTTAGAGTCATAGTCATAGAGTCATAAAGCAAGGAAACAGGCCTTGTAGTTGAACTCAGTCATGCCGACCAAGACTAACTTAGAAACATTTGCCCGCATTTGACTCTAATCCCTTGAAGCATTTCCCAACCATGTACCTGTCCATGTGACTTTTTAATGCAGTTATGAATCAATGAATCAATTAATCAATCAATTAATTAATTGATATGTTTATTGGCCAAGTATGTTCACATACAAGGAATTTGCCCTGGTGCTCCGCTCGCAAGTGACATACAGTGACAATTAAGAATGACACATAAAACATTAAACATTAATAATAAAACATTATTGATTAAACATGTGAATTAAATAAAATACCAGAGCAAAAGGAGGCTTCAGATTTTTGGTTATTGAACAGAGCTACTACTCGTGGAAAAAAAGCTGTCTGGCTGTGGCAGTTTTGACAGTCCGGAGTCGCTTTCCAGAGGGAAGTGCTTCAAAGAGTTTGTGGACAGGGTGAGAGGATTCAGAAATGATCTTACCCGCCTGCTTCCTGGCCCTTGCTGTGTACAATTCGTCAATGGAGGGAAGGTAACAGCCAATACCCTTCTCAGCTGATCAGGCAATTCGCTGCAGCCTCCGGGTGTCGTGCTTGGTGGCTGAGCAAAACCAGGCCATGATGGAGAAGGTGAAGACAGACTCTACGATGACCGTATAGAATTGGACCATCATTGACTGTGGCAAATTGTGTTTCCTCAGCTGCCGCAGGAAGTGCATGTGCCTTTTTATCTGCCTCAACTACCTCCTCCAACAGCTCATTCCATACACCCACCACTCTCCTTGTGAAAAGGTTGCCTCTCAGGTTCGTATTATATTTTGCCCGTCTCACCATAAGCATATGTCCTCTTGTTCTTGTTTCCCCTACTGTGGGTAATTAGACTCTGTGCATTTACCCTTTCTAATCCCCTCATCTTTATTTGTGGGATGTGGGAATTGATGACAGGGCCCGTTTTTACTTCTTATTTGCTGAGACAAGGTGGTGATGAGGTCTATTCTGGACTAGCTGCCATGCCTTGGGTGAAGGTGAGTCCATGGCGCTGGGAAAACACTGTGGTACAGGTGTATGGGACCACTTTTTGGATAAAGTAGAATGCCTCGCAGCAGTGTCATTTTGAGATTTTTTGTCTGTTCTCTCTGATGGACACAGATAACATTCTTATGAAGAAGTTCAATATTTATCCCCGACCAACAATTCCAAAAGTACTTTTAAAATGCAGTTCAGGGGAGATGACTCTCTCCTGTTTGACTGCCACATATTCTGTTCTACAACTCCAAATAAACCTTATAAATTAACTTCAATGCCCGTAAAACACATTGGAACTCCCTTAAAGTGAAGCAAAAGGTTCTAAATGGATCAAACATTATTTCTGTGACTCATTGTCAACCAACCCTAGCTAACAATGATCTATTCCACATTTTCCCTGATCTCCATCCGCTTTGATCTCTCATTTTCACACCTTACCCTTCCATATCTCTGTGTCTCTGTCTCCCCCGGCCCAGTCTTAAGAAAGGTATTGACCCAAAATGTCGCCCAATCCTTCTCCCCAGAGATGCTGCCTGTCCCGCTGAGTTACTCCAGCATCCTGTGTCTATCTCCGGTGTAAAGCAGCTTCTGCGGTTCCTTCTGAAGCATTGTTTCATTGTACTCACTGTAAGTGTTTGGCTGTGTTGTGTGGCAATGAGGCATAAACCGTACCGCTCCCCTCTGACCTCTTGGTATCCGAGGACACTCCTATAATGAGGGTGTGGCACTTATGCCACAAGCATTCAGGTCATAACTACTGTACCTGGTGGATGGCAGATACAAGAAGCTTTTCATGGTTCCATCATTGCAACATTTAATTGGTTCATCTATTTTGCAGCCATAAATAATTTGGGACTAGATTTCGCTTTAGAAAGATGTGCCAGCATTTCATTTTTCAGATTGCAGTATCTATCATTCCCATGTTTGCAGCCGGGGTGAAATATTCATTGGAACATGCCAATGAAGATACAATCGTTAAAAAAAATATGGAAATAAATGTGTTTATATGGCACCCTGTCAAATCTTTGAGAAATGCACTTTGAAGCACAGTGATTATTGTTACGAAGGTAATCCAACAGTGATTTTATATACAGCCAGGTCCCACAGCTGAAATGAGATGACTATCCCGTTAATTTATTTTGAATTTCCAGAATCATCGGGAAGACACCTTATTTCCTCCAAGGGATGAGAAATTCGATTTGTGAGGTTGTCCAGATCTTGCTCTTTATTCCAAAGCAGCTTTCCCGACAAATGCTTTACTCCCCCGGGTCGATTTTAAAATATAAAATACCTTTATGAGCTTGTATTTGTCACATTTTACTAAAAAATATGTGCATGTTTTAATTCGGTATGAATTTTTAGTCAAGTTAGTCAAAATTCCCTTGTAAATGCCCAGCGCTAGAGACCCGGGGTGGATCCCGACTATGTGAGCTGTCTGCAGGAAGTTTGTACGTTCTCCCTGTGACTGCGTGGGTTTTCCCCCAGGAACTCTGGTTTTCTTCCACACTCCAAAGACGTACAGGTTTGTAGGTTTAAATGGCTTTGGTAGAGATTGTAAATTGTCTCTGATGCGTAGGATAGTGCTAGTGTATGGGGATCGATGGTCGATGCAGACCCGGTGGCCCATAGGGCCTGGTTCTCCACTAAATCTCGAAACTAAATTAAACTTGACTAATTTGGTTTTGAAAATATTTTAGTCACGGCCAGAGTGTCATACAGCATGGAAACAGGCCCTTCAGCCCGCCATGTCCATGCCGATCATCAAGTACTCATCCATACTGATAGCATTTTCCAGAGATATACATAAAAGGTTGGAGTAACTCAGCGGGTCAGGCAGCATCTCTGGAGAAAAGGAACAGGTGACGCATTGGGTTGAGACCCTTCTTCAGACTGAGAATCAGAGGCTGAGATTGGCAGATTCTTGATTTGTAAAGGTGTCAATAGACAATAGACAATAGACAATAGGTGCAGGTGTAGGCCATTTGGCCCTTCGAGCCAGCACCGCCATTCAATGTGATCATGGCTGATCATCCACAATCAATACCCCGTTCCTGCCTTCTCCCCATATCCTCTGACTCAGTTATCAAGAGCCCTATCTAGCTCTCTCTTGAAAGTATCCAGAGAACCGGCCTTCACCTCCCTCTGAGGCAGAGAATTCCACAGATTCACAACTCTCTGTGTGAAAAGGTGTTTCCTCGTCTCTGTTCTAAATCGGACTTGAACAAATACGCCACAGTCGTTGCAGACTTCATTAAGAAATGTGTGGAGGACTGCATCCCCACCAAAACCTTCCGAGCGTTTCCCAGTCAGAAACCTTGGATGCACTGTGAGATCCACACTCTTCTGAAGACCAGACACCGGGCATTCATATCTGATGATACAGTGGTCTATACGAAGTCCAGATACGACCATGGTAAGGCCATCAAAAAGGCCAAAAGGGAGTTCTGCTCCAAGCTGAAGATGTTCGGCAGCTGTGGCGGGGCCTGAATGCAATCACCTCCGACAAAGCGAAACCAGGAGGCAGCTCGAATGGCGGCGATACATCACTCCATGATGAGCTCAATGCATTTTATGCACATTTTGATAGGGAGAACACAAATGTGCCTTCCCGAGCCCCCATTCGCTGTGATGGTATTTCAGTCTCAGTCACAGAGGCTGATGTCAGGAAATCCTTCAGAGGGGTGAACCCTTGAAAAGTGCCTGGACCTGATGATATACCAGGTCACGTTGTAAAAATCTGTGCGGAACAACTGGCTGGAGTTTAAACGGACATTTTCAACCTGTCACTTCTGAGGTCCGAGTTTCCCACCTGCTTCAAAAGGCCATCACTAATACCGGTGCCAAGAAGAGCAAGGTGACGTGCCTCAATGACTATCGACCTGTGGCACTAACGCCTGTGGTGATGAAGTGCTTTGAGAGTTGATCATGGCGAAAATCAACTCCTACCTCAACAAAAACCTGGACCCACTGCAGTTCGCTTACCGCCATAACGGATCAACGGTGGATGCGATCTCGCTGGCTCTCCACTCTGCTCTGGACCACTTGGACAACAAAAACTCATATGCCAGGCTGTTATTCATCGATTACAGCTCGGCATTTAGCACAATCACCCCCTGCAAGCTGGTTACCAAACTCGCAGAACTGAGTCTCTGTGCATCCCTCTGCAATAGGATCGTCGACTTCCTCATCCACAGACCACAGTCTGTTTGTATTGGTGGTAATGTGTCAGACTCGATAACAATCAGCACGGGAGCACCTCAAGGCTGCGTGCTCTGCCCCCTGCTGTAATCACTCTATACTCATGACTGCATAGCCGGTCATAGTGCGAACTCCATCATCAAGCTCGCTGACGACACCACTGTTGTGGGACGTATCACTGATGGGGATGAGTCAGAGTATAGAAGAGAGATCGAGCACCTGTCCATATGGTGCCAGCACAACAACCTGGCCCTCAACACCAGCAAAACCAAGGAACTGATTGTGGACTTTGGAAGGAGTAGGATGGGGACCCACAGTCCTGTTTATATCAACGGGTCGATGGTTGAAAGGGTCAAGAGCTTCAAATTCCTGGGCGTGCACATCTCTGAAGATCTTTCCTGGTCCGAGAACACAGATGCAGATATTAAGAAAGCTCATCAGCGCCTCTACTTGCTGAGAAGATTACGGAGAGTCGGTCTGTCAAGGAGGACTCTCTCTAACTTCTACAGGTGCACAGCAGAGAGCTTGCTGACCGGTTGCATCGTGGCTTGGTTTGGCAACTTGAGTGCCCTGGTGAGGAAAAGACTACAAAAAGTAGTAAACACTGCCAAGTCCATCATCAGCTCTGACCTTCCTTCCATTGAGGGGATCTATCACAGTAGCTGCCTCAAAAAGGCTGGCAGCATCATCAAGGACCCACACCATCCTGGCCACACACACATCTCCCCACTACCTTCAGGTAGAAGGTACAGGAGCCTGAGGACTGCAACGACCAGGTTCAGGAATAGCTACTTCCCCACAGCCATCAGGCTATTAAACATGGCAAGGACATAACTCTGAACATTAGTACCCCTTTAACTGTTATTTGCACTTCATCAATTTATTCATTCACGTGTGTATTTACGTACATAATGGTATATGGACACACTGATCTGTCTTGTAGTCAATGCCTACTATGTTCTGTTGTGCTTCACAAGGGAAGAATTTCATTCTCCTGTCAGGGACACATGACAATAAACTCACTTGACGACTTGACTAAATGGCTTACCCCTTATTCTTAAACTGTGGCCCCTGGTTCTGGACTCCCCCCAATATCGAGAACATATTTTCTGCCTCTAGCGTGTCCAAACCCTTAATAATCTTATATGTTTCAATAAGATCCCCTCCCATCCTTCAAAACCCCAGAGTATACAAGCCCAGCCACTTCATTCTCTCAGCATATGACAGTCCCACCATCCCGGGAATTAACCTTGTAAACCTACGCTGCACTCCCTCAATAGCAAGAATATCCTTCCTCAAATTAGAGGACCAAAACTTCACACAATACTCCAAGTGTGGTCTCACTAGGGTCCTATTCAACTGCAGAAGGACCTCCTTGCTCCTATACTCAACTACTCTCGTTATGAGGCCAACATGCCATTTGCTTTCTTCACTGCCTGCTGTACCAGCATGCTTACTTTCATTGACTGATGAACAAGGACCCCCAGATCCCATTGTACTTCCCCTTTTCCCAACTTGACACCATTTAGATAATAATCTGCCTTCCTGTTTTTGCTACCAAAGTGGATAACCTCACATTTCTCCCCATTAAACTGCACCTGCCATGCTTCTGCCCACTCCCCCAACCTGTCGAAGGCTACTTGCATTCTCACAGCATCCTCCTCACAGTTTGCACTGCCACCCAGCTTTGTGTCATCTGCAAATTTGCTAACGTTACTTTGAATCCGTTCATCTAAATCATTAATGTATATTGTAAATGGTCCCAGCACCGAGCCTTGCGGCACCTCACTGCCTGCCATTCTGAAAGGGACCCGTTAATCCTTACTCTTTGTTTCCTGTCTGCCGACCAATTTTCAATGCATGTCAGCACTCTACCCTCAATACCATGTGCTCAATGGTTATGGGGAGAAGGAAGGAGAATGGGGTTGAAAGGGAAAGACAGATCAGCCATGATTGAATGACAATGTAGACTTGATGGGCCGAATGGCCTAATTCTCCTCCTGTCACTTCTGAAGTTATGAACACACAGTTAAATTTCCATTAGTCTAACAAACCCGCACATCTTTGGGATGTGGGAGGACAACGGAGCACCCGGAGGAAACCCACACAGTCACAGGGAGAATGTATAAACTCCACACAGACAGCACCCGAGGTCAGGATCGAACCTGGGTCTCTGGCACTGTGAGGCAGCAACTCTACCGCTGTGCCACTGTGCCACTGTCTCAGCAGTTCCTGCATGTGGTACTTAACAACAGCTTGCTTTAAAAAATGTTCATAAACCACGGCATGGTGTCTCCATCCCATTATCTGCACATAAACCAAATATTCTAGCTTGGACTGTCCAACTTTCAAAATTTACCGTGAACTATTCCAAAAAGGAACTCAAATGGGGTTTTTTGTGCATTTGTCAAAAGTTTCTCTCAAGTGCTTCCAGCTGCACCATTTAATCTTTGTGGTTTTTAATACATCTATTGATTTCAGATGCAAGCTCTCGAGCTTCTCACAGTTGACCAGCATCCTCCCGTCTGTGTCGGGTAAGCAGGCCCAGGCAGAAGAAAGCCACGAGGATCAAAACTTGTGCAAAAGCTTGAGGCAAGTAGCAAGTTCAAGAATGTTTGTGCTGCATCAAATAGGCAAGTGATTGACATTTTACAACTGATAACATACCTGCTTCTGGGGAGCATTGAAACCTAATCTATTCATATAAGATTTGTAGGAAGGAACTGCAGATGCTGGTTTACAGCCAAGATAGAAGCTTCTTCAGGTCTGAAGAAGGGCCTTGACCCAAAACGTCTTCTATTCCTTTGCTCCAGAGATGCTGCCTGACCCGCTGAGGTACACCAGCATTTTGTGCCTATCTTCCATTCAAAAAAGACACCTTATCATAATATGACCACATGCTCTGCACTCTCTCTATACTCATGACTGCGTAGCCGGTCACAGTGCGAACTCCATCATCAAGTTCGTTGACGACACCACTGTTGTGGGACGTATCACTGATGGGGATGAGTCGGAGTACAGAAGACAGATCGAGCAACTGTCCATATGGTGCCAGCACAATAACCTGGCCCTCAACACCAGCAAAACCAAGGAACTGATTGTGGACTTTGGAAGGAGTAGGATGGGGACCCACAGTCCCGTTTATATCAATGGGTCGATGGTTGAAAGGGTCAAGAGCTTCAAATTCCTGGGCATGCACATCTCTGAAGATCTTTCCTGGTCCGAGAACACAGATGCAATTATTAAGAAAGCTCATCGGCGCCTCTACTCCCTGAGAAGATTACGGAGAGTTGGTCTGTCAAGGAGGACTCTCTCTAACTTCTACAGGTGCACAGTAGAGAGCTTGCTGACCAGTTGCATCGTGGCTTGGTTCGGCAACTTGGGCGCCCTGGAGAGGAAAAGACTACAAAAAGTAGTAAACACTGCCCAGTCCATCATCGGCTCTGACCTTCCTTCCATTGAGGGGATTTACCGCAGTTGCCACCTCAAAAAGGCTGGCAGTATCATCAAAGACCCACACCATCCTGACCACTCATCTCCCTGCTACCTTCAGGTAGAAGGTACAGGAGCCTGAAGACTGCAACGACCAGGTTCAGGAATAGCTACCTCCCCACAGCCATCAGGCTATTAAACCTGGCTCGGACAAAACTCTGAACATTAATAACCCATTATCTGTTTTTTGCATTTTATCAGTTTATTTATTCATGTGTGTATATTTATATAATGGCATATAGACACACTGATCTGTTTTTGTAGTCAATGCCTACTATGTTCTGTTGTGCTGAAGCAAAGCAAGAATTTCATTGTCCTATCAGGGACACATGACAATAAACTCACTTGAACTTGAACTTGAGTCATTGCAAGAATTCTTAATTTGAAGGACCGAAGGCATTGTTTATGGCAATATTCTGCAGGTGGGTTCAGGAATGCAACTGTTAGGAATTTCCTTGGAGCGTAGGAATCTTAGAGGTGACAAGATATAGAGCTATATGAAATTGATAGTGGCAATGACATGGGTCAAAGTCAATGGCTGTATTCCATGGGTAGAGGCGTCAAAGGAGATAGAGCTTATAGGCGAGGGAGAGGAGGTTTAAAGGTGATATGAGTAGAAGGTTTTACACGATAAAGAAAAGGGTAGTAGAGGCAGGAATGGTAACAATGTTTAAGAAGGATCTGGACAGATGCTTGAATGAACAAGGCATAGAGAAATATGGAATTAATGCAGGCAAGTGGGAATAACATAAATAGGCATGATGGTCGACATAGATGCCGGAGGCTGACAAGTCTATTTCTTTGCTGTACAACTCTACGGCTCTATGAAGTTGCAACTTTGCACTTCACTATTAGATTCCGTCCAGCAATGGATCACCGTCAGGAAATGGTTCATAAAAAATGACCTGCAAGTTCTGTGCTTCACCTTTGCTTCAACATATGTGGAGAGCTGCACTCTTAGTTTAGGGATGCAGCGTGGAAACAGGCCCTCCGGCGCACTGAGCCCGTGCCGACCAGCGATCTGATTACATTTTATCTTTATATGCTTTGTTGTCACCTTCCTAACAATGAACATTTTCCTTTATCTATGTCGCCTTTGATGTCTTGTTTTCACACCTAACCTTTCCACATTTCTGTTTCTCCCGCTCCCCTGCCTTTCCCGCTGAGTTACTGCAGCTTTTTGTATCTAGTGTCAGTATAAACCAGAATCTGCAGTTCCTTCCCACACACTAGCACACACTACACACCAGGGACAATTTACATTTTTTGCCGAAGCCAATTAACCTACAAACCTGTAAATATTTGGAGAGTGGGAGGAAACCGGAGCACCCGGAAAAAACCCACGCAGTCAAGGGAAGAACGTACAAACTCTGTACAGACAGCACCTGTAGCCAGGATCGAATCTGGGTCTCTGGTGCTGTAAGGCAGCAACTCTGCCGCTGTGTCACCTTGTGGAAGTTACGCAGGAAAATGCTACTTTATTGTTCAGGATTTCCCACAAGTCCATATCAGGTGAGTGGGGCAAAGTTTAAAGGCTCTGTGCTGGGCAAGACATTTGGCACAGAAAGTGGTGAGGATGTTTTATGAATGTTTTGGATAGACACTTGGATAAGCAAGGAATGGAGGAATATGCAGGCAGAGAAGATCAGTTTATCTTGGTATCGTAGCTCATCAGTTCATAAGTCATAGGAGCAGAATTAGGCCATTCGGCCCATCGAGTCTACTCCACCATTCACTCATGACTGATCTGTCTTTCCCTCTCAACCCCATTCTCCTTGCCTTCCTTCTCCCTATAGCCCATGACACCCTTGCTCATCAAGAATCTGCCAATTTCCACCTTAGAAAATACCCAATGATATGGCCTCCACAGCCATCTGTGGCGATGAATTGCACAGATTCACTGCCCTCTGACTAAATAAATCCCTCCCCTATGTGGAACATAGAGCAGTACAGCGCAGCACCAACTCCTTTTGTCCACAACGCCTGCGCCAAACATAATGCCAAGACCAACTCTTATTTGCTTGCACATAATACACATCCCTTCATTCCCGCATATCCATGTGCCTATCCAAAAAAAACCTCTTCAATGCCACTATCGTACCTGTCTCCACCCCAGGCACCACCATCCCAGGCACTCACCGCCCTCAGTTGAATTTCAAGTATTTCAGGCAGGCATGTTCGGCACAGACTTTGTGGGCCATAGGGTGTGTTTGTGTGTTGTAACGTTCCATGTCCTATTACACTTTTCTCATGTCTTCAACGCGGGAGGGAATACAAGTAGCAGATTACACCGTGGCCGGGAATTCTTACAAGTTGCAAAAAGTACAAGCCAGGCAAATACACTAACCACTGACAGACCAGCCTTGTCAGCAAATTCGGGGAAAGAGCACATATTTTAAAAATCAGTGCCAGCCTTGGAGAGTGTTTGGGGAAGAATTGTACATGCCGAGGTGCATATTGAAGCTGTTCCATTTTAACTACGCCCCTTCTGGCTTCTGCTGACCCAGGAGAGAGAAAATCGCATCTCACAGGAGGTAAGCCTTATTTTAACATCATTACCATACAGCAGCTTACACCCCAGTGGTATGAATATTTACTTTTCTAACCTCTAGTAACCCTTGCTTTCCCTCACTCTCCATGCTTCCCAGTTCTCTGACCAGTCTAACTGTCCCCTGATTAAATGGTATCTCTGTATTCTTCGTTGTCACCTTCTCCTAGCTAACAACAGTCTATTCTACATTTTCCTTGACCTCCATCCCCTTTGATGTCCCATTTTCACACCACGCCCTTCCTTACCTCTGTGCCTCCCTCTCCCCTGACTCTCAGCCTGAAGAAGGGTCTCGACCCGAAACGTCGCCCATTCCTCCTATCCAAAGATGCTGCCTGTCCCGCCGAGTCACTCCAGCATTTTTGTGCCTATTTTCGGTGTAAATCAGCATCTGCAATTCCTTCCTACACATATTTCTTCAGCATTATCGCAAGGCAAGGAAAAGCGTCACCATGTAAACTTTCCAGAGATGCAGGACAGAGCGAGGGGAAGAGGCTGGTACACGTGATTTCAAAAGTGAGCGGTGGAATGCTTAATTCTGACTTTCGTTCAGGATCTACCTGATATCAAACATAAATCAATCTGTTACTCTCCTTGTCTGGATATTTAATATTCTGAAGAATTTGCTTCTCATTCATCACACCTCACTTTACCCCCCCCCCCCTTTCAGTTTGCTCCCATTGTTCAGTGTGCCAATCCTAGTGTGCTCGATCGAAGTCCATCTTGCACCCATTATAGGTCAATTGGTAACATATTCCTTTTGATCTCCCATTTAATTGTGTTCTCTGCTCTCTTTTAATTTTTGGAATCTGCCAGCCAGTCAGCAGCGTTAGTCTTTGTCGCCACAATTACAGGGTTTGAACGAGGCAGTGGGTTGTTTCATAATATTCCCCCAAATGCTGACGATAGTAAAAATGTTTTATTTTCCTTCGTCAGAAGCCTGGTGAGCCTACCCTCCTCTTGAGTCGGTCATCCAGAAAACCTTTATTTTTTCTTACCTCTTGGTCTCTTAATTTTAAATTGAAATGCCTGGCATTAGTTAGCAATGCCATTGAGCTGAAGAAGGGTCTCGGCCCAAAACGTCACCCATTCCTTCTCTCCAGAGATGCTGCCTGTCCCGCTGAGTTACTCCAGCATTGTGTGTCTATCTTCCAGCTGAACACTTGGCCAGGATCATCCTAGCTTTGAAACATAAACTGCTGGATTAACTCAGAGGGTCGGGCAGCATCTGTGGAGAGAATGGACAGGCGACGCTTTGGGTCGAGACCTTTCTTCGGGACCCAACCCAAAATCTGAAGAAGGGTCTCGACCCGAAATGTTGCCTATCTCCTTCGCTCCTTAGATGCTGCTGCACCCGCTGAGTTTCTCCAGCTTTTTGTGTAACCCAAAATATTGGCAGTCCATTCCCTCCACAGATGCTGCCTAATCCATTGAGTTTCTCCAGCACTTCGGTGTTATGATGAGGATTTCAGCATCTGCAGCTCCGTGAGTCTTCATCCTAGTTTTACCTTGGTTTTGACTTTATTGTGGATTGGACACGGAAGACTCTATCTGTCCCACCAATCTTGATGGGAAGGCTGGAAATGGTTGGATGGATCATTAGTTGTGACTGAAAAATGAATCACCACAAGTGGTCAGAACCAATATTGTGCAAGCCATTTACATGGTGAAATTCTTTCCACCGCAATGTTCAGCTGAATAAATCAGCTTTGTGTTGATGGAGAGAGTTTGCTGCAGTTGTGGGCATGGTTGAAGTTGGTTAAACTGCGGTTCTCAGAGATAACCTGTAAATGCAGACTGGGCGATCATTTAGCTGAACCCCTTCGCTCAGTCTGCCTTGGCTTATGCAACTTCCCATTTGCCAAATACTTCAACTCCACTTCCCATTCCCACACTGATCTCTCTACACTGGCCTCCTCCACTGTCAGAATGAGGCCAAATGCAAATCGGATGAACAGCACCTCATATTTCGCTTGGGCAGCTTACAACCCAGGAGAATGACGCTTGGTTGCTCTAACTATCCCTTGAATTTCCTCCCTCTCTGTCCTAGCCCATCCTAGTCATCCTACTAGTTTCACTGTCACCCTGTGTAATTTCACTGTATCCAATCCACAGTCAACAATGGACCATTGTGGACTCCACCTTACTGGATCATTGTTACTGGCTTTGATTTGCATACCTTTCATTCACTTGATCTTCATAGTGCTGACAATGGATAGAAAATTGGTCGGCAGACAGGAAACAGAGTAGGGATTAATGGGTCCCTTTCAGAATGGCAGGCAGTGACTAGTGGGGTACCGCAAGGCTCGATGGTGGGATCGCAGCTATTTACAATATATATTAATGATTTAGATGAAGGGATTACAAATAACATTAGCAAATTTGCAGATGACACAAAGCTGGGTGGCGGAGTGAACTGTGAGGAGGATGCTATGAGAATGCAGGGTGACTTGGACAAGTTGGGGGAGTGGGCAGATGCATAAGAGATGCAGTTTAATGTGGAGAAATGTGAGGTTATTCACTTTGGTAGCAAAAACAGGAAGTGAGATTATTATCTAAATGGTGTTAAGTTGGGAAAAGGGGAAGTACAACGGGATCTGTGGGATCTGTGGGTCCTTGTTCATTAGTCAATGAAAGTATGCATGCAGGTACAGCAGGCAGTGAAGAAAGTGAATGGCATGTTGGCCTTCATAACAAGAGGAGTTTTGAATAGGAGCAAAGAGGGCCTTCTGCAGTTGTACAGGCCCCTGGTGAGACCACACCTGGAGTATTGTGTGCAGTTTTGGACTCCAAATTTGAGGAAGCATCACAAGGTTCACAAGGTTAATTGCCGGGATGGCAGGACTGTTGTATGCTGAGAGAATGGAGTGGTTGGGCTTGTATACTCTGGAATTTGGAAGGATGAAAGGATATCTTATTGAAAGATATAAGATTATTAAGGGTTTGGACATGCTAGAGGCAGGAAACATGTTCCCGATGTTGGGGGAGTCCAGAACCAGGGGCCACAGTTTAAGAATAAGGGGTTACCATTGTAAATGGCAATGAGGAAACACTTTTTCACACAGAGAGTTGTGAGTCTGTGGAATTCTCTGCCTCAGAGGGCGGTGGAGGCTGGATCTCTGGATACTTTCAAGAGAGAGCTAGATAGGGCTTTTGAAGATAGCAGAGTTAGGGAATATGGGGAGACGGCAGGAACAGGGTGCTGATTGTGGATGATCAGCCATGATCACATTCAATAGCGGTGCTGGCTTGAAGGGCCGAATGGCCTACTCCTGCGTCTATTGTCTATACATTTTCATATCTAGTTTCCCTCTTCCACGACTCGCAGTCTGAAGAAGGGTCTCGACCCAAAAAATCACCCATTCCTTCTCTCCAGAGATGCTGCCTATCCAGCTGAGTTAATCCAGCACTTGTGACGAGTTACTTATGTCTTAAGTCTGTAGTACATTGGAGGGCAGGAGAGATGAAAGGGCAAAATGTACAGTGGTACGAAGTGAAAGGAGGTCGTAAGAGAACGGACAGGGGACAGATCACAAGGAAGCGTTACTGGGAGGAGACAAATTCGTTTCTGAAAGAATTGATCTTGAGCTGAGAACTGTAAGTAAGTTCTGTAATTAGATTATGTTTCTTTTGTTCGATGTGGTAGGCATTTGTCTTCTCCAAGGGCTACTCCATCTCCAGATCACTGGATGAACTTAGGTGAATCAAGAGAAATCTCACAGTTCTTCTCTTTTCTGTCTCATGCATCCAATTGGTGGACAAAACATTTCTCCATCTATCCCGACCCCACCTTCTCCTCCACTCCAGCCCCCTCTGTAAATTGTCCCTAGTGTGTAGGATAGGAGTGGTGTATGGGTGATGGTGGTTGCCACGGACTCGGTTTCCATGCTGTATCTCTGAACTAATTCATTCATTCATCATCGTTGAAAACATTAGCGACACAGTGGTGCTGGTTTCCGCCGGGAACGGTGACAGACGCACCACACCTCTTTGTCCTCCAGTTACAGCGGACTTCCGCTGCTGGAAGTATTGGATTTTGGTGTGTGTGCTTTATTATCATTCCTTACAATGCTGTGTGCGACAGTGATCGCAGCTTCTACTTAAGTGTGGATCGCCAGAAGCTCACCCGCCCTTTGCCAGGTCTTGTTTTTGGTCCCGGGGCTGGGGGTCCACAGCCCCCTCCTCACCTGGCAAACCAGGTGGGGGAGACGGTTTAGTCGCCGACTATCCGACCATGGAGCAGGTAGCACAGGATTACATGGTACCCGTGGCGGGGGGGATCTCATCCCGACCTGACCTGAACTAAATTAAGTTTTATCTCTCTATATCGCCGTCTATATCCCTAATTTCCCTTTCCCCCGACTCTCAGTCTGAAGAAGGGTCTTGACCCAAAACGTCACCCATTCCTTCCCTCCAGAGTAGCTGCCTGTCCCGCTGAGTTACTCCAGCAGTTTGCGTCTATGAACTAAACTAAACACTGTTTTCATGCTTTGCTGCATCTCATGACTTCATTCCAGGATTCGGACACCATGGACATCTATATAAAGGCATCTATATAAGAAAGTGGCAGGGGAGCATGCCTGACTGGTGGGTTGACTCACATACAATTGGCACATTATTTTGGGTCTGTGGTCTATCATCAATATGAAGGAAAACAAGCAATAAGGTAAGAACATGGGAAGAAGTAGCAGACGAATGAGCAAGTCTGTTGTGGGAGCAAGAGACAAGCGCTGGTTCATAAGAAAAGCCACAAAGTGCCAGAGCAACTCAACGGGTCAGGCAGCATCTCTGGAGGACATGAATAACAGTCTGATGTGAATTCAGACATGAATGCCTAGAGAGCAGTCCTGAACTACTATCTACCTCATTGGTGACCCCTGGACTATCTTTGACCAGACTTTACTGGCTTTATCTTGCGTTAAACGTTATTCCCTTATCATGTATCTATGTACTGTGAACTGCTCGATTGAAACCATGTATTGACTTTCCACTGATTGGTTAGCACACAACAAAAGCTTTTCACTGTACCTCGGTACAGGTGACAATAAACTTAAAACTGAAACTGAAGGGTTCTGATCCAAAACATCACCAATTCATGTTCTCCAGAGATCATGTACATCGTTCATAAGTGATAGGAACAGAATTAGGCCATTCGGTCCATCAACTCTACCCCGCCATTCAATCATGGCTGATCAATCTCTCCCGCCTAACCCCATTCTCCTGCCTTCTCCCCATAACCCCCCGCACCCATACCCAATCAAGAATCTCTCTATCTCTTCCTTAAAAATATCCATTGACTTGGCCTCAATGGCCTTCTGACCTAGATGCTGCCCGACCCACTGAGTTACTCCAGTACTTGTTGCGAGTTACTTGTGCCTTAAGTCTGCAGTACATTGGAGGGTAGGACATATGAAAGGGCAACATTTATAGCGGCACAAAGTGAAAGGAGGCCGTAAAGGAAAGGACGGTGGACAGACTGTAAACAGCGTAAACAGGAAGAGGTAAATTCTGTTCTGAACGTATTGATCATGGGGTCAGAGATCAGCCGTCTATACATTTCTCAGGTGTTCCCTGTGGTAACTTGATCCTGTTCCACAACTGGATCCCAGCCAAATCCTGCCAAGAACTGAAATTGTTCCAGATGTGTGTATTTGGGAACAGTTAAGTACTTCATAACTCAACGTAACTGAGTTTAAAAAGTCACAAAATACTGAAGTTTTAAATACCATTCAAATGCATCCGAACCCTTGTAGGTGCTTTAATAAGATCTAAATTAACGATGCGTTACAACATTAAAGAACATTTAGTAGATTCAACAGAGCGTATTGATTATCTAAAAGTCCTTTTACACCACCCGACGACTTCACAGCCAGTTCCATCCACTAACACACAGCAGAAAGAATGGCATTGCCTCATGCTGCCCAATATTCATTGATTCAATACATATGCAGAGGGCATTTGACCTGACTTCAAACTCCCCAGGTGGGGCAGGCGCGGCGCGGTGGCACTGGGGTAGAGTTGCTGCCTCACAAGGCCAGAGTCCCCTGTTCGATCCTGACCATGGTTGCTTGTCTGTTCGGAGTGTCGTATGTTCTCCCGTGACCTCCTTGGGTTTTCTCTGAGAACTTCGGTTTCCTCCCACACGCCAAAGACATACAGTATCGCAGGTCAATTGGCTTGGTGTAAATGAAAAATTGCCCCAAGCGTGTGTAGGATAATGTTAATGCGCGGGGATCGCTGGTCGGTGCGGCCTCAGTGGGCCGAAGGGCCTGTTTTCACGATGTTTCTCTAAACTAAACTGAACATATCAAGGGTCCATTCATTTTTTTAGGACAATGTAGAAGGAGGCCATTCAGCCTGGTGATTCCCTGGACAGAAATACCATTGGTTCCATTTTCCCTGTCCTATTTCCTCCCTTTTAATTCTTTCTCATATGCCCATGAACTTCACGTGGTGCAAACTTACTCAAGGTCCATGGTATTTTGGTGCTGACTTAGTTTGTGACGAGGGTTGTGTAGCGTGGTTCCAGACTGATGAGAAGAACCTGTTAGAGTCATAGAGTGATACAGCGTGGAAACAGGTCCTTCAGCCCAACTTGGCCACACCGGCCAACATGCCCCAGATACACTAGTCCCACCTGCCTGTGTTTGGCCCATATCCATCCATACCTGTCCTATCCATGTACCTGTCTAACTGTTTCTTAAACATTGGAGGACTTAAACCTGGAGGTAACAGTTCTCAGTCTCATTTACCTTCCTCCAGATACTGGCAGTGAGTTGACATTGTGGCCAGAGTCTGATGATACAGTATTAGCTGCCTTCTTGAGGTAGTGCCTCCTGTGGATCCTTTCAATGGTAGGGAGGTCCATACCCATAATGGACTGGGCATTTCCACCTCTTTCTGGAACCACCACCATTCCTGGGCATGTTCCAAGTTCTGAGCTGGACCTTGGTGCAACCACAGAGTATGCTCTTATTCATACAATTACAGAAGTTCAATGGAGTATTCAGTAACCTGCCGAATCTCCTCAAACTTCTGAGGAAGAAGAGGCATTGATGAGTTTTCTTTGTGACTGCATCAATGTGCTGGGGCCCGGACTGATCATGAAAGATCATAGTCATACAGCGTAGAAATAGGCTCTTCGGCCCAAATTTCCCATGCCAACCAAGATGCCCCATCTACATTAGTCCTACCTGCCCTTGTTTGTCCCATATCCCTCTAAACATTCCCAATTCATATACCTATCCGAATGTCTTTTAAATGTCGTTAGACCCTGCCTCAACTACCTCCTCTGGCAGCTCATTCCATTTACCCACCGTCCTCTGTGTGAAAAGGTTGTCACTCAGGCGAACTGTTTCCCCTCTCACCTTAAACCTATGTCCTCTGGTTTTTGATTCCCCTACTCTGGGTAAAATACTGTGCTTTCACCCTATCTATTCCCCTCATGACCTCTGCAAGATCAGCCCTCAGCCTCCTGCGTTCTTAAGAAATAATTCCTAGCCTGTCGGCATGCCCTCAAATCCTGATAACATCCTCATTAAACCACTGCTCTCTATCTGGCTTAACGACATCCTTCCTAGGGGCAGGGTGACCAAATCTAAATACAATGCTCCAAATGCAACCTCACCAAAATGTTGTACAACTGTAACATGACATCCCAACTTCTGTATTCAATATCTTGACTGATGAAGGCCAATGTACCAACATCCTTCCTATCCATCCTATCTGCCCACGATGTATTCAGAACTTGGAGGTCCTTGATTCTCTCCGCCGATGTTCCACCAAAGAAGACAATTCATTGAACCTCCGCTTTCCCTTCCTAAAGTCAAGTATTAACTCCTTGTTCTTGCATCTCTCAACCAGATTATCGGTCTTCCTCCTATATTCTTACTCGTTATTCATCCAACATTGATGGAACTGTCTTTAGCTTAGTTTAGCTTAGAGATTCAGCACAGACACAGGCCCTCCAGCCCACCAAATCCATGCCGACCAGCGACCCCCACGCACTAACGTTATCCTACACACACATAAGACAATTTACAATTATACCAAGCTAATTTTACCTATAAACCCTGTACTACTTTGGAGAGTGGGAGGATACTGGAGATCCCAGCGAAAACCCACGCAGGTCACCGGGAGAAGGTACGGACTCCATACAGACAAGCTTCCGCAGTCAGGATCGAACCTGGGACTCTGGCGCTGAAGGCAGCAATTCTACCTCTCGGAGTTGTGTCTGGCCACACAGTCATGGGTAATGAGAGCAGAACAGTGGACAATGCACACATCATTGACACATCAGCACACACGGCGATATTATTAGGAAGGACATTATTGCCATAGAGGGAGTTCAGCGAAGGTTCACCAGACTGATTCCTGGGATGTCAGGACTGTCTTATGAACAAAGACTGCATAGACTCGGTTTATACTCTCTAGAATTTAGGAGATTGAGAGGGGATCTTATAGAAACTTACAAGATTCTTAAGGGGTTGGACAGGCTAGATGCAGGAAGATTGTTCCCGATGTTGGGGAGGTCCAGGACAAGGGGTCACAGCTTAAGGATAAGGGGGAAATCCTTTAGGACCGAGATGAGAAGGAATTTTTTCACACAGAGAGTGGTGGGTCTCTGGAACTCTCTGCCACAGAGGGTAGTTGAGGCCAGTTCATTGGCTATATTTAAGAGGGAGTTAGATGTGGCCCTTGTGGCTAAGGGGATCAGAGAGTATGGAGAGAAGGCAGGTACGGGATACTGAGTTGGATGATCAGCCATGATCATATTGAATGGCGGTGCAGGCTCGAAGGGCTGAATGGCCTACTCCTGCACCTAATTTCTATGTTTCTATGTTCTATATTGTTGCCAATGTGGATTATTTAATTCTGGGGAGGTCATTTAAGACTGAGGTGAGAAAAAATATTTTCACACAGAGAGTTGTGAATTTATGGAATTCCCTGCCACAGAGGGCAGTGGAGGCCAAGTCACTGGATGGATTTAAGAGAGAGTTAGATAGAGCTCTAGGGGCTAGTGGAGTCAAGGGATATGGGGAGAAGGCAGGCACGGGTTATTGATAGGTGACGATCAGCCATGATCACAATGAATGGCGGTGCTGGCTCGAAGGGCCGAATGGCCTCCTCCTGCACCTATTTTCTATGTTTCTATGATTCTATGTTAATGAGATCATAAAGTCATAAGTGATAGAAGCAGAATTAGGCCGTTTGGCGCATCAAATCTATTCCACCATTCAATCATGGCCAATCTATCTCTCCCTCCTAACCCCATTCTCCTGCCTTCTCCCCATTACCTCTGACACCCGTACTACTCAAGGACCTATCTATCTCTGCTTTAAAAATATCCACTGACTTGGCCTCCACAGCCTTCTGTGGCAAAGAACGGTCTCTGACTAAGGAAACCTCTTCTCATTTTCTTCCTAAAGGAACATCCTTTAATTATGAGGTTATGACATCTAGACTCTCCCACTAGTGGAAACATCCATAATAAAAGATATTTAAAATGGATAAAAAAACTCTGTTAAACAAAGGTGTGATGGGATGAGATGAATCAGCTGCAAGCCTGTGGGTTTTGTGAGATAAAGTAGTCGGGAATTCGAAAAACTTGATTAAAACCATCACAAAAAATAATCAAAGATAGACACAAAAAGCTGGAGTAACTCAGCATCTCTGGAGAGATGGAATGGGTGACGTTTTGGGTCAAGACCCTTCTATCCCTTGGTTTAATCTGCGATCCATCGTTTTCCCGTCTCTGGGGATTTTGATGTCCAAATGATGCTCTTCCAACTGGCATTTTGATCAATAACGACAGTTCGATGAATGACTTGTACAGTTCAAAACAAGTGCTGTTTGCTTTTGATTTACTGCATCCTTACAGGGAGGCGATTGACTAATTCCTGACTGTTCTCATCATCCGTGGCTCCCGGCAGTCAGTGGCCACCACTGAAGCAGGAAACTGCAGAGCTACCAGTTCAATACATCATTTTACTGCATGGAATGAGCTGCCGGAGGATGTAGTTGAGAGTGGGACTATCCCAACCTTTAAGAAGCAGTTAGACAAGCACATTTATAGGACAGGTTTGGAGGGATATGGACCAAGCATAGGCAAGTTGGGTTGAAAGGCCTGTTTCCACACTGTATCTCTATGACTCTATATTCTCAGTACAAATTAACCTAATTTCATTAGTAGTCTTAAATGTATTATTTAAGGCAGTTTTTATATATAATGCATTTCCTTTTTTTCAATTTCTTTCGTACTTATGGAAAAATGGTATTCTCATTTTGAGAATACCATTAGTTGTGCAATAGGATTCACGGTCAATTCTCAAATGCATTCTCCATCACCTCAAAGGATTTTTGGCGGGATTCAGCAGAAGACTCGTCGGCCAGCGCAACCGGGAGGGAGCTGGAGATGTGGGCGCGTGGAGCGAGGGCCGGCAGGAGGGTGAACCGCGGTAATGCCTCCAGCGCCTTCAAGGTCGGCCGCAGGAGGCGCCCCTGGGGCACAAAGATGGCTGGCTGAGGAGAGGAGAGGAGAGGAGACGAGACGAGAGGAGAGGAGAGGAGAGGGGAGAGACGTCGGTTCGCGGAATCGGCTCCAGTACATCGAGCGCGCGGGCCGACCGTAGTCCGGACTTTGAATAATGGAGCCATAACACGGTGGTGCCAGCATGTGTAATATATGAAAAAATAACTTCCCTCTGCAGTTGCATATGTGACAAATAAAGCACCATTGAACCATTGATTGTTGTACCAACACAACTTTGGAGCTTGAAAGGAAATCAAAACACCCAGAGCAGACTCATGTTATCATGAGCAAAAGATGTAAGCCTCATACCGATGACATTGGAGCTGTGTCTGGCTAAACAGTCGTGGGTATACAGAAAGGTTAGACCATGTCTCTACATCCATTAATATGTAACCTGGAGCTGTGGGACTGCCATACGATCATGTCACCCTGACAATTAATATTATTACAGTGAGCCGTTTTATGATTAATAAAACACGTAAAGGCCTTTGAACATGTAGAGTTCATAGTTTGTTCACTCGGACTAGTCTGCTACCCCTGGAAGCATCACTGGTTCTCCTTATCTTGGTGTAGATAAATCCAGCAAGACTTCCTTCCTAAAAATTGACTCCATTTTGATATTCAGCTCATGTTAGACACATGGAAACATAGAAAATAGATGTAGGAGTAGACCATTCGGCCCTTCGAGCCATTCAATATGATCATGGCTCATCATCCAAAAGTAGTACCCCATTCCTGCTTTCTCCCCTTATCCCTTGATTCCGTTCGCCCTAAGAGCTATATCTAACTCTTTCTTGAATGCGTCCAGTGAATTGGCCTCCACTGCCTTCTGTGGCAGATAATTCCACAGATTCACAACTCTCTGTTCCAATGTAACTTTGAATCCGTCCCTCATTCCATCCACACCTGGACTTCCAATGTCTCTTAGACCTTGGAGACACAGCACTGAAACAGGCCCTTCGGCCCACCGAGCCCGTGCCGACCCGCGATCACCCTGTACACTAGCACTGTCTTACACAATAGGAACAATTTATACTGAAGCCAATTAACCAACAAATCCGTACGTCTTTGGAGTGTTGGAGGAAACTGGAGCACCCGGAGCAAACCCAGATGGTCACAGGGAGAACGTGCAAACTCCGCACAGACAGCACCCATAGTCAGGATGGAACCGGGGTCTCTAGTGCTGTGAGGCAGCAACTCCACCGCTGCACCACCGTGCCATTCTCCCTCTGCTGTTGCCTTGCTGTGTCCTCTTCCTCTGCTGATAGAAACACATTTCCTATCTAATTGTGGGATAGGAGTAGAATTCCTATCTAATGTGACAGGAGTAGAATGAGGCCATTTGGCCCATCAAGTCCACTCCGACATTCAATCATGGCTGATCTATCTCTCCCTCCTAACCCTATTCTCCTACCATCTCACCATAACCTGTGACCCTTCCTAATCACGAATCTATCTATCTCTACCTTTCTGGTTGCTTGTGACAGATATACAACCTTGGTAATAATGTCTTCATTTTGCCCTTTGGTCACCACATGCCATCCCTGCATTTGGCCATGTAATGTGTCTCATCTGGCGTTGCATAGCTCCACATCTTTGCACGCCCACGCACACTTTCTTGAGTTAACTTCTACTCAAATGGTAGCCATTCCCTCAAACCATAATCTCAGCTCACATACACGCAATACCATCTCTGCTCAGCTAATACTTCAACCCAGCAAAAACTGCAATTATCTGCTTGCAATTTCTAACTCTATTACAGAAGGGTCCTCCTTGTTCTGGTTGCACGAGTCAAAAATGGTCAACAGTTTAATTTCTACAAGATGTGTCGAAACTTGGGAACATAATTTGTGGGCTTTAAAGTTCAACAGCACACTTTGCCCTTGTGGTCAATGTGCTACAGTCATATAAAACGGAAATTTCTAGCAGCATATGTTCATGGAGAAACAACTCCAACTTTTCCAATTTTCTTTTTACAGAGATATTGTCTGACCATCTCTGTGTTTTCCAGCGTCTGCATTTAAAAAATGGTTTATTATTAACTATTAACAAATTTTGTCTGTGGGCTGTGGAGGCCGGTTCCCTGCATACTTTCAAGAGAGAGCTGGATAGGGCTCTTAAAGATAGTGGAGTCAGGGGTTATGGGGAGAAGGCAAGAACGGGGCACTGATTGGGGATGATCAGCCATGATCACATTGAATGGCGGTGCTGGCTCGAAGGGCCGAATGGCCTACTCCTGCACCTATTGTCTATTGTCTATCTATTGTCTGTTCTGGTTATCTTGTAATTATGTAAGTAAGTAAGTTTATTGGCCAAGTATTCACATACAAGGAATTTGCTTTGGTGCTCCGCCCACAAGTAACAACATGACATACAGTGACAACAGTCAAAAAATACAGTCAACTTAATACGGAGTGAAGATTATTGCTGGCTGTGATTTATTCTGTACTCTTTCATACCTCTTGTTTCCCTCTCCCCTGACTCTCAGTATGAAAAAGGGTCTTGACACGAAATGTCAACAATTTATTTTCACCAGAGATTCTGCCAGACTGAGTTAAGCCCCTGTCCCACTTAGGAAACCTGAACGGAAACCTCTGGAGACTTTGCGCCCCGCCCAAGGTGTCCGTGCGGTTTCCAGAAGTTGCAGGTGGTTGCCGGAGGTTGCAGGTAGTGGAAGCAGGTAGGGATACTGACAAAAACGTCTAGGAACCTCTGGGAACCGCACGGAGACCTTGGGTGGGGAGCCAATGCCCCGTCCCACTTAAGAAACCTGAACGGAAACCTCTGGAGACTTTGCGCCCCACCCAAGGTTTCTATGCAGTTCCTGGAGGCTCCCGGAGGGTTTTGTCCTCCGGCAACCATCTTCAACTAGCATTGCAACCAGCTTTGACTAAAAAATGACCGATTTTTAAAACGGAAACCACTTTCGACCATTAGGGAGACTGACAAAAACCAATGGGAACCTCCGGGAACCGCACGGAAACGTTACAATACAATGCAATACCGTTTATTTGTCATTTGAACCTCACAAGAAGTTCAAACGAAATTTGGTTTCTGCAGTCACACAACAAGAAAAAGAACCAAGGCACACACCAACACAATTTACACAAACATCCATCACAGTGAATCTCCTCTTCACTGTGATGGAAGGCATAGTCTTGTCTCTCCCCTGCTCTCCATTTCTCTCCCGATGCCAAATTCATCGTCCCCGGCGGGCGCTAGCAAGTCCCACGGTCATTTAAAGCCGTGCCAGCCGATGTAAGGCCCTGCTCCGGGTCTTGATGTTAGAGCCCCCGGCGGGCGCCTTGGGTGGGGCACAAAGTCTCCAGAGGTTTCCGTTCCAGTTTCCTAAGTGGGACAGGGGTTAGCGCCTCCAAATGTTTCCGTTCAGGTTTCCAAAGTGGGACAGAGGCATTACTCTAGCTTTCTGTGTCTATCAAGAGTGAACTCTTTGAACCCTGCTATGTCCATACTTCAGATGGGATACTTGCTTTTAATGCATAACATTGCATATCTAGTGGGTTAAACTAACAATGTGCTTTGTGAAACTGTGGAATTCTCTGCCACAGAAGGCAGCGGAGGCCAGTTCACTGGATTTTTTCTAGAGAGAGAGAGTTAAATATAGTTTTTAGGCTGACGGAATCAAGGTGATTTGGGGGGAAAGCAGGAATGGGTTAGTGATTTTGGATGACCAGCCATGATCAAATGGAATGGCAGTGATGGCTCAAAGTGGAGAATGACCTACTCCTGCACCTATTTTCTATGTTTTCCATGTTTCTATGTTAAACCAAGAATGTACAGATTGGGACAAAGGAACTCCCATGATGGAAGGTCGTGAGCCGAAACATCACCCATCCTTTTTCTCCATAGATGCTGCCTGACCTGCTGAGTTACTCCAGCAATTTTTGTCTATCTTCGGTACAAACCAGCATCTGTAGTTCCTTTTCAGTGGGGGCGCTGAGAGTCGGCTGCCCTGTCAGCAGCGTGTCCGTTATTTTGACTTTTGTTGTTTTCTTTGGGTTTGTCTAAGTGTTTGCTTTGGATGTTTCTTGGTGTGTCTTGTGTTGGGGTGGTTGGGGGAGGGGGAAAGGTCGCTCCAATCCAAGCTGTTAGGCCGCAAGAAGGGTTCTTCTGTCGCCCTCGACGGAGAGGCGACTATTTTCCATGTCGCTTCTCTGCCACCCATCTCACGACCTAACAGCTTGGATTGGAATGGCCTTTTCTGGAATATCAGCCACGGGCGCAGTGTGGACTTTTTCCATTGCGAAGCGGGCGAACCATTGCCAGGGGTCGCCAGAGAGGAGTGCTCTGATTGCTGGCCCGCGGACTACGACATCCTGAAGCCGCGGTCTGCGGAGCTTCTAGCCACGGCTGGGCGTGGACTTCCCATCCGGAGCCTGGGATCCCTCGCCGGGGATCGCTGGAGAAGAGCTCCGACCGCCGACTTGCGGCCTATAAAATCCTGAAGCCGCGGTCTCCTATAAGAAAGTGCTGATTCAGGCGCTCCAAGCCGCAGAGTGTGTGTCGACCGGGTGAACAAGGGAGGAGGACAGGCTGAACTTTGTGCCTTCCACCACAGTGAAGAATGCTGTGGTGGATGTTTGTGTCAAATCTTATTGTATATTGTGTGTTCTTTTTAAGTGTATCACTGCTGGCAAATTCATTTCACTGCACCTTCGGGTGTATGTGCCGATTATAATTGACTTTGACTTTTTCTGTCACCCTGCCCAGACGGATAGAAAGTTCTAGCCTGTTCGGTACCAATAACAGATTAGTATTCAATATAGAGAAATAGGGAACCGCAGATGTTGGTTTACAAAAGAGACACAAAATGCTGGAGTAACTCAGCGGGTCAGGCAGCATCTCTCGATAATATGGATAGGTGATGTTCCAGGTTGGGACTCTGAGGAAGAGTTCTGACCCAAAACGTCACCTGTCCATGTTATCCAGAGATACTGCCTGACCCATCTAGTTATTCCTGTACGTTGTGTCTTTTTTTACAGTATACGTGTGACGTGGTTCTTAAAGGGGCGTACACGCAATAAAACACAACCAGAACTGCCACAAATACAATTGTGTGAACAGTAGAGTCAAGCGGTACCAATCTTTTTTGTCCTTTTCGATTGAAAATTGGACCTTCTTTGGCTTAAGAAAGGGTTCCGATCGGAAACATCAACTATTCATCTCCCTTCACAGAGGCTGCCTGGCTTGCAGATTTCCTCCAACACTTTATTTTTTTTGGTCCTTCTTCCTATGCACTGGCTTGGCAGAATTCAGTCGCTGTTCTTCAGAAGTTGCAACAGATATCGCACTTATTCTTCGGCATGTATATCGATCTTAATAAACATAAATTTTCAGATTGCACAAATTTTGGCGTGTGGGCACAATCTATCAATGACAATGTGCCTTTAAAAGCTTTACGTAGTCACCCATCAGAATACAAAAACTAAATACACATGAATTAAAATATGAAGCTTACCTGCTTTAAATCACAGTGTTTATTTGGCAGTAACATTACATTCCTAAGGAACAGAAACTGGAAACTGCAAATATTCACTTCCTTGGCCTGTCTGTTCCATTTTAAAAGGTTTGTCTAGCAGTTGAGTTCTGAAATCAATTCTGATTATTAATGATGGAAATATTTTTCTTGATGATCTGTGAGTGTGGGTTGAAGTGGGCATTTATCAATGCTTGCTGATAAAAATCGCCTCCTGCCAAGCCTATCTATGCATCAGCAGGCTTGGGTGTCCTGATGTAGGATTTATGCTTCAGATAGGGAACGGTTTAAAGGACAGTCTTCCTCAGGAGGGAATAGTCCAGAAGCAAAAACGCAATTAAAAACTCTCAGGGTCTTTGTGCCACAAGTAATCTTTATTACGCTTTTCCTGTTCGTCTCATGCAGATAATCTAGAATCAGGACAGTTGATGGCATGTACATATTAAGTTTAAGTTTAGTTTTCTTTAGAGATATAGTGCAGAAACTTTGGGCCACCGAGTCCACGCCAACCAGCGACCCCCTCACTCTAACACTACACTACACTAGGGACAATTTACAATTTTACCCAGCCAATTAGCCTACAAACTTGCATGACTTTGGAGTGTGAGGGAATCCAGAGCTCCCGGATAAAAACCAACGCAGGTCACGGGGAGAAGATACAAACTCCGTACAGACTGCACCTGTGGTCAGGATCGAACCCAGGTCTCTGGCGCCGTAAGGCGGCAACTCTACCGCTGCGCCACCGTGCCACCCTTTGTTGATTCAGCAATGATTGCCTTTATGCAAGCTTGCAAATAAACGAATGCGTCACGGTTTACAAGGGGTTAACCGAACAAAGGAATCCTCGGATTTATTTAGTGCCTTTCATTTCCTTTTCAGGACGGCCTGAAACATTAAACTGCCCATGAAGTACTGCTAAAGTGTAGTCAATTTTGTAATGGAAGAAACCTGTGAAGCTCTTAGATTTTTTTGCAACTACTGTATCTGTCAGCTCTAATGACTTACCGATGGGCTACTGCCTTAGTCTGCATGAACCACTTTAGGTGATATATTTCTTTGCCCAGTTTTTTAATAGAGAGTTTAGCTGATTTGTGCACATATCCAGAAAAGGTAATTTCTTGGTTTAAATGATAAAGTAATTGAGTTTCAGGAGTTAATGGCACTTTGAGCTGTGCATGTCGATTTTGCATTTTTGCTTTGCAACTTTATATAGTTCAGTTATCAATAGGGTAACTAGATTGTGGTGGAGGTATTGAGTACTTTTAATTCTTTGGTTCTTTAGTCTCACTGCTCTCTTAAAAAGACGTTTCTCATCTCAATTCCACTAGCGCCTTTACTGCTCTCTCTCCATCACTCAGAGACACTGAGCAAAGAGGACACTGTGGAATTGGCATTCTTTTGTACACCCTGTCCAATTTCTCTTTACAGTCATTTCATTTCTCAAAAAAGAAAAACATTAAAGTGAATTATTCGTGAACATTCTCAGGATGAAAATGACCATGGCCAAGGCAGCTGGAACAGGAACTGGAAGGGCGGCATGGTGGTGGAGCTACTGCCTTACAGCGCCAGAGACCCAAGTGTGATTAAGACTACCGGTGCATGTCTGTACATAGTTTTTACATTCACCCCGTGACCTGCGTGCGTTTTCTCCGAGATTTTCAGTTTCCTCCCACACTCAAAAGACATTCAGGTTTGTAGGTTAATCGGCTTGGTATAAATGTAAAATTGTCCCTAGTCTGTGTAGGGTAGTGTTAATGTGCGGGGATCGCTGGTCGGTGCGGACTCGGAGTTTCCGCTGTATCTCTCAAACTAAACAAAACAAATTCCTATTGATATCGAAGACAAAGTGAAAATGGAGCAATGAATTCAGATGAGATTGGGGTGAATAGGAAGTTAGGATCAATGAACTAATGGAGAACACAAGGAACTGCAGATGCCGGTATACCGGGAAAAAAAAGAAACAAAGTGTTGGAGTAACTCAGTGGGTCAGGCAACCTCTCTGGAGAAGATGGATAGATGAGATTTCCCTCAAACTGAGGAAGGGTACCGACCCAACATCTCATCTATCCATCATTCTGAAGAAGGGTCTTGACCCAAAACATCACCTATTCCTTCGCACCATAGATGCTGCCTCACCCGCTGAGTTTCTCCACTATTTTTGTCTACCTTCTTATCTATCCATGGTCTCCAGAGATGCTGCTGACCCGCTGGGTTACTCCAGTGCTTTGTGTCTTTATTTTCCAAGGAACTAATGGGCAACAGATTGAAAGAAAAGGCTTGAAGGAACAATAGAATGGGTATGGCATGTGGAGTTGGGGTCTTGAGAGATAAAATACTGCAGTCTGAAGGGCAGTGAAGGGTAATTAAGGTTTTGTGGGATTGCAGAGTGAACGGAGAGGACCAAGGAAGGAAAATGCAAAGAGGAAGTGTGGATTGATGGGTTAGTAATTGAATGGAAGAAAATGGGAAATAAATAGGTTCTTGGACTGATTCATTGATCGGGGAGTTGAGAAAGTTGGCAACTCAGAGAGAGGTAAAGAGGTAGTAGCAAAGGGGGGAGTGGAACTAGGGATCGAAGATTGCTGCTTCGAGAAATTAATTGTGAAAACCTGAACTTTGAAATTCAAAACCTTACTTCACTGTCCTTGCTTTGCTACAACTGTGGGCGGCTAATTTTCAGATGTTGTTTTAAATTTGTTTTGAAATAACAAATCTGTGGGATTTGCAGTAGGATGAGTCGGGTGGCTGGAAAGCCACTGTAACGGAATTACTGCAGAGGGATGGCAGCTCTTTATCAGGCGCTGGAATTGAAGCAACAGTTTGAAAAATTACCCCAAAAGACCTCATCGTTGATAAGTGAAACCAGAATTTCCTCAGGCCCTTGGAAGTTTAAAGCGGGGTTGGGGAAATGAAGAGCAGCTGTCAATGGGATTTGTTTACATTTTCTCCAGATTTTTCTGCATTCCTTCTCTTCTGGGGCTTTTGACTTGACAAAGCCACCTTCAGGAGGAAGGATTGTGAGCGACTGAGGAACAGGCAACTCATCAGGTATTCATGTTCTAGATCCTAAGTGATAGGAGTAGAATTAGGCCATTCGGCCCATCATGTCAATCACACCTCAATTCACTCATGCCTGATCAATCTCTCCATCTTAACCCCATTCCCCTGCCTCATCTCCCTAACCGCTGACACCCGTACAAAAAATCTATCTATCTCTGCCTTTAAAATGTCCACTGGCTTGGCCCCCACAGCCTTCTGTAGTAAAGAATTCCACAGATACATCACCCACTGATGAAATAAATTTCCTACTCCTCTCCTTCCTAACAGAACGCCCTTTAATTCTGAGGCTATGACCTCTAGTCCTAGACTCTTCCACTAGTGGAAGCATTCTTTCCACATCCACTCTATCAAAACCTTTCGCTATTCTGTACGTTTCAATGAGGTCCCCCTCTTGTTCTTCTAAACTCCAGCGAGCATAGGCCCAGTGTCATCAAACACTCATCATATGTTAACCTACTCATTCCTGGGATCATTCTTGTAACCCTCTTCTGCACCATCTCCAGCTTTTCACTGCACCTCCGTACACATGACAATAAACTAAACTCATCTACTCTGCGGCTGTGGAAAGCATCTTGTCCGGAAACATTATAATCAGGTTTGGGAATTGCTCTGCCCAGGACAAGAAGGCTCTGCAGAGAGTAGTGCGTTCGGCCGAACGCACTATGGGTTCCGTTGCCATGCTGTGAGAACGGAGAGGATGAGAAGGAGTTTCTTCCAAGAGGCCATTCGGCCCGTAAACTCCTATCTCACCAGGGATTAACTCTACTAACTTACTGTACCACAATACCGCCCACAATATTTAATATGAAAAAGAACATGTGATTCTGTTTGTAGTTTGTTGTTTGTTTGTTTGTTTTTTGCACAAAGTCCGCAGGCACCGCCACTTTTCATTTCACTGCACATCCCGTATGTGTATGTGGTGAATAAACTTGACTTGACTTGACTCAAACCTATCTAAAGGCATCTTCAAAATCACTATCGTATCTACTTCCACCATTAGCCCATGGGAGCATGTTCCAGGCATCTACCACTTTCTGCATAAAATGTCTTGTCCCGCACATCTTCTTTAAAGTTTCCACCTCTCACCTTAAATCCATGTGCCCTACTCTTTGACATTTCAATGCTGTGATAAAGATTCTGACCACGTACATTATTTATTACTCTCATCCTTTTATAAACTTCTTCAAATCTCCCCTCAGCCTCCGATGCCCCAGAGAAAGCAATTCAAGTCTGACCACCCGATTCCTATAGCTAATACTGATGAAAGCTTATAAATAGTCTCCCAGTGTTAATAAGAGTGGCATGGTGGCGCAGTGGTAGAGTTGATGCCTCACAGTGCCAGAGACCCGGGTTCGATCCTGACCACGGGTGCTGGCTGTATGTAGCTTGTACATTCTCCCCGTGATCTGCGTGGGCTTTCTCCGGGTGCTCCCGTTACCTCCCACACTTTACAGACATACAGGCTTGTAGGTTAACTGGCTTTGTAAAATTGTAAATTGTCCCGAGTGTGTGTACGATAGAGTTAATGTGTGGGGATCGCCGGTTGGCGCGGATTCGGTGGGCTGAAGGGCTTGACTCCACGCTGTATCTGTAAACTAAACTAAACTACGTATGTACTACGTATTTGTGACCTTTCCTGTTAATACATATTACTTTAATACTTTAAGCACAGACTGAGACGGGATTCGCTCCAACCACCTAGCGGTCACTCCATGAGGCTACAAACTCGATCCTTTGTTCCCAACACAGTTTTCAGTTTTCAATTCAGTTCGGTTCAGTTTAATTTATTGTCACGTGTATCGATAAACTCCTATCTCACCAGGGACTAACTCTACTAACTTACTGTACCACAATACCGCCCACAATATTTAATATGAAAAAGAACATGTGATTCTGTTTGTAGTTTGTTGGTTGTTTGTTTGTTTGTTTTTTGCCACTTTTCATTTCACTGCACATCCCGTATGTGTATGTGACGAATAAACTTGACTTGACTTGACTTGAGTCACAGTGAAAAGCTATTGTTGTGTGCCAACAAGTTAGCGGAAAGACAAGATGTGATTACAATCGAGCCATTTACAGTGTATGGATACATGATGACGGAATAGCGCTTAGTGCAACGTAAAGCCAGTAAAACCCAATCAAAGATAGTCTGAGGGGCTCCAAATGTGGTAGATAATAGCTCAGGACTGCTCTCTAGTTGTGGTTGGATGATTCAAGTTGCATGATAACAGCTGGGAAGAAACTGTCCCTGAATCTGGAGGTGTGCGTTTTCACACTTCTATCCCTAATGCCTGATGACTTGGTTACAACAGATTACATCCGCTATAACCAAAATCCATTATAAAGAGGTCCCTAATAACGAGGGTAGACTGTATATTGATCCACTCCGTGTTTTGTCTGTGACACCTGTTAAAGCAGTTCCATTTTTTCCATGTTATAAAACTATCATTTGCTCGAATACATTTGATCTGCTCCACGTCTTAGATCTGACACATAATAGTAAGATTAAACGAGAATTTACCAGTTTGAAGTTTGATCTTTATTTTAAGAGGCGTTACGTTGAGGGATTACGTGAAGACCCCGCCAGCACGCATGCGCGACATTCTTCAAAGCAGCGGTGTGAAATCACAGATAGCAAAGTTGAACTAAATATAGTAAGATAAGAGAACTAGAATACCAGCTGACCTTTGTGATAGAGGGTTGGGTGCGGAGGACACGTAATCCCTCAATGTAACTCCTCATAAAATAAAGATCACACCTCAAACTGGTAGTTCTCGTTTAATCTTACTATTTTCACGTGAGTGACTACGTGAAGATTTTAAAGCTCTGTGATTTCATGCCGTGGAACGAGTCCATCCCCACACAATGCCATAATGACCAATGGAGGAAACATGTTAACGTATTCAGACATGAATCGGGTACTGAAAAAACAATGATGCATTTATTAACAAATAATAATAACCCCTAATTCAGGGTAAAATCATAATACAGAACTTAAAATTGTGTCTGCAAATGTCTCAGGTCTGGCAACGGGTTTATTATAAAATCGTTGAAAAGTTATTTCGCTAGACCTTCCCGCCGTTGCAAGGTTGTGGTCCATGGGAACTTCCAACATTCTTTCTGCCAATGTAGCTGCAGCCCTCGTGGAATGAGATTTAAAAACATCAGTGTCCACTCCTGCTGCACCTAATACCTGTCTAAGCCATCTCAAAATGGTCTGCACGGACACGCTTTTATGAGTACATTTATGACTAATTAATAATGCCATTTCCATGCCTCTAAGGCTTTTGGTGACCTCTAAATAATGTAATCGATGGGACACTATACATAGACGGAGGTCTATGGGGTATGCTAGGAACTCCAATTTGAGGCCAGATGATCCAGGCCTGTTCTGTTTAAGTAACTCAAATATATAGAAAGTTACTTTGTTCTTGGATGTTACCATAGCGTCCAATCTTAATTTGTGCAGTGACTGGACCCGTTGTGCCGTTACTAGTGCCATCAGCATCACCATTTTATATGTTAGTTTTGCTAGCAGAAACATAGAAACATAGAAAAATAGGTGCAGGAGTAGGCCATTCGACCCTTCGAGCCTGCACCACCATTCAATATGATCATGGCTGATCATCCAACTCAGTATCCTGTACCTGTCTTCTCTCCATACCCCCTGATCCCTTTAGCCACAAGGGCCACATCTAACTCCCTCTTAAATATAGCCAATGAGCTGGCCACAACTACCTTCTGTGGCAGAGAATTCCAGAGACTCACCACTCTCTGTGTGAAAAATGTTTTCCTCATCTCGGTCCTAAAGGAATTCCCCCTTATCCTTAGACTGTGACCCCTTGTTCTGGACCTCCCCAACATCGGGAACAATCTTCCTGCATCTAGCCTATCCAACCCCTTAAGAATTTTGTAACTAGTGTCAGGGACATTGCTGGTGCCCAACCCCTGAGCAGGATTAAGACAATACCAATATTCCTAGGCCTGGGGGGATTAGAGTTGAAAATACCCTTCATTAGTTTAGATACTAGAGGGTGAGATCCAACCCCGTGGTGTCCTAAACCCTGTCCCAGGTAAATTGATAGGGCATTCCTAGCACAGTTGATGGCACTGTAGCTCAAGCCTTCGTCAAAGTGTAGGCTCGCCAAGAATTCCAGCACATTCGTTATAGTAGCCGTATGGTATGTGATGTTCGCCCTGGTACAGAATATCTCCCATTTTCTGATATATGAGAGGTATTGTTTCCTGGTGGACTCTCTGCAGGCTGCCGTGATGATGTTCATGGTTCGGTCCGACAGTCCAAATTCCAGGAGTGGTTATTTTAGATCCTGCAAATCAACAGATTTATTCTGTCATGGCACGGGTGACTTTCGCCTCACAGGATGAACCAATAAACTTGGGCGTTTGGAGATGGGAATACATGGTTCCGAGACCATGTTGAGAACCACAGGAAACCATGGCTGAGTAGGCCAGTCGGGTACTACCAAGATACCCGACCCGGAGTCTTGTATTTTCCTCAAGACCCGACTGATGAGGCAGAAGGGGGGAAATGCATAGAAAACCAATTCCCCCCAGTGTAGCGAGAATGCGTCCATTGCCACTGCAATATATGTTGGTAACTGGTGATTAAGTCTGGATGCGAATAGATCGATATCTGGTGTTCCATACCGAGTTACAATGTTAGTAAATACTTGGTGGTCCAACATCCATTCGGTGTTATTATTGAATTTGTGTGACCTGGTGTCCGCCACTGTATTGAGCTTACCTGGAAGGTAAGTAGCTGATATCCAGATATTTATTTAGATGCACCAGTGCCAGATTGTATTGACCAATTCATCACAAGATATCGATTAATTCTACCCATATGATTAATATATGCCACCACGGAGGTATTATCAATTTGTAGGTGAACATGCAGATGGTGCATGTCCGAACAGTAAGCCCGAAGTCCGTGGAAAGCTCCCAACATCTCTAGATGATTGATACCCAGTGCTTGAAGTAAGGTTCACTCGTGTGCATTCCATCTACCACCGCAACTGGAGGTGGTATTGGTTGCTCCCCAGCCAAGAGCGCTGGCATCAGTTTGTAACACAACTGAAGGATTGCTGATTATAATGGGATTAGAGCAATGCCGAGTGTTCTTTATCCACCATTGCAACTCCAAAACTGCTTTGGCTGGTAACTGCATTGGCCTGTCAAAATGACCAGCATGATGTTTGAGTGCTTCAACCTTTGCCCTCTATACATTTTGGTAATGCAACGGTCCAAATTGTGTGGCTGGGAATTCAGCCACGAGCTTTCCAATCTCCCTGGCTACTTGTCGAATAGATGCTTGACTGAGGCAAACAAGGCTGTTGCACGCCTCTATTAAGTCTGGTGCTTTGTCCTTTGTCAAAGTCACAGACATGTGAACAGAGTCAATTGTTAACCCCAAGTAGTCCGTTGTCATAGAAGGCGTTAACTTGGATTTATCTGGATGGATGATAACCCCCAACTTTTCAAATAAGAGCTTAGTGGCTGAAACAACCAATTTGGCCAACTCCAGAATTTTTCCAACAAATAAGATGTCATCCAGATATGCCATGACAATATGTTTCTGTTTTCGGAGAAATGCCAAGGCTGGTTTTAATATTTTAGTAAATAGTCTGGGGGCTGATGTTAATCCATTAGGCAGAGCTTTGTACTGCCAGAGCTGCCCCATCCAGTTAAATTTCAGATATCTGCGGTGACCCTTCTCTATACGTACTGAATAGTATGCATCATTTAGGTAGATGCAAGCAATGAAGTATCTTTTGGAAACTAATTGTTTGGCAGTAACAAAAGTTTCCATTTTGAATTGTGTATACTGCACAAAAGTATTCAGCTATGTCAAATCAATGATGATGCGACATCCACCATCTTTTTTGGTTTTTGTGAAAATATTTGATACAAACTCAAGAGATTCGTGTTTGGATTTCTGAATTACTCCTTTTGTATGTAACCTCAAAAGTTCTGCATGACCTTCCAATCTTTCTTTTTGTGAAAGCACGAACATTCGGCAAGGTGCATGCTGAACCGGAGGGAGGAGTTTGTGAATGAATTCAATTTTGTAACCCTGGATACTATGCAGTATAAAAGGATCAGAAGTTATGGAACTCCATGCACTCCAAAACAAGTGTAACCTTCTCCCAAACTGTGAAGAACTTACACACCCTATGTTCCGGACGACCCACCTACCTCCATGGTTTTCCGAAGGTGTTATGTTTGTTTCTTCCATCCTTGTCTCCTGGGGGGTAGAGGAGCTGGGGTGTGGGGTTGGCGCATCTTCCACGAAGGCCGTTCTGGGCCTTGGTCTAAAAAATACCTTTGTCCTGAACGTACGGCCTTTGAGCTTTCACCAGCTGCTGTTCCTTCGTTGTAGTATCATGGCTTGCTGGTGGATGCATAGGGTTGCTGCCGCTGAAGATGCAGTGGACGGCGCTTTCATTAGTCCGACGGCTTTTGCCTCCTCGTCTAGGTCTTTGACCTGCTTCGGCAGGTTGTCCCCAAACAGTAGAGCAGGCGGCTGCGTGCTGCTGGTCTTGCACAACCCTGCAAATTTGGGGTTTACGGCAGGTCGGATAACACTCTTCCTGAAGCAATTTATTTCAAACTGCGCATTGCAGAAGAGTGCCAGAGCGTCTTGTTGTTCTTCCGACATGTCCTTGCCATCAACTGATCTGGCAAATGTCGTTATACCGGAGGCCAGTAGTTTAAGGATCTTTTGTATCTTTATTTCCTGGGCTCTGATGCCAACACCGATGTTTCCCCAGATTGGGTTGTTCATTGCAGGCACGTTGAGGGAAACACAGTTCTCTGGTGCTAAGTACTTAGCAGCTGTGTCACTCATGACCTGTTCCTGCAGCTGGTTGGTGGTGAGGCAGTTGATGCTAGCTGCCAGCTGCGGCTGCAATGGCTGTCCCTTTTGCGATGGCATCGCAAATTTGGAGACCATGATGAGCAGCTCCTGTTGTTCCTGCATCCCAAACACATTGGAAGTGTCTTCAGCCAAACCCCCATCTTCAGAGTCAGCCCAGTAGTGACTCCTTATGCTCCCCTCCGAGGAGAGGGAGACATTTGGCAACCCTGTAAAAGGTGCTGCCATGGGTGTCTGACGAGACCCACGGTGACAAGACTCCGTTTGTTGGAATAGGTCACGTTGGAGCAGTTGCTCCATCAACTGCTCCATGCGAGATAAACGGCCACTGTCGTTATCCGCAGGCGGTGAATCTTCCAGCCCGGACCCGTCTGAGTCTACGGGCTTATCCGACTTTCGAGTGGCCTCACCGCCAGTCCGAGGTACACCTATGGCCTGTAGCGGTTCCAGGTCGGGTGAAGTCGGCTGCTGCTGACTGCCCGCATTCCCACGGTCCTCCGCAGTCAGTTTAGCTGCGGTCCATTTGGACTTCGTCTTGGGCTTGTCCATAGTTCGTTGCTCTGTAAAAGAAATTGTACAGAGTGGCCAAGAAACGACCTCAGAGTAGTTAAAACATACCCGCAGGTCCGTTTAAAACCTACCGCTGGAGCAGCGACGACTCACGTGACTCCAAAGTAAAATAATAATCTGATACTAATAATAGTCCACTCCACAGTTTGGTTCTGATCTTTGTCTAATATTTTGATCTGCTCCAACTTTTGTTTCTGCCACTCGCTGTATTATATATATTTTAAAGTCTGCAGGGATGAACTTTATCTGGTGAGTTGTACAGGGGTGATGCCAATAGATAAAGATTTTTGTTGCATTTTCCTGACATATCCCCATTTAACTGGATTCTCCTAATGCCCAGTAATCTATCAACCTCAGCCTTGAATACAGAAGCACTGCAAGAATTTGAATAACCTACTCACTGGAAAGTAAGGTAGCATTCTCTAGTAACGGTGGATTTCTGGGCTAAACCATTCACTTACTAATTGGCATAGTCGCTGCCTGCGATCCCATGCAAAATAGGGATGAAACACTTGAAACCAGGAAAATTGTTCTTCATCAGGGAATCATCAAGTTTAATGGGTTATGTGGCCCACTGAGTCTACTCCATCAGCAATGGATTTGCACAGGTTAATCCAACTTCACATGGTCCGTAGGTTATGATACATTTTTGACTTGATCACATCTCCACTGAGTTCTAGGGTTGTGGGCTGCTTAAGCAGAATATGATGCTTGGGTTGTGGACTGCTCAAGCACTATATGAGGTGCTGTCCCTAATGCCCTGCGTTTGGTCCCATGCTGGGTGTGGAAGAGGGGAGGCCAGTGATGGATGGAATCAGGCCCCATTTATTTGAACATTATGGAAGGTTTAATTTTCGTTAAGATTTCATTATTTTGGAATATTATAATGAGTTTTTTTGCATGCAGTTTCTTACCGAATAGTGAAAGGTCAGGATAGAGTGGATGTGGAGAGGATGTTTCCACCAGTGGGAGAGTCTAGGATCAGAGGCCATAGCTTCAGAATAAAAATTCATTCCTTTAGGAGGGAGACGAGGAGGAATGTCTTTAGTCAGCGGGTGGTGAATCTGTGGAATTCACTGGGAGGCCAAGTCAATTTATATTTTACACTTGGTCTAAATCTTTGACTTGATCACATCTCCGTTGAGTTCTAGATGCTCTTCCAAAGAGACATCTGATTGCCCACATCAGCAGCAACAAGTTAGCTGAGGAGCAGTATTTGAAGTGCAAAAAATATTTAGATTGTGGAAATCTAAAGCAACTTTTCAAGATTTTCAAGACAACAGGATGATCAGATAAACAAAAGTTAAGGGGCCACAGGAGACTGCAGATGCTGGAATCCGGCACAAATTAACAAATGGGGGAACTCAGCAGGCCAGGTAGTGGAGGGAAATGGAGAGATGATGTTTCAGGTCGAGACTCTTCAGCTGGACTTATAGCGTAAATGAGAGATAGCCAGCCTTGGATAGAGTGGATGTGGAGACGATGTTTCCACTAGTGGGAGAGTCTAGGACTAGAGGTCCTAGCCTCAGAATTTTACTTTTGAGTCACTTGAGTGACTAAGTGAAGACCCCGCCAGCACGCATGCGCGACATATCGTCGACCGCATGTCGAAGCGACAGGCAGGGAGGAGGGTCGCTCCTCCACCGGAACGGACCTGTAGGTAAGGTGAACTAACCTGAGGTCGTTTTTTTCTTTCAGGGACTCTGTGGGACAGAGTATCCCACCAAGGGGCCGCCTCGAAAGACTGATTGCGGACCTCGGACTGCGGGTAGTCAGCGGCGGCAAAAGACTTCACGGCAATGCTACCGGGAAGTCGGGCAGCCCGTTGACCCGGCAAGGTCCGGGCTCGGAGACTCGCAGTTCGCGGGTAGCAACGGCAGAGCAGCAGCCCCGACTCAATGCCACAGCCCGCAGCGACACCGCGGACTGGCGGCAATGCTACCGGGAAGTCGGGCAGTCCGTTGAGTCGGCAGGGTCCAGGCTCGATAATCCAGCATGGAGTGGATGGGGAGCATTAGCTCCAACGTGACACATTCCAGCAGGAGTCTGGTCACCATGGGTTTCCTAGCAGACCCACGGCAGTACCCTTTACAGGGCTGCCAAATGCTCACCCTCTTCGCAGGGGAGCATAAGGAGTCAGGTCTGGGCTGACTCTGAAGAGGGGGTGTTGGCAGAAGAATACAACATGCTAGGGGTGCAAGAAGAGGAGCTACTCGGGCTGTTTCGGGGACAACGTTCCCAAACAGGTAAAAGACCTCGACAAAGAGACAACAGCCGTCGGCATATTTAAGGTGCCGGCCGCTACCAGGTCCTCACATATTTGGCAGCAGCACCCCTACGCATCCATGGAAGATGCGCCAACCCCACACCACAACGCCTCCACCTCCCAGGAACCAAGGAAGGAGGAAACCAACACAGCACCACCGGTAACCATGGAGGTAGGTGGATCTGGTTGCCCTCGGAACATAGCATGTGTAACTTCTTCACAGGTTGGGGGAAGGTTACACTTGTACAGGGAATAACTTCTGATCTTTTCATACTGCACAGTATTCAGCGATGCAAAATTGAATTTGTTGACAAACTCCTCCTTTCCGGTTCAACATGCACCCAGCCAAAAGTTTGTGCTTTCACACAAAATTTCATGCGGAACTGTTAAAACTATATACTAAAAGGAACTATAGAGGAAACCAACCATGAGTCTCTTGAGTTTGTATCAAACATCTTCACCCAAAACAAAAAAAGATGACGGATGCCGCATCATTTGATTTGACACAACTGAATACTTTTGTGCAGTACACCCACTTAAAAATGGAAAATGTTTGTTACTGCTAAAACAACTAGTTTCCAAGGGGTGCTTCACTACTCAGAACAATAGACAAAGAGCACCGCAGATACCTGAAATGTATCTGGATGGGAGCTCTGGCAGTATAAAGCATTGCCTAATGGATTAACATCAGCCCCAGACTGTTTCCAAAAATATTGAAACCAGCTTTGGCGTTTCTTCGGAAACAAAAAACATATTGTCATGGCATATCTAGATGACATCTTATTGTGGGAATAACCTTGGAATTGGCTAAATTTTCTGTCTCAGCCACCAAGCTCCTATTTCAAAAATCGGGGTTATTATCCATCCAGACAAATCCAAGTAAATGCCTTTCCGGTGACTATGGATTTCGGATTCACGGTTGACTCTGTTCATATGTCTGTCACCTTGCCAAAGGACAAAGCAACAAACTTGATAGAGGCATATAACAGCCTTGTTTGCGTCAGTAAACCACCTATTCGGCAAATAGCCAGGGTAATTGGGAAGCTCGTGGCTGCCTTTTTCCCAGCCACAATTTGGACCCTACATTACCAAAATCTACAAAGGGCCAAAACTACAGCACTCAAAACACCATGCTGACCATTTTGACAGACTAGCCAAAGCAAATTGGAAATTACAATGGTGGATTAACGATGTTCGACATTGCTCTAAATCCCATCACAGTCACAAACCCTTCGGTTGTGTTACAAACTGACGTCAGCACTTACGGCTGGGGAGCAACCAATACCACCTCCAGATGTGGTGGTAGATGGAATACACATGAGTTAACCTTACTTCAGGGTATCAATCATCTAAAGATGTTGGGAGCATCAACATCACTTGCATGTTCGCCTACAAATTGATAATACCACCGTGGTGACATACATTAATCATATGGGTGGAATTAAGTCGATATCTTGTGATGAATTGATCAATACAATCTGGCATTGGTGCATAGAAAGAAACATTTGGACACTGGCGGACACCTGGTCACACAAATTCAATGACAACACCGAATGGATGTTGGACCACCAGTTATTTACTGACATTGTAGCTCGGTATGTAACGCCAGATATTGACCTTTTTGCATCAAGACTTAGTCACCAGATACCAACGTATGTTGCATGGGAACCAGACCCTGGGGCAATAGCGATGGACGCTTCTCGCAACATTGGGGGAGGGGGGGGATTGTTTTCTATGCATTTCCCCCCCCCCCCCTTTCTGCCTCATCAGTCGGGTCTTGTGAAAAATTCAACAAGACTCCGCATCAGGTATTTTGGGAGTACCCGATTGGCCTACTAAGCCATGGTTCCCTGTGGTACTCGACATGGTCTCAGAGCCATGTATTCCGATCTACAAACGCCCGAGTTGCTGGTTCATCCTGTGATGGGAGAGTCATCTGTGCCATGACCAAATTAACCTATTGGGTTGCAAGATTGGTAAGATCTCTCCTGGAATTTGGGCTGTTGCTCTGAACCATGAATATCATCGCAGCATCATGCAGAGTCCACCAGGAAACAGTACCTCACCTATATCAAAAAATGGGAGGTATTTTTTGGACAGACACTACTTACAACACAGCCACCATCACGGATGTGCTGGAGTTCCTGGCAAATCTACATTTCGATGAAGGCTTGAGTTATAGTGCCATCAACTGTGCTAGAAGTGCCCTATCCTCATACCTGGGACAGTGGTTAGAACACCATGGAGGAGAATCTCACCCTCTGGTGTCAAAACGATGAGGGGATTTTTAACTCAAATCCCCCCCAGTGCTCAATACTCCCAGACCTGGGATATTGGCATTGTCCTGACCCTATTCAGAGATTGGGCACCACGTCACCCTCACTAACCAAACTCACATATTAAAGAGTGATGCTGATGGCACTTGTATGGCGCAGCGGGTCCAGTCTCTGCACAAACTAGACTGGACGCCATGGTAACATCCCAAAATAAGGAACCTTTCACATTTATGAGTTACTTAAATAAAACAGGGCCGTACCTGGGTCATCTGGCCTCAAATTGGAGTTCCTGGCTTATCCCGTAGATTGACGCCTATGCATAGTGAACCACCTCCTACATTACCTGGAGGTCACCAAAAGTCTCAGGGGAACGGAAATGCTCTATTGATAAGTTTTAAACATTCTCATCACAGAGTAACCGTGCAGACCATCTCAAGATGGCTCAGGGTGGTGTTAGGTGCAGCAGGGGTGGATAAATCTTGTTCTACAAGGGCTGCAGCTACATCGTGCGCGAGGATGATGGAAGTTCCTCTGGGCCACACCCTTGCAATGGTGGGTTGGTCTAATGAAACAACTTCCAGCAGTTTATATCAAACCTGTGGCCACGCCTGAGATATTTGCAGACACTATTTTAAGTTCTGTATTATAATTTCCCTGAAGTTAGGGGTTATTATTATTATTATTATTATTTGTTAAATAATACATTATTCTTTTTCAGCATTGTCAAGTCTGAAATACGTTAACATACTTCCTCCATTGGTTATTATGGCAGTGTGTGAGCATGGACTAGTTCCAGGGCATGAAATCACAGAGCTTTGAAGTCTTCATGTAGTCACTCACGTGACTCCGAAGTAAAATGGTAAGATTAAATGAGAACTTACCAGTTCGAAGTTTGATCCTTATTTTATGAGGAGTTACGATGAGGGATTACGTGCCCTCCACTCCCAACCCTCTATTATAAGGTCAACTAGTATGCTAGTTTTCTTATCTTACTATCTTCAGTCAACTCTACTATCTGTGATTTCACACTGCTGCTTTGAAGAATGTCACGCATGCATGCTGGCGGGGTCTTCACGTAATCCCTCATCATAACTCCTCATAAAATAAGGATCAAACTTCGAACTGATAAGTTCTCATTTAATCTTACTATTAAAGGACATTCTTTTAGGAAGGAGATGAGGAGCAATCTCTTTAGTCGGAGGTTGGTGAATCTGTGAAATTCTTTGTCAAGTCAATGGATATTTTAAAGGCAGAGATAGATAGATTCTTGATTAGTACAGGTGTCAGAGGTTATGGGGAGAAGGTAGGGGAATGGGGTTCGGAGGGAGATAAATCAGCCATGATTGAATGGCAGAGTATACTTGATGGGCGAAATGGCCTAATTCTACTCCTATCACTTATGACCTTATGACCTTAATAGGTGCGGAACATTGCGAGGGGATTAGTGGAGAGAATGAACAGATGCAAATTATGGAAGAAGATAAGAAATTAAGAGAGGAATGAACAAGTGATGATGGGCGGGTGAAAACAGGAGAGGGAGGGGATAGGGGACACAATGTGTGGACTACAAGGGTGATGGATGAAGGGTTAAAAGGGGAGGGAAACATCAATGGGTGACAGAGGACTGGATGGGGGAATTGGAATGAAAGGCGTGCATGAGAAGACCTGCGCAGATCAGAAGGAAAGACAGAGAGAGAGAGGGGCAAGTGTCACCAGAAATTGGAGAATTCAATGTCATGCTGTTGGGTTGTGGACTGCTCAAGCAGATTATGAGGTGCTGTCCCCATGATTTGTGTTTGGTCCCATGCTGGGTGTGGAAGAGGGTAGGAGCCAGCGATGGGTGGAATCAGACCCCATTTATTTGAACATTATGTAAGGTCTAATATTCATTAAGATTTTACTATTTTGTAATATTATAATGAATTTTTTGCATGCAGATATTTTACAATTTCTTCAAGTCAAGTCAAGTCACTTTTATTTCTATAGCACATTCAAAAAACAACTCTCGTTGATCAAAGTGCTTTACATTGGTGGAGATACTAATGTTATACAACAATAGTTCATAGATTAAGTACATACATAAATACATACATATAGCCCTCCCTCAGAGGACGTCTAGAAAGGCTTGAGAGTAAAGATGAGTTTTAAGTCTCGACTTAAAAGAGTCGATGGAGGGGGCAGTTCTGATGGGAAGGGGGATGCTGTTCCACAGTCTAGGAACTGCAACCGCAAAGGTGTGGTCGCCCCTGAGCTTATGCCTAGACCGCGGGATGTTCAGTAACCCCGTCGGCCGATCTGAGGGACCTGGAGGTGTTGTGGTGGATAAGCAGATTTTTGATGTAGGTGGGGGCAAGCCCGTTAAGGGCTTTGTAGACATAAAGAAGGATCTTTAAATTCATTCGGAACCGCACAGGAAGCCAGTGGAGAGAGGCCAGGATCGGGGTGATGTGGTCCCTTTTTCGGGTGCCCATCAGGAGTCTCGCTGCGACGTTTTGGACCAGTTGCAGGTGGGACAGGGAAGATTGGCTGATGCCAGTGTAAAGGGAGTTGCAGTAATCGATGCGGGAGGGGATAAATGTACAGATGATCTTTTCGAGGAATTGTTTTATTTTAACTATCGTCCGAAGCTGGAAGAAGCTAGTTTTTACCACGACATTGACTTCTTTGTCAAATTTCAATGCTGAGTCATATTCTTACTGAATAGTGAAAGGCCAGGATAGAGTAGATGTGGAGAAGATGCTTCCACCAGTGGGAGAGTCTAGGCTCAGAGGTCATAGCTTCAGAATAAAAAGGCATTCCTTTGGATGAGGAGGAATGTCTTTAGACAGCGGGTGATGAATCTGTGGAATTCATTGCCACAGGTGACTAGAGAAGCCAAGTCAATTTATATATTTAATGCAGCAGTAGATAGATTCTTGATTAGGATAGGTGTCAGGGGTTACGGGGCAAAGGCAGGGGAATGGGGTTGAGAGGAAAAGATAGATCAGCCATGATTGAATGGTGGAGGAGACTTGATGGGCAGAATGGCCTAATTCTGCTCCTATCACTTATGAACTTGTGAACAATGCTGGGTTTTTTTCAATTCCTTAGAGTCATATTAACAATATTTAAATATATCCAGAGGTCAGTTTAAAGAAAAACTGTTCAAAGGTCTGTGACAGGCACAAGGTGTCATAAGGCCATCAAAGCAGACAGGGGCATGACCTCAGGGTCATGCTGATTCACTGCTGAGTGGAAGGTAACACCTTGTGGCAAACAGGTTTGTGAGAGCACTGGACTTGCAAGGGGTAGCATAAAGCATAACTGCAGGGAAAGCCGAAGCACGCAACAATCATGCAGAATTGGCACAACGTCAGGAAGTCACAGTCATAGATTGATACAGTGAGAAATCAGGACCATCGGCCCACCAAGTCCATGCTGACCATCAACCACTCATATGAACTCTAATCCTACTCTTGTGGCCTATCATTCTTGCAATATGGGCTTATATTGGTCTTACCCCATGGAAAGACTCTTATAATTCCCCCACGACAATATTCAGCAGTTTGTTAAATGATGCCAAAGACTTCCCCTCATTCCTAAAACAGTACAGCAGCGGTAGAGTTGCTGCCTTACAGCGTCAGAGACCCGAGTTCGATCCTGACTACGGGTGCTGTCTGTGCAGAGTTTGTACGTTCTCCCCGTTACCTGCGTGGGTTTTCTCCGAGATCTTCGGTTTCCTCCCGCACTCCAAAGACGTACAGGTTTGCAGGACAATTGGCTTGGTGTAATTGTAAATTGTCTCTAAGCTCATCTATCTATATAGATAGATAGATAGTTTCTTTATTGTCATTGTAACATGAACCATGTACAACAAAATTTAAAAATGTCAACCAGTCAGTGCAACATTCAAACCATAAAAGCTAACGATACATACAAGGTAAAATATTAAAAAAGATAAACAACTAAAATAAATATGAAATATGAAAACAGCACGCATAAACACCCAACCCTACAACCTTCTGTCGATTTCACAGTGTACCAACCACAGTCCCTTAGTCCCCGCGTTCCTTGGCGGCTACATTTAGTGCCTTTATAGCAGTGGGGTAAAAACTGTTTTTAAGTCTGTTTGCCCTTGTCCTTGTAGATCTGTACCGTCTGCCTGACGGCAACAGTTCAAGCAGGGAGTGTCCGGGGTGGGAAATGTCCTTTATAATATTCTGGGATTTTTTGATGCAGCGGGAACTGTGTAAGTTCTCCAAGGTAAGGAGAGGGCAGCCGACAATCCTCTGGGCGTTGTCAATGGCCCTCTGGAGCGCTTTCCTCTGAGCCGCTGTGCAGCTGGTGTACCACACGCATACACAGTATGTTAGGATGCTCTCAATGGAGCACCGATAAAAGGACAGCAGCAGTCTCTGTGTGATGTTATTCTTCCTGAGCACCCTCAGGAAGTGCAGTCTCTGCTGGACCTTTTTCAGCAGCGTAGAGGTGTTCACGCTCCACGTCAGGTCCTCCTCAATATGGATTCCCAGGAAGCGGAAATCCGCCACCCTCTCCACCCAGTCCCCTCTGATGATTAATGGTACCATTTCCGTTTTGTTCTTCCTGAAGTCTATTATTATCTCCTTGGTCTTTAAGGTGTTCAGGAGCAGGTTATTTTCTCCACACCACACTGTCAGCTGCTCCACCTCATCCCGATAGGCGTACTCGTCCCCCCCCCGGAGATGAGCCCCACCACCGTAGTGTCATCCGCAAATTTGACAATGGTGTTGCTGTGGTGGGCGGAGGTGCAATCATGTGTGTAGATGGTGTAGAGCAGGGGGCTCAGCACGCAGCCCTGTGGAGAGCCGGTACTGAGGCTGAGGGCCGTGGAAGTATGATGGCCCATTCTGACTCTCTGGCTGCAGCTCGACAGGAAGCTATTGATCCACATGCAGGTGGAGTTTGGAAGTCCCAAGTCCCCCAGTTTGTCCACCAGTTTGTGGGGAAGGATAGTATTAAAAGCAGAGCTGTAGTCCACAAAGAGCATTCGCACATAGCATCCCCGCTGCTCCAGGTGGGACAGTGCAGCATGGAGAGCTGTGGATGTAGGCGGGGATCGCTGGTCGGCGCGGGCTCGGTGGGCCAAAGGGCCTGTTTTTGCTCAGTTTCTATAAACTAAACTAAACTAAACTGAACTACTCCCCCCAGATCCTACCTCTCATCTGCACACCAGGGCCAATTTACGAGTGGCTAATCAACCTGCATGACTTTGAGATGTGGGAGGAAACCGGAGCACCAGGAGGAAACTCACGCAGTCACAGGGAGAAGATCTTCTTCTTCTTGCATATCGCGTGCACAGTCTAAGGTTGTAGGACAACCTGTCCTATTTGATCTTATTTGTTTATGCACGCCGGGTTGATTGGATTCGCCGAAACAGGGCGGACCACGTGAAGGTTGCAATCTTCCACCCAGGGAGAAGATGCAAGTCCCATGGACAATACTGGAAGTGGTGATTGAACCTGGATCACTGGTGCTGTGAAGTTGCATTTTAGAATCAGAATGGGCCTATGCCAAGATGAATGTGAACATGCAGGGAATGGAGGCATATGGAACATATGCTGTCAGATGAGATTATCTTATCTTGGCTTCATATTTGGCATCATTGTGGACCTAAGGGCCTGCTCGCGTGCTGTAGTTCAGTTTTAGTTTAGTTTAGACATATAGTGCAGAAACAGGACGTTCAGACTAGTGGGTCCGCGCCGACCAGTGGTCCCCGCACATTAGCACTGTCCTACACACACTAGGGACGTTTTTTTTTACAATTTTACCAAGCCAATTAACCTGCAACCCTGTACGTCTTTGGAGTGTGGGAGGAAACAGGAGCACCCAGATAAAACCATGCAGGTCGTGGGGAAAAGTGGAAGCAGGCCCTGTGCCCCCCCCCATGTTCACAATGACCTTCGATCACCCATACACTGGTTCCATGTTATCCCACTTTGGCATCCTGCACACTAGGGACAATTTACACATGCCAATGAACCTACAAACCTGCACGTGTTTGGAGCGCGGGAGGAAACCAGAGCTCCCGTAGAAAACCCATGCAAGTAACGGGAAGAATGTACAAACTCCGTACAGTCAGCACCCATAGTCAGGATTGTAGGTTCACGAGATTGATCTCTGGGATGGCAGGACTATCATATGAGGAAAGATTGCAAAGACTAGGCTTGTATTCACTGGAGTTTAGAAAGATGAGGGGGGATCTTATAGAAACATATAAAATTATGAAAGGACTGGACAAGCTAGATGCAGGAATAATTTTCCCTATGTTGGGCGAGTCCAGAACCAGGGGCCACAGTCTTAGAATAAAGGGGATGCCATTTAATACTGAGGTGAGAGAAAACGTTTTCACCCAGAGAGTTGTGAATTTGTGGAATTCCCTGCCACAGAGGGCAGTGGAGGCCAAGTCACTGGATGGATTTAAGAGAGAGTTAGATAGAGCTCTAGGGGCTAGTGGAGTCAGGGGATATGGGGAGAAGGCAGGCACGGGTTATTGATTGGGGACGATCAGCTATGATCACAATGAATGGCGGTGCTGGCTCGAAAGGTCGAATGGCCTCCTCCTGCACCTATTTTCTATGTTTCTATGTTTCTATGTTTCTATGAACCCGTGTCTCTGGCGCTGTAAGGCAGCAACTCTACTGCTGCTGTACTGTTCAAGGAATAAAGGAAAATGTTTGGCATCATTTGACAAACTGCTGAATATTACCGTGGGGGAATTATAAGAGTTTTTCCATGGGGTAAGAGCAATTTGGATTCTGTAACTTTCATTATCTCTGTCGATAAAGTATTCATTACAAGCCAAGCTCTCACTAGCTCAGACGGCTTATTAAGCTGTGCCCCTTGGCTCTCTGATGTTGACCTATTGAGTCCTCGCCAGCTAATTACCAAGGACATTAATCCCATTCCTTCTCTCCATATTTTCCTGCACGTTAGTTCACCTGAGTCCATTCCACCTGGGTAGCCTCGACCCACTGTGGTCCCACAGGGGTTAACATAAGGGTCCAAGGGAGCAACGAGATGCAAGGGAGACTCTGTATGCTCAGCCAGTCTTCTGATGTGGTCTGGCATCTGGTTTAGAAAAAGCAAGCCATTTAGAAGAAGAGGAACAGTCAAAACTTGATGTACCACTTGGCCCTTGTTTTATTTGGGGAAGGATAAAAAAAATCAAAGGGAAGTCACGAGGCAAGCATGTCTGTCGTGTGGACTCAGCAATTTTTTTTTTAACCCACTTTAAAGTAAAGAGACCATCCATTTTAAAGAATCTTTTCCAGCCCCATTAATGGCCTGTTGCATTTGCTGACATGTCCCTTGCTTAAGTTATTGGGTCTTGTGATTGCAAAGTTGTGTTTAACGTTTGCTTCTGTTTATCATTTGGCTACTTATCTGAAAGAATTTTTCTTTGAGATTTTTTTTTCTTTCTCTATCTCTTTTATTATCTCTCTCTCTCTCTCTCTCTCTCTCTCTCTCTCTCTCTCTCTCTCTCTCTCTCTCTCTCTCTCTCTCTCGCTCTCTCTCTCGTCTTCCTCATCCTGGGTTTGTTTCATCTGGTCTTTATTAATCGGATTCTAGGCAGCTGTGTGATCTTACTGACTAGCAAAATAAAGACAAAGGCTGCAGAGCTAAATATAGGCGTGTGCCACCCAGAGACATCCTCAAATCTAAAGACTGGGCTGTGCGAACAAGAGATGTGGAATGTTTTCTATTGGTAATATCCAAGATTTTAACTTACCGGTAGTTGCACAAGTGAGCTGGTTTGTGAATAAGGTGCGGCATGGTGGCACAGCGGTAGAGTTGCTGCCTTACAGCGCCAGAGACCCGGGTTGGATCCTGACTACAGGTGCAGTCAGTACGGAGTTTGTTCGTTCTCCCCGTGACCTGCGTGGGTGTTCTCCGGGTGCTCCACTTTCCTCCTACACTCCAAAGACGTACAGGTTTGTAGGTTGATTGGCATGGTATAAATGTAAATTGTCCCTAGTGTGTATAGGGTGATATATTCCAGAGAGAGTTAGATATAGCTCTTGGGGATAATTGAATCAAGGGATATGGAGAGAAAGCAGGAACAGGGTACTGATTCTGGATGATGAGCATTGATCATATTGAATGACGGTGCAGGCTCGAAGAGCCGAATGGCCTATTCCTGCACCAACTTTCTATGTGTCTATGTTTCTATGTTGGTGTGGGGGGATTGTTGGTCGCTGCAGACTCGATGGGCCGAAGGGCCTGTTTCCGAGCTGTGTCCCTAACCTAAACTAAACTAAACTGTAGAGACAGCTGATCTTTTCCAGATTATGGAGGTATCTGTCCATGTTAATGTTGCAAAATTTGGCTTTTGGTTCATCTTCTTGGACGCTTCTGTCCAACTGGCCAACACCAACAGATTTCAAAAGATAAATATCAATTGCACATTCTAGTCAGTATTTTCTGCCTATCATTTTGTAAGGTAGTCAAATAACACTGGCCTGTTTGCAAGGTTGTTAGGCCAGTAAGGCTGTTAGAGTTTCCTAGTGAAAGTACTTTTGAAGTACATTCAAGTGCATTGAAGTGAGAGATGTTTAAATTTGCCATTAGGGATTGTAGAACATCGATACAGCGAAGAACAGGCCCATCAGCCTACAGCATCTATGCTGAACATGGTGCCAAGTTAAACTAGTCCCCTCTAGCCAGTGCATGATGCATATTCCTCCGTTCCTTGCATACCCGTGCGCCTACCTAAAAGCCTCTTGAATGCCACTATCGTATCTGTCTCCACCACCATCTCAGTAGGTGCGTTCCACACACCTACCACTTTCTGTGTAAAATAACATGCCCCGTACATCTCTTTGGAACATTGCCCCTCTCACCTTAAAGTTATGCCCTCTAGATTTTGACATTTGGATTCTCTGATCGTCCACATGATGCAGTGATTCGGGTTGAAGAAGGGTCCTGACCTGAAATATCTTCTGCCCATTTCCCTCACAGACGTCGAATCCCTCCAGCACTTTTGATTTTTGCTCAAGATTCCAGCTTCTGCAGTCTCCTGTCTCTCTCCAATGTCCTGATTGCAGCCAGTTTTTTTTTCGATTTAAACCAGCATCTGCAGTTCTTTCCTCCACATACTGATTGCTGCCGTTGCTAGCTTAATGTGCAGAAATCAATTAGCTGTTGATGTGATGCTGTTGATTGTGAAGGTACCCGTGAATCATCCTTGCTGTAAAATAGCCTGAAATTGGAGTGCTTTGTTGCATGAATTGCAAGTCTTCAAATGATCTAAGTGATGGTTAATACTGAACATAGAGAATCATTGAGTCATAGAATCATACAGTATGGAAACAGGCCCTTTGGGCCAACTTGCCCACACCGACCAACAATGCCCCATCTACACTAATCCCGCTTGCCTGCATTTGGCCCATATCCCTCTAAACCTGCCATATCCATGTACCTGTCAAATTGACTCTTAAATGTTACGATAGTCCCTGCCTCAACTACCTCCTCTGACAGCTTGTTCCATACACCCGCCCTGATCAGATGTTAATCTAGTGAGTCTTTTCTAAACTGTTTCAATTACATTAATATCCCTTCTTACATACGGAGACTAAAACTGTCCACAGCACTTCATTACCCAACCTCCTTCCCAACCTCGCTCCACAGCTCAATCTTTAAAATTCTGTCAACATCCTTGTAAATCTTACCTGAACTCATTCCAGCTTAATGACACCCTTCCCATTGCAGGAAGACCAAAACTGCACACAATACTCCAAATCTGGCCTCACCAATGTCTTGCACAAATCCAACGTAACATTACAATTTCTATACTCATACCCTGACTGATGAAGGCCAATGTACCAAAAGCTGTCTTTACCACTGTACCTGTGACACCACATTCAGAGAACTATGTATCTGAACTCCTTGAACCCTCTGCTCTACAACATTCCCCAGGGCTTTTTCATGCACTGTGAAGACACTGGCCTGGTTTGGCTTCCCAAAATACAACACCCTGCATTTATCTGCATTAAAATGCATTAAACAAAGAATGGATTGACTGCGCTAATATTCACAAGAATTTAGAAGGCCGAGGGGGAATCTTATAGAACAATATAACATTCTTAAGTGATTGGACAGGCTAGATGCAGGAAAAATGGTCCCCATGTTGGGGGAGTCCAGAACCAGGGGTCCATGTTTAAGAATAAGGGGTAGGCCATTTAGGACTGAGATGAGGAAAAACCTTTTCACCCAGAGAGTTGTAAATCTGTGGAATTCTCTGCCACAGAAGGCAGTGGATGCCAATTCAATGGATGTTTTCAAGAGAGAGTTAGATATAGCTCTTAGGGCTAATAGAATCAAGTATTATGGGGAGAAAGCAGGAACAGGTACTGATTTTGGATGATCAGTCATGATCATATTGAATGGCGGTGCTGGCTCGAAGGGCCGAATGGACTACCCCATGTGCGTATTTTCAATGTTTCACTGTTTCTATAAACTCCATTAGCCATTCCTCAGTCTACTGGCCCATCTGATCAAAAGCATGTTACAATGTTTGATAGCCATCTCCACTATCTACAATAGCACCTACTTTAATGTCATCATTAGTTCTTTGTTTTATGTATAATTTCTCGGTCAGGTTAGTATTTGGAAGCAATTGCCCAAGAGTTTTGCATGCCTCAATCCCAGCCGTCCCAAAAGGGTAAAGCTATTTTTGCAAGAATCGGAAAGTGAGAATTATGATGAATATTTTTTTTTCTGAGCTCCCGAACACAGGCTTATCTTGAAATATGGATCTGACGACCTTCCAAATGTTAGCACCCTACTGTATTCACTAGACAGCTGAAACTAGCAAATGAGTATAGAAAAACTCAGCAGATTAAGAAGTATCTGTGAAAAGAGTAACTGAAGACTCTTCATCGGAGCTGAGAAAGAGAGAAAACCAGTTAGTGTATGTGACAGAGAAGGTGGGAAAGTGCAATGGTTAGGTAGACAAAAGCGTAATACTGCTCATTGATGGCGATCTCCCTAATAGCATGGATTTCCTTTATTACTCACTTGTGCTCTCCCACTTTCACTGCTCTCTAGACCAACTTGTTTTCACTCTTTCTCAGTTGCGATGTAAGGTCTTTGAACTGAAATGTTAGCTGTTTCTCTTTCCACAGATACTGCCTGACCTACCTTTTCCATTTTAGAGTGATCGTCATACAGCATGGAAACAGGCCCTTCAGCCCAACTCGTCCATGCCATCTAAGATGCTGGTCCCATTTGCCTGCGTTTGACCTATATTCCCCTAAACCCCTCCTATCCGCATACCTGTCCATGTTTTATTTCAGATTTCCAGCATTTGCATTCATTTTGTAACATATTATATACATATAATTGTATTATATACATAATATATATAATATATATAATATATGCATCTACTGACCTGTATATATATATATATATATATATATATATATATATATATATATATATATATATATATATATATATACAGGTATATATATAATATATATAATGTAATATATATAATATATGCATATACTGACCTGTATATGCATATATACTGGCGTCAGTGCTGGCGAGTGCACTGACGTTGCACTGGCCAGCGATCACCTCGTACACTAGCACCATCCAACACACTGGGGACAATTTACAATTTTACCAAAGCCAATATATCTAAAAACCTGTACTTCTTTGGAGTGTGGGAGGAAACCGGAGCACCCAGAGAAAACCCACACGGTCATAGGGAGAACGTACAAACTCCATACAGGCAGCACCCATAGTCAGGATCGAACGCAGGTCTCTGGTACTGTAAAGGCAGCAACTCCACCACTGTGCCACTGTGCTGCTCCAATATATAGTGCAGTGTATTGGCACTTATTTGCACTTTATCAGTTTATTTATCCATGTGTGTATATATTTATATAATGGTATATGGACACACTGATCTGTTTTGTAGTCAATGCCTACTATGTTCTGTTGTGCTGAAGCAAAGCAAGAATTTCATTGTCCTATCAGGGACACGTGGCAATAAACTCTCTTGAATCTTGAATCTTGGATCTTGTAGTCTTGGAGCTATCAGCTATACCCTTGCCTTCCTTAACCGCGCAGCACGACATCAGAAGGTTCAGTAATCTTAAGAGGGCTCATTTTTAGAGGGCAATAATGTTGACATAATCCTGAAATGCATCCTCCAAAGCCCAGGTGGAAAGCGTAGGAACCTTGCAGACAATAGAACCCAAAGATTGTGTAGTCACTGGAGCTGGAGCGTGCCTGAAATTCAGTAACTGGCACAGGCTTCTCCACAGAATGTCCCCACACATCACATCAGACTGCACGGTGGTAACTGACTGGAAGATGTGAGATGGTTATGATGCACGGTGGCGCAGCGGTGGAGTTGCTGCCTTACCAGAGACCCGGGTTCGACCCTGACTACAGGTGCTATCTGTACGGAGGTTTGTACATTCGACCTGTGACCTGCATGGGTTTTGTCTGAGATGTTCGGTTTCCTCCCACACTCCAAAGCTGTACAGGATTGTCGGTTAATTGGCTTGGATGGGGTGGAAGATTGCAACCTTCATGTCGTCTGCCCTGTTTCGACTAATGCAATCAACTCAACGTGCACAAACAGAAGATCAAATAGAACAAGTTGTCCAACAACTTTAGGCTGTGCACGCCACACGAAAGAAGAAGAAGAAAAAGAAGGCTTGGTTAAATTGCAGTGTGAGTGTAGGTAGGATAGTTTTAATGTGCGGGGATCGCTGGTCGGCGTGGACTCAGTGGGCCGAAGGGCCCGTCTCTATGCTGCATCTCTAAACTAAACTAAAATAATTAGAGAAACTGGCAAATCATTTATTGCGAGCGATTTGAGGACAGTTGGTTAACAGCTACAGCTGAAAGTACAAGATCACTGGTATATTCTGGTTAATAAGTGCATACGTTAGCAAGATGTTATCTTGGTTCTTCTACACCACCCCAGAAGTGCGACATTTGTGGCTTAAAGGGACGGTGACACCTGTAGAGACAAACAAACAGCAATAATGTAATAATGTAAGATATCTGTTGTCATTGATCATTCCTCACATCGCCTATCACACAATCAGCACTCAAACGCTCATTGCTCTTGATTAGCACTTAAGTTGTATGCTGCTTAAAATTGTTATATGGCAGATTTAAAAAAACACACACACACACACACACAGTGCAAAACAAATGCCCTCTGATCGCCAATACAGAGGCGTTGGAGGTTTTTTTCTAAGAGTTGGCGTTTACAGGAACTGTAGACCGTTCCAAAAATTCCCCATCTTCGTATGGCACAGATGTTTTCAATGTTGTGGTTTCTTGAGTTAACCCTTCCGTATTGCGAGAATGTCCGGGGCGGAGAAATCTTGCACATCCCCTCACGCTGATGCTAATTGCTGACAATGTAGGAATCGGCTTGCAAATCGCTGGAAACAAAGCGCGCACTTTTCTGCCAAATGCTGAGATTAAAAGTTAAACTGGGAGGCAAGAACATACAATTGGCCATACGCCAGGATTATCATAATGTGGCATGGAGAAGCAAGGAACTGCAGATGCTGGTTTACAACAATTTAAAAAAAACCTCAAAGTGCTGGAGTAACTCAGCAGGTCAGGCAGCACCTCTGGAGGACATGGATTGGCATCGTTTCGGGTTGGGACCCTTCTTTACACTGACAGCAGGGCATGAGTAACATGAAGAGGGGGTCCTAATGCATTGTGTTACGATTTGCTATCATTCACAGCTCTTCTCTCTTCATTTTGCTGCCACCTCCACACGGTACAGATTCTGTCCCCCTTCTCTGCTGATCACCACGTATAACTCAATGTAAACTGGCTGATATACAAATACACCATCGCCACACTTGAAGTTCCCCTTACTCAGCGGAAGATGCTTGGAAAATGTGGGTGGCATGGTAGCATGGAGTTAGAGGCAGCGGCTTTACAATGCCAATGACCCGGGTTCAGTCCTGACTATTGGTGCTGTCTGTACGGAGTTTGTACCTTCTCCCCATGACCTGCTGGGACATGTTGGCCGTAGGCAAGTTGGGCGAAAATGGCCTGTTTCCGTGCTGTATCGCTCTATGACTCTATGGTGAAGTCAAGGAAAGAGCGTTCACGTCGCGGCCCTGTTTCCACCAATCTTTCCACCAGCACGCACAAGATGCACAAGAAGTGCAAGACAGACGCCATTGTATGCAGATGCTGAGAAGTGTGTTCAGCTCTGGCTGAACAACTTCTGATCTTGTGTGTGTTACTCGATAAGAAGAAGAAGACTCTATGGTGCAGACCAACAAGTGTACTTGGAGATGAAGGAAGATGAGCAAAATTATGGTGGCAGCAATGTCTTTACTATTTATTTCCAAAGCTACCTAAGCTCCAATGAAGTCAAGACACAGAAAGGCATACATTAAGATTGCAATATTTCATGCCTTCAATGTAGGCCATAAAGTGCTTAAACCCCATGAAGAATTGTGGAACTGATGTAACTATTAGAATGTAGGAACCGTGAGATACTGTTTGCACAAGGGAAGTTCAGAAAACTGATACAGAATGAGGATCAGTTGGGAGTCTAAAGAAAGTTCCCGACTCGAAACGTTGTCCATCCTTTTTCTCCTGAACCGCTGCCTGACCCGTTGAGTTACTCCAGAATTTTGTGTCTATCGTGACCTTAGATCGACGGGTGAGATGATAACGAGTGTGACACTTAGCAAGATGACAGTGAAGCTAGTACGATGACTAGGGTGGGGGAGGGAAGGAGAGAGATGCAAGGGTCATTTCAAGTTAGAGAAATCAATATTCATACCGCTAGGTTGTAAGTTGTACGCAACAAAAGCTTTTCACTGTCCCTCAGTCCACGTGACATTAAACTAAACTGATAATAATGATGAGGATTAGATCATCTATGTTTATTGATGGATGAATAGTATACAATGGATAACCCACTTGTTCTAAAAATAACACCAATATAATGTTTACATTAAACTGGTGCTGAAAATAGAGCCTTATGGGCCTGTCCGATTCAGGCGATATTTCAGGCGACTGCTGGTGACTGTCAAGTTGCCGGCACTCGCCTGAAAAACCGGCAACTGGAACGGCGACTGTCAGAGTGGAACACACACACACACACAAACACCATCACTTCCTTCACCAGCCCGTTATGCAGGCAGGGGACATGGGCAAGTGGGGAGAGCGCTGTCTGAGTGAAATTCACACGGTGCAAAGCCAATGTGATACAGACACACCACGATGAACAGGAAGGTTGGTGCTGTAATTAAGAAGCTACAAAACACAGTGTACGGTAAGTCCTTTGAAAGAGGGGGTGAGAGGGGGGAGAAGGGACAGAGAGGGGGGAGAAGGGAGGAGATGTAGTGGAGACAACTTTTAAGAAGCCAGAGATACACAGCTGTGAAGCTCGGCGGGCATTAACATTACTGGTCGGTTATCCTTGGTTCTGAAAACTACTGCTTACCTGAATGTTTTTTTTCCCCAATGAGCCAATGAAATTCACGGGTCAGCACCGGCTACAACCTACAAGAACTTCCGAGAACCTTCGACCTCCTGGCAACCCACTAGGACCTCCTGGCGACCCACCCATGGCACGAGAATTCTCGTTACTCCCCATGGCGGCTTCATTCTAGTCGCCGCTAATTTTTCACCATGTTGAAAAATTCACGGCGACCATAATGAGGCCGCGACTAGTTCCCAGAAGGCAGGAACTCCTCACGACCATGAAGGCGACTCCCCGGCAACCACCCGCAAACATGCGGCCACCATGTGGCGACTGCAGTTGCCTAAAAAGTCACATAAATGGGACAGGCCCATTATAGTAACCTCTCATCCGAAAGGCAACACGTGCAACAATGTAGCTCTCTGCCAATTATACACCTCTTCAAGTCTTCTATTCAAGCTTCCAGGCTAGAAATGGAAGCCACAGCTCCCCACCTCAGTAGCAAAAGCATTACTGAGCAACTCACTGGCTAAGTGGAGAACTTTCACCTATAAAATTATTGGAACCATGTAAAATTAGTCTGTACAATTTGCTCCCGACAATTGTGCCACTGTTTTGCTACTTAATTAATCGCCACAGTTTATATGAGAAACAAGAAACTGCAGATGCTGCTTTACAAAAGAAGACTCAAAGTGCTGGAGTAGCTCAATGGGTCAGGTAGCATCTCGGGAGGTCTGAAGTAGGGTCTCGACCCAAAACATTGACTATCCGTATCCTCCTGAGATGCTGTCCGATTCACTGAGCTACTCCAGCACTTGGTGTCTTCACTTGGTGTCTTTTGTTCATTCATGGGCTGTGGTCATCACTAGCGATGCTGACACTTATTATCCATTCTTATTCACCAGGCCAGGCAAGGATGCAGATTTGCTTTGTTGACTCTTTCGTGAATGGTTCAATGGTTCAAACGTTTCTTCATGGTCACGTATGCAGAGCATAGTGAAATTCTTTTGCGCAACTCATAAATGCGCAGTCTTTCCTACGCTTCACTGGAGGCCAATTCACTGAATGTTTTCAAGAGAGAGCGCTTAGGGCTAAAGGAATCAAGAGATATGGGGATAAAGCCAATACGGGGTACTGATTTTGGATGCTCAGCCATGAGCATATTAAATTACGGTGCTGGCTCGAAGGGCCGGAAGGCCTACTCCTGCATCTATTTTCTATGTTTCAATGTTTATACATTTTGCCTAGTCCACTGCAAAATCTCCTCAAGGTATGCCTACTTTGAAGACGTTCTCCTCCTCTCTCCGCAAGAGTTCTGCAACACTCTCTCTCGCTGCTTCCCCTCCATAATTCCACCTGCTCCCCAGTTCCAAAACACAAATTATGAACCAGACTCTCAGTCTGGAGAAGGGTCTCAGTCCGAATTATCACCTAGTCCCTTTTCACCAGAGATGCTGCCTGGCCCACTGAGTCACTCCAGCCTTCCGTTGCTAGATGCAGGAAAAAATATTCCCGATGTTGGGGGGGAGTCCAGAACCAGGGATCACGGTTTAAGAATAAGAGGTAGTCCATTTAGGACAGACGAGGACAAATCAATTTCACCCAGAGAGTTGTGAATCTCTGGAATTTTCTGCCGCAGAAGGCAGTGGAGGCCAATGCACTGGATGTTTTCATGAGGGAGTTAGATATAGCTCTTAGGGCTAATGGAATCAAGGGAGATGGGGGAGAAAGCAGGAACGGGATACTGAGTTAGGTTGATCAGCCACGATCATATTGAATGGTAATGCTGGCTCGAAGGTCCGAATGGCCTACTCCATTCTATCTTCGCCATATTTTGGTGTCATTTACAAAGAAAAAGTTCAAAGTCTGGCTGGAATGCCGGAAGTACTGGAGCACGCTTAATCCAGGTAATACCCAGGCTGTTGCAGGCTTGTGACCCAATGTCACCCTCCTCGCTTGCCCGAACACTTCTGTGTCTCAAGAGCGCCTCCTGCAGCCTACGGGATACATGACGATCTAGCAGTTTCCAGGTTACCGCGATTGAAACCAGCTTTTCACTTAAATTCAAGGTTTTATTTAATTACCTTCAATTCAATTCCATGACAGCTTTGGTGGGATTTTAAGTCTTGTCTGTTGATCAACTGCAAACATCTAGGCAAAAAAAAACCTAATCTCATTAATATTGTAATTTTTTTAAGAGATTTGTCTGTACTTAACTGGACTTCCCAGGAGACTAATAGCTCCAAACTCAGTTGTAAGTGGATTTAAAATGCTTCCACCCATGAGGGAACACATCACAGAGGTGACCTTACCAACTGCTTGGTCAGTGGGATTCAAGGAATTGGTTCCATGACTCGAAACCCCATAAGAAAGAGGTTTTTTTCCAGCGCTCTGTGCTTAGGGAGCCCATGCTTGGGCAACTTCAGAGTTAATCCCATTTAACTGAGAGAAAAATCTGTAAAACAAACCCCTTGAGCCTTTCTACCAGCTATCTCCCCTCCGCTCCATCAGTCTGAGGAAGGGTCCCGACCTGAAACCGGAGATGCTGCCTGACCTGCAGAGTTACTCTAGCACTTTGTGTCCTTTTATGAATCATCGCCCTTTCACTAATGCTTCCTGACCCGCTGAGATACCCTAGTGCTTCATGTTTGTCCAAATCTGTTAATAGGTTAATTCCAAGATCTTGAAAATAGTCATTTAACTAATGACATACAGATTTGTAGGATAATTGGCTTTGGTTTAGTTACTCACATACGTATGTGTGTGCGTGTGTAGATGTGTGCATATATATATATAGATAAAGTTCAGTGTGCGTATATATACATATACTAACATATACACATACACACACACAAACATATATATATATATATATATATATATATGTCGTATATAGATATATATATATACATATGTTTCTGCAAGTAAGAATTTCATTGTTCATTCGAGGACACATGAAAATAAAACACTTTTGAATCTTGACTCTTGGTAAGGATTGTAAATTGTCCCTCAGGTAAAAACATAGAAACATAGAAACATAGAAAATAGGTGCAGGAGGAGGCCATTCGGCCCTTCGAGCCAGCACCACCATTCAATATGATCATGGCTGATCATCCGCTATCAATAACCCGTGCCTGCCTTCTCCCCATATCCCTTGACTCCACTAGCCCCAAGAGCTCTATCCAACTCTCTCTTAAATCCACCCAGTGATTTGGCCTCCACTGCTCTCTGTGGCAGGGAATTCCACAAATTCACAACTCTCTGGGTAAATTTTTTTTTTCTCAGCTCAGTCTTAAATGACCTTCCCCTTTATTCTAAGACTGTGGCCCCTGGTTCTGGACTCACCCGACATTGGGAACATTTTTCCTGCATCTAGCTTGTCCAGTCCTTTTATAATTGTATATGTTTCTATAAGATTCACCCTCATCCTTCTAAACTCCAGTGAATACAAGCCTAGTCTTTTCAATCTTTCCTCATATGACAGTCAGGTAGAAGGATAGTGTTAGTGTATGTGGATCGCTGGGCGACACGAACTCAGTGGGCTGAAGGGCCTGTTTCCACACTGTATCGCGAAACTAAACTCAACTAAATTAAATGAATTTTATGAAGATATAAATATATGATAACCAGTCTCCAAAGGTTCAAAATGCTTGCTTAAGTGGGACACGTGAATGTGTTTGAAATAAAACCTCTAATATTATGAACAACACTTTCATTTTTGAAAACAAGGCCACAAAGTGCTGGAGTAACTCATCGAGTCAGGCAGCATCCCTGGAGAACATGGATAGGCGACGTTTTGAGTTGGAACCCTTCTTCAGACTGACACAGTTGTGCAGTGAGTATACTTTATTGTCACGTTTATCGACATGCAATGAAAAGCTCATATTACATTATATAAGATGCTGATCAGGAAAATATCAACCTAGACTGAAAAATCTGAAGGGTCCCGACCCACAATGTCACCCATTCTTTTTCTCCAGAGATGCTGCCTGACCCACAGAGTTACTCCAGCCACGTTGTGTCTATCTTTGGTATTTTTGGTATAAACCACCTTTGAGAAACGTCAACCAGCATCTGCCGTTCTTTGTGTGGGAAGGACAGTAGGAAGTGGATCAGGCAGCATCTCTGGAGAACATAGAAAGGTGACACACAAAAAAAAGCTGGAGTAACTCAGTGGGACAAGCAGCATATCTGGAGAGAAGGAATGGATGATGTTTCGGGTCAAGACCCTTCTGAAGACCACTTTATTTTGGTCTTTATTTCATATTTCCAGCAGTTGTACAACTTTGAACAACTTTGAAAAGCTGGAGTAACTCAATGGGACAGGCAGCATCTCTGGAGAGAAGGAATGGATGACGTCACCCATTCCTTCTTTCCAGAGATGCTGCCTGTCTCACTGAGTTACTCCAGCTTTTTGTGTCTATCTTTGGTTTAAACCAGCATCTGCAGTTCTTTCCTTCCCTAGAAAGGTGGCATTTTGGGAGGAACTCAGCGGGTGAGGCAGCATCTATGGGGAGAAGGAATAGGGTCTCGGCCCGAAACGTCGCCTATTCCTTCTCTCCAGAGATGCTGCCTCACCCGCTGAGTTCCTCTAGCATTTTTGACTACCTTCGATTTTTCCAGCATCTGCAGTTCTTTCTTAAAGATAGTCTGAGGGTCACTAATGAGGTAGATAGTAGTTCAGGACTGCTCTCTAGTTGGTGGTCGGGTGATTCGGTTGTTCAAAGTTGTTGCTGCGGATGCCAAGAGCTCAGAATGTAATGGCTGTGGGGAGGGTAGCATTTGATATGGATTCAGACCACACACTCCACAAATGTGCAGATGAGGCAGATTTTTGCCGTGCCGTTGAAAATGACATGTTTTTTGAGTTGTGGGTTGAAATGCAAAGGACCTGCAACTGCTGGAAATATGAAATAAAGACCAAAATAAAGTGCCCACGGAGACACAAGGAATCTGAAGAATGATCCTGACCTGAAATGCTACCCGCCCATTCCCTCCACAGATGCTGTCAGACCGGCTGAGCTCCTCTGTCACTGTGTGTTTATAGAATGAATGTTTCACAATCATGACCTAATTCCTTCCAGTAATTCCTGCTTAATACCTCCACCAAATACTTGTTCAATAGACAATAGACAATAGGTGCAGGATTAGGCCATTCGACCCTTCGAGCCAGCACCACCATTCAATGTGACCATGGCTGATCATCCCCAATCAGTACCCCGTTCCTGCCTTCTCCCCATATCCCCTGACTCAATTTTAGATTTTCTTCATAAAGTCATAAGTTGTAGGAGCAGAATCAGGCCCTTCGGCCCATCAAGACTACTCCAGCATTCAATCGTGGCTGATCTATCTTTCCCTCTCAGCCCCATTCTCCTGCCTTTCCCCCAGAACCCCGGACACCATTACTCATCAAGAATCTGTGAATTTCCGCTTTTAAAAAATCCATTGACATGACCTCCACAGCCGTCTGTGGCAAAGAATTCCACAGATTCACCACCCTCTGACCAAAGATGTGCGATAACAGTTTAGGAAGTGGATTAACAAATGGGGATAATTCTAGAACTAATCAATGATCGATGGTCAATATGGGCTTGGTCGGCTGGAGGATCTGTTTCCATGCTCTATCTTTAAATTCAAAAAGCACCAGTCACACAGATTGACCAAGAGTGGAGAGTGTTTTATTGTCATATGTCCCGGATGGGAACATGAAATTCTTACTTGCTGCAGCACAGCAGAATATGTGAATTTGTAAACAGAGTACGTAACGGGGGAAGAGAAACAAAAAAGTTCAATAAATAGCAAATATAGTGCAAAAATAATATAGACTTTTGTAGTTCAGAGCTCAGAACTTGTTTGTTGTTGTGCTTAATAGCCTGATGGTTGTAGGGAAGAAGCTGTTCCTGAACCTGGACGTTACAGTTTTCAGGTTCCTGCACCTTCTTCCTGATGGCAATGGTGAAATGAGTGTGTGGCCAGGATGGTGTGGGTCTTCGATGATTTTGGCTGCCTTTTTGAGTAGGCAATTACAATAGATCCCTTTGACGATGGACTGGGCAGTGGTCACAACTTTTTGCAGTCTTTTTCGCTCCTGGACATTCAAGTTGCCGAACCAGGCCACGATGCAACCAGTCAGCATGCTCGCTACCTTGAACCTGTAAATGTTTAGGAGAATCCTCTTCAACATGCCGAAGCTCCGTAATCTTCTCAGGAAGTAGAGTCGCTGATGTGCCTTCTTTACAATTGCATCGGTGTGCTGGGTCCAGGAAAGATCATCGGAAATATGCACGCCCAGGAATTTGACATTTTTGACCTTCTCCACCATCGTCCCAATAATGTGAACAGGATTGTGGTTCCTCATCCTCCCCCGAACAAAGTCTGCAATCAGTTCCCTGGTCTTACTGATGTTGAGAGCCAGGTTGTTGTGCTGGCACCATTTGGTCAGTCGGTCGATCTCACTTCTATACTCGGACTCGTCCCCATCTCTCCCTCTGACTAAAGAGATTCCTCCACATTTGCAGTGCTGTGTTAAACTAATTGTAATGACACCTCTACATCACTAAACTCCGGAATGTTTGGTGCTGTGCAGCATCTTACATTCTCTAGTCTGTAGCTGTCAAAGGGTGTGCTGAAAACACAAGGGCACAGACAGGAGAAATGTGTACAGTGCGGGAAGGAACTGCAGATGCTGGTTTAAACTGAAGATAGACACGAAAAGCTGGAGTAACTCAGTAGGTCAGACGGCATCTCCTCTGAAGAAGGGTCTCGACCCGAAAAGTCACCTTTTTCATTTCTCTAGGGGTGTGTACAGTTTTGTTTGTTGGGTCAAACTGGCCAGGAAACAGTTAAAGAGCTGTCTGCCTTCTCACAGATAGCAGAAAAGGGCATGATAATTGTTCCCATAATTAGCTCAGTTTAACAGATTAGCATTTTCAAAGGTGGAAATGGGGATTGGTGCAGAATGCAAAACGGAGCACTTAACTGAAAACGACCCTTATTATTACACACTTAACAGAACAGGTGTCCACAGAAATGAGCAGAGGAGATTTTTGCACGAGTACTTAAAAATAAACTTAAAAAGGCTATGCACTTGCCATTAGGAAACCCTGGTGCAGCAAAATTGGCCAGCTCAAAGTTTGATGTTACCCTTTTAAGAAATGGTTTGACGTTTGGTTCAACTGAAGGGTATATGGGACTCTCCAGTCTAAAAAAAATGTCTGGTGAGTGCCACTGTGTAAAACTATGCCCTCTTTTGTCAGCACTTGAGTCTACAGTGCACATTTTTAAGAAGTTTTCATACAAATAAAAAAGAGGGGAAAGCATAACGAGCCAGCCAGCATCTGAAGGGAGAGGAAGAGAAAAGGGGACAATGTTTCAGGTTGGTGAAGTTATTTCACCTGGAGCAAAGCGATTGGTAACTGCAGTTGTGGGAAGGTGGTGGATGCTGGAGTAAATCTGTGGATCAGGCAGCATCTCTTTACAAAAGGGATAGGTGACGTTTCGGGTGGAGACCTTTGTTTAGTTTATTGTCATGTGTACTGAGGGACAATACATGATTACAGTTGAGCCATTTACAGTGTGTAGATACATGATACGGGAATAACGTTTAGTGCAAGGCAAAGCCAGAAAAGTCCGAGCAAGGTATTGGAACTCATTATATATTATTTGCATGTATATTGCTCAGCTGTTCCAATGCTTAGTGCAAGGTAAAGCCAGTAGAGTCCGATCAAATATAGTCCGAGGGTCACCAAAGAAGTAGATAGTAGTTCAGCACCGCTCTCTGGTTGTGGTGGAATGATTCAGTTGCCTGATATCAGCTGTGATCTTCAGACATCAGAAGGAGAAGGTTGTTGTCTCCTGTGCTTGTGCGGGAAGGAAAGGATGCGATGTTTGTAGAAGAGTGGAATAGGGAGGGGTGGAAAGAACTATCTCTTTGGCATTCAGGGTGAGCAGTAAAGATGCATATGGTGGCTTCGATGGAACTAGTGGTGCATGTGGCTGTGTGGAAAAGGTCCATCCCTTCACTTAGTATAGAAACGAGGAACTGCAGGCACTGGTTTATACTAAAGACAGACACAAAGTGCTGTAGTAACTCAACAGCTGGGAAGAAACTGTCCCTGAATCTGGAGGCGTGCGTTGTGCCTGTGCCTAATTTAATTAATAATTTTGTAATATTAAAAACTGTAAACACTTGAAAATCTACTTATAGACTTTTCAGAATAAAAGCACTAGTTGTAGGAAAGTGGCAGGTCCTGTGTTGGTGGTATGGAACATCAGACTTCTGTAGCTCCTGCCTGTTCCTAAGTTTTTCATTTGCATCTACAATCTGTCATAAAAGCACAGATAAAATCAGCCTGCAACATGAACACAAAGAAGTCCCCATAAAGCATTTGAAGAATTTGTATTGCTCAAATTTCCTGTATTTGCCACATTTTGATTTTGTTTTAGTGCTGTACTTAAGGCCTGATTCCTGAAAGTAACAATAAACCAGTTAGTGTAGGGAAGCCAGTCAATTGAGGGTGGTGCGCTGGTAGAGTTGCTGCCTTGCAGTGACAGGGATCCGGGTTCGATCCTGCCCACGGATGCTGCCTGTACGGCGTTTGTACTTTCTCCCCTTGACCGTGTGGGTTTTCTCCGGGTGCTCCGGCTTCCTCCCACACTCCAAAGACCTACAAGTTTCTAGGTTAGTTGACTTTGGTAAAATTTGGAGGATAGGATACTGTGTAGGATAGTGCTAGTGTATGGGGTGACTGTGGTTTGCATGGACTTGGTGGGCCAAAGGGCCTGTTTCCACGCTTTATCTCTAAACTCAAATAAAGCTCTAGGGGCTAGTGGAGTCAAGGGATATGGGGAGAAGGCAGGCACAGGTTATTGATAGGGGACGATCAGCCATGATCACAATGAATGGCGGTGTTGGATCAAATGGCCGAATGGCCTCCTCCTGCACCTATTTGTTTCTAAAGAGGTTCCACTGTAAACATCCACTGCGCCTTGCTGAGCAGACACATCAACTGAGCTCTGCCGAATCGTTTAAGCAAAGGTAATCCTTCTTCTCTAAGATAGTTCTGAAATTGCACCTGGTTTAACATCCTGTGGAAGTGCATTTGAAGTTTGTGTGAACATGTAGCAGCTGCTGATTCTTGTTCATGCTGTTCTATATTTTTTAGTGGCGAGTTTCACTGCCATTATCCCTTTCAAACCCTTGGTTATAAAGAATGACTGCAGCTTTGTTTCCCCCCTATACTCCTTTCTGTCAAACTACTACTGCTTATTGTACAATCTTGCTGTCAGAACTTCTTTCCAGGAGCAAAATGGCCTGGATGCTGGAAATCAGAAACACAAATGGAGATTACGGGAAATACTCAACGGGTTCATGCAGTATCTGTGGAGAGATAAACAAAGTTACTGCTTCAAATCTGATGCTCTAAATTGGGTTTTTCTCCTCGCACTTAATGTCGAACATCTTTTGATTTTTTTTTTTTTGTTGCCCCCCAGCATTTTCTGTTGATATTGCGAGTTCAAATCTGACGTTAAATTGGATTTTGTCACATCAAATCAATGGTACTGCTCAGCAGAATCTCTGGGCAGACAGAGCAGATTTAACATTGGAGGTAGACAAAAGTACTGGAGAAACTCAGTGGGTGCGGCAGCAACTATGGAGCGAAGGAAATGGGCAACGCTTCGGGCCAAAACCCTTCTTCAGACTGATGGGGGGGGGGGGGGGGGGGGAGAAGAAAGGAATAGGAGGAGCCAGAGGGCTGAGGGAGAGCTGTGAAGGGGAGGAAAAAAAAATTATTCTGACTGTCAACCCTATCTATGAGAGGCCAAGCAATGTTAAATTGCAACCGCACAAAATGCTACACTTTTCACTTTACCTCCCCCCCTTGACTCCATTCAAGGACCCAAGCAGTCTTTCCAGGTGAGGCAGAGGTTCACCTGTACCTCCTCCAACCTCATCCATTCCATCCACTGCTCTAGGTGTCAGCTGCTCTACATCGGTGAAGCTGGGCGATCGCTTCACCGAATCCCTCCGCTCAGTTCACATTAACCGACCTGATTTCCCGGTGGCTCAGCATTTCAACTCCCCCTCCCATTCCAAATCTGACCTCTCTGTCCGGGCCAGAGTGAGTCCCACTGCAAATTGGGGGAGCAGCACCTCATATTTCACTTAGGCAGTTTACACCCCAGCGGTATGAACATTGACTTCTCCAATTTCAGGTAGTCCTTGCTTTCTCCCTCCTTCCCCTCCCCTTCCCAGCTCTCCCTCAGCCTACTGTCTCCGCCCCTTTCATTCTTCTTTAGCCCCCTCCCCCCCCCCCCCCCCCACCACCCCCACATCAGTCTGAAGAAGGGTCTCCACCCGAAACGTCACCTATTCCTTCTCTCCATAAATGTTGCCTCACCCGCTGAGTTTCTCCAGCATTTATGTCTACCTTTGATTTTTCCAGCATCTGCAGTTCTTTCTTAAACATGAGTATTGCTCAGTCTGGGTTTTCTCCACTGTCACAGTGAGGCCACATGCAGATTTGAGGAACAGCCCCTCATATTTTGCTTGAGTAGCTTACAACCCAACAGTATGGATAGTGAGGGTACACAAAATGCTGGAGAAACTCAGCGGGTGCAGCAGCGTCTATGGAGTGAAGAGATAGACAACGTTTTGGGCCGAAACCCTTTCAGACCAGTCTGAAGAAGGGTTTCGGCCCATAAACGTTGCCTATCTCCTTCGCTCCGTAGGTGCTGCTGCACCCGCTGAGTTTCTCCAGCATTTTGTGTACCCTCGATTTTCCAGCATCTGCAGTTCCTTCTTTAACAGTATGGATAGTGATTTCTCTAATTTCAAATAACCCTCTCTCTCTGACCCTTCCCCACCCCGGCCGTTCTGTTAGTTTCTCTGTTTGCATCCATATATTCCTTCACCTTCGCCTCTTCCACAGCCAGCAATGGACCATAGATAGACACAAAAAGCTGGAGTAACCCAGCGGAGCAGGCAGCATTTCTGGTAGAAGGAATGGGTGACGTTTCGGATCGAGTCTGAAGAAGTCGAGTCTACCCGAATCGTCACCCATTCCTTCTCTCCAGAGATGCTGCCTGACAAGCTGAGTTACTCCAGCTTTTTGTGTCTATGTTGGGTACAAACCAGCATGTGCAGTTCCTTCTTACACAACAATGGACCATGGTGGGCTCCACTTTCCTTTGGTCATCGTTTGCCACTCTGATTTGTTCTGAACCTTTTCATGCCTCTATGTTTCATGTTTCCATCCCCCTGACCCTCACTCTGAGGAAGGGTCTCCACCCAAAACTACACCGATTCCTCTAGAGATGCTGCCAGACCTGCTGAGTATTCCAGCATTTTGTGTCCACCTTTGGTGCAAACCAGCAACTGCAGTTCCTTCCTGCACATTGCTCAGTTTAAATTTGCTGATACTTAAGCAGAAGTCTGATGAAGTGGTATTAACCCAAAACATTAACTCTCTTTCCCGCTCTGTAGATGCTGCTTGACCAGCAGAGCATTCTTTGCATTGTTTGCATATCTGCATTTTTTGTTGTTGCAATGTTTGCCTATTAACTCACTCACTCTCGTATGAAGTTCAGTAATTAACCAAACTATCTCTCAATTAATTTAATCAGTGAACAAAAAAAAATATTAATGCAACGTGTAGAGCTTAGGAACAAATGGATATTAAACTTTGAATGAAAATCAAAATTAAATGAAATCTTTAACTTTGTCACCTTCCATAATATATGACAAATTTCAAAGCTCTTATCCTGAAGAAGGAAGTGATTTATTTCCAATCTAAAGAACTCCTCCCATTTAATTAGAAACTAAATGGCATTTTCTTTCATTTCCTCATTTGTCGGAGAAATTAAATTGTGAATCGGTTTCCAGATAACTGAACTCGCTGAAATTAAGGTTTTGTTATTGAATCATGGAAAAGTTATAATACAGAAGGAGGCCATTCACCCGTCTTGACTATGCCTGTTAATTTTAAGTAAGTTTATTGGCCAAGTATTCACATACAAGGAATTTGCCTTGGTGCTCCGTCCACAAGTAACAACATGACATACAGTGACAGTTACGAATGACTCTGAAAACACTAAACATTAATAATAATAAAACATTAATGATAAAACACCACTGATCAAGCATGCGAACCAACAAAATACCAAATCAAAGGGAGGCTACAGATTTTTGGCTGTTGAGTAGAGCAACTACTCGTGGATAAAAACTGTTTTTATGTCTGGCTGGGTCTGCTTTGACAGTCCAGAGTCGCCTTCCAGAGGGAAGTGATTCAACGTGTTTGTGGCCAGGGTCAGAGATGATCTTACCGGCTCGCTTCCTGGCCAAATGGTCTAATTCTGCTCCTTGGCCTTGCAGTGTACAGTTCATCAATGGAGGGAAGGTTGCAGCCAATAACCTTCTCTGCTGATCGGACGATTCGCTGCAGCCTCCAGGTGACGTGCTTGGTGGCTGAGCCAAACCAGACCATGATGGAGAAGGTGAGGACAGACTCTACGATGGCCGTATAGAATTGGACCATCATTGCCTGTGGCAGATTTTGCTTCCTCAGCTGCTACAGGAAGTACATCCTCTATTGTGCCTTTTTGACTGTGGAGTCGATGGTAGTCCCCCACTTAAGGTCCTTGGAGCTGATTGTTCCCAGGAACTAAAAAGACTTAAATGAAGATTTAACCAGTCCAGGGTACACAAAAGGCTGGAGAAACTCAGCGGGTGCAGCAGCATCTGAGGAGATAAGCAACGTTTCGGGCCGAAACCCTTCTTCAGACTGGTGGGAAGTGGGGGGGGGGGGGGGGCGGGGAGAAGAAAGGAAAAAGGGGGAGGAGGAGCCCAAGGGCTGGGGGAGAGGTGGGAAGGGGAGGAGACAGCAAGGGTTAACAGAATTGAGAAAATTCAATGTTTAAGCCCAGAGGATGCAGACTCCCCAAGCGGAATATGAGGTGCTGTTCCTCCAATTTGCGGTGTTGCTCACTCTGGCCATGGAGGAGGCCCAGGACAGAGAGGTCGGATACGGAAGGAGAGGGGGAGTTGAAGTGCTGAGCCACCGATATAGATCAGCTGGCACCATACTCCCCCATCCACTCCTTTCAGGGACCCAAGCAGTCCTTCCAAGTCCAACAGAGGTTCACCTGCACCTCCTCCAACCTCATCTACTGCATCAGTTGCTCCAGATGCCAGCTGTTCTACATCAGTGAGACCAAGCGGAGGCTGGGAGATCGTTCCGGCGAACACCTCCGCTCGGTCCGCAATAACCAACCCGACCTCCCGGTGGCTCAGCACTTCAACTCCCCCTCCCATTCCGTATCCGACCTCTCGGTCCTGGGCCTCCTCCACGGCCAGAGTGAGCAACACCGCAAGTTGGAGGAACAGCAACTCATAGTCCGCTTGGGGAGTCTGCATCCTCTGGGCTTAAACATTGAATTTTCTCAATTCTGTTGACCCAGTCTGCCTCCTCCCCCTCCCCACCTCTCCCTCTACAAACTACACAATTTTCACACTACAAACAGCTTACAATGGCCTGTTTCCTTTATCATCAATACTTTTTAGCATTTCTTTCATTCATTGTTCTTTATCTCTCCACATCACTGTCTATATCTCTCGTTTCCCTGATCCCTGACCAGTCTGAAAAAGGGTCTCGACCCGAAATGTCGCCTATCTCCTTCGCTCCTTAGATGCTGCTGCACCCGCTGAGTTTCTCCAGCTTTTTGTGTAACCCTAGATCAGCTGGCATCTAGAGCAGCGGATGCAGTAGATGAGGTTGGAGGAGGTGCAGGTGAACCTCTGTCGGACCTGGAAGGACTGCTTGGGTCCCTGAAAGGAGTGGAGGGGGGAGGTAAAGGGACAAGTGTAGCATCTCTTGCGGTTGAAAGGGAAAGTGCCCGGGGAATGGTTGGAGCGGGAGGGAAGGGTAGAATTGACAAGGGAGTTGCGGAGGGAGCGGTCTTTACGGAAGGCAGGCGGCGGGGGGGAGATGGGAAGATGTGGTGGGGTCACGTTGGAGGTGGCGAAACTGGCGGAGGACTATGTGTCAGTCTGACTGACCAGCACCACATCTGTGGTCCTATGCATTGCTGTCATACAAGACTGGGCAGCACAGTGGTGCAACGGTAGAGATGCTGCCTTGCAGCGTCAGAGACCTGGGTTTGATCTTGACTACGGGTGCTGTCTGTACGTTTTCTCTGTGACCGTGTGGGTTTTCTCCGGGTGTTCGGTTTCCATGCGCACTCCAAAGACCTACAGGTATGTAGGTTAATTGGCTTCTGTAAATTGTCCCTAGTGTGTAGGATAGTGCTGATGTACGGAGTGATCGCTGTTCGGCCTGGACTCGATGGGCTGAAGGGCTGGTTTCTGCTCAGTATTTCTAAAGTCAAAAGACTATGGTTTTGATTTCCGCCTCTCTCTCTCCCTTTAGCAGTGAGTTCAAGACTATGGGTTAGAAGTATGTTCCTCTTTCATCCACTGCTCCTTCTAACAATTACAGTACTTGTATCCCACTTGTGAGGGAAATGGAACCTTTTGATTCTGGATACTTTCTGGTGACTCTGGATACTTTCAAGAGAGAGCTGGATAGGGCTCTTAATCATAGCAGAGTCAGGGGATATGGGACGAAGGCAGGAACGGGGTACTGATTGGGGATGATCAGCCATGATCATATTGAATGGTGGTGCTGGCTCGAAGGGGCGAATGGCCTACTCCTGCACCTATTGTCTATTGACTCGTGTGGAGCCTCTTGTAATTTTATTTGTCTCATTTAAGTTTCACCTCGGCCTCCAACATTCCAGAGCAAACATAAACAGTTTAGCCCGTCTGTCCTTACAGATAAAAACGTCCTATCCATGAAACAGCTTAGCTAATCTTTCCTGCATTTTAATCGGTCGCTCACATGGTTCCATAATGGGCCTGTCCCACTTAGGCTATTTTTAGGCAACTGCCGGCGACTGTCACGATCATAGCAGGTCGCCGAAAAACCAGCGACTGGACCCCCCCCTTCAACATAAAATTTGAAATCGAATCATTACTTTAACAACAAAATCAGCACCAGCGACAACCTACATTAAACTGGTGACAACTACGACAGCACCTACGTCAGGAGAAGTCAAGCTACGCTCATTGGCGTCGAACCCACTGTTGTCGACTGTCTCTGAAAATGTTTCAACATGTTGAAAATCCAGCGGCGACCAGAAAGACGCTACGACTCTTTGGGCGACAGAGGGGACTACTCACGACCATACAGGCGACACCATGTGGTGACAGCCTAGTTGCCTGTAGTCGCCTAAAAAATCGCCTAAGTGGGACAGGCCCTTAATATGTTGATCCAAAGTATATAGTAGTTGACTATGATCTAACTAGCAATGCATATGATTCTGGCATAACCTCCATGCACTTGTGTTCTGTGTTTTGGTAATAAAGGAAAATATCTGTGTATTTAACAATTTTTTTTAACCTATTTCACGAACAAGGATCTGTGCACTTACAATCCAAACTCTCTGTCCCTCCATCATTCCAATAACATCGCATTAATTGTGCTTTCTATGGATGTTTACATATTTCTACTCTGCTAAATGGACCTTGTCGAAAGCTTTGTTAAATACAATGTAGATTCCATCAAATCCGCTCCTCTCGTTGATCGTCCTTGTACTTATTCCAAAAGAACAACTATCAGTCAAATGTATCGCCCTATCTCTAAACTTTCACCCAGCCTGTTAGCAAATACTTTGATTTCAGACGGGGGGCGGTGGGTATATGGAATGAGCTGCCAAAATTTGAGGCAGGCGCTGTAATAGCAATTTTAAAACATTTGGACAGGTATAGGGACAGGCACGGTTTGAAGGGTATGGGCCAAATGCAAGCTGGTAGGACCCGTGTAGATGGGCCAGGTTGCTTGGCATGGGGAAAATGGGCTAAAGGGCCTGTTTCCATGCTGTATGATCCTATGATTCCATTTCATTAACAAAAATGCACAAATTGCTGGAGTAACGGCAGATCAGGCAGCATCTCTAGAGGACATGGAGAGACAATATTTCAGGTTGGAACTATTTCATTTCCTTGGTTTAAATTTAGAACTTAAGCAGCATTTTTGAAATCGGTCCTTTTTACCTATTTAAGCAAAAACATGGATTGTTCAATGATGTCTGTTCCATAACTGTTACACCGTACTTTTGTCAGTCTCAACCGAGTGCGTGCACAATATCTTAACATCCGCGTATTCATTTTTATTTTTTTTTAAAGTGGCATTGTTCTCCTTCAGGTGAATTAAAATATTTCGCACTTATTAGCAACAGCAGGACAAAGAGGGCTAAAGGAAGCTGGTTTCAATTCTTTTTAACGACCACTGGTTTGTGAGCGGCTGTTGTTTTAATCCCTGTGGGTCTTTTGTGATAAAACAACAGTTATAAAACAAAGCAGGGTGACCCTCTGTGAAGGTGAAGTATATTAATTACTAAAGAGATGTCATTGCAGAGGAATAATCTACACATAATTAAAAGAAAGTTGGATATTTGTAAAGTTGTCTGCAAATTCCACAGCAGCCTCGGGCTCTAGTTGTTCCTGAGCCAGTCATTCTCACGTCTTGTGGAAAGGTTTTGCAGCGAAAATGGAATTAATAATTTCTAAGCCAGCGGCGCAGCTGATAGAATTATTGCCCCATGACGTCGGAGTCCCTGGTTCGATCCTGATCTTGGGTGCTGTCTGTGTGGAGTTTGCACGTTCTCCCTGAGATCCGGTTCCCTCCGGGTGCTCCCGTTTTGTCCCACATCTCAAAGACGTGTAGTTTTGTAGGTTGACACAAAATACTGGAGCACCTCAGCAGGCCAGGCAGCCTTACAGGAGATAAGGAATAGGTGACGTTTCAGCTCGAGACCATTTGGCTTCTGTAGGTTAATTGGTTCCTGTAAATTAGGGAGTGGATGAAAAAGTGGAATAATTCGATGGTCAGTGTGGACTCTATGGTCAGTTTCCATTCTGTATCAATCAAACCCTCTCAGGCCTGTCCCACTTGTGCTATGTTACAGACGTCACATCGCGACATGTCGTCTGTGTGGTCGTGAGTAGTCGTCCAAAGAGTCGTACCTTTTTCTGGTCGCCACTGGATTTTCAACGTGTTGAAAATTTTCGGCAACCTGCCGCGACTAATGACGGGTACCGGCGGTCGCCGAAGAAATCGCGTAAGTGGGACAGTCCCTTCACTAACAAACCCTCACTGAAGAAGGGTCTCGACCCGAAACGTCGCTGAGTTTCTCCAACATTTTTTGCCTACCTTTGATTTTTTTCCAGCATCTGCAGTCCTTTCTTAAACCCTCACTAACAACAACTATCTGAATAAAGTCCCTGAGCATCAAGTGGGAACTGACACCCAACAGGAGCAGAAGTTGCTTCATGTGTTAAAATGGTTGGCAAATGGACAAGGGTGATATTCTGGAATTTAGTAAAGAGATTCCAGATTTAAATGAATGCAGAATTTCATGTCCTTGCTTGTAATGAAGAAAGTGGCCATTCAATGACCTAATTATGCTGGTTGAAGGTGTATTCTAATAGTCCTGTTGACCCTCTCATCTATTCCCTTGCACATGACTCCTGATACCACCCAGCTACACCACAGGCAATCAACCTTCCAGCCAGTAGTCCTTCGGTATAGCATTGAAATGTGAGCTGAGAACACATGTTCAAGCCCTTAAGGCAGGGGCTTGAATCCAAAGTGAAAACCTACCTGTGAAATGGTTGTATTCAAAATTAGTGCATCCAAGGTGTGAGACAAGAACAATGCCTTTTTTTTGTAAATCGGGCATTTTGTGCCTTGGTTGAGGTTTTTGCATTCTTCGACACAACTTATTAAACCTCGGTCCTAACGAGTGCCAGTACTGCCACGCTGAGCAAGATGGAAGCAAACCATTATTTTTCTCTCGGCAAGAGGCATTTCCGTTATAAAAATACCGCTCCCTAAGGACAATCCTGGATTGGGAACAGGGCCCTCCGAGGAATGGTGTTGAAAAATTAGACATCAGAATCTGCATATTCTGCATTTACCCTTTCTGGACTGCTCTGTTGTTTCTACATTCCAGTATAAGATATAACGAGGTTACGTTTTCCCTTTTGCAGCAAAGGATATGACAAAATGAGAAATGCCTAGAGGTTCTTAAGAGTTTTCTAATATCTATTGTTATATTCAGTTTCAAGAATCAGCAGAATATCATTTTTTAGGTATTTAATGACAGAGCTACTTGCATACTATGAAAGTTGAATGGGACAATCAGTGGTGAAAGTGTTCTGCTAAAAAATCTACTCATTATTGGATGCTTCTACCCTATTTATTTATTTCCACTATTTTGCCGTGATGACGGAAAATCATATTTTTGGTAACTTCAACTGGTTCCAGAGTGTTTTGGTATTTTATGTCCGTGTTTTACCTACACGCGAGAAACATAGAAAATAGGTGCAGCAGTAGGCCATTTGGCCCTTCAAACAAGCACTTGCCATTCAATATGATCATGGCTGATCATCCAAAAACCAGTACCCCTTTTCCTGCTTTTTTTCTCCCATTTCCCTTGATTCCATTAGCCCTAAGAGCTAAATCTAACTCTCTCCTGAAAACATCCAGTGAATTGGCCTCCACTGCCTTCTGTGGCAGAGAATTGCACGAATTCACAACTCTCTGGGTGAAAAGGTTTTCCTCATCTCAGTCCTAAACAGCCTTATTCTTAAACTGTGACCCCTGGTTCGAGACTACCCAACATTGGGAACATTTTTCCTGCATCTGGCCAGTCCAATCCCTTAAGAATTTTATATGTTTCTATAAGATCCCCTCTCAACCTTCTAACTTCCAGTGAATACAAGCCCAGTTGACCCATTCTTCCATCATATGTCTGTCCCGCAGTCCCGGGAATTAACCCGGTGAACCTACGCTACACTCCCTCAATAGCAAGAAGGAAAAGTTTAACCCAGTTGAATTTACAGGAAAAAAGAAGAATCCGAGGCATTTCCCAGTATTTGAGAGATCAAACGAAGGGCAGGATAGTTGGAAGTTTAAGAATCTGTTCCTTGGTGTTTGCCATTTAATTGATCAGGCCCGATATTCAGATCCAGGAAGAAATATAGCAACAAAATAAGACACTGGAGTGTACAACAGTCTGGTCAGCCTATTTGGAAGAATCCTGGCAGACCAAAATGTCATACCAAGACCCCCTTAAAGAGTTAGAAATATAGAATCAACATGGAAACAAACTAAAACTGAACTCTCCTAACTTTCTAACCCAAGTTCTTAAAACATAATGGCACTGGAAGTCAATTAAAGATAATTTTATATTTTACCAGTGGCTTTCATTTGTAATAAGTCCAACGAATAGAGTTATAGAATCATGAAGTTGCACAGCGCAGAAACAGGCCCTTCAGCCCAACTCATCCATGCTTACCAAGATGCCCCATCTAAGCTGGTCCCATTTGTCCACATTTGGTCTAAACCTTCCCTATACATGTACCTGTCCCAGTGTCTGTTATAGTACCTACCTTAACCTCCTCCGGCAGCTTGTTCCATTTACCTATCAACTGAGTAGAAAAAGTTGCACCTCAGACTCCTATTAAATCTGTCCCCTCTCAGCTTAAATATATGTACTCTGGTTTTTTGATTCCCCTATTCTGGATAAAAGATCCTGTTCATTCACATTATCAATTCCCCTCAAGAATTTATACATCTCTATAAAAGCCCTCTTCTGCCTCCTACAATACAAAGATTAAAATCATGGCCTCCCAACCTCTCCTTATTGCTCAACTTCTCAAGTCCTGTCAACATGCTTGTATATCTTCTCTACACTCTTTCCAGCATAATGACATCCTTCATGTAGAAGGGTGACCAAAATTGAACACAATACTTAAATGTCACCTCTCTGTCATCTCGTACGATGGCAACATAATATCGGAGCCTGAAGAAGGGTCTCGACCCAAAACGTCACCCACTCCTTCTCTCCAGAGATGCTGCCTGTCCCGCTGCATTATTCCAGCTTTTTGTGTCTATCTTCAGTTTAAACCAACATCTGCAGTTCCTTCCTACACATTACAATTTCTATAGTCGATACCCTGACTGATGAAGGCCAAGGTACCAAAAGTCTTCATTGCCACCCTATCTATCTGTGATGCCATCTTCTGGGAACTATGTATCTGTACTCCTAGAACGCACTGTTCCTACAATACACCCCGGGGCACTACCATTCACGGTGAAGATCTTGCCTTGCTGTGACTTCCCCAAATGCAACACCTCGCAGTTGCCGGCATGAAACTCCATGAGCCATTCCTCAGCCCACTGGCCCAGCTGATAGAAACATAGAAAATAGGTGCATGAGGAAGTCATTTTGGCCCTTCTAGCCAGCACCGCCATTCATTGTGATCATGGTTGATCATCCCCTATCAATAACCCGTGCCTGCTTTCTCCCCATATCCCTTGGCTCCACTAGCCCATAGAGTTCTATCTAACTCTCTCTCAAATCCAACATGATCAACAACACCCATTGTAATTTTTGATAACCATCCTTGCTGTCCACAATCCATCCACTTCTGTGCTTAAGATGTCATGAATTCCTTCTTTGTGCAGTGCAGGCTCACTGAACCACCTTAACGTTTTGCATCAGCGAAATCCATCGCCATTACTGCAGATAACTGTTATTGACCAGTGGAAAATGAGAACAAAGTATCGGTTTTGGTTGCATCAGGTATTCCGTTTGCATGAAAGATTGCTGCAAAACACCCAACTTGCAACTTGCAAGAAGCAGCGGTTGGCTGTGAGTTAATATTATTTTTGCTGTAAATTCGTCTTTCAGTTACAGTTATCAGTCTTGTTTCGGGGTGGCCGGGAGGTTTGTTCATGCAGGGTTTCTGATGCAGCCAATGTTCTCTGCCGATTACCTGACCACTGACTGTTGCATCTCCGAGAAGCAAAATTGAAAAATCCACATCCGTTTTCTGATCTTTGCCCATTGCTGGTAGCCCTGTTGAATGAGTCACCTTTTTGGCTGCAAGAAAATATTTGTTTTCATGTGCATGTTTAGTTTTCTGCCCGGCTTGCATTATTTGGCCACACTTCCAGTTGTTTTCAATGTCATTCTAAAGGGCCTGTCCTATAAGCATGCAACTCCATGCGATGAGCGCGACCTAACGTGGTCGCTTGAGCCGTCCGGCGTCGCGGGGCCGGTCCCACTTCGATCGCCGGAACCGTGCGGAATTGTCCCGGCTCCGGAGTTCGTCCCGACATCGCGCGGGGCTCCGAAAAACTGACTATGTTTGAAAATTCTGCGCGGCAACGGCTTGTCGGCTCGCAGTCGCCTCGACGCATTACACACCGCCTCGATGTCGTGCCTCTGTGACCCACTCGGTAGGTGCCTCCGTGACCCTCTATGTGTGTGGCTCCGTGGCCCTCTGTGTGTGTGTGTGTGTGCCTCTGTGCCCCTCTCTGTGTGCCCCTCTCTGTCCTGGCGAACTTACCTTAGACTTCGCTCCAAGTTCGCCTCACTTTGCGCCACTCACCCGACCTCCGCGCGGCCCCTGCTGCCGGTTTGGTCGCGCTTGCCGCATGCAGGCGCATGCTGGTGGGAACGGCCCTGTACAGGGGATCACCCGACCTCCGCGCGGCCCCCGCTTCTAGTTTGATCGCGCTCATCGCATGGAGTCGGATGCTGGTAGGACAGACCCTTAAGTCTGTCACTTTATTTGCCTGTCTGCTGAATTAAGTGATCATTGGTGGTGTGAACGTTCAGTTGAAATGGGCTTCCACCCCCTGCACTTGCGTGCCCAGTTTATATTGCTAGAGCCATGACCCTTTCTTCAGTGCATTTAACACTAATCCAAGGTTTAAATGTTCTACCTACCCATACATTTATGCGACAGCATTTCAGTCAATTCAGAAACCAGGAACTGCAGATGCTGGTTTACAAAAAAAGACACAAAGTGTTGGAGTAACTCAGCAGGTTAGGCAGCATCTCTGGAGATTTCATTGTTCGGTCTGGGACATATGACAATAAAACACTCTTCACTCTTGAACATGGATAGGTGATGTTCCGGGATCAGTCTGAAGCAGGGTTCTGAGCCGAAGCATCATCTAACCATGTTCATTGGCTTGGACCTCCCCACCATGGAAGGGATCTATCGCAATCGCTGCCTCAAAAAGGCTGCCAGCATCATCAAGGACCCACACCATCCTGGCCATACACTCATCTCTCCACATCCAGGTTCATGAACAGCTTTTCCACGACAACCATCAGGCTATTAAACTCGCCATCAAACAAACTCTGAACTATAACAGCATATTGCGTACAGTTTTGGTCTCCTAATCTGAGGAAAGACATTCTTGCCATAGAGGGAGTACAGAGAAGGTTCACCAGACTGATTCCTGGGATGGCAGGACTTCCATATGGAGAAAGACTGGATAGACTCGGCTTGTACTCACTAGAATTTAGAAGATTGAGGGGGGATCTCATAGAGACTTACAAAATTCTTAAGGGGTTGGACAGGCTAGATGCAGGAAGATTGTTCCCGATGTTGGGGAAGTCCAGGTCAAGGGGTCACTGTTTAAGGGTAAGGGGGAACTCTTTTAGAACCGAGATGAGAAAATAATTTTTCACACAGAGAGTGGTGAATCTGTGGAATTTCATTTCGGAGTCACGTGAGTGACTTCGTGAAGAGCCCGCCGGCGCGCATGCTCGACATATCGTCGTAACGCGTTGCTGCGACGGCTGGCGGTGGAGCGCGCTCCTCGCCAGCCCTTCATAAGGGGCCACGGAGGTAAGTATTCTACCTTTAGTTGGTGGTCCTTGTTGTCTGATTATGTCTTGCAGCAAGGACATGGATGGGAGTTCGAAGGGCCGGAGGACGTCAGGACGAGTTCGCCGGTCAACAGTTCCGGGGCCTTTACCATCGGCAGTACCTGCAGCGCAGGCCGGGACTCAGGCGGAGATGTGGGTAAGCCCTGTAATTACAGGTCCAGATCCGCCAGCACACCACAGCTCGGAGGAGTTCGACGAGGAGGAGTGTGGTGTGCCGCCAGAGCAGGGGGACCCTGCCATGGCAGTCAGGTCGTCAGCGGGCTCGCTGGCGACCTCGAGCAGGGCACGTGCCGTTGCACGGCCTGTTCCACTCAGCCCTCCGAGAAGGGGGAGGGCAGGAGCCCAGAAGCCTAACCCTGTTAGGGCTAAGGCATTGCCTATCGCGGAGGAGCGGTCAGGTTCCAGGGCGAGACCCGGGGCGGCTGTGAGGTCCAGCCGGCACACCCCGACTCTCGACGCCGGGACGGGTCGGTCGAGTCGGGTCTCGTCACGGTCGCCGAGCCCCCCATGGATGGGTGGGCGAGACCATGCGTCGGCAACGTCCACGATGTGGGCAGCCGGCAAGACTGCGCGGGCCCCAGGCAGCCATGCTTCGGCTGGTGCCGAGACCTCGCCGCGAGTGCCCTTAGTGGCAGCGGCTTCAGCTCTCGCTAAACGGAGGCGATTGAACACGCCCGCGCAGGAATCGCGCAGTTTTGCCTCGGCGGCTGTTAGCGACAACTACCGGCACCGGCAGGGCCTCGACGAGGTGCGGGCCGATGACAGGAGCCCGGTTTTCTTTTCAGAGCCGGAGGACTCCGACCACCTGAGTGTTCAGGGTGAAGGGCGTATTGACCGTAGGGAGCGGCTGCTGGAGCTCCTGCTTCAACGTCAACAACAGCAGGGCAGCAACAGGCACAGGGCGTCTTCACCAACATCTACTATCAGCCTGGAGCAGCAGGAGGAGGAGGTTCTGGTGGATCCCGTACCACCTCCGTTGGAGGTGCCAGCGGAGGAACTCTTGGATGTGGCGACCAAATTCGCGGCCCCACATACGGCTGGTCTTCCTCTAAATACAAAGCTGGCAGCCACAGTGGACTTTCTTAATAATCAGGTGCTGCAGGAAGAAGTCCTCATCCAGGCTATGAGCCGTCACAAGGCTCCATCAAACTGCAACTCCCTCAACGTGCCTGTGGTCAATACGCCAATATGGGGCAACATCAGTGCGGCTATCCGTCAACAGGAGCTAAAATTGCAGCGGATCCTGAAACTCCTCACGGCCGGTATTACCGCCTTTGCGCGGTCGGTGGACGGGGACGAACTGAATTTGGACCAGGAAGATGCTCTGGCCTTATTGTGCGCGACCCAGCACGAAATCAACGGGTTTCGCAAAAACAGCATCCGCCCAGCACTCAACCCGAAGTTTGCAGGATTGTGCAAACCGCCGCCGCCGCCGCCCCGTCAGCTCTTTGGTGAGGACCTCTCGAAGAGAGTCAAAGAGCTTGACGAACAAGCCAAAACGGTGGGGATCATGCGCTCTCAGAGTGCCCCCACACCGTCAGGCTCAAAAGCTCCATACATTCGCTCACAAGGGTCGGCCAGTGCCTCGACGAGGTCTCGCCCTCTAGCTCCACAACGACAACAGCACCAGAACCAGCACCAAGGGTCTTTTTTAGGACAGGGTCGGCAGAGACCTTTGTGGAAATCGAAGACGCCGCGCCCTCAAGCCAACCCAGCACCTCCACGGCCACCCACACGTGTCAAGGACCGCCGGTAACCACGGAGGTGAGGGGGTCTGGTTCTCTCTTTTCTCTCTGTTTAACTTCCCATGTTGGTGGTCGTTTACGGTTGTTTTTGGATGCATGGGGTAATTTTACTGGTGATGAGTATGTGTTGCGGAATATTCAGGGGCATAAAATTGAGTTTATTAATGGCGACATTCCTCCATCCCAGCACATGCCTGGTCGTACGTTCAAATTGTCTGCTGCAGAACAGGCAGCAGGTTATAAGGAAATTTTAAGTATGGAGCAGAAGGGTGTGATTGAGAAAACGGTGCATGAGCCAATCGAATTTGTTTCGAACATATTTACTAGACCTAAGAAGGATGGAGGCTGTCGTGTCATTATTGATCTAACCCGTTTGAATACGTTTGTAACATATACTCATTTTAAAATGGATACGTTTGAAACAGCCAAATCATTGATTTCTCATGGCTGCTTTATGGCATGCATTGATTTGAGGGATGCATATTATTCAGTATCCATCCAGAAATATGATAGAAGGTTTTTGAAATTTATCTGGATGGGGCAACTTTGGCAGTATAAGGCTTTGCCTAATGGGCTCACTACAGCCCCTAGATTGTTCACTAAATTGGTGAAGCCAATCATGGCTTATTTGAGACAACGACATCATATAGTTATGGCCTATTTAGATGATGTCTTTATTGTGGGCCACACCCTGCAATTGGCTGAACAGGGTGTTGCAGCTGCTGTCAATATATTTCAACAATTAGGATTCATTGTCCATCCAGAGAAATCGAAGTTCTGCCCTGCCCAGGTAATTAATAACCTAGGGTTCACGGTGAACTCAATGAGCATGAGGATAACTATACCAATTAACAAAATTGAGGAAGTCACTAAGGTGTGCAGAGATTTAATTGGCACCAATATACCATCGATTCGGCATACAGCCACAGTAATTGGCAAGCTAGTGGCTTTGTTTCCGGCAGCACGATATGGACCTTTGCATTATCAGAATTTGCAAAGAGCTAAAATTACTGCGTTAAAACGGAACGCTGGTCATTACCATCGATCAATGCAGCTGCCGTCCGAAGCGATAACTGAGTTGCAATGGTGGGTGTGTCACATTAGCAACTCATTTAAGCCTGTCAGGGAGGCTAATCCGGTGGTATATTTACAGACTGATGCAAGCTCCAATGGCTGGGGAGCTACTGATAATTGCTCTAGTTGTGGGGGCAGATGGGACACCCTTGAGGCATCGATGTTGTTGACTCAAGGGATTAACTATTTGGAGTTGCTGGCAGCATTCCACGGACTTCGTGCATATTGTTCCAAGCTTGTTGGAGCACACGTCCGTCTCCAAATAGACAACACCACAGCTGTGGCATATTTAAACCATATGGGTGGTACCAGGTCAGTTTCGTGTGACAAATTGGCTAACTCAATTTGGCTCTGGTGTGTTCAAAGAGACATTTGGATTTCAGCTACCTATTTGCCAGGTGAGCTTAATACTGTGGCGGACACCAGGTCACGCAAATTTAATGACAACATTGAATGGATGTTGCATCCTGAGATTTTTTCTAAAGTCACAGCCAAATTTGGTAAACCGGACATTGACCTTTTTGCGTCACGGTTGAACCATCAGGTACCAGCCTACGTTTCATGGGAACCAGATCCTGGGGCAATAGCGCTAGATGCATTCTCGCTGGACTGGGGGAATTGGTTTTTCTATGCCTTCCCTCCGTTTTGCCTCATCAGTCGGGTATTGCGAAAGATTCAGGCAGATGCTGCCAAGGGCATCCTTATTGTACCCGACTGGCCCACACAGCCTTGGTATCCGGTGGTCTTTGACATGCTCAACGAACCTTGGGTCCTTTTGAAGGGTTGCCCACAATTGGTTACTCACCCTGTCTCAGGGGAGCCACATCCCTGCCATGGCTATTTAAATTTGTTGGCTTGCAGGTTCTGAACAGGCCGTTAGTCCAATACGGCCTCTCGGCTCGGACCATGGATACCATCGGGGCGTCGTGTCGAGAGTCCACAAGGCGAAGATACCGCTCGCATATTAAGAAGTGGGAAGCCTACTGCAGCCGCTCTCGCATCACGTACGATGACGTGACAATAACCGACGTCCTGGAATTCCTCGCGGGGTTGCACCATGATGAACACTTAAGTTACAGTGCCATCAACAGCGCCAGAAGTGCACTATCATTCTACCTCAAGATTGGGGTAGGATCCAACAGGCTAGTGTCCAGACTCATGCGGGGTATATTCAATATGAATCCGCCTACACCATGCTATAATATCACCTGGGATGTCAGGGACGTATTAACCCTGCTCAGGACGTGGTCTCCCATGGAAGGGCTCCAACTGGACCAACTCACCATGAAGCTGGTGATGTTACTAGCGCTGACTTCAGCTCAGAGGGTACAGACACTACACAAACTTCGTGTCGACAGAATGACTTCTACCCCTACAGAAGTAGTCTTTTTCATTGACGAGCTACTAAAGCAGCATAGACCTGGGTGCACAGGGCTGCAGCTGAAGTTCCCGGCATACCCCGCAGATGCTAGGCTATGTTTAGCCTCACATATCCGCCACTATGTCAAGGTGACGGCACGCATCAGAGGAATGGAGAGATACCTGCTTGTCACTCATAAGAGACCTCATCATCGAGTGACAGTCCAGACGATATCCAGGTGGCTTCGAGTCGTCTTGGGTAAGTCAGGTATCGACATTAATGTGTTCAAGTCTCATTCCACCAGGGCTGCATCGACGTCAGCGGCGAGGGTCATGGAGGTGCCCATGGACCAAATTCTCGCCACAGCAGGATGAGCGAATGAAGCTGTGTTCCAGCGTTTTTATAACAAGCCTGTTGCTGCTCCTCTACAGTTCGCAGAAGCCGTGCTGAATGCAGGTCAAGAACGTGGAGATGTCCCCGCATGAGGGGTTTTTGATTTGTTATTAATAAATATGCTCTTGTTTTGCAGTATGAACTATTGAGCAAGTTTGTTCCTCCCATCCATCCCTGGTAGTGGTGTGTCAGCATGGACGTGGTCCAGGGCGTGTAATCACAGAAGCTTTGAAGTCTTCACTAAGTCACTCACGTGACTCCGAAATGAAGTAGTAAGATTGAACGAGAACTTACCAGTTCGAAGGTTGATCTTTATTTTATGAGGAGTCGAAGTGAGGGATTTCGTGCCCTCCTCGCCCAACCCTCAATCACCTTCATCTGGTAATCTTAGTCAATTCAATCATACTATGCGAAGTCATTTCTATTGTTGGTTCTGTGATTCCACGCCGCTACTTTGAAGTATGTCGAGCATGCGCGCCGGCGGGCTCTTCACGAAATCCCTCACTTCGACTCCTCATAAAATAAAGATCAACCTTCGAACTGGTAAGTTCTCGTTCAATCTTACTATTCTCTGCCACAGAAGGTAGTTGAGGCCAGTTTGTTGGCTATATTTAAGAGGGACTTAGATGTGTCCCTTGTGGCTAATGGGATCGGGGGGTATGGAGAGAAGGCAGGTACAGGATGCTGAGTTGGATGATCAGCCATGATCACATTGAATGGCTGTGCAGTGCTGCAGCAAGCAAGAATTTAATTGTCCTATCTGGGACACATGATAATAAACTCTCTTGACTTGACCTCTCCAGAGATGCTGCCTGACCTGCTTAGTAACTCCAGCCTTTTGTCTCTTTTTTTGTGTAAACCAGCATCTGCAGTTCCTTGTTTCCGAATTGACTGAATGCTGTTCGAGATCCAATGCTTTATACATCTGGACTTCGATATTGCCTTATTTTGAAGGCAATATTTCCCTAACCCTTATAGAATATCAGTGTAAAGAAGATGACATTTATGGATGATGCCCCAAGTCACAAAGACATTCATTCTTTCTTAGTTATGGGCACGAGCATGCACTGCTGGAAAAGGCTGGTTAGAGTCACTGGCAATAATTCCAAAATGATTATCGCCTTGGACAGTGAGAAGATCCAGAAATCACTCGCATTCCCAAGTGAACTGAGCTTGCCTAAACAGACCCTAGAACAGGAGCTGCTGAGAAACCTTCAGCTACCAGTTATACGATGGAGCTCTAGTGAGACAACTGCATAAAACTTAGTTCAAAGGCTACCTAGCAACAACCTGTGATGGTGAGATAAAATAAAACACACAATGCTTGCAGTAAATATAGTTAGTTGCTTTCTTGAGGGCTGACATGGTGATTAAGGACAGGTGGTGATACACAACCACCAATGCAGAAGGACCTTCATGGTCCATGCTTGTGTAACTTGGGATGAGAAGAAAGTAAAGAGATGGAATGAAAGGACTTTCTGGGAAGAAGTCCCCCACCCAGCAATTTGGTAGAGATGAGCATGTGTGTGCGATACACTTAAGGAACTAAACAGATGGCTTGTGTTAGGAGATGCCTTGGGGGAATCAAGAACCAGAGGACATGGGTTTAAGGTGAGAGGGGAAATATTTAATAGGAACCTGAGGGGCAAATGTTTCCACACAAGGGGTTGTGGGTATATGGAATGAGCTGCCACAGTAGGTAGTTGAGGGAGAGACTATCACAACATTTAAAAAACATTTGGACAGATACTAGGATAGGAAAGGTTTAGAAGGGTATGGGACAAATGCAGGCAGATGGGACTAATGTAGTTGGGACATCTTGATCGGTGAAGGACCTGTTTCCATGTTGCATTACTCCAAATAGGAAGTTTAGGCAAGTTTAGCAGAGGGTCCTGTTTCCATGATGTATGACTCTAAATAGAAACATGATAACTCCAGAGGAGGATATTTGGTGAGAGTGGACAATATTAACAAAGCCTACACCTTCAGAGACACAAAGAACATTGTGAAGGCTTTCTCCTGGGGAGTTAAGGGTTTGCAGTGTATACTATTGGAGAGCAGACAGAAAGGGCTGGGCATAAATACAATTTGTCGCCCGTCATGATGTGGAGCAGATTTTGCATCAAAATACCAGTGAAAAGCCAATGATTACAGAAACGCCTACAGAACTGACCATGAGAGTGAGAATCTTTGCAAAGCTCTGTACCAAGTTAATCGTTAATCGAAGAATAAAACTCATTGGGACCAGCTTAGGTGTGGCATTTTGGTCAGTATAACCATATAACCATATAACAATTACAGCACGGAAACAGGCCATCTCGGCCCTTCAAGTCCGTGCCGAACAACTTTTTTCCCTTAGACCCACCTGCCTGCACTCATACCATAACCCTCCATACCCTTCTCATCCATATGCCTATCCAATTTATTTTTAAATGATACCAACGAACCTGCCGCCACCACTTCCACTGGAAGCTCATTCCACACCGCTACCACTCTCTGAGTAAAGAAGTTCCCCCTCATGTTACCCCTAAACCTCTGTCCCTTAATTCTAAAGTCATGTCCTCGTGTTTGAATCTTCCCTATTCTCAAAGGGAAAAGCTTGTCCACATTAACTCTGTCTATCCCTCTCATCATTTTAAAGACCTCTATCAAGTCCCCCCGTAACCTTCTGCGCTCCAGAGAATAAAGACCTAACTTATTTAACCTATCTCTGTAACTTAGCTGTTGAAACCCAGGCAACATTCTAGTAAATCTCCTCTGTACCCTCTCTATTTTGTTGACATCCTTCCTATAATTGGGCGACCAAAATTGTACACCATACTCCAGATTTGGTCTCACCAACGCCTTGTACAATTTTAACATTACATCCCAGCTTCTATACTCAATGCTCTGATTTATAAAGGCTAGCATACCAAAAGCTTTCTTTACCACCCTATCTATATGAGATTCCACCTTCAAGGAACTATGCACGGTTATTCCCAGATCCCTCTGTTCAACTGTATTCTTCAATTCCCTACCATTTACCATGTATGGACGAGTCAAGCTGAAGGCCTGGACAGAGAGGATGTTTCCACTAGTGGGAAAGTTTAGGACTAGAAGTCACAGTCTCAGAATTAAAGGACGTTCCCTTTGGAAGAGATGAGGAGGAATTTCTTTTGTCAGAGAGTGGTGAATCTGTGGAATCCGTTGCCACAGAAGGCTTGGGAGGCCGTCAATTGATATTTTTAAGGCAGAGATAGATAGATTCTTAATTGGTGTGAGGGGTTATGGGGAGAAGGCAGGAGAAAGGGGAGAAGGCAGGAGAAAGGGGTTAAGAGGGAAAGATAGATCAGCCATGATTGAGTGGCGAAGTAGACTTGATGGGCTGAATGGCCTAATTCTGCTCTTTTCACATATAAACATGAAAAGATGTTCAGAGTCGGAGAAGGATGATTCATTGTGAACACAAGTAAAAGACATCCCTTTAATCACAGACGGGCATTTTTCACAACAACAGGACTATTCACTCGCCTTGAATACAGGCAATTAAGAGGAAGAGTCAAAAGTTTGAACAGCATGATAGAAATTCACAGAAGCTGTGGAAAAATCAGTTGAATCGCAACAATACTTGAGGAACAAAGTAAAAGGAGACATCGACTTGGTCGAGCAAAATCAATGCAAGCAGAGAAATTAAGACTGCATATGTTCTGGTGAAGATCCCAGTGGTTAAAAGAGTCTTGCTGTTTACAGATTTATTGTGTGGACTGAACCAAGCTCAAATTAAGTTTAAATGTGTTGCAGATGGATTGCAGTTCCAAAGCACCGAAGATCTCCTGAAGGTTGTTACAGCAAGTATGGATTTCTTGATGTCAGCCCAACAGTGTGCAGACAGTGCAACAAAACCAAATGGAAAGAGTCATGTCTGAGCCAAGTCTTGCAGAAGAAAAGTTTGAGGCAACTCGAATGGCAAAAGCAAGGATTTATTGGAATAGGTGTAAAGAAAATGCTACCAATTATAGAAGAATGGCCTGGATAGAGTGGATGCAGAGAGGATGTGTCCACTAGTGAGGGAGTCTAGGACCAGAGACCGTAACCTCAGAATAAAAGGATGTTCTGTTAGGAAGGAGATGAGGAGCTATTTCATTAGTCAGAGGGTGGTGAATCTGTGGAATTCATTACCACTGAAGGCCAAGTCAATGGATATTTTTAAGGCAGAGATAATTAAGATTCTTGATTAGGATGGGTGTCACCTGGGCAGAAATCACTTTTAAAACATGGAGGGGGGACAGAATGACACCTGACATCTAGGACAGGAGTCTGCAACCTAAGGCCCACGGGCCGGATCCGGCCTGTAAACCAAATTCATCCGGCCTGCAAGCGTATATTTTTTCCAATTCGTTTTTGCGACCTGGGAACTGTAGCCAGTCCCGGGGCACGCAGGCGACCTGGGGCGCTACAGCCAGACCTGGGGCACGCAGGAGAGCTGGAAACTGCAGCTAGTCCTGGGCTGCTAGGTTCTAGGAGCTGGCAGCCTCCAACCAGAATCAACCTTGACTGCTCCGGTCGCAGAGTCTGTAGACTTAGCATCATGGAGCAGGCTGACTTCGGAGTCTGTGATGGCGTTACGACTGCGACTCTACTTCAGAGGCTTCGGTTTTGCGGCAACATGTTTCACAAAACATGGGGGGGGATTGTCACAATGGACAAGGGAGAGCCAGTGGATGGAGTGTTCCAGGACTTTCATAAAGCATTTGATATGGTTCCACATAGGAGATTAGTGGGCAAAATTAGGGCATATGGTATTGGGGGTAGAGTGCTGACATGGATAGAAAATTGGTTGGCAGACAGGAAACAAAGAGCAGAGATTAACGAGTCCCTTTCAGAATGGCAGGCAGTGACTAGTGGGGTACCACAAGGCTCGGTGGTGGGACCACAGCTATTTACAATATACATCAATGATTTAGATGAAGGGATTCAAAGTAACATTAGTAAATTTGCAGATGACACAAAGCTGGGTGGCAGTGTGAACTGTGAGGAGGATGTTTTGAGAATGCAGGGTGACTTGGAGAGGTTGGGTGAGTGGGCAGATGCATGGCAGATGTAGTTGAATGTGAACAAATGTGAGGTTATCCACTTTGGTTGCAAAAACAAGAAGGCAGATTATTATCTAATTAGTGTGAAATTGGGAAAAGGGGAAGTACAACAGGCTCTGGGGGTCCTTGTTCATCAGTCAATGAAAGTAAGCATGTAGGTACAGCAGGCAGTGAAGAAAGCAAATGGCATGTTAGCCTTCATAACAAGAGGAGTTGAGTATAGGAGCAAAGAGGTCCTTCTGCAGTTGTACAGTGTCCTAGTGAGACCACACCTGGAGTATTGTGTGCAGTTTTGGTCCACGAATTTGAGGAAGGACATTCTTACTATTGAGGGTGTGCAGCATAGGTTCGCAAGGTTAATTCCCAGAATGGCGGGACTGTCATATGCTGAGAGAATGGAGTGGCTGGGCTTGTATACTGGAATTTAGAAGGATGAGAGGATATCTTATTGAAACATATAAGATTATTAAGGTAGGGAAGGGTCTCGACCCGAAACGTCGCCTATCTCCTTCGCTCCTTAGATGCTGCTGCACCCGCTGAGTTTCTCCAGCTTTTTGAGTAACCCTAAGATTATTAAGGGTTTGGTCACGTTAGAGGCAAGAAACATGTTGAGGGAGTCCAGAACCAGGGGCCGTAGTTTTAGAATAAGGGGTCGGCCATTTAGAACTGAGATGAGGAAACACTTTTTCACAGGTGGTGGGTGTGTGGAACGAGCTGCCGGAGGAGGCAGTTGAGGCAGGGACTTTCGTGACGTTTAAGAAACAGTTAGACAGGTACATAGATAGTCAAGAGTCAAGAATGTTTTATTGTCCTATGTCCCAGGTAGAAAAATACAATTCTTACTTGCAGCAGCACAACAGTATATGTAAGCATAGTAGACTTTAAACAATAATTAGGACAGGTTTGGAGAGATGGGGGGGGCAAACGCAGGCAGTGGGACTAGTGTTGATGGGACATGTTGGCCGGTGTAGACAAGTTGGGCCGAAGGGCCTGTTTCCATCCTGTATCACTATGACCCAATGTTGGGGGAGTCCAGAACCAGGGGCCACAGTCTAAGAATAATGGGGAGGCCATTTAAAACTGCGATGAGAAAAAACATTTCACCCAAAGAGTCGTGAGTTTGTGGAATTCTCTGCCTTGGAGGGCGGTGGAAGCTGGTTCTCTGGATACTTTCAAGAGAGCTTGATAGGGCTCTTAAAGATAGCGGAGTCGGGGGATATGGGGAGAAGGTAGGAACGGGGTACTGATGGTGGATGATCAGCCATGATCACATTGAATGGCGTTGCTGGCTCGAATGGCTGAATGGCCTACTCCTGCATCTATTGTCTCTCAAAACATGGGGGAGACAGCCCTCCCCCCCCCCCCCCCCCCCCAAATGCAAGGCGTGCGTGAAACCAAAGGTAGAGAACTTTGTAGACATTATTACAATTATTTTCTTTGACATAGCATATACAATATCGATGTAGCTACTGTAGTTATTGATTTGTTAGTTATTATTATCATGTGTACTGTCTTGCAGTGACAAGCTTTTGTTTGCATGCTATCCAGTCAAAGAAAAGACTGTAGATGAATACAATCAAGAAGTCCATAGTGGAAGGATAAAGGGTACAATATTTAATGCGCAGATGTAACATTAAAGTCCAATGAAAGAAAGTTTGAAAGTACCTCCAATTAGGTAGATGGGAGTGTATTAGAAGGAACTGCAGATGCTGGTTTACACCAAAGATAGACCCAAAATGCTGGAGTAACTCAACGGGTGGGGCAGCATCTCTGGAGAATCTCCTGATTCTCTGATCCTGATGGGCCTGTTTCCATGCTATGCGACTCCATGATTCTAAATCTCACTTCTTCATTAAGACAAAAGATAAACACAGTCATGAATCCATTCATAGTGCAACCCATGGCTCTGTTTGGACCTTTATTTCCAACCATTAAACACATTGGTCATACAATTAATTTTTGTGATTTGCCCTAAAGCCCCAGTCAAAATAAACCATTGATTATATACAAACCTTTGCTTTCTCTCCATCCCTCTCCTTCCTAGTTCTCTGACTAGTCTGCCTATCCTCCTGATTGCATCTTTGTCTGCCCCGTTGTCACCTTCCCCTAGCTAGCAAAGATCTATTCTACATTTTCCCTTCGAACTTCGCCCCCTTTGATCTCTCGTTTTCACACCTTACCCTTCCATATCTCTGTGCCTCCCTCTCCACTGACGCTCAGTCTGAAGAAGGGTCCCGACCCATTCATTCTCTCCAGAAGTGCTGCCTGTCCTGTTGAGCTACTCCAGCATTTTGTGTCTATCTTCGTTCGGTGTAAACCAGCATCTGCAGTTCCCTTCTACGCGTTGATTATCATTAATACAGTCAATTCCTTTGCTTTTCAGCTAACCTCAGACCTCCAAACCTTAGTGTACCAGTTAACCTAACCAAATATATATATTTTTTAATTGTAAACAAGTTGGTTACACCTCGCCCTAAAAAAATATATAACCACATCTGTCACAGGACAAGAAGATACCTTTTTTTAACCTTTCTGTACCTGACCTATTATACCCATGTTATTGTGTTCTGATGATATTTGAGGGCATTTTAGTGCATTAACAATTAGGGATATGATGGTGTGAAAATCCTTAAAATGCTAATTGGAAATTATTCACTTCTGGGAGCTAACTTTGCTGAATTATTATTACATTTAAACCAATTATTTTAATACTTCTCACTTTGACAATTTTTTTAAACCAAATTAAATGGAAAGGATGATAGAAATGTGGTATCGGTTCCCAAGTCTCAGCTGTGGCTCAATTGGCAGATGCTTTCTGCTGAGTGGGAAGGTCACACTGGTTGGGGAACAGGGTAGCACAGACAGAGTGCTGCACTATCGTGCTGCTGCCTTTTGGGCAAGACATGAGCAAAATCCCACCTGATCTCTTGGGAGTAAAAGGGCGGCACGTTGGCTCAGCGTCTTAGAGAGCCAGTGACCTGCCCCACCGAGTCCACTCTGACCAGCGATTACCCCGCACACTAGCACTATCCCACGCCCACTAGGGACAATTTGCAATTTTTCCAAGGCAAATTACCTCCAAACCACCTGTACGTCTTTGGAGTGTGGGAGGAAACTGGAGCACCCGAGCAAAACCCAGGCGGAAAACGTACAAACTCAATTCAGACAGCACCCATAGTCAGGATCGAACTTGGTTCTCAAGTGCTGTAAGGCCAGCAACTCTACCGCTGCGCCACTGTGCAGCCCTGCATTTGATGCTTCAAGCAGACTAATACTTCAAGATTCGCAGCTGGGTGTATCAGAGTAAGCAGGATGGTACATTGGAGAACTTTGTTCCCGGAAATTAACGTTGTAATCATCTCCTCAGTGTATTATCTTGCTTCACCGTTACCCTTCAAGAAATTTGTATTTTGAGAAGAAAGGGACAACTTTTATGTTAGCCCAGAAATAACTAAAATTAATGATGTCACATTCACAATATTGCCAGGGCAACCTACAAAGTCATTAGCACTGCTTTCCTAGTCAAGCTGCATAAATGTATCATCTCAATACTTGATAATTTTACACATTCATTTTTAATTGTTTAAAGGGGACAATGTTATAATAGGAAGTAATTCTAAATGGTGAGAAACGGGATCAAGCACTAAAATGATTACCAGGGAGGTAACACACTCTTGAATTTCAAGACAACCACTTAGTTTTGGAAGGTTAAGCATTGAGGTGATAATTTTGATGCCGTTTTGTGTAGATCAGAAACTTACTCTCTCTAATTCTTATTTTTATTTAAGTTAATAAAAATTAATTTTTGTAGGAATGAAAACCCAACTGCTGCCTAACTATGTGGGAAGGAACTGTAAATGCTGGTTTAAACCTAAGATGAACACAACAAGCTGGAGTAATTCAGTAGGTCAGACAGCATCTCTGGAGGGAAGGAATAGGTGACGTTTCTTCAGACTGAAGAAGGGTCTCGACCCGAAAAGTTAGATATTCCTTTTCACCAGAGAAGCTGCTTGACCCACTGAGTTACCACAGCTTTTTGTGTCCAAATGGCCTGCCCCACTTAGGCTATTTTTTAGGCGACGAGACTGTCTCCACATGGTCGCCAGGGTGTCACCTGTATGGTCGTGAATAGTGTCCTCATTCGCCCAAAGAGTCGTAGCATCTTTCTCGTTGCCGCTGGATTTTCAACATGTTCAACATTTTTCGCCAACAGTCGGCGACAGTGGGTTGGCGCCATTGAGCGTAGCTTGACATCTCTTGACGTAGGTGCTGTTGTAGGCCGTCGCCAGGTGACGTAGGTTGTCGCCGGTGCTGACTTTGGTGAATTCCATTGGCGACTACCTACGTCAACCGGCGACTGAATTGTCTTCAGTTGTCGCCGACAGCGTCGTAGCTTGTCGCGGATGGACGTAGGTTGACTTCGGTTGTCGTAGCTTGTTGCCTGTGTGGTCATAGGTTGTCGTAGGTGGACGTCCTAATGGGTCACCGATTGTTGGTAGCTTGCCGTTGACTAGGTGGTGGGTTGTTGTAGCTTGTCGTAGGGGGGTCCACGGGACGTTTTGTTTCGGCGACCTGCTGCGACTATGACAGTAGCCGGCATTCGCCTAAAGAAATCGCCTAAGTGGGACAGGGCCTTAGCTATTACCCACCTAACACTGCTGCTTAAAATGAACTTTACCCTCTGACCGTTTATGATGCTGAACATTTCTCTAAATAGACAAACTCCAGAGGCTTTAGATTTTACTTTGGAGATACAGTGCATCAACAGGCCCTTGGGCCCACCGAGTCCACGACATCTAACGATCACTAGCACTATCCTACACATCAGGGACAATTTACAATTTTACCAAGCCAATTAACCTACAAACCTGTACATCTTTGGAGTGTTGGAGGAAACCGGAGCACCTGGAGAAAGCCCAAGCAGTCATAGGGAGAACGTACAAACTCCGTACAGACAGATCTTTAGTGTCTCTGGCGCTGTAAGGCAGCAACTCCACCATTGTGCTGCCTCAAGATGGTCAGATGCTCAGAAGATACTCTGACAAAAATAGAACATATTCTTCTAGTTTTAGTTCACCCTCTGGACATGTTGCCATGCCCTATCTTTCAATCAATCCATTCACTCAATCGAATATACATTAAATAAGAATACACTAAATTATCAGTAATATGAGAAGCCAGTCAATAATAATGCAAGCCTGTGAAGCCTTTACAAAGTCCGAAATGGTTGTGCAGTATCCTTCAAGAAACTAATGGATGGTGAGCAGAAGGTTTTCCTGAGTCTAGAGGTAACAGTTCTCAGGCTCCTGTACCTTCTTCCCATTGAAAGCAGCAAAATGAGAACATGGCCAGGGTGGGGTGGATCTTTAATGATATTGACTGCCTTCTCAAAGCAGCATTTCCTATTGATGCCTTTGATGGTAGGAAGGTCCATTTAAAAACCAGATTGAAGACAACCAAAAAAGTTAACATTTCGTTGCCTAAAAGAAACACGCCACTCGTTCGGGTAACAAAGGAGGGTGAGTGGTGATCTTATAGAGGTGTGAGAGGAATCGGTCAGGTAGATGTGCAGAGTCTCCTGCCCAGAGTAGGTGAATCAAGGACCAGGGGACATAGGTTTAAGGTGAAGGGGAAAAGATTTTACAGGAATCAGAGGGGTAACATTTTCACACAAAGTGTGGTGGGTGTACGGAACAAGCTGCCAGAGGAGGTAGTTAACTATCCCAACACTTAAGAAACATTTAGACAGGTACATGGATAGGGCAGGTTTGGATGGATGTGGGCCTAATGCGGACAGGTGGGACTAGTGTAGATGGGACATGTTGGCCCGTGTTGGCAAGTTGGGCTGAAGGGCCTGTCTCCGTGCTGTAACACTCCATGACTATGATACTAAAATCAACCATGTAGCTTTAAATGTTGGTCAGTTTTCCATGACATTCTAGACTTTTTATACAAGATGAAATAGTCCTAAACTACCGCAGTAACCGCATCTTGTATGTTTGACTTTACTTAATCAATAGTTTCAGACGTAACCAGTAAGCCATAATAAACCTCACTCACAATTCCATAGTAACTCCTTAAATATTGTTCCACAAAACAAGAAGAATCATTTGTGGGATGTAATCAAAGGTTAACCCAAATGCGCTTGTTATCTAGATAAATGGCACAAGGCTGCTCTGCATTATGTGAGGCAGTTTGATTTTGGCAGACAATGATTTAGTCTGATTCACTTAAGCTTCATGGCATCCACTGGCCAGTCTGTGCCTATCTGAAAGCATCCTAAACGTCATTATCCACCACCACAAATTGGCAGCATGATGCACACCACATGTAGAGTCATAGAGTCCTAGAGCCTGGACATTTCCCCACACCAACCAACATGTCCCATCTACACTAGTCCCACCTGCCTGCATTTGGCCCATATCCATCTAAGCCTGGCCTATCCATGTACCTGTCTAATTGTTTCTTAAACATTGGGACAGTCCCTGCCTCAACTGCCTCCTCCGGCAGCTCGTTCCATACACCACCCCCACCCATTGTGTAAAAAAGTGACCACTCTGGCTCCTGTTAAATCTTTCCCCCCTCACCTTAAACCTATGTCCTCTGGAGCTCGATTCCCCTACTCTGGGCAAGAGACTCTGTGCGTCCACCCAATCTATTCCTCTCATGATGGTACATTGTGCCGTGAAGCATATGTTCTGCTGAAATTAATATTGCAGCCATAGAAAGAATGAGTCGATGACACAGCTCATTGTTAGTATAAGCCGAGATTAATCGGTCTTTTAAAGCCCTGTATATTCTTTGTAACTACCACTAACGAGCCCTTATTTATCATAGGAGGGCAATAAAAATCAAAGCTAGGCATCCCTCCAAGTTGTTGGTTGAGCCATGCTTGTTCTCTTTGCCGGCAGCTGGATATTTGGATCTGAATTCTGACCATTGCAATTCAAGCCGACCGCAACAAGAAAGGCAATTACACCAAGTTATTTTAAAGGAAAATCCAACTCGGCAAAGCTCTGCCTCTGCTGAACCTGGGTGGCAAGATGTTCAAACTTAGACCGAATTCATGCAGAAAGCAGCGAGGACGACAATTTCTCAGAGCATCTGAGCACAAGAATGTTCCTGCACTGAGGTTGTATCATAAGTGATAGGAGCTGAATTAGGCCATTCGGCCCATCAAGTCTACTCTGCCATTCAATCATGGCTGATCTAGCTTTCCCTCGCAAGCCAATTCTCTGCCTACTCCCCAAAAACTCCTGATTCGGGTACTAATCAAAAGTCTATAATTCTCTGCCCTTACTAATCAATAGTCTACCAATCTCTGATTTTTCCAATAAATCTCAACCCATTCTGAATTACAGGCGAGAAAGCCAACCAATAGGAATGGCTTGTTGACATGAAAGCCAACCAATCCTAAATAGATGCATAGAACAAAGAATGCTGGGAATGTACAGTGGGCCAAGCAGCATCCACAGAGGAACAAAGTTATCACTTCAGGTTGGTGATCTTTCATTAACTCCACATCTGCAGTTTCTCGTGGTTCCAGTTTGCTTTAAGTCTATAACTGGATGGCAGAGATTTAAGGTGAGGGGGGGAAAGATTTAAAAGGGACCTAATAGGCAACCTTTTCACACAGAGTGTGGTGTATATACGATATACACCACATGAAGTTAAAAGGGCCTGTCCCACCTGGGCGATTTTTTTCAGCGACAGCCGGAAAATATGCTGTCGCCACATGGTCGCATGGTGATGCCTGTATTGTTGTAAGTTGTCTCGTAACGTGAAGTGTCGTACCTTTATTCTGGTCGCCGCTGGATTTTGAAATGTTCTAAACCTTTTGCCGACAGTGGGCTTGACGTTGCCTGTCTTCTCCTGAAGTAGGGGTTGTCGTTGGTTGTTGGCCGGATGACGCCAGGTGACGTTGGTTGTCGCCGAGTGATGACCTCGGTGAATTCCAGTGGCGACAACCTACGTCAACCGACGGCAGTACCGGCGTCAAGAGAAGTCTCCAATTGTCTTCATTTGTCACCGACATGCTTGCCGTAGCTTGTCGCGGGTGGAGAGGCCTTTCAGTATTTGTCAGAAAAAACAAGCAGGACTTAAAGGGGCAATGTAAGAATTCAATCCTGACTACTGACTACAATCCTCCCTATGAGCTGTGTGGGTTTCCCCCGTTTTCTCCCACTCTCCAAAGACGTACAGGTTTGCAAGCCAATTGGCTTCAGTATAATTGTAAATTGTCCCTAGTGTGTGTAGGATAGTGCTAGTGTGAGGGGAACTCTGGTTGGCATGGACTCAGTGGACCGAAGGGCCTGTTTCCGCGCTGTATCTCTAAACCACACTCTGCTATACTAAGTTACTCCAGCACTTTGTCTTATTTTGTATATTAACCAGCATCAGCAGTTCATTTACAGTATTTCCACATAGGAGACTAAACAATCTTACTCTACACTGGAAAAACGTGCACAGATTCCAGACCATTGTCAATCTCCAACATTATAACAGATCTCTCGGCTTCATCTCCATGACATTGAATTAATACCTGATTTAAAATAATCCCAAACTATAAATGGCATTCCTTAATTATTAGTCTGTCAGAAGACTAATAAGAAGCGTTCATTTCAGAAATATAATGCAGATGTAACCAATGCAATTTGAAATGATCAGGAGGCGATGTTAAACTGTCATGTTATTTTACGACTGGTAATAGCTGCAGTGCGAGCTTTTATTGATACTTAATTTGCATCAGTCACGTTGTAAGTGATATCTTAAAGAAGAAAGAAAGACTTTTATTCATTCTGTTTTTCTTGACCCCAATCCTAAAGACCCTCACAGATATTAAAATACTTCCTCAGATGTAGTACCTTTCATCAGGCCGCAAAATGTTAACATTTAAAATGTTAGATCTTCCATTTTAGTGATATTCTTTTTTACTGAGTGTAGAAGCAAAAAGCTGCAGAGGCTGGTTAATGCACAAAAGGACACAAAGTGCTGGAGTAACTGAGCAAGCCAGACGGCATTACTGGAAAACATGGGAAGGGTCTCGACCCAAAACGTCACCTATTTCTTTCAGTGTCATAGATAAATACAGTGTGGAAACAGGCCCAACTTGCCCACACTGGCCAACAATGTCCCAGCTACCCAAGTCCCACTTGCCAGCGCTTTGTCCATAACACTCCAAACCTGCCTATCCGTGTACCTGTCCAACTGTTTCTTAAACGATGGGATAGTCCCAGCCTCAACTACCTCCTCTGGCAGCTTGTTCCATACACCCACCACCCTCTGTGCGAAACAGTTACCTCTCGGATTCCTATTAACTCTTTTCCCCTTCACCTTGAAATGATGTCCTCTGGTCCTTGATTCCCCTACTCTGGGTAAAAGACTCTGTGCATCTACCCAATCTATTTGTCTCATTTGTTTTATATACCTCTCTAATATCACCCCTTATCCTCCTACGCTCCATGGAATAGAGACCCAGCCTACTCAGCCTCTCCCTATAGCTCACACACTAGTCCTGGCAACATCCTCGTAAATCTTTTATGAACCCTCTCAAGCTTGACAATATCTTTCCTATAACATGGTGCCCAGAACTGAACACAATATTCTAAATGCGGTCTCACCAATGTCTTATACAATTGCAACATGACCTCCCAACTTCTATACTCAATACTCTGACTGATGAAGGCCAAAGTGCCAAAAGCCTTTTCCCCAGAGATACTGCCGGACCCGCTGGTTGTAAGCTGCCCAAGCATCATATGAAGTGCTGTTCCTCCAATTTGCATGTGGCCTCCCACTGACAGAGGAAGAGACCCAGGACAGAAATTTAGAATTGAATCTGGGACACTGGAGCTGATTGTTCATTTTCATTGCAACTAAATCCCGAACTCCCTCCACGACAACAGTGTGGTAGCACCTTCACCAGAATTGTTGCAGCCATGGTGGCGCAGTGGTAGAGTTAGAGGCTACTTACAGCACAGGAGACCTGGGTTCAATCCTGACTACGGGTGCTGTCTGTATGGATTTTGTACATACTCCCCGTGACTGCATAGGTTTTCTCCGAGATCTTCAGTTTCCTCCCACACTCCAAAAACGTACAGGTATGTAGGTGAATTGGCTTGGTGTATGTGTAAATTGTCCCTAATGTGTGTAGGATAGTGATGGCGTGCGGGGATCGCTGGTTAGTACGGACTCTGTCGCCGAGGGGCCTCTTTCCGTGCTAAAACAAAAATGAAAACTTTTTATTTTTAATTTGTGGATACAGTGGGGAAACAGACCCTTCGACCCACAGAGTCCACACAGATGAACAATCCCACACATTAACACTATCCTACACACACACACACTGGGGGCATTTTTGACATTTACACCAAGCCAATAAACCTACAAACCTGTGCATATTTGGAGTGTGGAGGAAACCAAACATTTTGGAGAAATCCCATGCAGGTCACGGGGAGAACAAACAAACTCCGTACAGACAATATTAATCATGGCCAAATTGGAGAGGCTAGGACTTCAAAATGGAGTAAAAGCTTCAGGGTTGCTGGGAGATTTGGTCAATTTGAAATTGCCCTCTGCAGAGCTAGGACAAACTGCGGAGTGGTGCCAGTGTGCCTAGAGCCTAGATTCAAGTTGCAAGAAAAGATAAAGATCATCTGCAGACTCTGTCAATTAGGTGCAAAATGCATAGAATGGATTGGATGGCTGTAAACCAGACATACAGCTTGTAAATAACTGTAACTAATGTTGCATAGTTCTACTTTGCCGAGTGTTGATTGGATGAGGTATTGAGCCTTGTCTGGGTTTCTGGCAGATCAGGGTAAATGTTTCTAAGTTGGCTTCCTTGCGAAGTGCGGTTTAAATACAATGTATTGAGCACTGTATTATTGGGTTAGAGGAATGTCTGTTATGTATGGGGATGATCAACATCTGTAATTGGATTATTAAGAGACCACCCCCATGTGGTTCGGCCCCTCGAGGTCCAGGGACATATAAAAGTCCGCTACCACGAGGTCCAGCGTCGATCTTCTAGGAGAGTGCTTGGGACTGCGTTACTTTCTGGAGTGTCTCTGTCTGAGCGAGACCTAGAGTGCTTGAGCAGGCAGATCCGAGGATTGAACCCGCAGTGGGATAGATACAGTAGTTGAACTGTAATGCGCTTTTGTTAAAATAAAGATTTGTTGTTTCAAGTGCTTGATTCAGTGTTTTTACTGAAACTAGACTGGGGGGAGCTTAGAAACAGCACCCACAGTCATGGGCGGAAATCTTGGGGCGGACAGGGGGGCACGCCCCCTCCATGTTTTGAGAGGTGGGGGACAATCTCACCCCCATGTTTTGTAATCGGATTTTTAAATTTGGTGAAAAAAAAATCTATTAAAAATCTTCACTTTTTCGCGAGACTGTAGGGGTAGGACTGATGGTCGAGGGCGCCAATAGGACAAGAGAGACGTCGGTCAGCAGGCAGTGGTGAGGGCGGGGGGGGGGGGGGTTCAGGACATGATGATTCAGCGTGATGATTGGATGAGGGAGGTGTCAGTCAGAGGCGGAAGTACGGGGGTGGGGACTGAGGATACAGCATGGTGATTGGAGGAGGGAGACGTCGTGGTGGAGCAAAGATCATGGAGCGGAGCTTGAATCGGCCAGTTCACGGGGCTTTTCATCACCCGGCTCAGCTCAAAATCGGGCGTGGGATATTCCATGTCAAATTGCTGCGTCTAGGCGATCAAGGTTCCCGATGTTGAAGCCCTCACTGGGCGAGGGAAGATCCCGTGGCTGGTTTTAATTCGCGCCGTGCGATGAAAGGCCCCGTGAACAGGTCGATTGAAGCCCCACGATTCGGGGCGGACGGAGCTGCTGTTGCTAGAGTTTGGAGTTGGTCACCAACCAGGTCGGCTCCCATATTATCGTCCACAGGGCCCATGGCCAAAGCCTCCGAAGTCTCGCGCGTGTATACGTGCACGCGCGGCCACCGAGAAATTGTGTCTCCCCCATGTTTTTATAGCGATTTCCGCCCCTGCCCATAGTCAGGATTGAACCCGGGTCGTTGACACTGTAAGACAGTAGTTGTACTGCTGTGCCACCAAACTCTTCATGAAGATCTCGCCTCCAGATCTCAAGGAGAATTATGGATGGGCAAATGCTGGCCATTGCCTGTAATGCCTAAATCCTAAAAATTGAATAAATTTTAAAAAAACCATATCGCAATGACTACACTTCAATTTCACCTTAGCCCAAGGATAACACTTGCATCCTGTATTCAATTATAATTCACTGAAACAGCAACATCTTCCATTCACAGTGAGCAATGATCCAAATCTAAGTGTATTCAAATCTTAGAATTTTGATTCAATTGCCAGCTCGGTGCAAATTTATCTTCTTGAATTCTGTGTTCCCGAGGGCCCGTTGGGGTTGGAAGATTGTCGAAAGGTTTACAGCATTAAACAGCAAATTGTAACTGCGCGGGTGATAACTGCACAAATGAGTGAGCATTTAAAGAAATGTTTCAGCTTCTGAGAGCTTGCACTGACGCTTTGGAGCTCCAGAGACGAGTATAGACCCAGATATGTCCTCGAGGGGCCGAGAGAACGTGTCAGAATCAGGGGAACACATGCGTGGATTTTTGTGCAATGTGGATTATTTTCCTTAATATGTGCGTGAGTGCATGAAAGGGATTACTTTCAAAGTAACCAAAGTTGCAGAGGTTTGGTTTGGGGAAAATCTAAGCAATGTGAAGCTGAACAAATCTAAGAGCAGACACTGTGAAGTGGCCTGGCTGTGCACAGCTTCTGGCATCTATTAAGACCACAAGCATGCTGCCATCACCCCCTCCACCGGCTCCTACTCTACTACCATCCACACATGGACACACATGCACAAACATGTACACACACGCACACACAAGGACACACACACTTGGACACACGCACAGACACACACACACAAACACATGCACATGGATACGCGCACTCGGGTACAACATGCAGACAGACACACAGACTTACACACCAATACTGACAGACAAACACAGATGCATACACACACTGACACAGACACACAAACACATAAACATGTGCCAACAAGCACACACAAGGATACGCACATTTGACACATAACATGGACGCCCACAGACACACGCAGACACATGCACATGGATACGCACATACACACACTGAGATACAACATGCACACAGATATACTTACCAATACTGGCAGACAGACACATATATAGACACAAATAGACACAAAATGCTGGAGTAACTCAGCGGGACGGGCAGCATCTCTGGAGAGAAGGAATGGGCGACGTTTCAGGTCGAGATCCTTCTTCAGACCCCTGGCACAGATACATACACACACGGACATAAACGTGCACACGCATGTGGACACACAAACACACTGCTATTACCACCACCACGGCCCCCAACTCCACTACCAGCCACACATGGACACACACATGGAGACATAAACATGCGCAAACACACACACAAGAAAACACCCCCTTGGACACACACACTTGGACACAAACACATGCACATGGATATGCACATACACTCAGGTACAATATGCAAACCCACACCACAATATGCAGACTCACACATCAATACTGACGGACACACACAGACACACGAAGAAACAAACGGACACTCACATGCGACCCACATTCACTCATGGCTTGCGTACATAAACACGCTCATCACATGAACAGAATCACATTAAAAAATGCATGTCAGGACAGGTAACACCAGCAGAAGGAGAAGGCCTCGACCTGAAACGTCACCTATTCCTTCTCTCCAGTGATGCTGCCTGACCCACTCAGTTATTCCAGCATTTTGTGTCTATCTTCGTTGTAAACCAGCAACTGCAGTTCCTTCCCACACACAGAGTCAATGATTCAAGTCAAAGAAATTCCATTGTATCTGTTTCTCTTTCCATAGATGACCCTGGTTTGTTGGGCGCTTCCAGCATTTACTGTTTTTATTTCAGAAATCCAGTATTTGCAATTGGTTTTTTTTAAATGTAAGAAAATTTGGGTCTTGATGAAATATCTTTCTCACAAAAGGTAGTAAAAACCAGGAATGTTCCCCTGAAATAAATTTGGGATTCTGGGACAATTAGCGTTCTCAAAACGAGGTAGAGATATTAAGAGTAGTGGAACAAAATCAAAGAATAAGGTACAGTAAGAGTTTTAGTGATGCATCGTGGAAACAGGCCCTTCAGCTCAACTTGCCCACACCTACCAACATGTCCCATCTACACTAGTCCCACCTGTCCTCATTTGACCCATATCCCTCGAAACCTGTCCTATCCATGTACCTATCTAAACATTTCTTAAACGTTGCGATAGGACTTGCCTCAACTACCTCCTCCGGCAGCTTGTTCCATACACCCACCACCCTTTGTGTAAAATGTTACCCCTCAGGTTCCCATTTAAAGTAGCACAGTGGGCAGAATTAGCAATTTCTGTCCCCATGCTTCCTTATTCAGACTGAATAAGGGTCTCGACCCAAAACGTCACCTATTCCTTCGCTCCATAGATGCTGCCTCACCCACTGAGTTTTTCCAGCATTTTTGTCTACCTTCGATTTTTCCAGCATCTGCAGTTCTTTCTTAAACAAATAATTAGGGATAGTCACAAAATGCTAGAGTAATTCAATAGGTCGGGCAGCATCTCTGGAGAAAAGAAATAGGTGACATTTCGGGTTAAGACCCTTCTTTAGACTGAAAATCAGGGGAGGGGAAAACGAGAGGTATGAAAAGTTCAGGACAAATCAGTATTGGCACCAATGACAGGTGGAGCCCACAATGTTCCATTGTTGGCTGTGGATGAGGTGATAATGAAGGGATATATATTAATGAAACTAGAACAGGAGAACTAGGGTGGGGGAAGGACAGAAAGAGAGGGGGTGTAAGGGTTACTTGAAATTAGAGAGGTCAACATTCATTCCACTGGGTTGTAAACTGTCCAAGCAAAGTCCAATTAATTGTCCCAGTAAGATTTGGCTTGATAAAATACCTGAACCCCATTTTCTCACATTAGTGTTATTTACCTTGTCACTTTATCCTGTAACAAAAGTTCCAGTAGCCCTTTGGCCCACCAAGTACACGCCGACCAGAGATCAACCCGTACACGATCATACACACTGGGAACAATTTACAATTTTACTGAAGCCAATTAACCTACAAAACTGTACGTCTGTAGAGTGTGGGAGTAAACCGCAGCACCTGGAGAAAACCCACGAGGTCACAGGGAAAACATACAAATTCTATACAGACAGCACCTGTAGTCAGGTTCAAACCCAGGGCTCTGACACCGCTGTAAGGCAGCGACTCTACTGCTATGCCACTGTGCTGCCCTTTTAATCCCAATCAGTCAATTGGTCCCAATCTCTTGCACTTTCACCACTGTAAAATGTCCCCCTTTCATATATTTAAATAATCTCTTCTTGAATGATAAAATCAAACCTGTTTCTGACATCCCTACAGGCAGTACATTCCAGTTTACATCAAATGGCTGGGCAAAATATTATTTACTTGTGTTTCCTCTGTTTCTTTCTACAGGCTTTTTAAATAATGCCCTCTGCTTACTGATCCACCTCTTGCAATGGACAGTTTCCGAACCCGTGACTTACTTGAACAGAATCTCTCATGATGTTGAACCCCTTCACCAAATCACTTTTTTAAACTCTCAGTGCTGTGAAGAACAACTTGAGATTCTCCATTCTCTTGTTCCACAGTCCTGAGACCATTTCTGAAATCTGCACTCAAACTAAACACTTCGCACTTGGGCTTAGATGTAATGCCGCGGATATGCCATGGTGATCCAGATGAGCCTGGACCTATGTTAAAAAAAAATCCTCTTTGCTTTTGAAAGGATGGGGTGGCACGGTGGCGCAGCGGCAGAGTTATTACCTTACAGCGTCAGAGACCCAGGTTACATCCTGACTGTGGTTGCTGACTGTACTGAGTTTGGACGTTTCCCATGTGACTGCATGGTCTCCGGTTTCCTCACATACTCCAAAGATGTACAGGTTTGTAGGTTAAAGGTTGATTGTAGGTCAATAGGCTTCAGTAAAATTGTAAATTGTTCCAAGTGTGTAGGATAGTGTTGGTGATCGTTGGTCGGCGTGGACTCGGTGGAAGCAAAAGACCTGTTTCTGGGCTGTATCTCTAAAGTCTAATGTAAAATCTAAAAGGAGTAATACTAATAGAGAATCTCGTGTTCATTCTTATTGAGCTCCCAACTTGTCCCACCAAAGTCTGTGCTTCTCTGTTCCTGAACTATCTTTACATTGATATCGTTTGGCTTGAAGAAAGACTCCAAATGCTGGTGTAACTCAGTGGGTCAGAGAGCATCTCAGGAGAAATCTGGAGAAATGGTTTGACTTATTGGTTTTATATTCGCCATACAGTTACCAATTGCATCAGATTTAGCAGGATTAAATTTAATCTGCCAAGCATCTCCCCATTTCATTACTCAATGTGCATCTCCTTGAAGTCTATCAATAACAACCTCGTTATTCAGCGTCTTTCCAAATGTTGTATCAATCGCAAACTTACAAAATGTTCCTTTTAGGTCATTATTATGCATCAGAAAATGGGCACTAACACAGTGTTTTATAGCACACCACTGTGAAAACAAACACCCCTCAATATTCTTTCATCCTTGTACCTTCCGAAGAGTCCACCAGGGACTATACTGGAAGTTGGACAATTTCTTTATACTGGACCATTTGTACATTTATCAACCCAATTAACCTACAAACCTGTACGTCTTTGGAATGTGGGAGGAAACTGAAGATCACGGAGAAATCCCACGCAGGTCACGGGGAGAACGTACAAACTCCGTACAGACAGCGCCCGTAGTCGGACTCGAACCCAGGTCTCCGTTGCTGCATTTTGCTGTAAGACAGCAACCCTACCGCTGCGCCACCGTGACAAGGGCTTTAAGTTTGTGAATATCTATTACGTGACATTTTGACGTTTCTGTTGCACAACTTACACAATTAAATAAGTGACAAACAATCCACAGAGTGGTCTGTTTTCTTCCTCTCTCCAAATGAAGCTTTCATCCATTTCACACTTTAACTTCAGTTATTACAGGAACCAGTGGAGCATTACTAAGCAGAAGCTGATTTACAGATACTGGTGAAGTAAAACAGGAAATACTGGGAGAACGCAATCAGTATTATTAGACGGAAGAGACAAGTTGGAAGATCAACTTAAAGGACACAGGAAAAAGTGTGTGTATAGAACGTATAAGGCGCAAGGCCCTCAAACCTGCCCCACAATTTTGTTGCTGATCTATGTTGGTCGCACCATGTCTTGGCCAACATTGGTCCTTCAATTTGGGTGGCACGGTTGCTTGCTGTCAGCGCTGCAGACCCAGGTTCAATCCTGACTACGGGTGCTGTCCGTACGGAGTTTGTACATTCTCCCTGTGACCACGTGGGTTTTCTCCGGGAGCTCCAGTTTCCTCCCACACTCCAAAAATGTAGAGGTTTGTAGGTTAAATGGCTTCGGTAAAGATTATAAATTGTACCTAGTATGTAGGATAGTGTGAGTGTACGGGGATCGCTGGTTGGCACAGCCCGTTTCCACAAAGTATCTCTAAACTAAACAGAACTGAGCTAAAACTATCCGAAAATCATGCTTGGCAGTAGGCCAGTTAGACACCATGAATTGCCCCTAGTTTGTTTGTGTGTATAGTAGCTGAGAGAAGCTCATGGGAATGTGTGGAAAACAAAATGAGTTGTGTGAGAGGTTGCTTGATGGTAGGCATGGAATCAGTGGGCCAAATGGCCTGCTTCTATTCATTATATAGAAAAATAGATACATAGAAAATAGGTGCAGGAGTAGGCCATTCGGCCCTCCGAGCCTGCACCGCCATTCAATATGATCATGGCTGATCATCCAACTCAGTATCCCGTACCTGCCTTCTCTCCATACCCCCTGATCCCCTTAGCCACAAGGGCCACATCTAACTCCCTCTTAAATATAGCCAATGAACTGGGCTCAACTACCTTCTGTGGCAGAGAATTCCAGAGATTCACCACTCTCTGTGTGAAAAATGTTTTTCTCATCTTGGTCCTAAAAGACTTCCCCCTTATCCTTAAACTGTGATCCCTTATTCTGGACTTCCCCAACATCGGGAACAATCTTCCTGCATCTAGCCTATCCAACCCCTTAAGAATTTTGTAAGTTTCTATAAGATTCCCCCTCAATCTTCTAAATTCTAGCGAGTACATGCCGAGACTATCCAGTCTTTCTTCATGTGAAAGTCCAGACATCCCAGGAATCAGTCTGGTGAACCTTCTCTGTACTCCCTCTATGGCAAGGATGTCTCTCCTCAGATTTGGAGACCAAAACTGTACGCAATACTCCAGGTGTGGTCTCACCAAGACCCCGTACAACTGCAGTAAAACCTCCCTGCTCCTATACTCAAATCCTTTTGCTATGAATGCTAACATATCATTCGCTTTCTTCACTGCCTGCTGCACCTGCATGCCTAGTTTCAATGACTGGTGTACCATGAGACCCAGGTCTCGTTGCATCTCCCCTTTTCCTAATCGGCCACCATTCAAATAATAGTCCACCTTCCTGTTTTTGCCACCAAAGTGGATAACCACAGATTTATCCACATTATACTGCATCTGCCATGCATTTGCCCACTCACACAACCTATCCAACTCACCTTGCAGCCTCCTAGCATCCTCCTCGCAGCTAACACTGCCCCCCCAGCTTCGTCATCTGCAAACTTGGAGATGTTGCATTCAATTCCCTCGTCGAAATCATTAATATATATTGTAAATAGCTGGGGTCCAAGCACCGAGCCTTGCGGTATCCCACTAGTCACTGCCTGCCATTCTGAAAAGGACCCGTTTACTCCTACTCCTGGGTTCCTGTCTGCCAGTCAGTTCTCTATCCACATCAATACTTATCCCCCAATACTGTGTGTTTTATACTTGTTGAAAGTCTTCTGAAAGTCCAGATATAACACATCCACTGGTTCTCCCTTATCCACTCTACTAGTTACATCCTCGAAAAATTCTATAAGATTCATCAGACATGATTTACCTTTCATAAATCCATGCTGACTTTGTCCAATGATTTCACCACTTTCCAAATGTGCTGCTATTCCATCTTTAATAACTGACTCTAGCAGTTTCCCCACTACCGATGTTAGACTAACTGGTCTGTAATTCCCCGTTTTCTTTCTCTCTTTTTAAAAAGTGGGGTTACATTAGCTACCCTCCAATCCTCAGGAACTACTCCAGAATCTAAAGAGTTTGAAAAATTATCACTAATGCATCCACTATTTCTTGGGCTACTCCCTTAAGTACTCTGGGATGCAGCCTATCTGGCCCTTGGGATTTATCGGCCTTTAATCCATTCAATTTACCTAACACCACTTCCCGGCTAACCTGGATTTCACTCAGTTCCATCTCATTTGACCCCCGGTGCCCTGCTATTTCCGGCAGATTATTTATGTCTTCCTTAGTGAAGACAGAACCAAAGTAGTTATTCAATTGGTCTGCCATGTCCTTGTTCCCCATGATCAATCCACCTGTTTCTGACTACATGGGACCTACATTTGTTTTAACTAATCTTTTTCTCTTCACATATTTATAAAAACCTTTGCAGTCAGTTTTTATGTTCCCTGCCAGTTTTCTTTCATAATCTATTTTCCCTTTCCTAATTAATCCCTTTGTCCTCCTCGGCGGACTCTGAATTTCTCCCAGTCCTCTGGTAGGCGGCTTTTTCTGGCTAATTTGTATGCTTCATCTTTTGTTTTGATACTATCCCTGATTTCCCTTCTTATCCATGGATGTACTACCTTCCCTAATTTATTCTTTTGCCAAACTGGGATGAACAATTTTTGTAGTTCATCCATGCAGTCTTTTAAATGCCTTACATTGCCTATCCACCGTCAACACTTTAAGAATCAATTGCCAGTCTATCTTGGCCAATTCACGTCTCATTCCTCAAAATATCTCTATCGTATATTTCCCTTTGGTCCATGATGCTATATACGAGACCATTCACTACATAGTATTTGTAAAAATAGGGCAGGTGAAGTGGCCCCTCATCTCTCAGCTATTCAAATATGTTAGTTTCCTAACCAAAACATTTTTTTTAATTTACGACATTCGCTTTAATGCAACTTGGGAGTTTTTTAAATTGCATAAATCATTTAATCAATGCAATTCCTTCTGCATCAAGCAGCACAGACAGACCATGGGTTCAACACTTTTTGTTTACTTGAGCGATACAGCGCGGAAACAGGCCCTTCGGCTCACCGAGTCCGCACCATCCAGCGATCCCCGCACAGTAACGCTATCCTACACACACCAAGCCAATGAACCCACAAACCTCTACGTCTTTGGAGTGTGAGAAGAAACCGCAGATCTCGGAGAAACCCACGCGGTCATGGGGAGAACATACAAACTCCGTACAGACAACACCCATAGTCAGGTTCGAACCCGACTGCACTGTCTGTCTCTGACACTGCAAGCGCTGTAAGGCAGCAACTCTACCACTCTGCCACCGTGCCCCCCAATTTAATCATTATTCTCCTGGTAGACATGGAGTTTGGTCCAAGTTGGTCTCGCATTGATCATCCCGCCCATTGATCACTCCCTCTTAAGCTGCAGACACACTGAGGATTGGGTGTTTTGGCAGTTTTACGCACTGCTTGACTTTCGATTCTATTCACGTATAAAATCACGAGAGGAATAAATCGGTTAGATGCATAGAATTTCTTGTTCAGAGTAGGGGAATCGAGGACCAGAGAACATAAGTTTAAGGTGAAGGGGAAAAGATTTAACAGGAATCTGATGGGTGACTTTTTCACATAAATGGTGGTGTGTGTATGGAACAAGCTGCCAGAGGAGGTAGTTGAGGCTGAGACGATCCCAACGTTTAAGAGACAGTGAGACAGGTACATGGATAGGACCAGTTTGGTGGGTTATGAAACAAACGCAGGCAGATGGGACTAGTGTAGCTGGGACATGTTGGCTGGTGTGGGCAAATAGGGCCGAAGGGCCTTTTTCCACACCATATCACTCTATGATTAAGTATTTTCAGGAAATGTGTCCCTCGATTAAACATTGGATCAGCCTTGGTTACAGGAATGAAGTGAGCTCATAAATCATGCTACACTACAGGCATCGGAAGCCGAACATTGTGACAGAACCATTGGCATTTTAAGGCCACACCGCTTGTTAACTGCATAAAGATCAGACCTTAAAGATGGAAGATTAAAGGGGGTTATTTTAACTGTGATCAATGGTATGAAGTGAGCAGAATAATATTGACTATTCAATGAAGTGGAAAATCAGGCAATGTACACACTACCCTGCCTGTTTTTTTGGTTTCGTTTTTTTTTTAGTTTCGTTTTTAGCGATGCATCGTGGAAAACAAGCCCTTCGGCCCACCGAGTCCACATCAACCATTCTTCACCCATTCACACGAGTTCTACATCATCCCACTTTCTCATCCACTCAGGACGCACCAGGGGCAATTTACAGAGGGCCATTTAACCTACAAACTGAGGAAACCCGTGTGGTCACAGGGAGAACGTGCAAACTCCGCACAGAAATTGCCCGAGATCAGGATCGAACCAGGGTATCTGGCGCTTTGAAGCAGCAGCTCTACCAGCTGCGCCACTGTGCTGTATCACTGAGGTAAAATGGCTCAGCCAAAGGTAAAGCAAACTCTAACCAAGTAACATTTTCATAGCAACCAACCTCTCGGTCTGACATAAAAAACATTGAAAAATAGGTGTAGGATTAGTCCATTCGGCCCGTCGTGCCAGCACAGCCATTCAATATGATCATGGCTGATCATCTAAAATTATTACCCTGTTCCTGCTTTCTCCCCATATCCCTTGAATCCTTTAGCCCTAAGAGCTAAATCTAACTCCCTCTTGAAAACTCTCTCTTGACATAGAAACATAGAAACATAGAAATTAGGTGCAGGAGTAGGCCATTCAGCCCTTCGAGCCTGCACCGCCATTCAATATGATCATGACTGATCATCCAACTCAGTATCCTGTACCTGCCTTCTCTCCATACCCTCTGATCCCCTTAGCCACAAGGGCCACATCTAACTCCCTCTTAAATATAGCCAATGAACTGGCCTTAACTACCCTCTGTGGCAGAGTTCCAGAGACTCACCACTCTGTGTGAAAAAAGATCTTCTCATCTTGGTCTTAAACGATTTCCCCCTTATCCTTATCCTTGACGAACGGTATCGACCCAAAACGTCACCTATTCCTTTTCTCCAGAGATGCTGCCTGTCCCACTGTTACTCCAGCTTTTTTGTGTCTATCTTCTAACCTCTTTGATGTTCCGCATTGGCTCACGTTACCTGAATATCATAAAGGAGCAAGGAATAGCATCTAACAGCAGCCCACTAGTCCCACTGCAGTGTTGAATGAAAGGGAAAGACTTGTTTTCTGCAGTGGCAGATCAAGGCCCCCTGGTTTGAAACAATGCAGTACAAGCTATTGTCTGATCTCCCAACCTGGAGGTTGAAAGGGCTGAGCAAAAGGAGCCCTGAACAGCCCGTTATCAACTTGATCTGGCCTTAAATGATTTATTAGTCACTCTGACCCAGCAAGGGAACCTGATACTTGATCTACTCAGACAGTCTGCTCCTCCAGCGCTCTGCAGCCAAAATGTTCTGGCTGAGATACAGGATACCTTTCGAGTAAAAGGCGATTTAATCTCAAAAGGAGGTGAAAGAAGAAAAAAAAAGTAATTAGGTCAGTGGATTTTCACTTTAAGGGTCATAAGATGACACTGATAGTGTTAATGAGCAAATCTTAAACATAAGTTTTTCCTCAGCTATTAAAAATAAAGATAACTTTTAAATTACATTTTCATTGATTGATATTTTTACATTTGCTTACAGAATGTTTCTTAGCATGTTCTGTAGAGGGAACACATGGGCATTTTTTTCTTTAGACCAAAGAGAACCCTTTGGCCCATTGAGTCCAGGCTGACCAGCAATCAGCTCGTACACCAGCACACTAGGTCAATTATAGAGGTCAATTAACCTACAACCCTATATGTCTTTGGAGTGTGGGTGGAAACCGGAGATAACTCGTGCGGTCACAGGGAGAATGTACACACTCGGTACAGACAGCATCCGTATTCAGGATCAAACCCGTGTCTCTAAGGGTGTAAGACAGCGACTCTACTCTTGTGGTACTGTGCCACCCCTTAACTAAAAGCATCAGATGTGGTGCGCAATACACCAGTCTCTTTGTTAAATGCCTGTGAGTTCAGTTCCTATTTCAAACAAATGAGCACAAAGATCTAGGCTGACACCTTCTGCCGTCTCCAAGCCTTTCCACCTGCAACAACGTGTGTGTTAGGGCGATGATGAAATACTGCATTTCAGTTTAGTTTATTGTCAGGTGTACCGAGGTACAGCGAAAAGCTTTTGCTGCGCGCTAACCAGTCAGCAGAAAGACAATACGTGATTACAATCAACCCGTTCACAGTGGACTGACACATGATAAAGGGAATAACATTTATTGCAATGTAAAGCCAGTAACGTCCGATCAAAGATATACTGATAGTAGTTCAGGACTGCTCTCTGGTTGTGGTGGGATGGTTCCATTGCCTGATAACAGCTGGGAAGAAACCGTCTCTGAATCTGGAGGTGTGCGTTTTCACACTTCTATACCTTTGGCCTGATGAGAGAGGGAAGAAGAGGGAGTGGTCAGGGTGTGGCTCGTCCTTGATTATGTTGCTGGCCTTGAGGCAGCGTGAGGTGTAGATGGAGGCAATGGAAGGGAGGTTGGTTTGTGCGATGGTCTGGGCTACGTCTACAATTTTGTTAATCTCCACCTGCATGTATGACTGCAACTTCAACTCCAAGTCAAGGAGTTTGACAGAGCCTGGAGGATTGCTACTCTGTCCACCACCCCAAACCCCCGTTCCTCTACAGCCAGCTCCATTCATAGAGTCATAGAATCATAGTCATAGCGTCATCGAGTCATACAGCGTGGAGCAGGCCCTTTGGCCCAACTTGCCTACACCGGCCAACGTGTCTCAGCTACACTAGTCCCACCTGCCCGCGTTTAGTCCACATCCCTCCAAACCTGTCCTATCCACATACGGGTCTAACTGCTTCTTAAACTTTGGGATAGTCCCAGTCTCAACTACCACCTCTGGCAACTCGTTCCATACACCACCATTTCTGTGAAAAAATAACCCTACAGATTCCTATTAAATGGTCCCCCTTCAACTCACACCTGTGCCCTCTGGACCCTGATTCACCTACTTTGGGCAAAAGACTCTGTGCATCTAAACGTGATGCTGTTGAACTTTATTCCTCTGTCTGCATGTAATCCACACAATCTATTCTGTGGTGCCTTCACGCCCACGTTGGTTTTGCATACAGCCTGTCACAGCTGGCGACTTACCAGCAGCCTCATGAGAAGGTCCAGCCACAAGAGCTCAGTAACAACTCCAAGATCAGATGCACTAATTGGCCTTATCTGCACATGGGTTATGATTGGCGAGAACGTAGGTAAAAGGGGCTACTGGAATAAACGTGACACAAGGTGTCTGGCTCGGCTAAGTGTCGTTTGCTCTTTGCTTTCTGTCGTGGGATTCAGTGGATCCTACAACTGGTGACCCCGACGTGATTTGAACACGCAGCCTTCTGATCTGGGCCGTTGCTGGGTTGGAGGCTGGTAAGGTGAGAGATGGTCATTGCTGGATGGCAGATGCAGTTCGGATGGAGGTGAACGCCGACCTAGGGTGTTCGTCAGCGGAAATGGTTTACGGCACAACTCTGAAGGCGCCCGGCGAATTTGTCGTACGAATCCCCACAGACAGATCCTATGATCCAAGCAGGTATGTCGATCGATTTCAGCAAACTATGCAGCTGCTCAGGCCAACACCGACACGGCGAACACCTGCAATGGTCTACGTGCTTGCTGACCTCCACACACCTTTTGGACCGACACAACGCCGTCCGCCGACATCTTCAGCAAGCATATGATGTCCCTTACCAAGGGACCCAAAAACTTTTTGCCTACCCAAAAAGTTTCGTGATCTACCGGAACGGAGAAATTGACACCATATCCGTTGACCGGTTAAAGCCAGCATACGTCGAGAACCAACCGAATACCTCACCCACCAAACGGGTGAATTCACAAGACCCCAACACTTCCTGTCAAAGACCTCCCACTCTGCAGTACCAAACAAGATTAGGCCGTAAAATCGACCTGCCAGACCGGTACGGGGCAGGACTAAGCCAGGCAGTTGCCACCTTGTGTGACTCGGCGGCTGATGGGGGAGCTGTGGTGCCTTCACGCCCACGTTGGTTTTGCATGCAGTCTGTCATCACTGTCCTCACAAGAAGGTCCAGCCACAAGAGCTGAGTAACAACTCCAAGGCCAGACGCACTAATTGGCCTTACCTGCACACGGGTTATTATTGGTTACAATGTAGATAAAAGGGGCTACTGGAATAACCGTGACACAAGGTGTCTGGCTCAGCTAAGTGTCGTTTGGTCTTTGCTTTCTGTCGTGGGATTCAGTAGATCCCACAATTCCTCCTATGATTTTATCATGTACATATAACCATATAACCATATAACCATTACAGCACGGAAACAGGCCTTCTCGGCCCTTCCAGTCCGTGCCGACCATTTATTTTCCCCTAGTCCCATCTACCTGCACTCAGACCATACCCCTCCATTCCCTTCCCGTCCATATACCTATCCACTTTACTTTTAAATGTTAAAATCAATCCCACCTCCACCACTTCTGCTGGAAGATCATTCCACACAGCCACCACTCTCTGAGTAAAGAAGTTCCCCCTCATGTTACCCCTAAACTTCTGTCCCTTAATTCTCATGTCATGCCCTCTTGTTTGAATCTTCCCTACCCTCAATGGGAAAAGCTTATCCATGTCAACTCTGTCTATCCCTTTCATCATTTTAAAGACCTCAATCAAGTTCCCCCTCACCCTTCTGCGCTCCAAAGAATAAAGACCTAACTTGTTCAACCTTTCTCTGTAACTTAGTTGCTGGAACCCAGGCAACATTCTAGTAAATCTCCTCTGTACTTTCTCATATGTACCATTTATAAAATGCATTGTAATTACTCACTTTTCTTTTTGATCAAAAATAATAATTTACAATAATATGAACAAGACAATATCTTTGCTTATGTGCAATGTGCCTGTTGCACCTCCTGCCATTACAATTTCAGAAAGCATTTTATTGGTTAACAAATGCTATGGACTGGCCTGCAATGTGAACTTTATTTCTAATCAAAGGTCAATGAACTGAAATTTTAACTCCTGACTCACCATAATGCTGCCTGGCTGGTTGTGGATATCTGGCATTTTCTATTTTGTCTCAGATTTGTGGCATCTGCCTTATCTGGCCTTCGAACGGCAGCAAAAATGTCAAAGTATTCACAAGGAGTCATAGAATTATAGAGAAACTCAGCGGGTGAGGCAGCATCTGTGGAGCGAAGGAATAGGCGATGTTTCTTCAGACTGAAGAAGGGTCTCGACCTGAAACGCCGCCTATTCCTTCTCTCCAGAGATGCTGCCACACCCACTGAGTTTCTCCAGCATTTTTTGTCTACCTTCGATTGTTCCAGCATCTGCAGTTCTTTCTTTTAGGCAGTCACTGTGGCACAGCGGTAGAGTTGCTGCCTTACAGCAAAATGCAGCGCCAACGACCCGGGTTCGATCCCGACTACGGGTGCTGTCTGTATAGAGTTTGGATGTTCTCCCCGTGATCTGTGTGGGTTTTCTCCGAGATCTTCGGTTTCCTCCCACACGCCAAAGACATACAGGCTTGTAGGTTAATTGGCATGTTTAATTGGCTTGTTAAAAATATAAAATTGTCCAAGTTGGTGATGTGCAGAGTACTGCCCTGCCGACTACAAAATTCAGAAGGTTCAGAAGGAATTATAGAGGACAGAAACAGGCCCTTTTGGACACTGTGTCCAATCTGGCTCTTACGCACCCATTTAGAATGAATGTTGGAAGGGCCCCTTTCCATGCTGTATCTCTAAACTAAACTAAAGCGTCCTGAGAAGGATGCATGATAAGATATGAAATCGCAAACTTCAAATTCTTCTCCGCAGAACAGCAGTTCCTCGATGTTAACAGGATTTATCGGATTTAGGTGCGCGTTGAAATTCATCTTTTGCGGGGCAATTGTGAAAATCTTAACAAGCTTCATTATTACCAATCATATGGTGAGCGGGCGAGAGAGAGAGCGAGAGAGAGAGGTCGAGAGAGAGAAATCGAGTCGAGCTTACTGACAACAGTTGCCATCCTTCTCGACCCTGCACCGTCGGGTAGGAGCGCAGGGATGTTTACACTGACGTGACAGGGTGGCAAATTTGCAAACTGCACTTAAAATAAAGGAGCAAATTGTATTTCATCACATTTGCTGTTAAAGTAGGTGCAAGTTTATGCCTTCCCACGATGGCAGAAGAGCTGATATCTGCGACCAGGACAAGCTGTTCCAGTGTTGGAGGCAGAGAGATTCATCTGTCCACCACCTCAGGCAGTAATAGCAGTGCATAAATCTCCGTTTGCCACACACACATGCACTCACGAACACGCTCCGATACATACTTGTATATCGGCTTGGATACTTCGATAAAGGCTTGGATAGAGTGGATGTGGAGAGGATGTTTCCACTGGTGGCAGAGTCTAGGACTGGAGGTCACAGCCTCAGAATTAAAGGACGTTCCTTTGGGAAGGAGATGAGAAGGAATTTACTTTGTCAGAGGGTGGTGAATCTGTGAAGTTCTTTGCCACAGACGGCTGCGGAGGCCAAGTCAGTGGATATTTTTAAAGCAGAGATAGATAGATGTGGGGTGGGTGATAACGAGCTGTACAGACAGTGAAACTCAACAGGACGACAGTGACTCGGGTGGGGGAGGAACGGAGAGAGAGGGGATGCAAGTATTACTTGAAGTTAGAAAAATCAATACTTATACCACTGGGTTGGCAGCTGCCCACCAAAACATTTCTGTTCCTCCAATTTGCGTTTGGCATCACTCTGACAATGGAGGAGGCTCAGAACAGAAAGGTCAGTATGGGAATGGGAACTGGAGTTAAAGTGTTTGGCAACCAGGACATCGCGTAATTCTTTGCCACTGATAGCTGTGGAGGGCATCAATGGATATTTTTAAAGCAGCGATAGATAGATTTTTTGATTAGTACGGGTGTCAGGGGTTATGGGGAGAAGGTAGGAGAATGGGGTTAGGAGGGAGAGATAGATCAACCATGATTGAATGGCGGAGTAGACTTGATGGCCTAATTCTGCTCCTATCGCCTATGGTACCCGGGTGGAACGTCGAAGGATGAGAAGCCGAAGCAAAGAAGTGGAAGCCAAGAAACCGGATGGAAACTACGCCAAAAAGCCAAATAACCAAACGGACACGATGCCTAGAAGCCAAGTAACCGAACGGACATGACGCCGAAAAGCCAAATAACCGAATGGACACAACGCCTAAAAGCCAAATAACTGAAAGGGCACGACAAGAAAGGATACAAACCTGAACGGACTACACGCCGAAAGGATAATATGCAGAACGGACATGATGTCAAAAAGCCGCCGAATGGACATGATGTCTCCGGGGATGGGATTTGTCCAAGACTTTGTCAGCGATTGGTCCAGACCCCCGCGTCCATCACCTCGCTGGCCGGGGGAGACGAGGGGGTGGAGGGGAAGACGGGAGGGTGGGGGGATTTTTAATTATCTTTGGCCGATTTTGGACGTTCCTGAATATAAAATAAAACCCCGTGTGATTGGAACGTTCGGTTGATTTAACAAAATGATAATCCAAATTGGTTCCATAGATAAAGGACAATGAAACTAGTACGACGACTAAGGGGGGGAGGGGGGCGAAGAGAGGGGATGCAAGGATTACCTGAAGTTAGAGAAATCAATACTATTACCTCTGGGTTGCAAGCTGGTTTAAACCGAAGATAGACACAAAAAGCTGGAGTAACTCAGCGGAACGAGCAGCATCTCTGGAGAGAATGAATGGGTGACGTTTAGAGTCGAGACCCTTCTTCAGACCCTTCTCCAGAGATGCTGCCAGTCCCGCTGAGTTACTCCAGCTTTTTGTGTCCATCTATGACAGAGGGATGTGGCAATGAACCATGCATACTTTGAGTTAAGCACCATCCTGTGTGCTTTCAATCTGGGCTCATTGGGGCGGGTGAGTGCCTGGCGAAGCATTGGCCCATTCCACGCTCACGCCTACTTCCTGGGGAGCATACAAGTTAGCGGGGAGAGTACAAGCTAGCGGCTGCCATCTCCTCCACAGCAGTTCATCCTCCCGCAGCGGGCCATGATCACGGTCGTAATAAAATCAAGGCCTCCTCATTTACTGCACCATTGGATCAACATCTTCTAATCAGGTCACAGAGGGGACCGTTTGCCTGATGTCTTAGCTGGAGCAATAAGGTCAAGTTCCTGCTTGTTAAAGTGTTAAACTGATTATCACCAGCCATAAATTAAGCTGCCTCATCTCCCACGTGGGGAATAATTGAAAGCATTTATCAAGAAAATAAGGGTTTTAAAAATCGCTGGCTGGAAAATCAGCCCCTACGCACTTATAAACTGCAGAGTTTTTTTGCATTGGACTACTCAGGATCCAAAAGTAAATCCTTCTTCACAACATCCAAACTCACCCAGTTACTCAGTCTCAGACTAGTTTATTGTCAAAGGTAGACACTAAAAAGCTGGAGTAACTCAGCGGATCAGGCAGCATCTCTGACGAAAAGGAATAGGTAGCGTTTCGGGTCGAGACCCTTCTTCAGACTGAGGTTCAGGGGAGGGGGAAAATGAGAGATATAGAAGGTGCATAGAGAAAAAAAGATATGCAAAGAACAACGATGATCAGGCAAAAGCAGAGTCCACATCGGTCCATTGTTGGCTGTGCGGTAGGTGATAACGAGTTATACAGACAGTGAAACTCAACAGGATGACAGTGAAACTAGTACGACGACTAGGGTGGGGGAGGGATGGAGAGAGAGGATGCAGGGATAACTTGAAGTTAGAGAAATCAATACTGTTACCTCTGGGTTGCAAGCTGGCCAAGCGAAATATAAGGTGCTGTTCCTCCAATTTGCAATTGGCCTCACTCTGACAATGGAGGAGGCCTAGAACAGAATGGTCAGTGTGGGAATGGGAAGGGGGAGTTGAAGTGTTTGGCAACCGGGAGATCGTGTAGTTCGAGGCGAGCTGAGCGGAGGTGTTCAGCGAAACAATCGTCCAGTCTGCGCTTCGGCTCACTGAAGGCAGGCACAAAATGTTTAGATTAGAGAAACAGTGTGGAAACAGCCCCTTTGGTGAACTGAGTCGGCACCAACTAGCGATCCATTTACATTATTGCTATTGTGTTAAATGGCCCCATTCCCTGCTCGAACAATCCGATGATTGTGCGCCGGACATTAGAAACATATAAACATAGAAAAATAGGTGCAGGATTAGGCCATTCGGCTCTTCAAGCCAGCACTGCCATGCAATATAATCATGGCTGATCATCCAAAATCAGTACCCCGTTCCTGCTTTTTCCCTATATCCCTTGATTCCTTTAGCCCTAAGAGCTAAATCTAACTCTCTCTTGAAAACCTTGTGTGCCGATTAACTGTCAGATCTTACCCACTGACCTATTAGTGTGATCCATGCAGGTCACCATTGGATGGCAGTGAGGGCAACCTTGCACAATGGGCAACATCAGGAGATTGCGACGTTGGTCGGCAGACAATGCTGATTAGATCCAAGTGCTGGCAGATTGAAACCCAACAAGGCAGCTGGTGGCATGGCTCCAACTCATACTGTGGACTGCGTTTGGCAGCAGGAAGTCACCCTCTACCACTGCATCTGTGTTGTAGAAATCAGCAATGGCTCGCAGGTTTGTTTGTGATTGATTTATGGGGTGCTGGTCAGAGTGAGTTATGGGTTAGAGGTTTTTCCAGTCACTGCAGCAGTTTTGATGATCCACACTGGTTGGGTTTTGAAGAATAGGGGAGAATTTATTTAAAGTGCATTAAAGTGGATAAATCACCAGCTTCTGACCAAGTGCACCCTTGGAACCTTGTGGGAGGCAAGAGAAGCAATTATAGAGGCCTTTGAGAGATATTTGCTTCATCTTTTGCCATGGGTGAAGTTTTGGTAGACTGGAGGGTGGCTAAAGTTGAAACAAGCCAAATACTGAAAAGCCTACATAGAGTGAATGTGGAGAGGATGCTTCCATTCGTAGGAGAGTTTAGGCCCAGAGGCCATAGTCTAAGAATAAAAGAACATACCTTTATAAAGGGGATGGGGAGGGATTTCTTCAGTCAGAGGGTGGTGAATCTGTGGAATTCGCTGCCACAGAAGTGCGTGGAGACCAGATCACTGGATATTTTTAAGGCAGGGATTGGCAGATTCTTGATTAGAATGGGTGTCAGGGGTTATGGGGTGAAGGCAGGAGAATGGGGTTGAGAGGGAAGTGATAGAGCGGCCACGATTGAATGGCAGAGTAGACTTGACAGGCCGAATGGCTTAATTCTGCTCCAAAAACGAATGAACATATAATGTTTTATTGTTATTTAAGAAGGGTGGTAAGGAGAAAAAACAGGGAACTACAGGCTGGTGCGTCTGATATCAGCGGTGGAGGGGATTCTGAATAACGGGATCAACAGCATTTGGATAGGGGTTGATTATTGATAAACAGGGTGAATTTGTGCGGGAGAAATTATGTCTCACAAATCTGTGAGTTGTTTTAAAATGTAACTAAGAGGATTGACACCAAGTGTTCGAATAACTCAACGGGTCTGGCAGCATCTCTGGAGAGATTTGGGCAGCTTATAACCCATTGGTATGAAAGTTGATTTCTCTAATTTCATGTAACTCCAGCATTCCACCCCCTCACCCTTAGTCGTCCTACCAGTCCCAACTGTTCACATCCATGTATCCCTCTCGTTATCAAACATTCTGCAGCCAATAATGGGCCACTAGCAGCCTCGCCCTTCCTGAGGTCAGCTGTTGCTGTCCCTGATGTAGAGATATAGAGTCATAAAGTGAAACAGTATGGAAACAGGCTCTTCGGCCCAACTTGCCTACACCGGCCAACATGTCCCAGCTACACTAGTCCCACCTGCCTGGGTTTGGTCCATATCCTTCCAAACCTGTCGTATCCATGTACCTGTCTAACTGTTTACTAAAGTTCATTTGATCTGGCCTTTTCACGCCTCCAGTCTATTTTCACCCCCCACCTCTACTTTCAGTCCCGACACGAAACATCATCCTTCCTTTTTCTCAGAGATTCTGCCTGACCCACTAAGTTATTCTAGCATTTTGTGCCTATCTTCATTTCTTGATGCCCAGTTAAACTAATCACCTCCAGCTGCACATGATCCAAATTCCTCCATTCCGTTTCTCCGAGTGGCTATCTAAAAGTCTCTTAAATGCCACGATCGTACCTGCCTCCATATTATTCTATGTTATATTACTAGTGTTGTCCATATCACAAGGATAAGTATAAAATCATCTATAATCAAGAGACTTAGGTAGAGAAGAGTGAAGTTAATCAGAAACATTCAACTTAAAGATCTTATATGGAGCTTAGCAATATGGGCGGCAGAGCTACTGCCTTACAATGCCAGATGCCTGGGTTCGATGCTGACTACTGGAGCATGTCCGTACGGAGTATTACATTCTTCCCATGACCTGCATGAGTTTTCTCCAGGAGCTCCACCAGCATTCCAAAGACGTACTATTTTGTAGGTTAATTGGCTTGGTTATCAATGTAAAATTGTCCCTAGTGTGAGTAGGGTAGTGTTAATGTGCGAAGATCGCTGGTCGGTGCGGACCCACTGGGCTGAAGTGTCTGTTTCCACGCTATATCTCTACAGTAAACTAAACTAAACTGAATGTGCATCTCTAAAAGCCTCTTAAACCCACCATCGCATCTACTTCCATATTATTCTATATTATATTACTAGTGTTGTCCATATCACAAGAATAAGTATAAAAAATTCTACAAATCAGGGGACTTGGGTATAGAAGGGTGAAGTTACTCAGATACATTCAACTCAAAGATTTAAGTTGAAAAGGGTTTGAAGAAGGGTCTCGACCCGAAACGTCGCCTATTCCTTCGCTCCATTGATGCTGCCTCACCCGCTGAGTTTCTACAGCATTTTTGTCTACCTTCGATTTTTCTAGCATCTGCAGTTATTTTTTTAAAAAATTATATGGTGCTTTGAAAACATGTGAATAATATCAAGGGGGCTTTCCAGCTGAAAACAATGAAGATGCAATTCAACACAATTGAAGGGTATATATACAATGAGAAATGTTCTGAACTTTGGAAACAACCGACTGGATTGGAGTCCTGTGCAGTTTACTCTTCCAGTTGGGCGATACAGAATCTGCATTTGATCAAGGTTTTCAGCTCTTTCAGACTTTATTTATACTTTTCATCTCTGCTGCAGTTTTTGCTGACTGTCATTTTCTTCAACTGCTCCTGTGTGTGACACCAGGTTACATTGCATGTGGTTAAATCAAGATTAGATTACAGCTATTTTCACTCCTCTTTGAGCGCAGAGTGCTTGGTGATTGGTCAAGGTGCAAGCCCAGCTCGCAGATAGCCCTGAAGCTGCACTTTTGTACGCTGTGCGGTCAGCACGGCAGCTGGGTATTGACCTGCTCACAGCGACCACAGCAAGATTGCTGAGCCAAAGCAAGGGGAGGAGATGAGCAACGAGCTAACACCTTTGAAGCAAAGCACCCGCAATACCTGTTTTACCTTACTAAGGATGCGCCGTGGAAAGCAGTCTATCGGGATGCAGTGCAGCTTGATTTGGGAACAGCTCCGTCCAAGACATTGCACAGAATTGTGGATGCATCCCAGCTCATCACACAAAACCTCCCTTCCATTGACTCCATTTATACCTTACGCTGCCTTGCCAACGCCAGCAGTTTAATCAAGGACAAGACGCACCCTGGCCATTCCCTCTTCTCCCCTCTCCCATCGGGCAAAATGTATAGAAGTGTGAAAACGCACACCTCCAGATTCAGGGACAGTTTCTTCCCAGCTGCTTATCAGGCAACTTAATCATCCAACCACAACCAGAGAGCAGTGCTGAACTATATCTACCTCAGGATACCTTTGATTGTACTTACTGGCTTTACCTTGCACTAAACATCATTCCCTTTATCGTGTATCTGTACACTGTGAATGGCTCGATTGTAATCTCATATCGTCTTTCCGCTGACTGGTTAGCACGCAACAAAAGCTTTTCACTGGACCTCGGTATACCTGACAATAAACTAAACTAAACTAAACTTTAAGACAGATGTTAATACCGTCTGAAGAAGGGCCTCAACCCAAAACGCCACCTATCCCTTTTCTCCAGAGATGCTGCCTGACCGCTGAGTTACTCCAGCATTCGTGTCGAGGAAAGAACTGCAGATGCTGGAAAAATCGAAGGGAGACAAAAATGCTGGAGGAACTCAGCAGGTGATGCTGCTTCACCCACAGAGTTCCTCCAGGATTTTTATTCCTCTACGGCATTTGTGTCTCTCTGTCTACCTGTTTTGAAGAGCCAGTTCATGACTCACTCCTTTCAATTTTCATGGCCAACGTGCCTCACCACCACATACTACTTTCACCGATGCTGCATTTCTACATCCCTATCAGAATGGATCAAAGGTCTTCTCACACAACGATGTACTTTGCAAGGAGTCATCGCTGTAATGAAGGAAATGTGGCACATGAAACGTGCAAAGCATCCTCCCACAAACTGCAATGTATTAATGACTAGATTTAGTTTAGTTCAATTTAGAGATGCAGCGTGGAAACAGGCCCTTTGGTCCACCAAGTCCGCGCCGACCAGCGAACCCCCTGCATTAACCCCACCCTACACACACTAGCGACCATTTGCATTTATACCAAGCCAAGTAACCTAGAAACTTGTACATCTTTGGAGTGTGGGAGGAAACCGAAGATCTCCGAGAAAACCCACACGGTCACAGGGAGAACGTACAAATTCAGTACCAACAGCGCCCGTAGTCAGGATCGAACCCGGATCTCTGGTGCTGTAAGGCAGTAGGTGTACCGCTGTGCCACCGTGCCGCCCTATTTCATCTGCCCATAGATAATCTATTTTGTGACGTTGGGGGATGAATATTAATCCAGACTCGCTGCTGCTAACTATCCTGTTCTCATTCCGAATACAGACCTGTAAATCTCATCACTTCCTATTTCCTTTTACATTTTTACACCCTTCCCCCCTCCCTCCACTCCTAACTTCAATCCCCTCCCTCCTCCACACCCACCCATCCTTTTCACACTGATCAATATGATTTTGGATATCCGACTGTGCCAGGTTACGTCTCTTTACCATGTTTAGTGGATTTGGCCCATCAAATTTAGTTTTAGTTTAGTTTAGAGAAATAGCGCGGAAACAGGCCCTTCGGCCCACCGTATCCGCGCCGACCATCGATCCCCCGCACATTAACATTACCCTACACACACTGAGGACAATTTACTATTTTACCAAGCCAATTAACCTGCAAACTTGCACATCTTTGGAGAGTATTTTAATATATAATTTATGATGCTTTTTATGTGATATACTAAGATATTAGATGTATTTTATGATACAATGTATTTTTTTGCAATGTTGCCCCTTGTCTGGACTTGAGTCTGAAATAACGTTTTTTAATTATTAATTTAATTAATTAATTAAATGTTAATTAATATTAGTGGGAGGAAACCGGAGATCCCAGAGAAAAACCTCACAGGTCACGGGGAGAATGTATAAACTCCCTAGTCAGGATCAAAACCAGGTCTCTGGAGCTGTAATGCAGCAACTCAACTGCTGTACCACCGTGCCACCCTTATAAATTTGAACATTACCCCCTTGGACATGTCAACCTGTCCAAGTCCTACAGACTAGGTAGCTTTGTTTTCTATGCTGCCTATTTCTATTGATGATGTGAATAAATATCTTTTCCATTTTCAACAGGCTGAAACAAGAGAATGATTGTTAAAACTAAGGCTGGAATGTGGGCACTCTACTTGCTTTCTCTTTACTGATGGTTTATCCAGGGAGACTATATGGGTAGAACTGAGAAATAAAAAAGGGGCGATCACCCTGTTGAGAGTGTACTATTGGCCAACAAATAGTCAACGGGTATGCCGGGAGATTGCAGACAACTGCAAGGCTAATAGTTGTCTTAGTAGGGGATGTTAACTTTCCCAATGTAGACTTGGACTGCCTTAGTGCCAAAGGATTAGACGAGGTGGAATTTATCAAATGTGCTCAAGAAAGTTTCCTTTGGCAATAAGTAGAGGGCCAAATACGGGTTAAATGCAGGCAAATGGGACTAGGTTAAATTGTGCCTGTTTCCGTGCTGTATGACTCCATGAGGCTCTATTTCATTAGCCCTAGACACCAATCAGTCACCCTGATCTGCCCACTCAAAGAGAGCTACTGAGAATGCAATGAAATCAACAGTCTTTGGATTCTGCTTGGCGTGAATGGTTCACTTTGTTTCAATACATCATGTGGGTGATTCAATTTGCAGCACATGAGAGGAATAAATGCACAGAGTCTCTTGCCCAGAGGAGGTGAATTAGACGATTAACAAAGGTTTAAGGTGAAGAGGAAAATATTTAATGGGAATCTAAGGGAGTAACATTTTCACACAAAGGATGGTGGGTGTATGGAACAGGCTACCAAAGGAGGTAGTTGAGACTGGGACTATCCCAACGTTTAAGAAGCAGTTAGACAGGTACATGGATAGGACAGGTTTGTAGGAATATGGGGCAAACGCCGGCAGGTGGGACTAGTGCAGGTGGGATATGTTGGCCGGTGTGGGCAAGTTAGGCAGAAGGGCCTGTTTCCATGCTGTATTATTCTCTGAATCTATGACTCTATGACATGAGTTGTGAGCCTCACAGGAAGCCCGAGCTGATGATATAACAGACCTTCCCCCAAGTACCAGCTGACCTGCCAGTAGAAGCATCTAATATTCTATGTTGTTCGTCAAGGGCCTGAGAAGAGATACTGGCTATGGACTGAAAGGGGATTTCCATGACTCTTCTGAAACCGCAAATAACAAAATTGTTGAACGCCCTTTGGTAAAATGTGTAGGAAGGAACTGCAGATGCTGGTTTAAATCGAAGGTAGACACAAAATGCTGGAGTAACTGAGCGGGACAGGCAGCATCTCTGGAGAGAAGGAATGTGTGACGTTTCGGGTCGAGATGAGAGGGGATCTCATCGAAACATACAAGATTGTTAAGGGCTTGGACACACTAGAGGCAGGAAACATGTTCCCGATGTTGGGGATGTCCAGAACCAGGGCCCACAGTTTAAGAATAAGGAGTAAGCCACTTTGAACGGACACGAGGAAACACTTTTTCTCACAGAGACTGGTGAGTCTGTGGAATTCTCTGCCTCAGAGGGCGGTGGAGGCCGGTTCTCTGGATGCTTTCAAGAGAGAGCTAGATAGGGCTCTTAAAAATAGCGGAGTCAGGGGATATGGGGAGAAGGCAGGAACGGGGTACTGATGATCAGCCATGATCGCATTGAATGGCAGTGCTGGCTCAAAGGGCCAAATGGCCTACTCCAGCACCTATTATCGATTTCCTATTGTCTATTTTACATTTTATTTACATTCTTCAGTTTAGACTAGTTTGGAAATTCAGTGCGAAAACAAGCCCTTCGGCCCACCGAGTCCGCGCCGACCAACGATCCCCGTACTATCTTATACGCAACGGGGACAATTTATAATTTTTACCCAAGCAAATGAACCTACAAACCTGCACGACTTTGGAACGTTGGAGGAAACCGGACCGCCCAGAGAAAACCCACGCAGGTTACAGGTTGAGCGTACAAACTCCGTGCAGGCAGCACCAGTAGTTCGGATCGAACCCGGGTCTCTGGTGCTGTAAGGCAGCAACTCTATCGCTGCACCACCATGCTGCCCCTCTCTCATTGGCATTCTGTTTTGCTATGCCTTCAACTAAATTTTTTCAGGGTTTTCTGAGCTTTAAAATTACCTTTCCATTACGTCTTGATTATTGTAACAATTCTTTAGTTTGCTATCAGTTCCTATTTAGAATTTGTATGGTGCTCGTTCATATTTACTTTCACATTGGTTCAATTACTATGGAAATTCTCCAGAGTTTCTAGTCACCCCTGCATGTTTTCTCCGTGTTATTATTCGCCCCATTCTAAGGGTTGGCTCTGAATTGGTTCATGGTCAGGACCTATTCAGTTACATGCGTGGCATTTGTAGTGAACTCTGACTGACATTGTAGTAAAGGAGCTATAATAGAGGAGTAAGCAGAGGAGCTGTATTGTGATAACAGCAGCCTGACACACTGCTTCTCTGCTGCACTTGTATCAGCACCACAACAGCAAACATGCTTTCAGCAATCTGATTTGTCTAAGCTACTCTAAAGCATTCATTGGCACAGAAAGCTGTGGAGGCCAAGTCGATGAATATTTTTAAGGCAGTTTTGACAGATTCTTAATTAGTACAGGTGCCAGGGTTTATGGGGAGAAGGCAGGAGAATGGTGTTTGGAGGGAGAGATAGATCAGCCATGAGTGAATCGCGGAGTAGACTTGATGGCCTAATCCTGCTCCTATCACTTATGACCCCTTATGACCTTATAAGTCGTAAGGTCAAAAGAAATAGGAGTAGAAATAGGCCATTCGGCCCATCAAGTCACTATGATGTTATGACCTTCTATGGTATGTATCTTGGAGAAGGTTGAAAAGGGGTGACCAACTGCTGGGGTCGGGACACTGTGCACTGTGGTGAGGAGAGTGAAGTGATCAGTAAACAGGGCTTCACTTGGACCTCCCTTTGTGTGTCAAATGGTTCCCGTCATTGCTTTAGAAGGGTCTCGACCCGAAACGTCGCCTATCTCCTTCGCTCCTTTGATGCTGCTGCACCCGCTGAGTTTCTCCAGCTTTTTGTGTAACCCCCCATTGCTTTCAAAGGCCTGAATGGCATCAAACTTGTGCATGTGTGAGCTACGCAAAAGGAACTTCACCGTGCAGTGCATACGTGACAATAGAAAACCATCGAACCCATCCCCGACTTTACGATGATGCCTCCTTGTTGTTAGTTTAGTTTAGTTTCGAGATACAGCGCAGAAACAGGCCCTTTCGGCCCATCGAGCCCGCACAGACCAGTGATCCCCGCACATTAACACCATCCTAAACACACCAGGGACAATGTACACTTATACAAAGCCAACTAACCGGTATGTCTTTGGAGTGTGGGAGGAAACCAAAGGTCTCGGAGAAAACCCACGCAGGTCACGTGGAGAACGTGCAAACGCCATACAGACAGCACCCGTAGTCATGATGGAACCCGGGTCCCTGGCACTGTAAGGCAGCAACTGTACCGCTGTGCCACCGTGCCACCTGGAACGGAAATAGTTTATCTTCACCCACAACTACCTAACATGTATTTAGTCTGGTCAAAGGTCTCAGTGCAAACATCCAACCATCCATTGAGGGGGTCCACAAGCCTTGGTTGGTGTTGCTTTACAACGGGTTTGTGGAAACAAAGTTCAGCCCACGGAATACACTCGTCACTTCTTTTTAAAGTGTTGTTTTCAACAAGGCAGGTGTGTGTTCATGACATAAAGCAAGATCGATTTTTACGAAAAACACGGCCAACTGGATAGTGTGAAGAGATAAAATAGAGAAAACAGGCACCTTTTCCTGAGTTGGGTTAAGGCTAGTGTTGATCTGGTACAAAACAGAAAACCTCAAGAAACTTGCCTTCATCTCTTGTGATAGTACAGTCACGCCTGCAGTTTTTTGCTCTGCGGCCCATTACCGTAATAGTCACAAAAATATACTCAGACTACTTTTTGCAGCCACTTTGCAGGATGCTTTCTTCTTTGCATATTTGATTGAAATCTAAATGATTTATAAAGTGCTGGACAAGGCAAACGGTTTGCAAAAAAAATAGTGCTCAAATCTTCAATGTTTTTTTCTCATATTGTTTACCCAAATACAGTAGTACTGGAGCCCTGAGTTTCTCGGCTATGGGCTACATCTGGACTATTCAGCAGTTTATACTCTTACTCATTTAGCTTGCTCACTTACAGTGTGTTTGGTCAACGTTTGGTCAACAGTGAAGAAACAAGAATCTTTGCAAAATATTGACTTCTTCCAAATCAATGCATCCGCATTCAGCATTCACGATTGATTCTCCATACATTGAAGAAACCATGTTTAAGAAAGAACTGCAGATGCTGGAAAAATTGAAGGTAGACAAAAATGCTGGAGGAACTCAGCGGGTGAGGCAGCATCTATGGAGAGAAGGAATAGGCATCCTTCTCTCCATAGATGCTGCCTCACCCGTTGATTTCCTCCAGCATTTTTGTTTACCTTTGAAGGAACCATTATAGGGAGATCACTTTGCAGAACCACTCCAATCAAACCTCAGGAGTGATTCTGGGCTTCACTTTCCCGACCATTTTAATTCTACATCTTAACTTCTCTTTCTTTGGCCTTGCACCGTTCCAAATACTAATGGATAAAAAGACACAAAGTGCTGGATGGAGTTCATTAACTCAGAGGGTCAGGCAGCATCTCAGGAGCAAAAACAATAGTTAGCATTGCGGGCCGGGACCTCACTTCAGTCTAAACATCGGCAGGGTCCTGACCTGAAGCGTCATCTATCCATTTTCTCCAGAGATGCTGCCTGACCCGCTGAGTTACTCCGGCACTTTGTGTGTAGCTTTGGTATGAACCAGTATCTGCAGTTCCTTTTCATCACTTATCAACATTCTTCAGAGATGCTGCCTGACCCGTTGAGTTACTGCAGCACTTTATGTTAATCTTTGGTATAAACCAGCATCTACAGTTCCATTTTATCACTAATCCATGCTCTTCAGAGATGCTGCCTGACCCGTTGAGTTACTGCAGCACTTTATGTTAATCTTTGGTATAAACCAGCATCTGCAGTTCCATTTTATCACTTATCCATGCTCTTCAGAGATGCTGCCTGACCCGTTGAATTAATCCAGCTCTTGGTGGTTTTTTTGTATAAAGCAGCATCTGAAGTTGCTTGAACAACAGCATCTTGCCTTCTTGTGAAACATTTTGCAGCCTTTGGTCTTGCACTGTTCCAAATCCTAATGGATAAAAAGACACAAAGTGCCGGATGGAGTACATTAACTCAGCGGGTCAGGCAGCATCTCAGGAGAAATAAAGGATAGTTGAGGTTTCAGGTCGGGACCCTTCTTCAGTCTAAACATCAGAAGGATCCTGAACCCAAATTGTCTTCAAACTGCTCGGGACTGATGAAAGATCATCATCCTGTAATGTTAGCTCTGTTTTACTCTCTCTACGAATGCTCTTGACCTGCTGAGTATTTCCAGCGTGTTAATTGATTTCAGATTTCCTGTAACTGTGCAGATGAAGGAAATAGGAAATGGACAATAAGTATTTGTTTTGGAAAGTGTGCTCTGCCCTGTGAATGAAATTAAACACAAATATTATAATTATACTGCAGCGCATTTTCTGTCGCATTACTATTTCAGACTTTATCCATCTTTCCCTGTTGCACAAACTGAGGCTTCTATCAAAAACTAATTTCATTTGCTTTTACTCTGACAATTTCACATACGCTAATAAGAAGATTGTTTATTTACAAGAGTTTAAACGTTACATGAAGCGAGTCGGGTTCGTCCTGTAAGCCCCCCTGGTTCATAACAATGAAATTAAAAGGCCAAGAAAGGTGACAGAGATTACAGGCCTCATCGCCTTGAACACACATACACAGCCAAATGTCTCCTACATTGGAGTTCACATTTAAATGTCAGCACAGTGAATTCTTAGAACATAAAAGATAGGAGCCACATGTTCAATGGCACAGTGAGCAGCAGCCATTCATACAAGACATACCTCCAACTAGGCCATGTCATATTTTCTACTTCAACCCCATTCTCCGACCTTAATCCCAGTTTAATGGTCAACAATCTTTTCCATCAACTGAGTACCCACTTCATTGTGGTATAGAAAAGTTCAAAGAGTCACCACCCAGTGGGAGAATAAATTTCTCTTTATTTCATTTTTTAAAAATTCTTAGGCCTTCAGTCATGGCTGACCATGGGTGTCTCCAGGGTGCTATTCCCTATGGAGGACACCTGTGCATGACTTGGTTTAACGAGGGGAGACTGGTGCACAGACAGCCACCCCACGGTCCTTGACAGATCTGGGTCAGGATCCAGTGGCATGGAGTCCAAGATGACCGGAGACCCTTTTCTGCTGCAGCCTTCATCCGCCTTCCCAGCCGTTGTGTAGTGCCACTAAGGTCAGCCATCGTCTTCCGCCTGTTCTACCATTGAGGTCTTGGTTGGATTGCTCTTTGTCAGAAGACCTTACCACCATGGGTGGCCCTACCAGGAGCATAGCTCCAGACGGCATAGCTGTCAGGATCTCAGGTCCACACAAGCTTCTCCAGCACGACAAGGTGATAATCCACGGAGAAAAAATAGATTACCCCAAAATATAGAATTCTCAGCCGGGCCAAATATCCTCCTCGTATCCACCTCTAAGAATCTGGTCCATTTTAATCTGTTATTGTCTGTATTTTCTGGATCTGGATCTGGACCTGGATGTAGTACGCTAGAAGCTTTAGGTAGAGCATCACTCAGCACTTTTTTAATGCAAACCTGCACGTCTTTGGAGTGTGGGAGGAAACCGAAAATTTCAGAGAAAACCCACGCAGGTCACAGGGAGAACGTGCAAACTCCATACAAACAGCACCCGTAGTCGGGTTCAAACCCGGGTCTCCTGGCGTTGCATTCGCTTCAAGGCAGCAACTCTACCGCTGCACCACCGTCCCCTTTGCTCTATCTATTGTACGGTGAATTTGAACTGATTATATCTGTGCATGGTGTAACTGAACTGTTTGTATCTCATGCAAAACAAAGCTATTCACTGTTTTGTGACAATAATGAACCTAAACCTAATCAGGGCCCTTCGCATTTTTCTAAACTCTAGAGATTATCAGGCAGGCTTCACTCAATCACTCCTCATAGAATGTACATGCCATCCCAGAAACCAGTCTGGGCAATCTATGCCTTCTCCAGCAGGTACATTCTTCCTTAGGAATGGAGGCCAAAACTGTAGTAAATAATTTCATGGTCTCACTAAGACACTGTGTAACTGTAGTCGGAGATCGTTACTTTTGCATTGAAATCCTCTTGCAGTAAATACCAATTCCTGATTTGTCTTTCCAATTGTCCGTTGCACCTGCTGATTAGCTGGCACTAAATATGAAATATAATATAAAATTCTGAAGGGATTGGACAGGCTCAATGCAGGAAAAATGTTCCCAATGTTGGGGGAGTCCAGAACCAGTGGTCACAGTTTAAGAATAAGGGGTAGGCCATTTAGGACTGAGATGGGGAAAACCTTTTTCACCCAGACAGTTGTTCATCTGTGGAATTCTCCACCACAGAAGGCAGTGGAGGGCAATTCACTGGATGTTTTCAAGAGAGAGTTAGATTTAGCTCTTGGGGCTAAAGGAATCTAGGGATATGGGGGGAAAAGCATGAACAGGGTACTGATTTTCGATGATCAGCCATGATCATATTGAATGGCAGTGCTGGCTCAAAGGGCCGAATGGCCTACTCGTGCACCTATTTTCTATGTTTCTATGTTTCACTGAAACTTTGCACAAGAACACCCAGGTTCCTTTGAACATCAAACATATTTCAATCTCACAGCATTTAACAAATACGAGCATTTGCTTTTTCTACCAAAGTCGGAAAGTTCACATCTTTCTGCGTTGTATTATTCCTACAACGTTGTTACCCATTTACCTAGCTTGACATATTCCCATGAAGTCTTTTAATGCCTTTGTCGATTAATTTTGTCATTAGCAAACCTGGAAATGGTGCGTTTGATACTGATTGTAAATAGTTGAGATCAAGCACAGAGCCCTAAGGTACCCATTAATCACCTGTACTAATCTGAGAAGAAATAATTCATTCCTACACTCTGTATTCCATATGTAACTAACTCACAACCCACGCTAGTTCATCATCCACAATTTCATGAGCTCTAACTTTGTTCACCGATCCCCTGTGCGGGGTCTTATGGAAAGCCTTCTGATCCAAGTACACCACATCTGCCCTTACCTCCTCATCCATCTCATCTCAGCTACCAGATACACCAAACATCATTTCCATTCATCCATGTTGACGTTGCTCAATCAAGTTTAATATCTTTCAAGTATCTCGATAACAGATTCTTCCTTATGGATTCCAGCATTGTCTGAAATATAGTTGTCAGACTTACAAGTCGGTAGTTCCCGGCTTTCTCTCCCCCTTTCTTATATAATGGAGTTCTATTTATCATCTCCCAATATGCAAAAAGCGTTCCAGAATCTATAAAAATTGAGAGATGATAGCCAGAACAATTACTTCCTTCCTAGCCATCTCTTTCAAAATCCGTAAAACAGTATTTTGAGTTATCTAGTTGGTGTTGGTGAACTTGTTGGACCTATCTTAATGATCAGGAAAGGCATATTTTGGTGATTTATTTTCCATAGTTACATGAAATATTTTGAGTATTCTGACTTATTCCAAATTAGTTTTTTTTTATCAACAAACTGGGAACTAAGATACATAGACAAAAGGTGCAGGGGTAGGTAATTTGGCCCTTCGAGCCAGCACCGCCAAGCAATGTGATCATGGCTGATCATCAACAATCAATACCCCGTTCCTGCCTTCTCACCATATCCCTTGATTCCGCTAACCCTAAGAGCTTTATCTAGTTCTCTTTGGAATGCATCCAGTGAATCGGCCTCCACTGCATCCTGAGGCAGAGAATTCCACAAATTCCCACTCCCTGCCCCTTATTATTATATTCCCCCAACACCAGGAATAATGTTTCCTACATTTAGCTTGTCCAATCCCTTAATAATTGTGTATGTTTCTATAAGATCCCCTCTCATCCTAAATTCCAGTGAATACAAGCCCAGTCGCTCCATTCTTTCATCATATGATAGTCCAGCCATCCCGGGAATTAACCTTCTGAACCTACGCTGCACTCCCTCAATAGCGAGAATGTCCTTCCTCAAATTAGGAGACCAAAACTGCACACAATACTCCAGGTGAAGTCTCACCAGGGCCCTGTACAACTGCAGAAGGACCTCTTTGCTGTTATACTCAACTCTCATTATGAAGGCCAACATGCCATTAGCTATCTTCACTATCTGTTGTACCTGCATGCTTACTTTTAGTGACAGGTACCCAGGTCTCGTTGTACTTCCCCTTTTCCTAACCTGACATCATTCAGTCTGAAGAAGGGTCTCAACCCAAAACGTCGCCTATTTCCTTCGCTCCATGGCTGCTGCCTCACCTGCTGAGTTTCTCCATCATTTATGTCTACTTTCAATTTTCCAGCATCTGTAGTTCCTTCTTAACCATTTTAATAATAATCTGCCTTCCCGTTCTTCCACCAAAGTGGATAACCTCACATGTATCCACATTAAACTGCATCTGCCATGCATCTACCCACTCCCCAACCTGTCCAAGTCACCCTGCATCATCATGGCATCCTCTTCACAGTTCACACTGCCACCCAGTTTTGTGCCATCTGCAAATTTGCTAATGTTACTTTTAATTCCTTCATCTAAATCAATAATATATATTGTAAATAGCTGCGGTCCCATTTGTCACTGCCTGCCATTCTGAAAGGGACCTGTTAATCCCTGCTCTTTGTTTCCTGTCTGCCAACCAATTTTCTATCCATGTCAATACCCTACCCCCAATACCATGCACTCTAATTTTGCCCACTAATCTCCTATGTGGGACCTTATCAAAGGCTTTCTGAAAGTCCAGGTACACAACATCCACTGGCTCTCCCTTGTCCATTTTACTTGTTGCATGCTCAAAAAATTCCAGAAGATCAGTCAAGCATGATTTCCCCTTCGTAAATCCATGCTGACTTGGACCAATCCTGTTACTGCTATCCAAATGTGCCACTATAACATCTTTGATAATCGACTCTTGCATCTTCCCCATCACAGATGTAAGGCTAACTGGTCTATAATTATCTGTTTTCTCTCTCCCTCTATTCTTGAAAAGTGGGATAACATTAGCTACCCTCCAATCCACAGGAACTGGTCCAGAATCTATAGAACATTGGAAAATGATCACCAATGCATCTACGATTTCTAGAGCCAGTGGGATGCAGACCATCAGGCCCTGGGGGTTTATCAGCATTCAGTCCCATCAGTCAACCCAACACCATTTCCTGACAAACCAACACCATGTTTTGTCAATAAAAGTTGCACAATAATTGACTTGCAATATTTTGAAAGAACATGTTAACCTTAACCTTCAGCCCAAAATGCCCATCTGCGCGCCATATTATAGGAAAGATGTTGTCAAGCTGGAATGGGTACAGAGAACATTGATGAGGATGTTGCCAGGACTAGAGGTTCTGAGCTGTAGGCCGAGGTTGAATAGACTGGGACTATTCCTTGGAGCACAGGAGGATGAGGGGTGATCTTATAGATCGAGGACCAGAAAGATATAAGTTTAAGGTGAAGGGGAAAAGATTTAATAGGAATCTGAGGGTAACTTTTACACACAAAGGGTGGTGGGTGTATGGAACAAGCTGAGGTAGTTGAGGCAGGGACTATCCCAATATTTAAGAAGCAGTTAGACAGGTACATGGATAGGACAGGTTTGGAGGGATATGGACCAAATGCGGGCAGGTGGGACTAATGGAGCTGGGACATGTTGGCCAGTGTGGGCAAGTTGGGCCAAAGGGCCTGTTTCCACACTGTATCATTCTATGACTCTATAATAGAAAAATCAATTAATTGAGGGCATAGGTTTAAGATGAAGGGGACATAGTTTAAAGATGTGCAGGGCAAGAATTTTACACAGTAGGTGGTGGGTGCCTGAAACGTGTTGCCAGCGGTGGTGGTTGTGGTAGATACGACAGTGCATTTAAGAAACTATTCAATCGGTATAGGGCTATGCAGGGAATGGAGGGAAATTGATCATGTGCTGGTACATAAGCATTGGTCTTCACATCGTGTTCAGCACAGACATTGTGGGCTGAAGAGTCTCTATCTTGTGCTCTAACGTTTCATGTTCTATGTTCTAATGTAACTCCTTTCTTGAATTGAATTGAATTGAGTTGAATTGAATTGAATTGAATACATTTTATTAGGCAAGTATGTATACATACAAGGAATTTACCTTGGTGCTCGCAGGTAACAATACAATATACCGCAGACAATTAAAAATAAAACATTTTCATTTAAACATGTGAAGAATGAAATAAAATACCAGAGCAAAAGGAGGCTACAGTTTTTTGGCTGTTGCTTGTGGAAAAGAGCTGTTTTTTTGTTTGGCTGTGGCAGCTTTGACAGTCCGGAGTTGCCTTCCAGAGGGAAGTGCTTCAAAGAGTTTGTGACCAGGGTGAGAGGTGTCAGAGACGATCTTACCCACTCGCTTCCTGGCCCTTGCAGTGTACAGTTCTTCAAGGTTCATCTGGAAGATGGACTATGACTGTGAATATGACTGAAGCTTAGATAGTCTTAAATGGAGTAAGTCAAGTCAAAGTCAAAAGAGTTTATTGTCATGTGTCCCTGACAGGACAATGAAAATCTTTCTTTGCATAGCACAACAGAACATAGAAGGCATTGACTACAATTCTATACATAAATACACCCATGACTTAATAAATTAATAAAGTGCAAATAACAGATGGAGGGATATTAATGATTAGAGTTCCGAGCCAGGTTTAATAGCCTGATGGCTGTGGGGAAGTAGCTATTCTTAAACCGGGTTGTTGCAGTCTTCAGGCTCCTGTACCTTCTACCCGAAGGTAGCAGGGAGATGAGTGTGTGGCTAGGGTGGTGTGGGTCCATGCCTTTGGATTTAACATGAGTCATGTAAATATGTGCCAATCATAGAGTCATAGAGCCCAACTTGTGTACACCGGCCATCAAGTCCCATCCACACTAGTCGCACCTGCCTGCGCTTGGCCCATATCTTCTAACCCTCTCCTGTCCATGTACCTATCTAAATCCTTCTTAAACATTGTGATAGTGCCTGCCTCAACTACCTGCTAGTTCCATATACCCACAAGCCTTGATGTGAAGAGTTTAACCCTCAGGTTCTGATTAAATCTTTCCCTCCTTGCCTTAAACCTATATCCTCTGGTCCTCGATTCTCCTACTCTGGGGCAAGAGGCTCTGTGCATCAACCCGATCTATTCCTCACATGATTTTTGCCAGTCTAGAAATGTTTTAGTTTGCTGCGCCACCTAGTCCTCCTCACAGTGGCCCAACTGCATGATGTGTGCAGCAAACCGCACGTGGCGAGCTCGAGACTGAATAACGTAGACAGCGGTTTTACTGTCGTGAATTGTGGCTTTCGAAAAAGTCCTTCTTTGCAGTTAAAAATAAAAACAACATTTTTCTCCTAAGCCTTTGTTCGAGGTGTGGAACAATTGGGCGTTGCGTGCATCTTTACGTAACTTCTTTCAGGTTTATTTCTGCAAAAATCTGAAAAGCAACATATGTAGGTCAGACAAAAGAAGAAAAAACCCGTCTCTTTCAAAGAACCGAAAGAAAGCGACGGTACACGTTTTGTTTCCTGTAAATGTTTGCGGGCCGCACATTATTGCTGAAAACCGGAGATGTGCTTTCATATTCCTTTTTCTGGGCTTTAACCCTTTGCCCATTGACTGACGCCCACCTTTAATGTAACACAGAAGACGCCAATTAATCCTATATTGTCCACCATTTTAGGTTGTTATTATCATCCATTTCGAGGTTCCAGTTAAGTGACTGTAGGAGCACAGCCTTAATTTACAGTGCATTGGTCATGTCTTCATTTTGTCTTCATTTAAGGGCGGCATCGAGGCGCAGCGGTAGAGTTGCTGCCTTACGGCACTTGCCGCGTCAGAGACCCGTGGTCGATCCCAACTACGGGTGCTGTCTGTACGGAGTTTGTACGTTATCCCCGTGACCGCGTGGGCTTTCTCCGAGATCTTCGGTTTCCTCCCACACTCCAAAGACGTACAGGTTTGTAGGTTAATTGGCTTGGTATAAATGTAAATCGTCCCTAGTGTGTGTAGGATACTGTTAATGTGCGTGGATCACTGGTCGGCACGGACTTGGTGGGCCGAAGGGCCTGTTTCCGTGCTGTGTCTCTAAAATATAAACAACAAACTTGCTGCCGTGCTATCAATGTAAACTATGAATGAAACCTTCACATTAATCTTGTTTTGGCTCATCACGATATATTCACCTATGTATGAACATCCCTTGCTCAAGATTTCCATATCGATGCAAGGCGAATGGGATAACGGAATGCTTTACATTTCCGTATAGCATGACACATTGAAGTAAAAACAGTCAGGTATATAAAACTATGGCAGGAAGATCATTTTCCATCATCTGTGTTAAGAATTCTGAGTGAAGGAACAAATGACACGACACAACGACTAACCTTAAATAAATCAGTTTAGTTTAGTATAGAGATACAGCGTGGAAAGAGGCCCTTTTATGACTGAGTCCGTGCCGACTAGCGATCCTCGGACACTAGCACTATCCTACACACACTAGTGACAATTTATAATTTTACCAAGCCAATTAGCATACCAAGCTGTACGTCTTTGGAACGTGGGAGGAAACCGGAGCACCCGGAAAAATCTTACACAGGTCATGAGGAGATCGTGCAAACTCCGTACAGATAGCACCCATAGTCAGGATCAAACCCAGGTAAGGCAGCAACTCTACTGTTGAAATCAGAGATAAACACCTGCACATTCATTTGTCTAAAAAATTGACGATTATGCATTTCTAATGTGCTATGTAAGTTTTGCTAATGTCATTTCTGAGTCACAAAACACCTACACAATTTGGACATCCTTGCTTCATGACATTGTTACATTGTCCCTAGTGTGTGTAGGATAGTGTTAGTGTGCACTGACCCGTTGGGCCGAAGGGGCTGTTTCCACGCTGTATATCTAAACTAAACTGAACTAAAGTATGACACAGAGTGAGGCCATTCAATCCATTGGGTTCATGCTGGTTCTTACTAGAGCAATCCGAAACATCCTCTCCCACCTCCTTGTTTCTTTGTAGCCCTCCCTGCAACTTAATCCTTCTCACATTCCCATCGATTCCACTGTATTTATTTTACCACCTACTGACATTATGGAGCGATCTCCAACAGCCTATTGACCACCATCGGGATGTGGAAGCCAACTAGATGTAGAACATCGACGGAAACCCATGTGGTCAAAGGGAGAAACATGACAGGGAAGTGCCCAATCCAATTTTCCAGTGAGTAGGAATCAACAGAGAATGAACATAAACATTTCAAAATGGATGCAAAGCAACTTTAATGCTCAACTTATTCCTGGAAAGCAGGGGCAAATGGGGCCACCTATCTGTCATTTAAACCACTAATGGTATCAATGGGAATTAGACTATTTGTGATCCTTAACTCTTCTTGTGTAGCAACTAATCAGCTGCTGAACAGAATGATTTTTGATCTCAGTAAAATGGGTAGGCATTGATTAAGAACTACCATACATAATAAGTGTTAGTAGGAGTAGGTAACAGACAGCAAAAATACTTAATTTTCTGAAATAAAACGCAATGTCTGTTCAATAAGATCACGGCGAGCCTCTATGTGTTCGGCTTCCTGGTCGATCGCCATTGTCAACTTGATTTACTTCATGACCAAAAAAAGGCTCTTCGTAAGTGTCGCAACAATAGAGTTGCTGCCTTACAGCGCCAGAGACCCGGGTTCAATGATTATGGTTGCTGTCCATGTGGAGTTTGAACGTTCTCTCTGTGATCGCGTGGGTTTTCTCCGGGTTCTCGGGTTTCCCCCCAAATTCCGAAGACGTGCAGGTTTGTCAGTTAATTGGCCTCTGTTAATTGCTCATAGTATGGAGGAAGCAACACTGGCCGAACCTAGAACTGTGATCAGTGTTCATTGGGGACTCTGTGGCCAAAGGGCATGTGTCCATGCTGTATCACTAAACTAAACTAAACTAAACTAAACTAAGCTAAACAATACACCTGACCATCTACAGACCGCAGAAGCCGAACATTTCAAAGATTTCCAAACCTCTAAATATGGAAATGTCCTTAAATCACTAATAAGTAACTAATGGGCCTGTCCCACCTTGGCGATTTTTCAGGCGACTAAAAACCCGGCAACTGGGACGGCGACTGTCAGAGTGGAACACACACAAACACATCGCAGGAGGGAGACAGGGCAAGTGGAGGGAGCGCTGTCTGAAATTCAAATGGTGCAAAGCCAAGGTGATACAGACACACACCGCGATGAACATGAAGTTTGGCGCTGTAATTAAGACGGCAAAAGCACAGTGTATGGTAAGTCCTTTTAAAGGGGGGGGAGAGGGGGGAGGGCGGGGGAGGGTGGGGGGAGGGTGGGGGAGGGTGGGGGGGAGCGTGGCGGGAGAGGGGGGAGAAGGAGGGAGACGGAGTGGAGACAACTTTTAAGAAGCCAGAGATACACAGATGTGACGCACGGCGGACATTTAACATTATATCCTTGGTTCTGAAAACTACTGCTTACGTTTATTTTCCCCAATGAGCCAATGAAATTCACCAGTCAGCACTGGCTACAACCTACAAGAACCTACGAGAACCTTCGATCTCCTGGCAGCGCACTTGGACCACCTGGCGACCCAGCCGCAGCATGTGAATTCTCAGTGGGAACGCTACGCCCCATGGAGGCTTCATTCTAGTCGGCGCTAATTTGTCAACATGTTGAAAAATTTGCCGCAACCATAATGAGGCGGCGATTAGTTCCCAGAATGCGGGAACTCCTCACGACCATGAAGGCGATTCCCTGGCAACCACCCGCGAACATATGGCGACTATATAGTCTCCTGCAGTCTCCTAAAAAGTCGCCTAAGTGGGACAGGCCAATAATCCTCATCCCAAAAGGACACAAAGTGCTGGAGTAACTCAGTGGGTTGGGCAGCATCTTTGGAGAAAATGGGTAGGTTCAGGTTTGAACATTTCAGGTTGATGAGCACATATCCACCTTGTAAAACCCCATCAGGGTCTAAGGAAGGGGATTGTGACCCATGTCATTGCATATCCATTCCCTCCAGAGATGCAGCCAGCACTGAGTTACTCCAGCGCTTTGTGCTTTGTTCAAGATTCCATCATCTGCAGTTCCTTGTGTCCCCATCAGAATATTACCAGTTTCAGTGAGCTCACCTCTCATTCTTCTGAACTCAACAAAGTAATGGCCCTGTAGCATAGCGGTAGAGTTACAGCGCCAGAAAACCCGGGTTCAATCCTGACTACGGGCGCTGTCTGAACAGAGTTTGTACGCTCTCACTGTGACCTGCGTGGGTTTTCTCTGGGTGCTCCAGTTTCCTCCTATACTCCAAGGACATACTGGTTTGTAGGTTAATTACATTCTGTAAATTGTAAATTGTCCCTAGTGTGCAGGATAGTGGTAGTGTACTGGGTGATCGGTGGTCGGTATGGACTCGACGGGCCGAAGGGCCTATTTCCACACTGAAGCTCTAAGTGTGTATGAAGGAACTGCAGTTGCTGGGTTAAACGAATGATAGACATAAAAATCTGGAATAACTCAGCGGGACAGGCAGCTTCTCTGGAGAGAAGGAATGGGTGACATTTCGGGTCGAGACCCTTCTTCAGACTGGTTTGGGATGTAACTAGTAGACTATTATCTGAATGGTGGCAGATTAGGAAAAGGGGAGATGCAATGAGACCTGGGTGTCATGGTACACCAGTCATTGAAAGTAGGCATGCAGGTGCAGCAGGCAGTGAAGAAAGCAAATGGTATGTTAGCATTCATAGCAAATGGATTTGAGTATAGGAGCAGGGAGGTTCTACTGCAGTTGTACAGGGTTTTGGTGAGACAACACCTGGAGTATTGCATACAGTTTTGGTCTCCAAATCTGAGGAAAGACATTCTTGCCATAGAGGGGGTTCAGAGAAGGTTCACCAGACTGATTCCTGGGATGTCGGGACTTTCATATGAAGAAAGACTGGATAGACTCGGCTTGTACTCACTGGAATTTAGAAGATTGAGGGGGGATCTTATAGAAACTAACAAAATTCTTAAGGGGTTGGACAAGCTAGATGCAAGAAGATTGTTCCCGATGTTGGGGGAGTCCAGAACAAGGGATCACAGTCTAAGGATAAGGGGGAATTCCTTCAGGACTGAGATGAGGAAAACATTCTTTACACAGAGAGTGGTGAGTATCTGGAATTCTCTGCCACAGAAGGTAGTTGAGGCCAGTTCATTGGCTATATTCAAGAGGGAGTTGGATGTGGCTCTTGTGGCTAAAGAGATCAGGGGTATGGAGAGAAGGCAGGTACGGGATACTGAGTTGGATGATCAGCCATGATCATATTGAATGGCGGTGAAGGCTCGAAGGACCGAATGGCCTACTGCTGCACCTACTTTTCTATGTTCTATGTTTCTAAGTAGGCCTGGTCCCTAAACAGTATGAAGAAGAGTCTCAAACCGAAATGTCACCCATTCCTTCTCTCCAGAGATGCTGCCTGACCGGCTGAGTTACTCCAGCTTTTTGTGTTTATCTTCTGTATCTCTAAGTCTAGGTCTAAGTCAGTTTGCTTAATCTCTGCTCTTACGAAAAATCTATCATTCCAAGAAGAAGCCTTTCAATCAATATTTATCCTCTTAATATCCAAAGAGAACAACATCGCTGGGTTGAGTACCTGACTATAAAAATTAATCAACTCTTACATTGACGTAAGAGCACTTGAGATAAATTTGATTTCAGAATATTTTCCTTTCACTCCAGAACACAAAACTGAGTTTGTGTTGGGGGTTACAGCAGGCACAACAATGGCCTTAACTATGATAACAGAGCTTAGTGCAATATTGTGCATTTTGTGTGTCAATGATCAGACTCATGGACTTGTCAAACTGCTATGGCACAGGATGCCAATCGGCCGATTGAACGCATGCAAGAAATGGATCCAGTCAATGTTGAAGGTTAGCATTAGATTATTTTCAGTGAATAAATATGTTTGTGCTGACAACACATAGTTATTTAAATAACATTGTTGTTTATTCTACTGAGCTATTTCTACTATATCTTCTCTCATAGGATAAAGAACACAGCACATCGAACCGCGTGGGTTTTCTCCGTGATCTCCCGTTTCCTCCCACATTCCAAAGACGTGCAGTTTTGTAGGTTAATTGGCTTGGTGTAAGTATAAATTGTCCCTAGTGTATGTAGGATGGTGTTAATGTGCGGGGATCGCTGGTCGGCGCAGAAGGGCCTGTTTCCACGGTGTCTCTCTAAACTAAACAAAATTAAAACTAACAGTAGAGCACATGGGGCAGCACGGTGGCACAGCGGCAGAGTTGCTGCCTTACAGCGCCTGAGACCCGGGTTCAATCCTGACCATGGGTGCTGTCTGTATGGGGTTTGTACGTTCTCCCCGTGGCCTGTGTGGGTTTTCTCTGGGTGCTCCGGTTTCCTCCCACACTCCAACAAAGTACAGCTTTGTAGGCTAATTAGCTTGATAAAATTATAAATTGCCCCCCGTGTGTGTAGGATAGTGTTAGTGTGCGGAGATCGCTGGTAAGCAGGGACATGATGGGCCAAAGGGCCTGTTTCCGCTCTGTATCTCTGAACTAAGCTAAAACAAAAATGTGGATACCACATAGTCATTTATAGAACAACCTAGTTTAACATTGGTAGTTTATTCTATTTTTATTTCAGATTTTCAGATTCTTGCATTTTGTTAGTATTCCGTTAAATCTTGTTAGAATCTGTTAAATTCTGCAGCCCCAGTTCTGGTCACCCAATTACAGGAAGGATGTGGAGGCTTTGGAGAAGATGTTTACTAAAATTACGCCGAGATCGGAGGGTGTGAGATAAGACAAGATGACAAACAAACATGAATTGTTTTCTCTGGAACTTCAAAGGTTGAGGAGAGATCTGATAAAAGCATCTAAAATTAGGAGAGGCGTAGATAGGGTGGACATTCAGAACCGTTTTCCCAGGGATGGATAATGCAAGAAATAGAGGGCATGGTTCTAAGGTGAGAGATGCAGAGTTTAAAGCAGAAATGTTGGGCAAGTGTTTTAAACAAGGAGTGGTGGGTACCTGCAGTGGTGATGGAGGCAGATGCAATAATGGCATTGGAGAGGCATTTGAATAGGCACATGGATATGCAGGGAATGGAGCGATATAAAACACATGCAGGCAGAGAGATAAAGGTTAACTTGGCAGCAAGTTCAGATGCACAGAGTCTCTTGCCCAGAGTAGGTGAATCAAGGACACGAGGACATACATTTAAAGTTAAGGGGGAAAGATTTTATATGAATCTGAGGGGTAACTTTTTCACACAAAGGGTGGTGGGTGTATGGAACAAGCTGCCAGAAGAGGTACTTGAGGCAGGGACTATCCCAACGTTTAACAAAAAGAGTTAGACATGTAGGACAGGCTTGGAGGGATATGGGCCTAACGCGGGCAGGTGGGACTAGTGTAGCTGGGACATGTTGGCCGGCATGGACAAGTTGTGCCAAAGGGCCTGTTTCTGCGCTCTTAGACGCTATAACTCTATCATTGTGGGACAAATGGCCATTTCCGTGCTGTACATATTCTATGCTCTATGCTTAATCCTGCTTCTGAGGATTTCCAATCCATCTGCAAATCTCATCATTCCTGAATTTAATAGTTCTGATATTCCCATCAATTTCTTCAAGATTCCAGGTTCAAATCTTTGGAAACACTGTTCTAATCCTCTCTGCCTCTGTTCTCGAATTACCACCTTTCAAAAGGACTATCCGCTAGGCCAAGCTTTAGATCATTTCTTGTAATATCTTTGTTGTGGTTCTGTGTCAATTCTTGTTTGATATCGTTTCTGTGAAGTGCCTGAGGCTATGTTCCTCCATTAGACGCAGCAAACAAAATACAGGTTGGTGTTGTGAAGTGTTGAGGAATCACGTCGTGGTATGAGTTAAGTCTCGGTACTGCAAAGCGAGTTAACTCCCGAAGCTGACAAGACCCCCTTTACAAAGCGAGTTAAAGAGCAAGTTACCCTTGTGCTATGATGCACTTCTCAACTGTGAAAAGGTGAATTCCACGTCAGGATATATTCAGTGGAGATCACGTTCAGATGGAAAATACTGCTCAAGCTTATAAATAAGAATTTGTGAGATTGGCAGATATCTTTTTGTCCATTCGAGATGAAAGTGGAGGGATGGGTGTCAGTGGGGGTGGTGAGGAGAGAGCTGCGGTGGGCACATTCTTCCTCCGACCTGCTTTATTTCTCAAAGAGAACTCAAAATGGAATTTCCTGTTTCAAATCGATATCAATCAGGTGAGCGAATCTGCAAACCCTCCCTCTCTCAAGAGTCAAGAGTGTTTTATTGTCATATGTCCCAGATAGAACAATGAGTGTCTGTACATTCACCCCGCGACCGCCTGGGTTTTCTCCGTGATCTTCGGTTTCCTATCACACTGCAAAGACATGCAGATTCGTAGGTTAATTGGCTTTGTATAAGTATAATTTGTCCCTGGTGGGTGTAGGATAGTGTTAATGTGCGGGAATTGCTGGTCGGTGCGGATTTGGTGGGCCGTTGAGCCTGTTTCCACACTATATCTTAAAACTAAAATAAATTGAACTAAATTAAATTCTTATTTGCAGCAGCACAACAGAATATGTAAACATAGTACTCTGTAAACAATATGATAAAAATGCACTGAAAAATGCGCTCTATCCAATGCATTGAAGCCATGCAGGCCTACTTTGCCTGGGATCCCAAATCTAATAGTCCTTCAGAGGGTACACAAAAGGCTGGAGAAACTCAGCGGGTGCAGCAGCATCTAAGGAGCGAAGGAGATAGGTAACGTTTCGGGCCGAAACCCTTCTTCAGAGGGATGGGAGATTGCAACCTTCACATGGTCCACCCTGTTTTGACTAATGCAATCAACCCGACGTGCTCAAACAAATAGATCAAATAGAACAAGTTGACCTACAACTTTAGGCGGTGCACGCCATACTTAAAAGAAGAACTCCTTCAGAATGGAGGCGGAAAAACATGGCTCCTTTTGAAAGGGAAAACATAAAATACTGCAGATGCTGAGAATCTGAAATAAAGACAGAAAATCGTGGAAATGCTGGGGAGTTACATCGGTTAACAGACTTGTAATCAGAGAGGTGACCAGATCCATTCCTTGATGGGACAGCCATTGGGTAATGCTGCTACATTGCTAAACTGCAACAATTACTTTGCGGTACATCACTGGTACTTGTCCCCCCCCCCCCCCCCCCAGCATCGAAGGGATCTACAGGAAGTGCTGCCTCAAAAAGACAGCCAATATCAATAAGACTCGCACCATCCTGACCAAGGTCTCATTTCGCCATTACCATCAGCAAGAAGGTAAAGGAATCTGAAAAAAAACCATCACCAGAAGATTCAAGAACATTTTCATCTATGCAACTATCAGGCCCTTGAACGCTACCCACTACCTCAGTAACTATGATCTTCCATGGACTGTGCCTTGGTTACACTCCAGACTTCAGTTTTGCAACTGTTTTGGTTGCCTGGTATTAATTTTAGTTTAGTTTAGAGATACAGCGCGGATGCAGTCCCTTTGGCCCACCGAGTCCGCACTGACCAGTGATCCCCGCACATTAACACTATCCTACATACACTAGGGACAAGTTTTACATTTACACCAAGTCAATTAACCTACAAACCTGTACATCTTTGGAGTGTGGGAGGAGACCAAAGTTCTTGGAGAAAACCCACGCAGGTCACGGGGAGAACGTACAAACTGTGTAAAGAAAATAGATACAATACAGACAACGTATTACTTTTATTAAGTTATTGTATTATTAATGATCACATATTTATTTGTTTGTTATTGCATTAACGGGCCTGTTAAACCTCAGCAAGTAAGAATTTAATTGTTCCGCTGCCAGTTCATATAAAAATTAAACACTTTTGGCTCTTGGCTCCTAATCATCCAAGCAACTCATCACAAATCCAAAGGAAACAGATTCTGCAATGCCAGTGGAAAACTTTACTAAACTGAACTTTATCTAAGCAAATTAGGGGCTTCTTTCTTCTCTGCTACACTAGTCAATGCTAATAACGTTTGCCGGGAATTTTTATAAGCTCTGCTCAATATTTTTTTTTTAATGGGATTGTATCATGAGACAATTCTCACTGTTTCTGAATAAATTAATGAAAATCTGGACTCGATTTCCATCCCTCTGAGTGCCGACCATAATTGGAAAGTTCCCAAGTCATCGCTGTGCTATTTATTTGCTTCAGAGTAAGCAAACAACATTCTTTCAGCTCAAGTCTGCGATATGGTGTTTTGAAGATTATTTCTCCGTTCACTAAACTCGCCACAACAAAATTAGAAAATAGGAAATGAGCGTAGGCGGCTTGGTGGCGGCAGGGTGGCGCACCGGGAGAGCTGCTGCCTCACAGCACCAGCGACCCAGGTTCGATCCTGACTACGGGTGCTTGTCCGTATGGAGTTTGTACGTTCTCCCTGTGACTTATGCTATTTGGGCTGAAAAAACAATGCATCAGTTAATAAAAAAAGGAAAACAATTGGAGACATACTCCTGAAAGGTTTGAACTGCGTGCCAAGTTTATTTCATAATGATTGAAATGTCTCTGGGTTATCTCTCAAGCACTGTGGAACATGCCTTCAATCACCCAGTGAATATCTAGTTATTTGTCAGTTATGAAAGCTTGTGTTCTATGAAACAACAGCTGGATTTAAAAAGTTAACTTTGTACATGGTACCAATGTGGAACTCCCTCAACATAATGTGCAAGGAGAAACTGCAGATGCGGGTTTAAAATGGGTGACATTCGGGTCGAGACCCTTCTTCAGACTTCCGAAACGTCTCCCATTCCTTTTCTCCAGAGATGCTGCCTGTCCCGCTGAGTTACTCCAGCTTTTTGTGTCTATCGTCCCTCAACAAAATTTCAGGAAGCATTTATTCACTAAAACCCAATAGAGGCACACAGCACAGAGGCAGGCACTTCAGCCCAGCTTGTTCAGGCCAACAATGTGCCCCATCTACACTTGTCCCACCTGCCTTCTTCTTCTTCCTCTTCTTCTTGCGTTTGGCTTGCACAGCCTAAAGTTGTAAGACAACTTGTTCTGTTTGATCTGTTTGCACGCCAGGTTGATTGCATTCGTCGAAACAGGGTGGACCACGTGAAAGTTGAAATCTCCCACCCTTCCCACCTGCCTGCATTTGGTCCATAACCTTTTAAACCAATCCAATCCATTTACCTAACAAAATATTTCCTACATTTTGAGATAGTACCTGCCTTAATTGCCTCTTATGGCAGATCGTTCCATACACCCACCACCCTTTGTGTAAAAAAGTTACCCCTCGGATTCCTGTTAAATATTTTCCCCCCTCTTACCTTATACCCATGTCCTTTTGTTCTTGATTTCCCTACTCTAGGCAAAAGACTCTGTGCCTTTACCCGATCTATTCCTCTCATGTTATAGTTTATCTCTTGTTATATGTTACCTGTTATCTCTCGTTATAGTTTCTGCCTCAACTACCTCCTCTGGCAGCTCATTCCATGCACCCACCACGTGAAAAAGTTGACATGTGAAAAAGTTAGACAATAGACAATTGGTGCAGGAGTAGGCCATTTGGCCCTTCGAGCCAGCACCGCCATTCAATGTGATCATGGCTGATCATCCACAATCAGTACCATGTTCCTGCCTTCCCCCCCATATCCCCTGACTCCGCTATCTTTAAGAGCTCTCTCTAACTCTCTCTTAAAAAGCATCCAGAGAACCGGCCACCACTCTCTGTGTGATAAAGTGTTTCCTCATCTCCGTTTTAAATGCCTTAAGGACCTGTCCCACTAGTGCGCGATTAGACGCGACAAGCGCGACCTACCGTGGTCGCTTTAGTCGCCCGGCCTCGCGTGACCCTGTCCCACTGCGATCGCCGGAGTCTCGTCGAGTTGTGTGTAGCTGGTGTCGACATCGCGCGTAGTGTCCAAAAACCGACACTGCTTAAAAAATTACGCGCGGCAAAATCCTGTCGCGCAGAACGTGATTAACGTGATGACGTTTTGACGTTGTGCGTCTTCAGCGTGGCGTTGCGTGATGACGTCACTGCCCGACGTCGTGCAACGCGCATGCTCATGTGCATCGTCACGTGATGAAAAATAACGTCCTTCCTTCGGACGTCGCGCGTGTAACCGCGCGCTAGTGGGACAGGCCCTTCACTCGCACCGGGATCGCCTGACCCCCACGCGACCCCCGCGTCCGAATTTGTCGCGCTTGTCGCGTCTAATCGCGCGCTAGTGGGACAGGCCCTTAACACCTTATTGTTAAACTGTGGTCCCTGGTTCTGGACTCCCCCAACAGCGGGAAGATAGCGTGTCCAAACCCTTATTAATTTTATATGTTTCAATAAGATCCCCTCTCATTCTTCTAAATTCCAGAGTATACAAGCCCAGCCGCTCCATTCTCTCAGCATATGACAGTCCCTCCATCCCAAGAATTAACCTTGTGAACCTACGCTGTACTCCCTCAATAGCAAGAATGTCCTTCCTCAAATCAGGGGACCAAAACTGCACACAATACTCCAGGTGTGGGCTCACTAGGGCCCTATATAACTGCAGAAGGACCTCTTTGCTCCTATACTCAACTCCTCTTGTTATGAAGGCCAACATGCCATTCGCTTTCTTCATTGACTGCTGTACCTGCATGCTTACTTTCAAAAGTTGCCTCTCAGATTCCTATTAAATCATCCTCTTACCTTAAACCTATGTCCTGGTTCTTGATTCCCCTACCCTGGGTGAAAGACTCTGTGCATTTATCCTAACAATTCCACTTATGATCTTATACGGATCTATAAGATCATCTCTCATCCTTCTATGCACCAGCGAATACAGTCGTAGCCTCCCAACCCTCTCCCTATATAGCTCAGGCCTTCAAGTCCTGGCAACATCCTCAAATCTTCTCTGTCAATGGGATTGGGATCGCCCAGTCCTTCATTCTTCATGTGAACTGTCACTCTTCACCAACTCTTCCTCTCTGCCCTGGTCCTGAACTGGTTCCTTCCTATCAAAGCTGGCTCTCTCCATGACTTCTAACTCCTGCTCCCTTGTAGTGACGCAGCTGTAGAATTACTTCATTACAGTGCAAGAGTCCTGGTTTCAAACCTGACTTGAATCCAGCTGGCTGTACTTTTGTGCATTCTCCCTGTCACCGCGTGGTTTTCTTTGGTTGCTCCCGTTTCCTCCCACATTCTAAAGATGTGCATATTTGCAGGTTAGTTGGCTTCTGTAAATTTTCCTTAGTGTGTAGGTGAACACTGGTCAGCATGGACTCGATGGACCGAAGGGCCTGTTTCCATGCTGTATCACCAAACTAGGCCAAACTAAGATCAGATATACCATACATAGATACAATCAGTTCAAACTCATGTGCAATAGATAGAAACAGAGAAAATAGGTGCAGGAGTAGGCCATTCGGCCCTTTGAGCCAACACCGCCAGCAGATTCAATATGATCACAGCTGATCATCCAAAATCAGTGCACCGTTCTGGCTTTTTCTCCATATCCTTTGATTCCGTTAGCCCCAAGAGCTAAATCTAACTCTCTCTTGAAAACATCCAGTGAATTGGCCTCCACTGCTTTCTGTAGTAGAGAATTCCACAGATTCACAACTCTCTGGGTGAAAATGTTTTTCCATATCTCAGTCTGAAATGACCGACCCCTTATTCTTAAACTGTGACGCATGGTTCTGGACTTCCCCAACATCGGGAACATTTTTCCTGCATCTACCCTGTCCAATCCTCTAAGAATGTTAGGTAGACAAAAATGCTGGAGAAACTCAGCGGGTGAGGCAGCATCTCTGGAGCGAAGAAAATAGGCAACCCTTCTTCAGACTGGTTTCGACCCGAAAAGTTGCCTATTTCCTTCGCTCCATAGACGCTGCCTCACCTGCTGAGTTTCTCCACCATTTTTGTCTACCTTCGATTTTCCAGCATCTGCAGTTCCTTCTTAAACTCTAAGAATGTTATATGTTTCTATCAGATCCTCTCTCATTCTTCTAAATGCCAGCAAATACAAGCCCAGTCGACCCATTATTTCATCATATGTCAGTCCTGCCATCCCGGGAATTAATCTGGTGAACCTTCGCTGCACTCCCTCAATAGCAATAATGCCCTTCCTCAAATTAGGAGCAATAGAGCAAAGGGGAATGTACAGAGTGTAGAATACAGTTTTAGGCATTGTAACACATCAGTTTCTTGGCAAAGGTTTCTTGGTAGAGGTGAAGCGAACAGTATCTTCGCTTATATAAGGTGTTATGAGGAGAAGCCAGGAGAATGGGGTTAGGAAAGAGAGATAGATCAGCCGTGATAGAATGGCGGAGTAGAATGGCCTAATTCTGCTCCAATCACTTATGACCTTATGACCTTATGAATAAGGAGTTAGCCGTACCTGTGGCAGAAAAATCTCAGCGACTTTGTTTTGATTCCTGAGGAAGTGCTGTTGCTTTAGGAAACCTCCAAAATATTATTTTGCTCTCATTATTTCTTATTGGAGAAAGGTCCTGCTTGACGATGAAGTAAAATCAAGTGAAGGGTGGATTGCCATTGTTGCGATTAAAGATTGTTATTGGCTGGATTGAGAGCTCAGCCGCGGAGATGAGGCCCTGATCTTATCATGGGTTAGTTCGGGACAGGAAATGGGTGTGGGGCAGAACATCCGAGGAGAGCTCGGTGTAAAGTGAGGTTTCAGTTCCACTCCTTGGGCTCAGTGCCATTTCTCTGCACTGCCTCCTAAGAAGATAAAAATGTGCTTCGTATGGCACTTTTCAGGGTTGTCCATAATGCGTAGGAAAGAATTGAAGATAGACACAAATTCCTGGAGTAACTTAGCGGGACAGGCAGCATCTTTGGAGAGAGGAATGGGTGATGTTTCGGGTCAAGACCCTTCTGATCAGGTCGAGATCATATCTGAAGAAGGGTCATGACCCCGAAACGTCACCCATTCCTTCTCTACAGAGATGCTGCCTGTCCCGCTGAGTTACTCCGGCTTTTTGAGTCTATTGTCCGGTGTGTAAGTATCATGAGTGGAGACACAAGGAACTACAAGTGCTTGGAATTTTGACCAAAACTCAACCTGCTTGAGAGACTCAGTGGGTCAGGCAGCATCTGAGGAGGGAATGGGCCGATGACTTTTCAGGTCGGGACTCTTCTTCAGACCGATCATTCTGAAGAAGGGTGCCGATGCAAAACGTAGCCTGTCCATTCCCTCCATGGATGCGTGAGATCCTCCGTCATTTTGTGTTATTTTGCTTGAGCTTCATGGGTGTTGTTGGAGATGCACTGATCTAGGGAAGTGGAGAATATCTCCTCATGTTCCCACTTGTAGATGGTGGGAAGGATTTGAGATGTCATGGGGTGAGACACTCATCACAGCGTTCCCAGACTCTGGCCTTCCCTTGTGCCTAGGTTATTATGATGGCATTGTGATCCAACGTCAGAAGGTGGCCTGGAATGTGGCCATGAGTAACGCCTGGTTCCGTTGGGTGTACAAGTGGGTGGGTGGAAGAGACAGTGCTCCAGTAGAGACCATGGCATGAGGTGTGCGGAGTTTTAGTCTACATTTAGTTTAGAGATACAGTGTGGAAACAGGCCCTTCAGCCCACCAATTCAGAGCAGCCCACTTGTTTTACATTATCCCACTTGCATATCCGACACACCAGGCAAATAGAAGCCAATTAACTTACAAATCCGCGCATCTTTGGAATGTGGGAGGAAACCCGAGCACCTGGACAAAACCCACGCGGTCACAGGGAGAACGTACCAACTCCACACAGACAGCACCCGTAGTCAGGATCGAACTCGGGTCTCTGGCACTGTGAGGCAGCAACTTAACCACTGTGCCACCGTGCCAGCCTAAAATGGGTGCAATGTGTCCATGTTGGAACCTCCAGCATCCGTTTGGTGCCTGAAGATGCCTCAGGCATGGCTGAGGCAGTGGGCGAGCTGAACGGTATATTGGACCCAACATCCCCAGTGCCCTGAAGCCAGGGAAAAGAATGCCAGCCACAACACTCATACACTCACCAGCCTTCCTTTGATGAAGCTTCTTCCTCGCTCTCCCACCTGCTTACGGAGCAAAAACTCTTCAGGACATCGACGGAAATGGCGGCGCAAGAGTTAAAGAAACAGAGCGTCTCTCTGTGTTATACCCACCTGCTGCAAAAGAAAAGGAGCTGAGATAACAATCTTTATCCTCTGCTCACTCTGCTCTCAAATATGTTTGCAAAACTGTGCAGAAGAAAAGTCACCTGCTATAACTGGTGTACGCAAACCATCTAAGTTCATTGAAGTGCAAACTCCTGATACTCCACTCCATCTAAGAACAGTCACGACGTGTGAAACGTCTTCATCGTCAAATTGCACCAATCTCTTTCCCTGCGCATTGGATTTGAGTTGGTTTTAGTTAATTATTTCTAGAGCACAAGCACCCTTTATTGTTTGGAGTCACCATGTGAGAGGAAAGATGATGTTAAGCTGGGAAAGATGCAGAGGAGATTGACGTGGATGCTGCCAGGACTCGAGAACCTGAGCGACAGGGAGGGGTTGAGCAAGCTAGAAAGTCCTAGCCTGCTCAGCCTTTCCCTGTAGCTCAGGTTCTCGAGTCCTGGCAGCATCCTCGGATTCTTTGGAGCGCAAGAGAGTGAAGGGTGATCTTGTAGAAGTGCATACAATCATGAGAGGAATAGATAGGGACAATGCTTTTAACCAGAGGTAGACACAAAATGCTGGAGTAATGGGCATGTCCCACTTAGGCGATTTTTGTTGGCGACTGCTGGCGACTGTCATAATCGTAGCAGGTCACGGAAAAATCGGCGACTGGACCACCCTACGACAATGTCTACGACAACCCACCACCGAGTCGACGTCAAGCTACGGACAACCGGTGACCCATTAGGACGTCCACCTACGACCACACCTACGACAACCTACGACCACACAGGCGACAACCTACGACAACCTAAGTCAACCTACGTCCACCCGTGATAAGCTACGACAAGGTACGATTCTGTCGGTGACAACTGAAGACAGCTTAAGACAATTCAGTCACCGATACCTGTTGATGTAGGTTGACGTAGGTAGTCGCCAATGGAATTCACCGTAGTCAGCACCGACGACAACCTACATCATCATGGCGACAACCTACGACAGCACCTATGTCAGGAGACGCCAAGCTACGCTCATTGGCATCAAGCCAACTATCGCTAACTGTCGCCGAAAAGATTTGAACATTTCAAAATCCAGCAGCAACCAGAAAAATGCTACGACTCTTTTGACGACTGAGAAAGCTACTCACGACCATACAGGCGACACCGTGGCGACCATGTGGCAACAGCCTAGTTGCCTAAAAAATCGCCTGAGTGGGACAGGGGCATAACGCAGCGGGTGAGGCAGCATCTCTGAAGAGAAGGAATGCGCGACGTTTCGAGTTGAGACCCTTCTTCAGATTGATGTCAGGGGAGAGGGTGGGACAAAGATAGAATGTAGGCAGAGACAGTAAGACTAGTGGGAGAACTGGGATGGGGAAGAGGAAGGAGGGAGAAAGCAATGGCTATCTGAAGTTAGAGAAGTCAATGTTCATACCGCTGGGGTGTAAACTCCCCGAGCGAAATATGAGGTGCTGTTCCTCCAATTTGCGCTGGGCCTCACTCTGACAATGGAGGAGGCCCAGGACAGACAGGTCAGATTGGGAATGGCAGGGGGAGTTGGAGTGCTGAGCCTCCGGGAGATCAAGTAGGTTAAGACAGACAGTGTTTACCCAGAATTTTACCCAGTGTTGGGGAATCAAAAACCAGAGTTTTTGAGTGGGGGGGGGGGGGGGAGAGATTTAATAGGAACCTGAGGAGCAGCTTTTTTTTACACAAAATGAAACAACCTTGCAGAGGAGGTAGTTGAGACAGGCACAATCACAACGTTAGAAAAAGATTTGGACAGGTACATGGACAGGATAAGTTTAGAGGGGTATGGGCCAAACGCAGGTAAATGAGACTACTTTAGTTGGTTGGCAAGGGCAATTTGGGCCAAAGCCTATTTCCACGCTGTATAACTCCATGATTCTTCACCAGATTTGTTATGAATTATATAACTCAAGACGTAGACAAGATCAGAAGCTTGGCATTATTGACGAGCTATTTCTGTCTGTGTTTCACCATTTGTTCACCACTGTTGATTGTTTGGATGGGAGCTGCAATTTACTAAAGGATATGGAAAAGCCAAATGAGTGGACAGAACTTCAGCAGCAAGAGGTATTTGGTAGTTAGGGAGAGAAGGAAGCGGGGAAGGGGAACTTAATCAGAAGGGATCTTCGAAAGACAAAGTTCTCTCTCTGATGAATGGCTGGACGTTTCAAAAGGACAAACATATGTGGTTATCCACACAGGAAACTCATTATACACTTTTATATGTATGTGATGACAGGGAGGAAATATGCTTTTAGCCTCTAAACAGGCTATATTGATATCAATCACGATTTGTATTCACTTCTGCATATGGCACTCTAGATACCAATTGGGAAGAGAGAGTGCAAGAGAGTGCAACATCAACACTGAAAAGTGCCAAATAAACCAATTTGTATCTACAATGGGTTTAATGTGAAAAACAAAATGGTACTTCGAGACCACAGTGCTCAAAGATTATTTTGATTATTTTTTTGCTCTTTGAATTTTATATAACAAAAGCCCAGAACGTTAGTCCGAGCCAAACCTAATGTTAACATTTTGAAGCAGCACAGCGGCGCAGCAGTAAAGTTGCTGCCTTACAGCACCAGAGACACGGGTTCGATCCTGAGTACAGGCACAGTCTGTACACAGTTTGTACATTCTCCCTGGGACCGCGTGGGTTTTCTCCGGGTTCTCCGGTTTCCACCCACACTCCAAAGACATCCAGGTTTGTAGGTTAATTGCCTTGGTATAAATGTAAAAACTGTCCCTTGTATAGGATAGTGATAATGTGCGGGGATCTCTGGTCGACGCTGGCTCAGTGGGACGGAGGGCCAGTTTCCCTGTTGCAATTTTAAACTAAATTAAACTAAAATAAAGGGTTTAGTTTACTTTAGTTTAGAGATACAGCTCGGAACTAGGACCTTCGACCTACCGAATCCGCACCGACCTGTGATCCCTGCACATTAACACTTATCCTACATTCACTTGCAGCAATTTCCAATTAAACCAAGCCAATTAACCTGCAAACCTGTAGGTCTTTGGCGTGTGTGAGGAAACCGGAGCACCCAGAGAAAACCAACGTGGTCCCAGGGAGAACACACAAACTTCGTACAGACGACACCCGTAGTCAGGATTGAACCCGGGTCCCTGGCGCTGTGAAGCAGCAACTGCACCGCTGCACCACCGTGCCACACTTATCTATATAAAAGTTACTTTCGGCTCATGTTAAAGATCAGTGATCAGTGGTGTACTTTGGAAGGCTTTAATTTCATATTAATAAAACTTCTCTCTACTTTTAAAATAGATTGGATTGAACAATGTTTGTGTAAAGGCAGAATGCAATGGAGCAAGGACTTCATTAGGAATTCCAGCCGGCTCTGTATCGATCTGTTATGATTGCTTTGGCGAACAAGTCTCTGTGATCTGAAGGCTTGTTCAGAATAATAGTCCATTAATGACATAACCTTCATTGCTGGAATCCATCATAGACCAGTGATGACTTGCCCATGGGCAGTGAAGGTGTTCGAGGCACTTTGTTTTAAATCCAATTGTATATTGGAAAGCAAAAAACATATTTATCTGATGTACCTTCACCATTGACCAGAATGTTAGTGAGCTGGCATTAATTAGATCAACATTTCAGGGACCAAGACCAAGCTAAATGAAAATGCAACTATTAATCATCTAATAATTTATAACTTATTCACATAACTATCCTCAAACCTGCCTTGAATACATTAAGTGACCAAGGTTGCTGATTGTCATGCACATCCGTCATACAAATGCTAACTTGTATCATTGGGAGTTTAACATTGGGAGGAGAATATATCTCATGTAATTATAGAGGCTCAGACTTTATGGGGCAGAAGGATGCCATTCAGTCCTTTGTATCAGTCCTTGATTTACAGCTCTTTGGGTTCTCATCCAGGTCCCTCAATGCAGGACAGAATGCCACAGGAGATCCTTCTTCCCTATGGCTATCAAACTGTACAACTCTTCCCCTTTCTGTCGTGGGGTAGACTGACTCCCCTCCAGCCCCCACCCCCCCCCCCACCCCCTCCCCCCCCCCAAATCTTTACACATCCCAAATCCTTTCCACACATCACTTTAATTTCATGTTTCATGTATCTTGTACTTTATGACTTTTGGCAGATCAATTTCCCACCTGTGAATAAAGTTCTATCGTATCGTATCATATCGTACACATTAAATATTACTGAAGCTGATTAAATGGGGCGGAACGGTGGCATAGCAGTGGAGCTACGTTCGACCTGGGTTCAATCCTGACTACAGGTGCTGTCTGTATGGAGTTTGCATGTTCTCGCGGGTTTTCTCCGAGATCTTCGATTTCATCCAACACTCCAAAGACGTACAGGTTTGTAGTTTAAATGGCTTGGTGTAAATGGAAAAATAGTTCCTAGACTGTGTAGGGTAGTGTTAATGTGTGGGGATCGCTGGTCGGTGCGGACGCTGTGGGCCAAAGGGTCTGTTTCTGTGCTGTATCTCTAAACTAAACTAAAATGTAAATGTAAATGATGATTAAAAAGCTATTAAATGTAACTGAAAAAGGGTCTAGACCCGGTACGCCACCTATTCCTTTTGTCCAGAGATGCTGCCTGACCCGCTGAGTTACTCCAACATTTTGTGTCTATCTTCGGTGTAAGCCAGCATCTACAATTCTTGATTAGTATGGGTGTCAGGGGTTATGGGGAGAAGGCAGGAGAATGGAATTGAGAGGGAAAGATAGATCAGCATTGATTGAATGGCAGGGTAGACTTCATGGCCAAATGTTATAATTCTGTTACTCTCACTTATGAACTCATGAACTTACGAACCTACAGAGGTGTTCAAAATTATAAGAGGAATAGATTGGGTAAATGCACAGAGGGAAATCGAGTACCAGAGGACATAGGTTTAAGGTGAATTTAATAGGACCCGTTAGGTCTAGAGGGTTATAGGCCAAGCTTGGGCAGGTGGGACTAGATGGGACACATTGGTAGTCGTGGGCAAGTTGAGCTGAGGGGTCTGTTTCCATACAGTACGAGTCTATCTGGCAAAGTTTATTTTGTAAAAAGAACCAACCATAAAGTGTTCCCAGGGACAGGTAATACTAATAGCAGGGAGATAAAACAATTTGGAGCATGCGTGCCTGTCTTTAACTCGTGAGCAAGACACAAAGAGTTGCAGTCTTACACCACCAGTAGACATGGGTTCGATCCTGACTATGGATGCTGTCTGTAAGGAGTTGAATTGAATTGAATTCTTTATTTGTCACATGTGTCAAGTCACAGTGGAATTCTTTGCTTGCACACCTTGACAAGGTATGCCAATAGTCGCCCATAGAGGGCGCTTACAACGTTGCAAATTGTACATTCCCTCTGTGACCACGTGGGTTGTCTCCGGGTGCTCCGGTTTCCTCTCACCTTCCAAAGACCGACAGGTTTGTAGGTTAGACAAAAAATGCTGGAGTAACTAACCGGGTCTGGCAGCATTTCTGGAGAACGCAAAATGCTGGACGCTGCCTGACCCGCTGTTACTCCAGTATTTTGTGTCTATCTTTGGTGTAAACCAACATCCGCAGTTCCTTCCAACACAGGTTTGTAGGTTAATTAGCTTATGTACTATTGTCCCTAATGTAAAGCCACCAGGGGCGCCGCACGATTGGCCAACAGTCTGTTTTTTGTCTTTTTTTTTAATTTTTAGCGTGTGTTAAAAGTTTGTGTAAATGTTCAAGTCAAACAAACTTTATTGTCATTTGGAAATACATTGATATATGCAGTTCCAAACGAAATTACGTTGCATTTGGCTCCCTGCGCAACACGATAAATTAACAGAAGGATAGACATGGATAAAATGGATAAAAAGGATAAAAGGATAAATAGACAATGGTGGCAGCCCATTACATGGCATTCAGGAGTCTGATGGCTGGTGGGAAGAAGCTGTTACAGAACCTTGATGTTCTGCTCCTTATGCTGCGATATGTTTTTTCCCGAGGGCAGCAGAGTGAACAGTCCGTGATGGAGATGTGTGGGGTCTTCTATAATACTGCTAGCCTTAGACACGCAACGTTTGGTCGCAATATCCCCGATTGAGGGGAGAGAGGTCCCGATGATTTTTTACGCTGTCCTCACCACTCTCTGCACAGACTTCCAGTCGGAGGCTCTACAGTCCCCAAACCAGACAGAGATACAGCTGTTCTTCTGTTCACTTTATGTCAGGCGAGGGGGAAATCTTTTTTTTCCAGTTTCTTACCTTGCCAGAGATGCGATTAATTTTCGGATCGCATTCTCCGGTCACTCTGCGGCCCACCATCGATGGAACTGGAGGCGCCTCGGACTGACCTTGGGCATCACCGCGGGGTGTGGTCTTATATCGGTCAATCCTTTGCCTGGGATTGCTCCAACCCCGGCCTGCGGACTTTACATCGGAGCTTGCAGTCTCGGGAGAGGCCGTGGATGTCGGGTGCTCCAACGTCGCGGAAGGTTCGACCAGCCCCGACGCGGGGTTCGATCATCCGTCGCGGGGAGCTGACATCCCTCCGATGCATGAGCTGATCGCTTCGACGCGGAGGGCCCGGCCGCCGACTACGTTAGTCAAGATGGTCTCGTCAACGGAGGGCTCGAGAGCAAAGGGAAGAGACTAACCTTTTTTTCGCCTCCATCACAATGAGGAATGTGGAGGAGTCACGTTGGTGGATGTTCATGTTAAAATGTGTTTTGTGTGTTCCATTGGTTTTTATTCGTAGGACTGACTTGGCAAATGAAATTCCTCGTATGTTGCAAAACATACTTGGCTAATAACGTGTTATTGTCATTGTGATTCGGTCGGTGGGGGTGCTGCAAGCCGGCAGCTCTGCCAGCAACATGTTAGTTTTTACAACTTTTTAAATTTTTTTAGTGTGGGGACCCTTGGAGCGGAGCTCTGACCGCCAGCCCTGAGGTCTGCGGCGCTTCTGGCTGCAGCACGGCGGGGACTTTAAATCGTCGACCGCCGGCCTGCGGCCTAAACCAACTTGAAGACGCCGTCTCCGGTGGGGAACCACCGATTCAGGACTTACCTGGACTTTATCTGGACTTTACCTTGTCTGAACATCTGGACGCCCGCAGCAGCGGCTGTGGAGGGTTGAAGTCCCGACCACGGGGGTAAATGGAGGATGACTGGCCAAATTTTGTGCCTTTCACCACAGTGATGAATGCTGTGGTGGATGGTTGTGTTACATTTTTATTGTGTTTTTGTGTGTTCTTTTTTCATAGTACCGCTGCTGGCAAATTCATTTCACTTGCACTTTATGTGCAAGTGACGAATAAAACTGATATTGATATTGATTGTGATGGGTGATCGCTGGTCCGCACGGACCCGGTGGGCCGAAGGGCCTGTATCCACGCTGTGTCGCTAAACTAAAGTGTTGGAGGGTCAGGCTCAGCGTGTCAGGCAGCATCTGGGGAGGGGAGGGGAGTGGACTGGCGATGCTTCGGGTCGGGACCCTTCTTCAGACTTGGCTCCAGCAGTTTCAGTCTCGTGTGTTTTTTTTGTCTTTAAATCTTGCCGGCCCGCACCCTCCCGTGGTTTAATTCTGTACCACGGGGAACAGGAACAATAAAGCAACAAATCCCCGCCGCACTTGCAATGAGCTCAAATCAACGCTCCTCGAGTATCTTTGCTCTGAATGCCCAAAACCAAACCGGGACACACCATCCCGACAGTGGCTGTAATTTCACTCCGTCAATCTCAGTGGCGTTTGCAATCAGACACGAAGGATGAATTTCACAGAGGAATTCATGGTGATATTTACCCAGCTGAAATCCATTGGTCGGTAGAGGATATCCCTCCCAATCGTTGGTTTAACTTGCTCCACATGAACATGTTTATGAAGTTGGAACACAGAGGGAATCTTGTCGGGCGTTTAATAAGGGAGGCGCACACACGTTTAAAAAAAAATTCAGCCTTGATTAAAAACCGCGCGGTGTACACTTAAACCTGCAACGCCACTTGCTTAAATACAAGAGATCCCAAATACCGCTGTCCGTGAGTTTGGTACCAAAGACAACATTTGCAGGCGTGAGTTTAATCCGCCGGCAACTGATCGGGGGCTAAATGTTTAAAATAATTATAAATCGAACAGATTTTGCAAACTGTTGTTGTAGTGGGTGCATCAAATTTAGCGTGCATTCGGTTTAAAGATAGCATCTGCTCATAATGCTGCAATTATATAAAAGGCTGCTTACGAGGAAAATTGTTTTGTTTGTTGTGTGTATGTATGCACTGAGGATCACGAAAGGAACACAGAGAGTGGTGAATCTCTGGAATTCTCTGCCACAGAAGGTAGTTGAGGCCAGTTCGTTGGCTATATTTAAGAGGGAGTTAGATGTGGCCCTTGTGGCTAAAGTGATCAGGGGGTATGGAGAGAAGGCAGGTAAGGGATATCGAGTTGAATGATCAGCCATGATCATATTGAATGGTGGTACAGGCTCGAAGGGCTGAATGGCCTACTCCTGCACCTATTTTCTATGTTTCTATGAACATGTCAATTACAGCGTGAAACAGGCCCTTCGGCCCAACATGTCCCAGCTAATTTGATGGACACAAAATGCTGGAGTAACTCAGCGGGACAGGCAGCATCTCTGGATAGAAGGAATGGGTGACGTTTCTGGTCGAGACTCTTCTTCAGACCAGCTACCCTAGTCCGACCTGCCTGCGTTTGGTCCATATATTTTCCAGAGAGAGTTAGATTTAGCTCATGGGGCTAACAGAATCAAGGGATATGGGGGGAAAAGCAGGAACCGGGTACTGATTTTGGATGAAGGTAAATATTGCCAGATGGAAGTTAGTGGTGAAATGGATGAAGTCAGTGAGTTCTGCATGGGTGCAGGAGGTAGCACCAATGCAGTCATCAATGTAGCGGAGGTAGAGTTTGAGGATAGGGGCACAGTACACCTCGAACAAGGATTGGTCGACGTAATGCATTGCTGGGGCCCATGCGCATGGCCATAGCTACGCCTTGGATTTGGAGGAAATGGGAGGAGTCAAACGAAAAGTTTGTGAAGGTAAGGACCAGCTACGCTAGGCGGAGGAGAGTATTGGTAAACGGGGATTGGTTGGTTCTGCGGTCAAGGAAGAAACAGATGGCTTTAAGACCCTCCTGGTGGGGGATGGAGGTGTAGAGTGACTGGACATCCGTGGTGAAGATGAGAGAGTGGGGGCCTGGAAAACTGATCTCATGGAGGGGACGAAGAGTGTGTGGGGCGTCTTGAACATAGGTAGGGCGGGATTTGACCAGGGGGGAAAGTATGGAGTCGACGTATGTGGAAATAAGTTTGTTGGGACAGGAACAAGTGGAAACAATGGCTATATCAGGACAATCAGGTTTGTGGATTTTGGGGGAAAGGTCAAATCGGGCCATGCGGGGCTGGGGAAGGATGTGGTTGGAGGCTTTGGAGGGCAGGGAGCCAGAAGCGATGAAGCCAGTGATGGTGTTTGAGATAATGGCCTCGTGCTTGTCTGTGTGGTCATGGTCCAAGGATAAGTAGGAGGTGGTGTCTGATAGTTGATGTCCCACCGCCAGTTGAAAATAAAAAGGTCTAAAGCAGGTAGTTGGCCACGAGGGGCAGTCCATGAGGAGGGGGTCTGTTGGAGATGGGAAAAGTGGTCATAATTAGGGGGTGAGGATCCTTCCCATGGAAAAATGCTTGGATGCGGATGGCGGGGTTGGCTTCAAGGACCGTATGGACTACTCCTGCACCTATTTTCTATGTTTCTAAACCTGTCCTATCCATGCACATGTCTAACTGTTTCTTAAATGTTGGGCTAGTCCCAGCCTCAACTACCTCCTCTGGCAGCTTCTTCCATACACCCACCACCCTTTGTGTGAAAATTAATGCCTCTCCTTCTTGTTTCGATTCTCTGGACTTTTCTGGTTATGATTTGCATTGGGATCTTATCAATCTGCCACCTGTGAGAAGGGTCCTGTGAACTGCTCCCATTGCAGTAGGTTGTGTGCCATGGCATAACAGATACATATGGATGTCCACATGGTGCCAGCACAATAACCTGGCCCTCAACGCCAGCAAAACCAAGGAACTGATTGTGGACTTTAGAAGGAATAGGATGGGGACCCACAGTCCCGTTTATATCAACGGGTCGATGGTTGAAAGGGTCAAGAGCTTCAAATTCCTGGGAATGCACATCTCTGAAGACCTTTCCTGGTCTGAGAACACTAATGCAATTATCAAGAAAGCTCATCAGCGCCTCTATTTCCTGAGAAAATTATGGAAAGTCGGTTTGTCAAGGAGGACTCTAACTTCTACAGATGCACAGTAGAGAGCTGACTGGTGACTGGTTGCATCGTGGCTTGGTTTGGCAACATGAGCGCCCTGGAGAGGAAAAGACTACAAAAAGTAGTAAACACTGCCCAGTCCATCATCGGCTCTGACCTTCCTTCCATCGAGGGGATTTATCGCAGTCGCTGCCTCAAAAAGGCTGGCAGCAGCATCAAGGACCCACATCATCCGGACCACACACTCATCTCTCTGCTACCTTCAGGTAGAAGGTACAGGAGCCTGAAGACTGCAACGACCAGGTTCAGGAATAGCTACTTCCCCACAGCCATCCGGCTATTGAACCTGGCTCGGACAAAACTATGATCATGAATAACCCATTGTCTGTTATCTGTTATTTGCGATTTATCAGTTATTTATTCATGTGTGTATGTATTTATATAATGGTATATGGACACACTGATCTGTTTTGGAGTCAATGCCTACTATGTTCTGTGTGCCAAATCAAAGCAAGTATTTCATTGTCCTATCAGGGACACATGACAATAAACTCACTTGAACTTGAACTTGTAAGCATAGTACTCTGTAAAATCCATAATGAACAAATAAAAAGTTCAGTGTATATATATAAAAACAAAACCGGCAAATAAATAAACAATAATAGTGCAAAGTCAAAAGGTAATGCCTCCGAGATCAGCAATGATCATATTGAATGGCGGTGCTGGCTCAAAGGACTGAATGGTCTACTCCTGCACCTATTTTCCATGTTTCTATGAGTCTATATAGTTTGGAGTCTATTTGGAGGTTGTAGTGTTTAATAGCCTGAGGGTTGTAGGGAGGAAGCTGATCCTGAACCTGGACGTTATGGTTTTCAGGCTCCTATATCATCTTACCGATGGCAGGAGTGAAATGTGAGATTGGCCAGGGTGGTGTGGGTCTCTGGCAATGCTGGCTGCCTTTTTGAGGCAACGACACTTGTTGTCCCTTCGGTGGTGGAGAGGTCAGTTCAGGCGAGGGACGGATCCGGTATGGGGGAGGGAAAACTTATTGTAGTTGATATTATTAAAACCTATTGTTGTTGCACTATTATTGTTGATATGCAGGCCCTCCAAGCACCTTCAGCATGCCGTGAATATAAAGTGGACTAGCAGTAGGCAATGCGGCCCTTCCAATCCCCTCCACCATTGATCAAAAACTTCCTGCGGACACAAGATGCTGCAGGAGCTAGGATACAATCGGCCAAATGGCCTCCTTCCCTTTTGTGTGGAAATTCAGGGTCTGGGCAGGAAGAGGGTAACAGTAGACGCAAGAAAGCCCAGATGCTGGATTCTTGAGCAAGACGCAAAGTGAGTTTGAGTTTAGTTTATTGTCACGTGTACCGAGGTACAGTGAATAGCTTTTGTTGCGTGCTAACCATTCAGTGGAAAGACAACGCGTGATTACAATAGAAGCATCCACAGTGTACAGAGATACAGGATGAAGGGAATAATGTGAATAACGTTTACTGCAAGATAAAGTCCTGGAGGAACTCAGCGGGTTAGGCAGCATATGTGGAACATATGCACACACGATTTTTCAAGGCGGAACCATTTCTTCAGACTTTGTGTTCTGATCAAGTTCAAACTTACCAAATAGTGAAAGGCCTGGATAGAGTGGATGTGGAGAGGATGTTTTCACAAGTGGGAGAGTCTAGGACCAGAGGCCACAGGCTCAGAATTAAAGGACGTTTCTTTAAGAAGGAGATGAGGAGGAATTTCTTTAGTCAGAGGGTGGTGAATCTGTGGGATTCATTGCCACAAGAGACTGTGGAGGCAGAGTCAATGGATATTTTTAAGTCGGAGATGGATTGATTCTTGATTAGTATGGGTGAGATCATCCATAATTGAATGGCAGATTAGACTTGTTGGGCTGAATGGCCTAATTCTGCTCCTACCACTTGAGAACATGAAGATTCTAGCATCTGCGGTTTCTTGTGTCTCTATCTTCCTGGGTTGTTTCTCCTACAATTTCCCCATAGCTCAGATTCCTTTGATAACCAGAACTCTGCCAATCCTGGTTTTGAACAAACTCAACAACATAGTCCTCCACCATAGAGAATTCCCAAGATCCAATATTCTCTGAGCCATTCGAATTCTTCTCACTTCGGTCCATGAAGGCATATACTTATTCTGACATCAACACAAAAATCAGGAGTAACTCAGCGGGTCAGGCAGCAGAAAAGCCAAATAGGTGTAGTTTCGGGTCGAGACCCTTCTTCAGACTGAGAGTCGGGGGAGAGGGAAACGAGAGATATAGAGGGTGATAATAGGGAGATATAGAACAAATTAATGAAATATATGCAAAAGGTAATGAAGATCAAAGGTAGCAGCCACAAGGACCATTTTGCCACTGTGATCCCCAATATCACACTTGCCAGCCAGAGAAAACATCCTTGCTGTAAAGCCCCATTTAAATGTTGTCAGTTCCAATGAGAATCCTTTCCCATTTTTCAGAGCTCAAGAGAATACATATTGTGTGTCGCTACCTCATCTTCCCCAGCCAACATTGGGACATTATGGGCTCCACTCTTCGCAAGGTCATCCATTACTATCTCTGATTTGTTCTGGCCTTTTCTTACCTTTCTCTCCTCACCTGTCTCTTCCAGTCAGAAGAAGGATTCCGACCAGAACCATCATCCATTCTGTTTCTATGAAAATGCTGCCTGGCCCGTTGAGTTACTCCAGCATTTGTGTCTGTCCTCAGAACACACACCTGGTTTGCTTTACCTCCTGACATTGAACAAACCCATCAAACCTGGAAGCAGTCTTGTGAATCTTCACTACACTCTCTTACTACAATGATTAAGGAGACAACAATTATACATAATACTCCTGATGTGGTCTCATCAATGGTCCATATGATAGCAGCACAATATCCAAATCCTCTCTTTATCATGAGGTCAACTTTCCTTATGGGTTCCTAATTATTTGTATGTTGGCCGTCACAGAATTATGGCCAAGCAGACCTAGACCCGTTTAAACATCAGCACTATTACTAATCAAAAAATACTCGGATTTTCTACCCTGCCTCATTAACCCCACCCACCCCCACCCGATATCTTCAAATTCATGAACTTCACCGGGCTGGCACAGTGGCGCAGCGGTAGAGTTGCTGTCTTACAGCGCCAGAGACCCAGGCTTAATCCTGACAATGGGTGGTGTCTGCAGGGAGTTTATATATTCTCTCTGTGACCTGCATGGGTTTTTTCCCTGGTGCTCCGGTTTCCTCCCACAACTGCAAAGACGTAGAGGTTTGTCGGCTAATTGGCTTTGGTAAAGATTGTAAATTGTCCCTCATTGTGTAGGAAAGTGCTGGTGTATCGGATCGCTGGTCGGCGCGGACTCAGTGGGCCGTAGGGCCTGTTTCAGTGCTGTATCTCTAAATATAAAAAAACGCAAACTTGGAAATGTGATATTCAGTCCAAGCCAAATTACTTCTTCTTCTTCTTCTTATCGAGTCCACACACGATTAGAAGTTGTTCAGCCAGAGCTGAACACTCGGCATCTGCAGACAATGGTGTCCGTCTTGTCGCTTCTTGTGCTTCTTGTGTGTGGTGGTGGAAAGATTGGTGGAAACAGGGCCGCAACGTGAACGCTCTTTCCTTGACCCCAGCCAAATTGCTAAAACAGATTGTGTATAGGTAGAGCCCAAGAACCAATTCCTGCCATCGCTGTGTCACTTAAAGCCAGCTAATTTAAGAGGCATTGTTCATTCCCACAATTTCCGTTCCGTCTCAGAATCAGTCCTCAATCCATATCAATATATTCCCCTGCCTCTGTCTGTGTGCTTTAATGGTGTTAACATGCCTCCTCTTTGGGACATGATCGGGCACCTTCCAAGGATCAAAGAACACCACGTCTACTTGGTCCACCTCTTTAATTTAAAGTACTAGTCACCACTTCATCGGTTCAATGTTTTGTTATTGCCATGTATGCACAGCACAGTGACATTTTTCGCACAACTCAAAAATGCACAGTCGCCATATTTTGGCGCCATTTCCAAAGAAAAAAACCCAGCCCAAAGTCAGGTCCATATGTTGGAAGATAGACACAAAATGTTGGAGTAACTCAGCAGGACAGGCAGCATCTCTGGAGAGGAGGAATGGTTGACGTTCCGGATCTCAACTCTACTTCGGACTGGACAGTACTTCCATATGTTGGAAGTACTCCAGTATGTTGGAAGTACTGGAGCGTGGAAAAACACGATTTTCCTTTCATAAGTTCATATTGACTCTGCCCAAATGCTATTAGTCTTTTCTAGGTGTTCTGATATTACACATTTTAAAACGGTTGCGAATCGATTTGATAATTCCGGGCAGCTGGAGCTCTAGACGTATTGCAATCAGGTGTGTGAATCCTTAAGTGAGTGCTGATTATTTGCTGGAGGGGGTTGTTGTATCTGTACTGACCCCCCCCCCCCCCCTCCTTTATTACCTGAGGAAGTTTTCAGCATTTGAGTCCCATTGAATCCAGATCACGTCAAGAGGGCAGATATCCCTCAATGTCTTTTGTAAGATTATGGGACTGACATAGCTTTGCATGTGAATTCAAATTCTCGTGTTGCTGTGACTATTTGAACGCATCCGCTGAGAATCAACCCTGCCTCTGATTCAGTTGCACAGAACCATTTCCGTGCCGCATCCACGAGTGTGTGGCAGTGCTCTGTGCTTGTGTTAGATCCGTTTAAATGGGTTACAGTAGCCAGCTCTCTTTAGCACGCCAGAATGACCATGCTAATGCTCACAACCTTCGTGACAAATGAGAAAATCCACGCAGATAAATAGTACGCGGTGGAAAGACGGGGAATACAGATAACACCAGGAATAAACAGCAGATTATATGAGCAGATTTTCAATTAGTGATTGCCGTCTGAGATGGAGGCACCAGTTAAAACAGTGAGACGTTGCAAAAAAATGATGATGAAGCAGGGTCAGAAGGCTGGAAGGTTATGGTTACATGGCTAAAATAAAACTTGGCTGGCATTTTAGCAGGGCATTCTGCAAACGTTGAAAACCACGTTCCCAGGGGACCAGATAAACCCATCTGATGATGTTCACTCCATGATCATAATTTATAGATTTGTGGAATTAGAGTGTCCGATCCTGGTACTGAACGCATGACAGCCTTGCACACTCAACACTTGTAATATAAAACGAGGCAACGTATTCACACCACCCGATCTGCAGCGCAAACATAAAGTTTATTTAATGATAACGAGTGAACGGCCTTGTGCCATTATGTGCAGGATATTTCTTTCTTTTTTTCTCTCAGTCATTTGTTATTTAAAATATCCTTGTAACACACATCAGAAAGTAGACCCAGCGTCTCCGCTTCATAAAATACATAATCTACGAGCTGTCTAAAACTATCTGCTTTCAATGGTACTAAGACATTTGAAAATACCATTTAGTCTTGTTTATGAGTATTATTGAAACCTCTTTATTTGAAATGTAACTAGACTCCGCAGGACTGATAATATACCAGGTGTCGTTTAGTTATTAGAATATGGCCTCACATTGTGTAATATGAATATTAGCAGCAAGGATATTTTTGGTCACTGTTTTAGCACGTTACCTGCACCCCTCGATCGGTGGGCGTGCTGTGTTACAGGGTAGCAGCTAGTAACCTTTTTTTCAGCGATTGCCCCAGATGCATATTGTTTTCAATACAGCGCTTGCTCCTGCTTTATAGTGACAACAGATGATAAATAAGTAGATGGTGCAAGGGGGGGGGGGGGGGGGGGGGGGGGGGAGGGGAGGAGGAGGTGGCGTTTTAGAAGATATCGTAGATAGATGTGACCATAAAATAAATTAAGAGATTACAAGCTGCTCTGAGCGGATTGAAAGTGCGGTTTGTTTTAGAGTTTAAAAAAAAATAGTCAGCAAATTGCAGACCCGTATGTGGAGGGGAAGGAAAAGAAATCAAGACTGAACAGATTTAGGTGTCTACTTGTAAATAAAAGTAATGTGGAACGTTTGCTGATGAATCATTCAAGACCTTCTGTATTTACTGAACTGTAATAGCATTCATCATTCTTGCTGGAGTCAAGCATGTTGAGTAGCCTTTCATCTCCCTTTGAACCAACACTAATACCATTCCTTCCACCAGCTTCTCCATCGAGCTGAAATTTCCACTTAATCAATCTAATGCCACCATTGTCCAATACGAATAAATGCTAAAAAGAAAACACAGACTCAGGCTTTTCTCAAACCCACAATCCCCGCCATCCCCCTCCACTCCTCCGCCTTCAAATGTTTTTGCCTCCCCCTCCTCTCTGCACCCCTTCCTCCCGTCTTCATCTTACCCCCCCCCCCCCCCCCCCCCCCTAATTGTTTTCACCTCTGAGGGATTAGTTTGGCCACAGAGAGAGATGTATCCGTCTCTGGGCCTTTTTGACGTGTACTGCTAGCTAGGCTGCTAGTGAGCAAGCAGGGGCTGAGTTCTGACAAATTTGCATCCCTTTGAATGTGACGCTTGAGAAGCCGAGCCGTTAGATTAAATTTTGCCTGCTGGAAAATGAGCAAGCCGCTATCGTGGGTCTACTGGGAAGATCTTTATTCAGATTCTTGTTAGACTTGTTTATCAAGCTGACAGACTAGTCTTCTATGAGATAAAGGGCTTCTCCATCACTGGCTCTGACAGTGGTAAGACATGCAGGGAAATGAAAGAAGCTGGGAAAATATTATTAATAGATGCTGAGTTGATTTTCTTCTATTGCACGTCAAGAAAGGGCTGAGGCTTGATTGCAGCCTATGAAGTTCTGTCCAAAAAGAAGCTATTTTTCATTAAGTGATAGAAGGTCTTTCAAGTTCTTGCTGAGTAGCTGAGATAAGTAATGCACTCCTTTTTTTTTTAAAGCCTACTGATTTCCTATCAGCAAAGTAGTGAAAAGTGAATGTGTTGTTGCGTCTCCAAGCCCTTTTTTTTCCCAATAATTTATTTCCCCCATTCCGGGTCAGTCACGGATATTCAACAAAATAAAAGAAAGCCAGCCTGTTATTTTTTTTTCTCGACGACTGGTGCATACACTCACATAGGCTGATTTCAAAAAAAGTCAGGCTGCCTGTAAATACATTACTGAGATAAAACGTCGGTGGCGAGTGCAGGAAAAAATGGATTAATAAATTTAAGAGAGAAATATTAATGGCAGACAAGGTGCTTTCACAAATCTCAGCCAGGGAAAGAAAGGCTGAAGTACTCATCAGAGCCCGGTGCATCATTACCTGATATGTACCAGCATTGTGCGTAATTTTAATCAAAATATGCTGAGAGTAATCGTATTGCCTCTCTTCCAGCATTAGACTTATATGTGAATTAGAGGGCATTTTGAATAAGCTGGTATATTGTTTCTCTTAGAAACCAATCCAGGACCCATGCAGAGATGATATGAGTTATAAAGCAGTGAAAATGCAAAGTATAATATTGAAAGTTATAAATTTGAGCTGATACAATGCAAAAATATTCCCAGTAAAATTCATTGCAGCTATGCAGTCCAATAGATGCATAGGAATGGAAGGACTGTATGTAATATTATTAAGCATGGAACAGGACTGTGTGACTAATATTAGAATAGCTTCGAAATCTATCCTTAATTGGCAATGCTCAACGTGTTATGTATTAGGAGCAATGTTTTAATCTACTTCTGTAATTTGGTTCCATTGAAATCACAGGAACTGAATTTTCGAAGGCAAAGTACAAGACGCATGCATTACAATGTATTCCTTTGCTTGTCTGGCAATGAATTTCCAAGCGATAGAACAACACATTATAAAAGGAGTCTATTCAATCTACAATTCATGTGCCATATTTTCAGTTATACAATTAGTTCCATGTCCCTGATCTTTTCCCACAGCTTTGTCAAATTTTCCCTTCAATTATTTCAATATTCTCCACATGTTACAACCAGTGATGGAATTTTCCAAACATTATTGCTCTGATGGTAGCTAATATTTTGCTACAGTAGATAGAAATAACAAATCCCTTCCAATATCTGTATACACCGATGAAAGACACAAAATGCTGGAGTAACTCAGCGTGACATGCAGCATCACTGGAGAAAAGGAATGGGTGACTTTTCGGGTCAAAGTCTGAATAAGGGTCTCGACCCGAAACATCACCCATTCCTTCTCTCCAGAGATGCTGCCTGACCTGCTGAGATTTAACCCTTCCTAAATCTCTTTATTAGCCCGAGGCTGCCACGATTATACTCATTCTATAATCCCTGATACTACAATACTTTTCTTTAAGCAAAGGGCCAGGATTGCCCTCTGAGTTAGTTTAGTTTATTGTCACGTGTATCGAGGAACAGTGTAAAACTTTTGTTGCCTGCTAACCAGTCAGCGGAAGGACAAGACGTGATTACAATCTAGCCATTCACACAGATACACGATAAAGGAATAACGTTTAGTTATTCAATAACTTTGTGTTTTGCTCAAGACTCTAGCATCTGCATTTGCTTGTGCCTTCCCTTGAAGCAGGTTTTACAAGGACTTCAGACAATTAGTACCTAGGTAACAGACAATAGACAATAAACCTATGTTCTCTGGTTTTCAACTCCTCTTCTCTGGGCAAGAAACTCTGTGCATCTACCCGATCTATTCCTCTCATGATTTTGTACACCTCTATGCTATCACCCCTCATCCTCCTGCGCTCCAAGGAAGAGAGTCCCAGCCTACTCAACCCCTCCATAGATACATAGACAATAGATGCAGGAGTAGGCCATTTGGCCCTTCGAGCCAGCACCCGCATTCAATGTGATCATAGCTGATCATCCACAATCAGTACCCTGTATCTGCCTTCTCCCCATATCCCTTGATTCCTGCATGCTTACTTTCAATGACATACAGGTCTTGTTGTACTTCCTTTTCACCATTCAGATGATAATCTGCCTTCCTGTTTTTGCTACCAAAGTGGATAACCTCACATTTATCCACATTATACTTCATCTGCCATGCATCTGCCCACTCGCCCAACCTGCCAAATTCACCCTGCATCCTCACAGCAGTTCACACTACCACCCAGCTTTGTGTCATTTGCAAATCTGCTAATGTTACTTTTAATTCCTTCATCTAAATCATTAATGTATATTGTAAATACTGGCAATCCCAGCACCGAGCCTTGCGGTACCCCACCAACCACTGCCTGTCATTCTGAGACTCTGCATCTACCCGATCTATTCCTCTTATGATTTTGTACACCTCTATGATATCACACCTCATCCTCCAGCGCTCCAACGAATAGAGTCCTAGCCTGCTCAATCTGTCCATTATAGCTCAGGCCCTCAAGTCCTGGCAACAACCTCATAAATCTTCTCTGCACCCTTTCCAGCTAGACAACTTTCCTATAAAATGGTGCCCAGAACTGAATACAACACTCTAAATGCGGTCTCACCAACATCTTGCATAACTGCAACATGTCCTCCCAACTTCTATACTCAATACTCTGACTGATGAAGGCCAATGTGCCAAAAGTCCTTTTGACCACCTATGTGTCCTAAGTTCCCATACTCCCTTACTTCTCCCTCAACTTCTCTGCCGAGCTCTATTTTTACTTTCAGAAGCCACTTTAAAGCGTTCTTTACGAAGCATCTTCCATGGCCTGGCTCCCTCACCTCCCAATTACTGCTTGAAGCCTGATGCCTTTGTCAAACACTTCAAGACTTTCTGCTGCAATAACAGGTAATGTATGAGTTTCGAGCTGCCGTCACATGTAGAAATAATTTAAAACAAAACAAAATCTTCCAGAGACACTTTAATGTAACAGTGACACCACAAGAATAGTTTGCCTTCCACTTCTGAGAAAAAATCTGTCAGAGAGATGAAAAAGAACCCATTAAACAGCTCACTCCTTACAGGGACAAATTAAATCTGATCAGTCCGTTCATTGTTATTAAGTTCGCTGTGAGGATTTTGGAGATGTTCCCTTAAACGTCATGCAAGAGATGAAGAGCAGAATTCCATAGGGACAGTTTTTTTTTATCATTATGGGAAACGTTATAACCATAAAATGCTCCATTTACTGATAATGCACCATTTTTTATCTATTTTGCATAAATGCACTTTTAACAAATTGTCCAAACTATAAAGAGGAATGTGAGTCACACAATTGTAATGTCTGGGGAATTCAACCTGCCATGATGTGAATGCAGGCACTTTGATTGATGAGGTAAAAGTTACTCTGTGAAGGCAAGCTCCACCCTAATTACAGTCGACCAACTCTTAGCGCCATTGACTGACTGATTGATTAATCACGCCTGTTTAAATGTCGCAGGGTGGATGTTAACCCTGAGCCCATCATGGCCAAGTACCTTCGCTGTAGAAAATTCCAAGCCTAGAAGACAAAGAGGCCAGTTCAATTGCTGAGTGCCATTTCTGATAGCTCGAGGCCTCCCTGCTTGAAGCACAGATATCATCCATTCTTCCTGGAAAACTATCTGATTGCTTACGGCTGGGTGGCCCTTTAAATAATTCACCCGCCCATATCGAATCAGTTTGATTAGTGTGTTGTTATTTAACAGACTGGTGTCCTGCCATCTCATCAAAAGAAGACGATGCTCTTGCCAGCATGCGTCGGAAGGAACTGCAGAGGCTGGTTTACACCAAAATGCTGGAGAATCTCAGCGGGACAGGTAGCGTCTCTGGATAGAAGGAATGGGTGACTTTCCGGGTCGAGACCCTTCTTCGGACCGAGAGTCAGGGGAGTGGGAAACGCCGAGATATCGAAGGGTAAGGTGTGAAAACGAGACATCAAAGGGGACGAAGGTCAAGGTAGATGTGAGGGAAGGGTGACAAGGAGTCATACAAAGATGACATTTAATCAGGAAGGTAGTCAGACTAGTGGGAGAACTAGGATGGGGGAGGGATGCCAGCCAGCATGTTCTCTTCCAAATCCCACCACAACATGACTCGGAATACATAATGTTATTCCTTATTTAAAGCCTGGAATTCCCCACCTAATTATATTTTGTGATACTCTCACTTAAAGGGCCACAGCTCATTGACAATCAACGTTAATGATGTCCTATTAATAAAATAAAAATTAAGAACCTATCAAGTTAAACTTATTTCAATCTCCTTATCTCATTTTATGACTATCATCCGTTTCCCGACCAATTACCATCTGCACTCTCACTCATCAGTCTCTTCAAACCAGGCAGGATTTCCACCGGAGAATGAGGCCAGTGAGAGTCGGATCACTTGCTTGCGTACATCAGGATTTCCCAAGCATTTTTCAACATCACGAGATTTCAGGGGTTACTGGGAGAAGGCAGGAGAATGGGGTTGAGAGGGAAAGATAGATCAGCCATGATTGAATGCCGGAGTAGACTCGATGGGCCGAATGGCCTAATTCTGCTGCTATCACTTATGAACTTAACTTATCACATAAGCATGTCTTAATTTTTTTTTCATCCGGTTTGTCTGACTTTGAATGTATCAGTTTTCCAACATGAAAGTCTGGTTTTGATGATTCTGAATCGTTTTGGCTGCAACACTTGCTCACTTGACTCTCTGATGGTTTAACTATGGATTTGAATCTCTCTCTGGAACCTTGAGCACAAACATCTAGGCTGATTCTCTACTGCAATCTCGAGCAGAGCCTTTAGTTTAACTTTAGTTTAGAGGAACACTGTGGAAGCAGTCCCTTCAGCCCACCCAGTCTGCGCTGCCCAATGATCACGCGTGCACAAGTTCTATCCTACACACTAGGGACAATTTAACAAAGGCCAATTCACCGACACCTAGAGAGCAGTCCTGAGCTACTATCTCCAACAACTAGTAAGCAATCTTCATCTACTATCTACCTCATTAGAGACCCTCTGATTGTCTTTTATCAGACTTTACAGGACTTTATCTTGTTCTAAAAGGTACGCGGGAAAGGCTGGGTTAGCACCCCAGTCTGTGTCTTTCGTGAGAAAGCTAACCAACAAAGCTACGGAAAGGCCTAATGAACCATCGTGGCCTAAACATCCATCAGGTGAGAATGAAATGCTTGAAGAAGGAGAAAGAGGTGCAGCGCACAGGCCTTAAACCTGGTGAGACGCAGGAGGAGCCCGGCCGGGACTCACCCCACAGAGCGTAGTCTCTCCATACATTAGAGTCTCCCAACCCCTGCAGAGTAGTTATTAAGAGGGCTGATCCGTGGGCGGTTGCTGCTGGGACGCAAGTCGGGGCCTGATCAACCCGGCTGGGTCGCCTGGGCGAGGGTGTCTGATGTTGTGAGACCCGAAACACCCGATGACCCCAGGTGATATCACTGAGGATGCGTCCCAGCTCATCCAGAAGATGTAAATATTTTTCACATTCACATTATTGCCTTGATCATGTGGCTGCACGCTGTAGATGGCTCGAATGTAATCATGTATTGTCTTTCCGCTGACTGGTTAGCACGCAATAAAAGCTTTTCACTGTACCTCGGTACACGGGACAATAAACTAAACTCAAACTGAAAAGGCAAACCCACACATCTTTGGAGTGTGGGGGAAAACCAAAGCAGCTGGAGAAAACCAATGGGGTCACAGGGAGAATGTACAGACTCCGTACAGGCAGCACCCGTAGTCAGGATTGAACCCAGATCTCTGACGCTGGAAGGCAACAACTCTACCGCTGTGCCACTGTGCCACTCTCATGGACATGGTACTTAGTATGTGACATTAAACCAAGGCTCTGAATGACACAAGTTACCTTTCTGGAGATGGGAATGAGAGGTATTCCTTGTTAATTTATACCTCATTCTGCATTATTAAAGCAGGTTCTCTGCAGCATTTCCTACACGGTGGCGCAGCGGTAGAGTTGCTGCCTTACAGCGTCGGAGACCCAGATTTGATGCTGACTATGGGTGCTGTCTGTACCGAGTTTGTACATTCTCCCTGTGGGTTTTCTCCGGATGCTCCGGTTTCCTCCCACACTCCAAAGACGTGCAGCTTTATAGGTTAATTGGCTTCAGTAAATTGCGGCAAGTGTGTAGAATGTGAAACTGGGATGACATAGAACTATTGCAAGGGTGATTGTTATTCGGCGTGGACTCAGTGGGCCGAAGGGTCATGTTTTTCACGCTATATCTCTAAACTCAACTAAAGTAAACAATCTAAACTAAACTAAACTAAATTAAATAATTTCTGTATATAAGAAACACGAGACTAATTGGGACCCGTTGGGTCCCATGTTTACAGGGGAGGGCTGGTCCCCCAACACAATATTCCACCTCTCCACCAATTCCAATATTGGTGGCCAATGGGTGTGGGGGGGCGCTCCCTGGAGCGGTGTTGTGAGCTGAAGGGACGGGGGGGGGGGCGCTCCCTGGAGCGGTGTTGTGAGCTGAAGGGACTGGTTTCCAGAGGGCTAGTATGGTCATTGTAGGCCAAATGGATTCTTGGGCTGGCAGCTCAGTCACTCAGGCCTGTTGGGCTGGCAACTCACTCACTCAGGCCTGGTAGGCTGGCAACTCAATCACTGGGGACTGATGGGCTTGCAGCTCAGTCACTCAGGGCTGGGGGACTGGCAGCTCAGTCACTCGGGGCTGGGGGCTGGCAGCTCAGTCACTCGGGGCTGGGGGACTGGCAGCTCAGTCACTCAGGGCTGGTGGGCTGACAGTTCACACATGGCTATTCCTTGAAATTGCATTTCAGGCAGAGTGCAGGCCACCAAATTCAATTCAATTCAATTCAAGTTTAATGTCATTGCACAAATACAAGGATCGGTACAACGAAATGCAGTTTAGCGTCATTCTTAGTGATAGCGATATAGAAAAATAAATATAGAGTGCAGTGGTAGCAGTATGGAAAATAAATAAATACAGGGTACAGACAAATCTATCAGCTGGGCTCCGAGTTCAGCAGTCGGATGGTGTAGTTGAAGAAGCTGTTCTTCGTCCTACTGGTGCGGGACTTGAGGCTCCTGTACCGCCTCCCTGATGGGAGGAGGGCAAACAGTCCATGATTAGGATGTGAGGGGTCCTTGATGATCTTCCCGGCCCGCTTCAGGCACCGTTTTCGGTGGAGGGCATCCAAGGCAGGGAGCGGGGCACCGATGATGTACTGGGCGGTTTTCACCACCCGTTGTAGTGCCTTCCTGTCTGCCACGGTGCTACTGCTGTACCATACCGTAAAGCAGGTGGTCAGGATGCTTTCGATGGTGCAGCGGTAGAAGTTCGTCAGGATCGGGGGGGGACAGGTGGGCTTTTTTGAGCCTCCTCAGAAAGTAAAGGCGCTGCTGTGCCTTTTTGATTAGCTTTGAGGTGTTGAGGGACCAGGACAGATCCTCCGAGATGTGTACCCCGAGGAATTTGTAGTTGGAGACCCGCTCCACCTCAGTCCCGTTTATATGGATGGGGGTGTGTCTGCCCCCTCTGTTCTTCCGAAAGTCAACAATTATTTCCTTCGTCTTCTGGGAGTTGAGGACGAGGTTATTGTTGGCACACCAGGTAGTCAGGTGCTGGACCTCCTCCCTGTAGGCTGATTCGTCATTATCACTGATCAGTCCTACCACCGTGGTGTCATCGGCAAATTTTATGATGGCGTTGGAGCCATACTTGGGGATGCAGTCATGCGTGAAGAGGGAGTAGAGGAGAGGGCTGAGCACACAGCCCTGTGGCACACCGGTGTTCAGTGTTATAGTGGAGGAGGTGAGGTTGTTGACCCTAACAGACTGTGGTCTGTTAGTGAGGAAATCCAGTGTCCAATTGCAGAGGGAGGTGGAGATGCCAAGACCGCTGAGTTTGGTGATCAAGCTAGCGGGTATGACAGTGTTAAAGGCAGAGCTGAAGTCAATAAACAGCAGCCTGATGTAGGTGTTGTTGCTGTCCAGGTGGGTCAGGGCACAGTGTAGGGCCGTCGATATGGCGTCCTCTGTAGACCTGTTTGACCGGTAGGCAAATTGGTGGGAGTCCAGTATGGGGGGGAGGCTGGCTTTGAGGTGAGCCAGGATCAGCCGCTCAAAGCACTTAGCGATGACAGGGGTGAGTGCCACTGGCCGGTAGTCGTTGAGACTCCCTGTCGCTGATTGTTTGGGCACTGGCACAATGGTAGATGTCTTGAGGCAAGTGGGGACGACACCCTGGGCCAGTGACAGATTGAAAATGTCAGTGAGGACCAGGGATAGTTGTCCGGCACATGCCCTGAGCACCCGCCCGGGGATGCCATCGGGGCCGGCAGCTTTGTGCTCATTCACCTTGCTCAGTGCGTCTTGTACAGCAGAGGTGGAGAGACTGAGGGGTTGTTCATTCGGGGGTGGAGCAACTTTGATGGCGGGAGTTTTGTTGTCCCGGTCAAAGCGAGCATAGAAGTGGTTTAGCTCATTAGGAAGGGAGGCGTTGTCCGGGGGGGGGGGGTGTTGATTTTATGGTAGTCGGCAATGGACTTAATTCCTTGCCACATGCGCCTGGGGTCGGAGTTGTTTCGGACATTTTCACAGCATTTCAGGCAGATTGCAGGCCACCAAACTCAATTTCACAGCATTTCAGGCAGAGTGCAGACCACCAAATTCAATTTCACAGCATTTCAGGCAGAGTGCAGGCCACCAAATTCAATTTCATAGAATTTCAAGCAGAGTGCAGGCCACCAAATTGCCAAACAACTCATTGCATTGTCATTAAGGGCTAACAAATCGTTTATTGCAAGTACATTGCAGACTCGCAGTTCAGTTGATTCACAGCTTCGAATCACAGTTGTGGACCCTCTCTCGCAATGTGCCAGAGTGACTGACTCGCGTCCAGGCATCCGGGGTTTTATACTCCTGCCCCCCTCCCCAGAAGGGGCATTACCTTCATCATGGTGATTGACAGGCGAGAGGACCAATCAGCTGATCTCAAGACTTTTTAAACACTCACAACTTTTTATTTTTCATCGATCAGAAAAACCCTCAGTGATGCCTCACTGAGGAGGAGGACTGTGAGTAAGATGGCCAAAAATCATAGCGATATATGGTAGCGTTTTTTCTAAAATCAATATACAGCGCAGGCAGAAAGTGGTCAAGATGAGACTTTTAGTTATTTAGATGGATATCTGGGTCTCACCAATGGTCTCAACCTGAAACATCAGCCATTCCTTCTCTCCAGAGATGCTGCCACTGAGTTACTCCAGCTTTTTGTGTCTATAAGAAATACTCATTGTCTCTAAAAGAAATTGGAATGTCTTGAAAGTGGCAAGAGAAATGCAAACTTTCCTTATATTTCACTGGCTAGCTTCATTACCTTTCTAAATCCTGATTTAGCCTCCCCCTTGCTTTATGCCACGGTATCTGCTCATTCTTTCAGCTAATTCCTAATTTATTCGCAGGCACCATTGAGGACATCCACTGCTTTAATCGGAAACGGCAGCCTTTTCAAGTCAAAGGTTATCGAGAAAAATTGTAGGCATCCTTGATGGCCACTTGAGATGTCACTCTTCCAAATATGCCAAAATATTGTGTTGGGCAGCATCCAGCATATCTGAGACAACGTTGGATGCTTATTAGGGTATTTCCATATTTGTGGAGCGCTCAATCATTTCCATAACAATCCATTCCATTTTACCAGTTATTGACATGAACATAATTGGTACCGCATTGACTTGTTTTTAACCCAGTGGGAATTCCTTCATGCTCACTAATGATCATCGTCCCTTTGTAGACTTCCTTGCTAATCCCGCCCTTGGCGACATAATATCTCTGCACTCGCTGTTTTATTTTTCAGTCCTTTGAGTCTGTCAGGGCTATCTTTGCAAGGCAGCCTATTCAGCCATGATTCAGAGGCACCTGCTAAAGTGGGCCGCTGGAGGTCCTGTAGAGATGGATCGGTTTGGGCTTCCCATCACACTCATCATGGTTGATTGTGTTCTCCTCCTTGCAATGGTTTAGTTTAGTTTTAGTTTCGTTTAGAGACACAGCGCGGAAACAGGCCCTTCGGCCCACCGAGTCTGCGCCGACCAGCGATCCCCGCACCCTAACACTATCCTACGCACACTAGGGACAATTTATTCTTATGCCAAGCCAATTAACCTACAAACCTGTTCGTCTTTGGAGTGTGGGGGGAAACCGAAGACCACAGAGAAAACCCACGCGGTCACGGGGAGAACGTACAAACTCCGTACAGGTAGCAACCGCAGTCGGGATCGAACCCGGGTCTCCGGCGCTGCAAGCGCTGTAAGGCAGCAGCTCTATCACTGCGCCAACGTGTGTAAGGATGCGGTGCAGTGGTGTTTTACAGGATGGGCTACAGACATGGGACATTACCAACTTAACTTAGAAAACTGTAGATAGCTGGCAATTTGGAATTACAGAGGCCTTGTGCAGGTGGCAAGGGATGGGAGCGGGTGTGAGTGGATGGGATGCAGGGAAGTGGGAATAAACATAAACATACCCAGAAAGAGAAAGGTGGCCTCTTCCCAATGTTTCAGCTGTGTAAGCTCTTCTGTGCATAAACAATAAGATCCATCCTCAATTTGCCTGCACTATATGTACATTATAAAGCCAAATGCCATTGCATTCCACATCCAAACTTTAACTCCATGCACAGCTGCGGAACAAATTTCAGAAAACATGAACAACATATGCCCACTGGAAGCCGGGTAAACTGGGATTGTTTTCTCTTGACCTTCGGAGGCTGAGGGAAGGCCTGACAGAAGTTTATAAAATTATGAAAGGCATAGATAGGATAGGGAGTCAGAACCTTTTCATACGTGATAGGAGCTGAATTAGGCTATTCGGCCCAGTGTCTACTCTGCCATTCAATCGTGGCTGACCTATCTTTCCCTCTCAATCGTATTCTCCTGCCTTCTCCCTATAACTGCTGACACCCGTGCTAACCAAGAACCTTTATCCCCCAGGAAGGAAACGTTAAATACTGGAGGACATAGCTTTAAGGTCAGAGGGATAAAACTTAAGGTTGATATGCTGGACAGATATTTTTGCACCTAGTCACATGAATATGCAGGGAATGGGAGGGCGATGGAGCACAAGCAGGCAGAATGGATTGGTTTAAGTAGGCAACAGACATTGTGGGGCGAAGGGCCTATTCCTGTGCTGTGGTCATGTTTGCTATTTTGTCTACTGTGTACTGTGTGCATGTTTGGTTCAGTGACCAAGAACCAATGTCATCCACTTTGTGTTTTGTGCTGTTTATTTCCCAGCTCCATGATAGTTGTCTTCTTGATGGTGAAAAATAATGATTCTTGTTTAATTGCTTGGATGAGCAATAAATATCAGAGTTGACTGGGGAGTTCTGACAATATCTTGATGGAACACTCCTCCCCCATGTAGTGCACCCAGTGAATAGACACATCCTTTATATTGGATGCGGCTGGCATAGAGTAGCTGACAAATGCAAGTTTAAAAAAAGCTCCGAAAGGTGATTTAATTGTCTGAAGTGCTTTGAAATGTTTTGATAGAATAGAATGCTTTTTAAATGCAGTTCTATTTTTATTTATTTTTGTCTCATCAGAAAATCAGAAGTGAAAGTAATAGGAAAATATTTTTGGGTTGATGAAATTATTTTAAGGACAATTCATGGAAGCTTAAATCTTTTCACGTTTAATCTTATATTCTGATCGACTGAGGTAATTATTTGAAAGATGCAACATGGAAACAGGCCCTTCGGCCCAGCGAGTCCATACTGAACCTATTCACACTGCGGTTCTATGTTATCCCCACTTTCGCATCCACTCCCGATGCACTAGGGGCAATTTCGACACAGGCCAATTAATCTACAGACCTGCACAGCTTTGGGTTGTGGGAGGAGTCTGGAGCACCCAAAGGAAACCTGCGCAGTCAGAGGGGGAACGCGCAAACTCCACACAGACAGCACCCGAGGTCAGGATTGAACTCTGGTCACCAGTGCGACAAGGCAGCAGCTCTACCAGCTGCGCCACTGTGCTAACCTGATGCACCCTGACCTGCACTTTCTCTTGCATTTTCTGTTTTTCTCACAGATTTACAGCAATTGTAGTTCCTTGTTTTTAAGATTGCAAACTTTTTAACTTAATATATTCATAAGGAGTAGGCATCTGCACCATTAGTGCAAACTGCGGCACCTTCAAAATGCTCCATTTATTCATCAAAACTTTTTCCAAAGCACTTCTCGAACCCTTAATCTCTAACACCCAGAAGGATAAGCTCAGCATCTTTATGTCCTTATAGTTCACTCCCGTGTTACACACTATCATGTTGGAAACATTTCATTGTCCCATCATTATTACCGAGTCTAAGTCTTAGAAACTCCCTCCCTAACGGCACTATGTTTCATAGAGTTTATTTGAGTTTAGAGATGCCGTTCAGAAACAGGCCCTTCGGTCCACCGAGTCCTCGCTGACCAGCGATCTCCGGTACACTAGCAATTTCCTACACACTGGGGACAATTTGCTATTTTATCGAAGACAGTTAACCTACAAACCTGTACACCTTTGGAGTGTGGGAGGAAACCAGAGCACCCGGTGGAAACCCAAGTGGTCACAGGGAGAACGTACAAACTCCCCACAGACAGCACTCGTAGTCAGGATCGAATGCGGGTCGCTGGCCCTGAAAGGCAGCAACTCTACCGCTGTGGCAACATGCCACCTGTGGGATAGACTGCGGGTGTATCTGCACCCCAGAAGGACTGCCGTTCTTCAAGAAGATGACTGGGTTTTACCAGAAATACCCAAGTATTGAATAAGTCTATAAAGAAGGCACTATGGCCCAATATCTATTAGTTAGTTCAGTTTATTGTCACGTGTACCAAGGTACAGTGAAAAGCTCTTGTTGCATGCTAACCCAGGGCATACTGTGCTCGTGAAGCTGGACGAGTGTGCCTCCATTTACAAATAGCGTGTGGATAAGATGAGGTGATGGCAGGAGATGGGTTACAGATTTTTCACAATCAGATGGCTGTGAGACCGTTTACATTCACTTGCCACTTTCCTGCACTGGCCTTTAACTACCGATTAGCAAATTAGAGAGAAAGAGAGAAAAGCCAGCCCGAGAATCTCTCCAGACTCTGCCCTTCAAGGGTTAACCCTTCTGGCTGGGTCACGCCGCTTCTGGGCTGGCTTGAAGGCACAGAGCTGGCAGGCTGGCTGATTTCTAATACATGAAACTGACACTTCCCCATCACTGAGGGAGATGGAGGCACTGCAGGTGTACAAGGCTGAACTCACACAGTGCCCCAGTGGAGAAATAACACCATGATTATTCATGCTAACATCTCACAGCACAGGTTGACTCGAGGAGGTTTTTTTTTTCTTTTTCCTGGCAAGAATCGCCCGCTGCTTTTCCCTGATTCCTGCTTCCTCGTTAACCTGAGCTCGGTCCAGGCAACATCTGCGGGATCTGTACCATTAGTTTGTACAGATTGAGGTGCCAGCTATGGGACTTGGAGACCAATAACATATGCAAATTGGCCCATGAAGCAGTAAGGTAACCCAGCAGTGGGAGAGAAAGAGGGTAAAGAAAAAATAATTCTCGTGTTTAGCTCTGGCCTGCTACCTTCTGTTTGAATTCGATTAGATCTCACAGCCATAAAGTCACGGGATAGGGAGTTCTGTGTCATTACATTTCATGGCTCCTGTTTAAGGCCATTTGATTACAATATGGAAGCACTTACAAGCAGCTATTTGCAGATGTGTAAAGTGAGCCCGGTGGCATGACTCGAATAATTGATTTGCTTACTATCGAGTAATCCATTAACTTCCTTAATGCTGAAATATCCTTTGTATCGGGAGGGGCTGAGATGTGTGGCACAAACGGAAGGGTGATTTTTGTTATCGATTTCGGAGGAGATTTTCATGAGAAATCTCCCTGTTAAAAATCACCGTCCCTCTTTCCAAATGCTTTCTGCATCTTTGCCGCAGCCTTGTTTTTTTTCCTCAAACATGCACTTTGTGAAACGTCCTGGAGTGTTTTTATGTTCATGGAGGGACCGATAAAAAAAAAAAGTTTCTGTTGTTATTTGTATCATTGCTTTCAAATCGGGTAGAGACCAGAAAACTTCTGGAACTTCTCTAAACCGCCAATAAAGATTACCTGCGCAACAGAACACTTAAACTATAACTTCTCTTTATTGTTTGTAGATCATTTTAGTTTTGGGGCGGCACGGTGGCACAGCGGTAGAGTTGCTGCCTTACAGCGCCAGAGACCCGGGTACCATCCTAACTACGGGCGCTGTCTGGCCGGAGTTTGTACGTTCTCCCCCGTGAACTGCGTGGGTTTCCTCCGGGCGCTCCGGTTTCCTCCCACATTCCAAAGACCCACAGGTTTGCAGGTTAATTGGCTTGGGTAAAATTGCACATTGTCCCTAGTGTGTGTAGGATAGTGTTGATGTGTGGGGATCGCCGGTCAGTGTGGGCCGAAGGGCCTGTTTCTGAGCTGTATCTCTAAACTAAACTAAATATCCCTCATTGAACATTCTTAAGGGGTTGGACAAGTTAGATGCAGGAAGATTGTTCCCGATGTTGAGGGAGTCCAGAACAAGGGGTCACAGTCTTTGGATAAGGGGGAATTCCTTTAGGACCAAGATGAGGAAAATATTCTTTACACAGAGAGTTGTAGGTCTCTGGAATTCTCAGCCACAGAAGGTCGTTGAGGCCAGTTCATTGGCTATATTCAAGAGGGAGTTGGATGTGGCTCTTGTGGCTAAAGGGATCAGGGGGTATTGGGAGAAGGCAGGTACGGGATACTGAGTTGGATGATCAGCCATGATCATATTGAATGGCGGTGCAGGCTCGAAGGGCCGAATGGCCTACTCCTACACTTATTTTTCTATGTTTCTAACAACACAAAATTTGATAATCTGTTGATGATCACATTGTGTTCATATGACTTGGCTGTGTGCAAGTGTTATGTTACACTTGACCTCATACACCTTACTCCATGTTACTCTCTAAACAAAACTAAACTAATTACCCCTATCCTATAAGTTCTTTTGGCTCCAATTTTAACCTGTTTGAAATAGATTGTAAATATCTAAGGTCTTAAAATCTGAGGGAAACATAATGCACTACTTCACGGATCAGTTCGAACAACATTGAAAAGGTCAAGTAGTTTGATAGCACAGCAATCAAATTAAAAGTATTCTGGTTTTGTTTTGCTATTTGTTCTACCTTTCATTCAGAATGGTCAGAAACAGTCAGACACTGGAACTATCTGAGAGTGTGGGTGGGGTGGGGGGGGGGGGGGGGGGGTGGGGTGGGGTGGGGGGCTCTCTGTCACTTTAATTCCTTAAGTGAGAGTAAGAAATAAGATCAACCTAGTTTTGGCTTCAGTGGGACACTGTTTTCCACCGGGAAACATTTGAGATGAACCATTCAGTCACACGGTGAGTACCAGCTGCGGATTTTGTACAGACTTTGATTATTTGGTCCATTTAGAAAAAGCTGGCACCTGACTTGAGTGACAAGAAGATGACAATTACGTGTCGATCTGCATGGAAATAACGTGGCGCAAAAACAAAAGATTTTTCGATGCCAGGCACTGACAGTAAAGGGGACAGATTCAGATCAGGAAAGGATTGTTCAGAAATTGGTCCTTAATTAGACAGAGTTGATAGTAGGCACAAAGTGAGGATAAAACGGATGACAGCAGCTTTAAGCAAAGACAGATTATGCAATGTGGGATTCCAATATTTTCCCCTCTACAACCGATGACTATGTTCACGTTGCTAGAAGTGTAAAAGTATGAGTTAGTGAAAATTAATTCACCACATGAAAAGACATCGTCAGAGTTTTCCGTTGGCGCAGTGGGCTTGCAGTTACTGCACATCATATACTTCTTTCATCTCTGTGTTTGGGTTAAATGCCCAGTTTCCAAACTTGGATTGAGGGGTTAACCCACCCGCCCCCTCTGAGAAAGTCAAACTAAGCACTTTGAATGAATTGATCAAAAAGTAATGATATCGAGCATTGACATTCAACGAGCGTAGGTGGGGCATCTTGGTCAGCATGGACAAGTTGGACCAAAGGGCCTGTATCCGTGCTGTTTGATCATGTGACAGGTCTTCCATTAGCCTAACATTGCCGTCCATCTGAGGGGTGGCACAGTGATGCAGCAGTAGAGTTGGTGCCTTGCAACACCAGAGACCCGGGTTCGATCCTGACTATGGGTGCTGTCTGTACAGCATTTGTACGTTCTCCCCGTGACCCCATGGGTTTTCCCTGGGTGCTCGGGTTTCCTCCCACATTCCATCGACGTGCAGGTTTGTCGGTGAATTGGCTCCTGCATTTGTTCCTGGTCAGCACTGACCCGGTGGGCCGAAGGGCCTGTTTCCATGCTGTAATGCTTAATTTTAAAAAACTGCCATTGTAGCACAGCATTGCCCTGGATGCAAGTTTTTTTTAATCTATAGCAAACTTAAAAATAATGCATTTATTGCATTTTAAATAGTACAAAATGAATAACTCCTCCTGGGAGTTATTGAATGGGGAATACTGTGTTGGTGCCAGCATTAACCCAGCATAGGCACCAGGCCAGAGGAAAGGCTGTAAATGTTCATGCTGCTACAGTGGTCACTGATGAGGATTCCAGCAATGAAGCATGGAGGCACCTGCAGCTCAGATATCTGGTTCTGCCTTCACTGATGAACTACACACTGACAAATTGTATTCATTTTCCAGACCAGAGGACGTGGGTTCAAGGTGAAGGGGAGAAGATTTAATAGGAATCTGAGGGGTAACCTTTTCACACAGAGGGTGGTGGGTGTATGGAACAAGTTGCCAGAGGAGGTAGTTGATGCTGGGACTATGCCAATGTTTAAGAAAGAGTACATGCATAGAACAGGTTTGGAGGGGTATGGACCAAATGCAGGCAGGTGGGACTAGTGTAGTTGAGACATGTTGGCCAGTGTGGGCAAGTTAGACCTAAGGGCCTGTTTCCACACTGTATGACTCTATGACACACTTTATCGTGCCCAAGGAGAGCAGCACAGTCCCAGTTACCGCACTACTCTAAACTTCTGCTTGTAAGTGTCAAGTGGAAGAAAGGGGTTCCAAACTCACAGTCCACTGCAATAAAACCACCACATTTTGTTTTTAGTTTAGTTTAGAAATACAGCGCAGGAACAGGCCCTTCGGCCCACTGATTCTGCACCGACCAGCGCCCCCCCCCCCCCCCCGCACATGAACACTATCCTACACACACTAACGACAATTTACATGTTATACCAAGGCAAGGAAGCTACAAACCTGTACGTCCTTGGAGTGTGGGAGAAAACCGAAGATCTCGGAGAAAACCCACACGGTCACGGGGAGAACATACAAACTCCGTACAGACAGCACTCATAGTCTGGATCGAACCAGGATCTCTGGTGCTATAAGTGCAGTAAGGCAGCAACTCTACCGCTGCGCCACCGTGCCGCCCAATCTGGCTTAAATGTGCAACTCCTTATTTTCTATATAGTACTCTACTGTTCTCGATTCTTCCACAACAGGAAACAGCCCCTCCATATTCATATAGTCAAGACTACTCCGAATCTTATACGTTTCAGTCAAGTCACAGTACACTCCAGCCTAGCCTGTGCAATCTTTGCTCAGAAGCCAACACACTTGTGGAAATAGGACTTGTTGTGGGCAAGTTGGGCCGAAGGGTCTGTTTCCATGCTGCATGACTCTACGACTCATTTCAGATATCAATATAGTAAATTTTATTTGATTCACATAACTTTCCTTAAATCAGGAGACCAATTCTCTACATGTACTTGAGATGTGATGTCACCAATGGCCTATGCAACTGATGCACAACTTGCCTACTCCTCTCTCAGTAAACAATAATCTTCGATTAGATTTCCTAATCACCGACCTTTTGCAAATCTGATTGCATGTGTAGGAACGAACTGCAGATGCTGGTTTACACCGAAGATAGGCACAGAATGCTGGAGTAACTCAGCGAGTCAGGCAGCATTGCTGGAGAGAAGGAATAGGTAACATTTTGGGTCGAGACACTTCTCCAGTCTGAAGAAGGAACTCGACCCGAAACACCACTTTTGGGCGACATGGTGGCGCAGCGGTAGCGTTGCTGCCTTACAGCATCGGAGATCCGGGCTCGATCCTGACTACGGGCGCTGTCTGTACGGAGTTTGTTCGTTCTCCCCGTCACCTGCGTGGGATTTCTTCAGGTGCTCTGTTCCTCCCACACTCCAAAACATCCAGGTTTGTATGTTAATTGGCTTGGTGAAATTGTAAATTGTCCCTAGTGTGTGCAGGATAGTGTTAGTGTGCGGGGATCGCTAGTCAGTGTAGAATCAGTGGGCCGAAGGGCCTGTTTCTGCGTTGTATCTTTAAATTAAACTAAACTAAACTAAATCACATATTCCTTTTCTCCTGAGATGCTGTTGGACCCGTTGAGTTATTCCAGCATTTTGGGTCTAATGTCTGTATGCATCTATCACCATATTTATATTTTCTTGTTGAAATAGACTGTTTTAATACTTTCCCATATTATGTCCCATATGTAAGATCTTTGTTCCATTACTTAACAAATATACATCCCTTTGTGGTTTCTTTATGTCCTCTGCATGACCTACTTTCTCACTTACCTTCATCCCACCAGAAAATTTAACAAACATACCTTTGGGATCTGTATCCAAGTAACAGTTGTTCTCTGGTTGTTGGTAGGATGGTTCAGTTGCTCGATAACAGCTGGGAAGAAACGCTTTCCTAAATCTGGTGCGCGTTTTCGCACTTATGTACCTCTTACCTGATGGGAGTGGGGAGAAGAGGGAGCACTGATCTGTATGCAAACAAAGAAGTTACGGTACCTTCTATACGTGATAATAAAGGAACTATTGAACCATTGAAGAACCTAGAATATCCCAAAATTATTTCTCAGAATTTGCCAAAGGATGTAAAGAATTTACAATTGACCTTAGTGCTGCCATGTAGAGGTAGAACTGTTCAGTGTTCTCATGATTTTTTTGCCCATTGACCCTTCCAGATATATAGAAGACACAGAAGGCACAGCTTCAAGTAACCCTTGATTTCCTCTCACTCCATCTCTCCCCCATTCTAGTTCTCTAACCAGTGGGATTGTCCTCCTGATTAAATGTTATCTTTGTATGCTTCGTTGTCACCTTTTAGGGTGGTCATGGTAGCACAGCGGTGGAGTTGTTGCCTTACAGTGAATGCAGCGGCGGAGACCCGGGTTCGATCCCGACTACGGGTGCTGTCTATACGGAGTTTGTACGTTCTCCCCATGGCCTGCGTGGGTTTTCTCCAAGTTCTTCGGTTTCCTCACACACTCCCAAGACGAACTGGTTTGTAGGTTCATTGGCTTGGTATAAATGTAAAAATTGTCCCTAGCGAGTGTAGGATAGCGTTAATGTGCAGGAATCGCTGGTTGGCGCGGACCTGGTGGGCCGAAGGGCCTGTTTCTGTGCTGTATCTCTAAACCTTCCCCAATTATCTATTCACCATTTTTTTCCTTGAGCTTCGTCCCCTTTGATGTCTCGTTTTCACACCTTACCCTTGCATATCGCTGTTTCCCTCTCCCCTGACTCTCAGTCTGAAGAAGGGTCTCGACCCAAAAAGTCACCCATTCCTATCCAGAGATGCGGCCTGTCCCGCTGAGTGACTCCAGCATTTGTTGTGTCTATCTTCAGTGTAAACCAGCATCTTCAGTTCCCTCCTACAGAGAGGGCACAGTTGGGGTGAAGGGCCTGTTTCCACACTGTACGACTCTATGATTCTATTAGATAGGTATTGGTTTTGGATCCAAACCCCTCTGTATGCTGTATCTTTTTCTCACATTCGTGTGGCCATGAAGGTGGGCCACTGGGAAGTACCTAAAGTACATGGGCAATGCAGCAATGGTTCAGAGGCCTCAAAGGTGGGGTGAGAACAAGACGGAGAAGCAAAGGGAACTGAGTAAAACCAAAGCCGTCACCCTCTAAAAATGCTGACCCATCCCTTCATATTGTATTCATATCTTGGCAGGAACTAAGTTAAGAAACTCCAAAGTACCTGGCAATTCGATTGAATGAGCAGAATCAATTGCTTGTAGATCATGGATTTGTTTGAGCAAACATTTAGAGGTGTTGACCATAGAGGTGTATAAAATCATGAGAGGAATAGATCGGGTAGACGCACAGAATCTCTTGCCCAGAGTAGGGGAATCGAGGACCAGAGGACATAAGTTCAAGGTGAAGGGGAAAAGATTTAATAGAAAACTGAGGGGTGACTTTTTCACACAAAGGGTGGTGGGTGTATAGAACATGCTGCCAGAGGAGGTAGTTGAGGCTGGGACTATCCCAAAGTTTAAAAAGCAGTTAGACATGGTATATGGATAGGACAGGTTTGGAGGGATATGGACCAAACACAGGCAGGTGGGACTAGTGCAGCTGGGACATGTTGGCCGGTGTGGGCAAGTTGGGCCGAAGGGCCTGTTTCCATGCATATCACTCTATGACTAAGTGCAGACATGATTCTTTTAAAACTAGAATGATAAGGGTTAACAGCAATTTTCATGTTACTTTGGAAAAGACTGAGGGATCGTCAGAGCCACCTAAAAGAATGAAACGAGATTCTAGGTGAATCTGAATATCAAAAAAATTCATATAGACATTAGTCTTAATTCTATTTTGTAATCTTCATATTTCTGCACAAATGCCCAAAGGATATGCACTAAAATGCCAACTGTTCACTGACATTTGCAACATGTCTCATCTTTAACCAGTTTTGCTCTACACAAATGAGAGCAAGTCCAATAACAATGATGGATGGTCCATTACTGTGTTAATTTAGTCTGATCTCCTTAAATATGGCATCAACTGTCTTCTATATCCATTTCCATCTCATTTCCAAGGCACTATCATTGGCCTTTTTAGGCACCAAAGGAGACCACGACAAAGAGAATTAGAAACCGAGATCATTTCTCAGGACCACCCCGGCTCGAGCATGGTTTGGGGAATGTTTCCAAAGTTGTAAGGACAGAAGAAAGCATTCGTTTCAGAAGTCGTTAGCATGAGGTAAAAAGTGCGAAGAGAAAGTGCAAATTTAGGGAAATGACAAAACCTGAATTGATCAAACGAGTCCTTCCCTCTCCTGAACAAAACGTTAATGAGAACAATACTTTTCCTTTCTCCTTTACACCAACTGGACTGTTGGAGCTGATATTTTAAGACAACTTTTCCGATAATGGGTCCCTGGGGTATTTTCGGAAGTCGGAACAGGTAACGGATTCCAAAATCACAAAATGAACACTTAACATCAAGTGTAGGATGTGAACAAAATCTTTGGAGATTGGTGACAGTACCCCTTTCCCCTCCCTTTCTCTCTTTGTGTGTTACCATTGGGTCACCTGCAGCTAATCGCATGCCGATTAAGACAGCTCGCATTGGTGAAGGCAATTGAATTTCAATGGGGTCAATTGATTAAAGGCAAAGCCCCTCTGATGTTCAGCACTACTGCACGCTGCGATCTTTATTCCGCAATATTCAAAGAGCTTCACAAACTCTGTAAACAAAAAAAAAAGACATGAAATGTTTAAATAAAACTGGAGAAAAACCGAACACAAAAGAGATGTCTATTGCATGAACTAAGTAGACATTAAAAACCATCCTTCCCTTTGATGACTAAAGCATGTAAAGCTGGTTTCTTCAGGAAATATTTCTGTATTTAATTGACGAGAGTTTCATCCTTTATTTCACACCTAAAAGGAGCATCTGTGATCCTCAAACCCTATGAAAACATTTGGCATCTGCTTGCCAGCTGATAAAATGGCATAATTTTAGCGCTGAGATGCTTCTGCAAATATATTTACTTGAACTTTGCATAATGCTGTCTCCCTTCCACAGAATAAGATGTTGAGGCTTCCATTCCACTTTGGAGACTTTGGACCTGAATGCAATGGGATAGGGATGATCCCACCAGGGCAGTGGCAGGGAACAGTGCATACTGCTGGAGCAACTCAATGGGTCAGGCACCGTCGCTGGAGGAACAGCAGCTCATATTTTGTGAATGCGGACAGGATGGGAGAATCTGGAACCAGAGGCCATTGCTTCAGAATAAAAGGACTTGCCTTTAGAAAGGAGATGAGGATTCATTTCTTGAGTCAGAGGGTGGTGAATCTGTAAAATCCGTTGCCACAGAAGGTTGCGGAGGCCAAGTCAGTGGGTATTTCTGCGGCGGAGATTGATGGCTTCTTGTTTAGTACAGGTGTCAGGGGATATGGGGTGAAGGCAGGAGAACGGGGTTGAGAGGGAAAGGTAGATCAGCCATGATTGAATGGCAGAGCAGACTTGACAGACCGTATTACCTAATTCTGCTGCTATAACCAATGAACATATGCAAGCAGATGCTGAGTTTAAGGCCCAGCCTTCGATATGCTTCAGCCTAAGGTATTCACTAATACCAGCGGAGGAGACACTGAGTTGTTGGACTAGCTCATTCCTGATCAGCAAAGATGACATCCTTCTTTTAGTTTGTGCTTCCAAAAGGTGTAATCACCAACTTATTCGTTTAAAAGCAAGATCACCTTGAGTAACTGAGTAGGCCAGGTAGCATCTCTGAATGGCACGGATACCCTAAAAAATATGCCCTCTAGTTCTTAACTCCCCTACTTTAGTAAAAAAAAAACTTTGGTAAGCATTTCGCTTATCTATTCCCCTGAAGGTTTTATACACCGCTATACGTCTCAGCTTCCTGCGCTCAAGGGAATAAAGCCCAAGCCTGCCCAACCTCTCCGTGTACCTCAGGCTCTCAAGTCCTGGCAACATCCTTGTAAATCTTCATTACACTCCATCCAGCTTAATGACATCTTTCCCACAGCAGGGTGACCAAACCTGAACACAATATTCTAAGTCTAAGCCACCAGTCTGAAGAAGGGTCTCGACCCGAAACGTCGCCTATCTCCTTCGCTCCTTAGATGCTGCTGCACCCGCTGAGTTTCTTCAGCTTTTTGTGTAACCCACAATATTCTAAGTGCTGCCTCACCGATGTCTTGTTGCACAACTTTGGCATAACATCCTGGCCTCTCTACTCACTCTACTCATCAGTGACGAAGGCCAGCACGCTAAAAGCCTTAATCACCACCCTATCTACCTGCTATGCCATTTATATACTGTTTTCCACAGAACATAAAACAGTACAGGCTCCGTCTGAGGAAGGGTCTCGACCAGAGATGCTGCCTGTGCCACTAAGTTATTCTAACATTTTGTGTCTATCTTCAGTGTGAGCCAGCATCTGCAGTTCCTTTCTACACACAGAACAGTACAGCACTGGAACAGGCCCTTCGGCCCACAATAACTGTGCTGAACATGATGCAAAAACTAATCCTTATCTGACTGCAGATGATCCATATCCTTCCATTCCACGCGTCTCTCCAACTTTGCATGGTTTGATGCAAGTGATCCTACAAAGAGTTCTGAGACCCTTCAAAGCATCTTATCCACATAATTACCGGCAATATTTCAAACCACCCTGAGTTGGAGAGCTCAAGGTTGCTGCACCAAGTTTTTGATTTCCAATTAAATCTCTGTTTGAATGTGAGAACTTAGTTATTTTACATCATTAAGTGCCACGCCAACAGATCCAGCCTGTAGGACAGAGCTTAAAAGCTACTTGTAGTTATTGATGGCTGTTAAACATAAGGCAGTGTGACAATTTAATAAACCCATTCCTTCATTAATCAAGAGTCCTAATGATGCTTTAAACTTGTTCAACATCACAATTACACAATTGCAATCCATCAACGCTTGCTGGAAATGCACATTTGCAAAAAAAAAACAGTGTGTAGGAAGGGTATGAGTCAGGAAAGAGTTTTATCATTGATTCATAGGGCAGGCCTGGCAATGACTATAAAAGTATTTGTTGTCCATCGCTATGTGCCTTTGATCTAATACTCCTGCTATGCAGGTTTTGCACATGTGGTCGTTTGCGGAAGCTGGTGTTGAATTGTAAGCAAACCATTCTTATGTTAAACCAGTTCAAACCATCATTAAGATCCTTGATTAATGAAGGAATAGGTTTATTAAATTTTCAAACAGCCTTATGTTTAACAGCAATCAACAACTACAAGCGGCTTTTAAGTTCTGTCCTGCAGGCTGTATCTAACTTAAATTGCGATTGTCAGTGCTGCGTTTAACGACAGAGAGATAACTTTAAATTCTCATCCTGAAGCTGGAATTTCATTGGGTCTGGAGCCACATAGAGGCCAGGATGGCAGGCTTCAATCGTTGATGAAACAGATGTTTTTTTTTTCAAATGACAATACAATAACTTCATGGATTACTGAGATGAGCGTTGTCTACAATAGATTTTAATGACTTGGAGGAAACAAGCGAAGCTGCCATTGTCAAGTTTGCCAGCGTCACAAAATTAGGTTTTGAGGACAAGTTGCGAAGACAGTACAAACAAATGTTTATGAGGGAGAGTCATACAAAATGCTGGAGTAACTCAGCGAGGTCAGGCAGCATCTGGCAGGCAGGGGAAGAACAATGGTGACCCGGCGTGGGGGGACCGCCATGAGGGAGGGGGAAGGAGAACAATGTAGGACCCAGAGCAGGGGAGGGGCAAGGGGCAGGGGCTGGGCATGGGAGGGGGAGGAGAGAGAACAAAGGAGGTGCTGATGCGGGGGTAATTCGGAACTTTCTCAGTACGTATGTGGCAACTATTTGCATACCTTGGGTATGTAAGCGAAGAATTTCACTGTGCCTTGTCACATTTAACAATAAAGTATTCTATCCTATCTATCTTTGGAGGGACAGCACCTCATATTTTGCTTGGGCAGCTGACAACCCAGTGATACGAACGTTGACATCTCTAACTTCGATTGCATTCCCTGTCTCTCCATCCCTCCCCCACCCCCTAGTCATCTTGCTAGTTTCACTGTTCGTATCCCGTTGTTATCAGCTCATCCACAGCCAACAATGGACCATTGTGGGCTCCACCTATCCTGAGTCCTAGGTGCCGGCTCTGAATCTTTTCATACTTCTGGTTTCCCTTTCCCCTGAGTGTCAGTCTGAAGAAGGGTTCCGACCAGAAACATCACCTAGTCCCTTTCCCCAAAGATGCCCGCCGACATCTCCCGTGGCTGCATGGGCTTTCTCCGGGTGCTCCGGTTTCCTCCCACATCCCCAAGATGTACAGGTTTGTAGGTTAATTGACTTTGGTAAAGATTGTAAATTGTTGCTAGAGTGTAGGATGGTGCTCTGGGGTGACTGGTCATAGACTCATAGAGTGATACAATGTGGAAAAACAGGCCCATCGACCAAACAAGTCCACACCGGCCAACACCGGTCAAGTCCCACCGACACTAGTCCCACCTGCCCACATTTGGCTCATATCCCTCCAAACATGTCCTATCCGTAGACTTGGTGGGCCGAAGGGCCTGTTTCCCTGTTGTGTCACTAAACTAAACTAAACTAATTATTATGTATGGGAGATTGTTGGGCAGTATGGATTTGGTAGGCCGAATGACCTGCTTCCATGCTGAATCATCAATCATCAATCGATAAGGATGAATTTCTTCTGAGAGGGTTGAGTCTCTGGAAGTCCTTGCCCCAGAGAGCTTAAGGAGATGGGATCACAGTATCTGTGTCTTTATTTAAGGCTGATATATATAGATTTCTAATCAGGGGAGGATCCCAGAGTTCTGGGGAACGGGTAGAAAATAGACGAGTAATGTTGTTACTAAACTCTATTGTACCATTGTTGGTTACAGTAAGTTGATGAATAATATAATCCTTTTAAGAGATCTCTTTTTAAGAGATTTTATTATGAATTCTAGATTGTTTAATTTGATCACTTGATTTTAAATTCTCTATCTACTTTGATGGAATTAGAATTAACATGTCTGAAGTCCTGATATCAAGCTCTAGCTGCTAATCTTTTCATTTTGCCACTATGTTTAGAAGTTCATACTGCGTAGGAGCAGAATTAGGCCCTGCAGCCCATTGAGTCTGCATGGCCCATCTATTTTTCCCTCTCAACCCCATAACCTTTCTCCCCATAACCTTTGAACCCCTTATTAATCAAGAACCCACTTTCAAAATGTTCAATGACTTGACCTCCACAGCCATCTGTGGCAATGAACTACACAGATTCACCACCCTTTGTCCAAAGAGATTCCCCCTCTTCTCCATTCTAAAGGTACGTCCTTTTATATTGAGGATGTGCCCTCTGGTCCTAGACTCTCCCACCATTGGAAGCATCCTCTCCACATCCACTTGATAAAGTCCTTTCATTATTTGGTAGGTTTCAATGAGATCCCCTGTCAACCTTCTAACTCCAGCGAGAACAGGCCCAGACCCATCAAACTCTCTTCATACATTAACCCAATCATTCCTGGGTCCATTTTTGTAAATATCTTCCGGACCCTCTCCAATGCCAACCTATCCTTTCTCAGATATGGGGCCCATGACTGCTCACAGTATTCCAAATGTGGTCTGACAAGTGCCTTATTTAACCTTGCTTTTATATTCTACTCCTCCCACAATGAAGACTAACATTGCATTTGCCTTCTCATGTTCCCATGCATGCCTTGTTTTTGTTAGGTGTAAGTATTGGTATTGGTTTATCACGTGTACTGAGATACGGAGAAAAAACTTGGACCCAAAACGTCACCCATTCCTTCTCTCCAGAGATGCTGCCTGTCCCGCTGGGTTACTCCAGTATTCTGTGTAATCGCACGATATAATGAGTATGTGCAGGAAGGAAATGCAGATGCTGGTTTAAACCGAAGATAGACACAAAAAGCGGGAGTAACTCAGCGGGCCAGGCAGCATCTCTGGAGAGAAGGAATAAGGTTGAGATCTTTTTTCAGCCTGAGGGTCAAGGCAAAGGGAAAGGAGAGATATAGATGTTGATATAGGGAGATATATGAGCATATCAGGTTGTGCAAAGCGCAAAATAAACCGAGTGCAGAAAATACTGTTACTGCCGCAGAGAAAGTGCTTTGAATATGACTGGCACCTGCCCCTGTGCCTCAGTCAGGAGTCAATACTTTTTGGAAGAACATTTACATTAGCAAGTAAAATTATATTAGATAAACAATTGTACTGCATCGTTTTATAATACAACTCTGTTAATGGCCAACATAATATAAACTTCATGGAAATTAGCCCATTTGACATTGGTAATATTTGTGTCTCTTAAATTCATTTTATCATTTTATAATTAGATGATGATGTCGATGATGATGATGATGATACTGCGCCAGGTACCGTGAAATTATTTTTGCTTTTGCGTAGAAAATCCACAAAAGAGTCATCACAATGGCGCGGTCAAAGTTACAAAACGTACTCATCCCTGCTCTCCCTCCCCCCCCCCCCCCCCGTCCTTACCGCAACCTGCTCCCTCTTAGATCCCAGTGGCAGCCTCACGCTGGGTCATAAGGTCATAAGTGATAGGAGTAGGATTAGGCCATTGGGCCCATCAAGTCTACTCCACCATTCAATCATGGCTGATCCATCTTTCCCTCCAAACCCCATTCCCCTGCCTTCTCACCATCACCAACACATAAATGTTCTTCCAAAAAGTTCCGCCTTTGTTCTCAGCAGCCCCCCACACTCACGCCAGGACCCCCTTTGCACTTGTTGACCTGGCCCATCCACCTCAACCCAGCGTGGTGAATCTGAGGAATTCTTTGCCACGGAAGGCTGTGGAAGTCAAGTCAGTGGATATTGTTAAGACAGAGGTAGATAAATTCTTGATTGGCACGGGTGTCAGAGGTTACGGGGAGAAGGAAGGAGAATGGGGTTAGGAGGGAGAGATAGATCAGCCATGTTGAATGGCGCAGTAGACTTGATGGACCGAATGGTCTAATTCTACTACTATCGTATGATCCAACCTCGTCCTCGGCCCAACCCAAGTCCAAGGCTGCCTTACAGCACTTGCAGCGCCGGAGACCCGGGTTCGATTCCGACTACGGGTGCTGTCTGTACCGAGTTTGTATGTTCTCCCTGTGACCTGCGTGGGTTTTCTGTGTGTACTGCTCCATGATCTATGTTCTATGACACTTCCCTTTAGCTTTACAAATCTGCTCCAATTTCGATACCATGGTCCTGTTTGTTTGCTGGCCATGTGGATTGATATTAGACTTATAGACCTCAGAGATACAGTGCGGAAACAGGCCTACCGAGTCCTCACCGAACAGTGACACCCCTGAACACTAGCACTGTCCTACATACTAGGGACAATTTACAATTTTACCAAAGCCAATTAACCTACTCACCTGTATGTCTTCAGGGTGGGAGGAAACCGGAGCACCCAGGGAAACCTCATGCAGTCACAGGGGAAACTGACTATGGGTGCTGTCTGTGCAGAGTTTGCACGTTCTCCCGTCCCATTGTTGGTTTTGCCCGGGTGCTCCGGTTTCCTCCCGCACTCCAAAGATGTACAGGTTTGCAGGTTAATTGGCTTTGGTAAAAATAATTGTAAGTTGTCTCTCGTGTGCAGGACAGTGCTGGAGACAGATACAAAAAGCTGGAGTAACTCAGCGGTTCGGTTCAGGCAGCATCCCTGGAGGAAAGGAATAGGTGCGCTTCGGTTCGAGACCCTTCTTCAGACAGAGCTAGTGTACGGGATGAATGCTGGCCGGCGAGGACGCGCTGGGCCGAAGGGCCACTTTCCGCGCTGCATCTGTAAAGCCAAAAGTCTCAACACAGACATGAACACAGTGTCAAGGCTGATACCCAGCTGCCGCACTGAGGGAGCATCGCACTTTGCGAGGAGTATGTCTTTCCGCCTGGCAGTCTCTATCTCTCAGTAACTTTCAGCTGCATATAAAAGATTTCAAGTCAAGATTTCAAAGAGCAAAGGAGGTGTCCCCCCTCCCCTCCCCTCCCCTTCCCCCAGCCGACATTTAACCCCTCCAGCAACATTCCTAAATAAAGTTGATAAACTGGTCATTATCTCTCTGCTGCTTGCTGTGTGCAAATTGGCTGTCTCTTTTTCCTACATTACACAGCGCAAGAACACTTCAAAAATGCTTCGTAGGCTGCAATGGGACGAGGTCATCAAAGAATCCCTCAAATGTAAGACTTTCCTCCTTTCAGTTCTCATCCACGAATTCTGGGTTGAAGGGTGTCAGCCGGAGAGCTTTCTCACTGCTGGTCGGGGGATTTCTTTCAAACCAAGCTTGGCAAATAAACTCTTTTGAAGTACAGTCACTGACAGCAGGAAAGCAGGCTCAAGGCCGCTGTTTAAGAGGATGTCGAGATCAACGTTTGAGCAAGTGATCACAAGGTGCCTTGGAGTCCTCTCTCTCCCTTTTATAGTCGCTCCCCAAGAACTGCAAGTAGTCTCCTCCACATCTCGCCTTATCCTGTGTTATCTTTTCCAAATAATCCTTGGTGTCATCAAACAAGTAGATAAATAAGCAAATAATCTTGCCCCCACTCCCCCCCCCCCCCCCCCCCACCACCTCGTTCGGTAGGACACGTCTAATTAAAATGGCAAAAACCAAACCCAGCGGGACAGTTTATTTCTCGAAGGACAGAGTTAAAATGAGTGAACCCATCCTAAACTCGCCTCGAACTTTGGTTGCACTGCACCTGCCTCACCGTGCATGAATCTGGCCTCCATCTTAGAGTAAAAGCGCAAAGGTGCTGCAACAGCGCAGCCGTGATTTGTGAGGTTGATATCAGAAATGTCAGCGCATATAGAGTTGCAGTTGCGGTTTAATGTGAATAAATGTGAGGTTATCCTCTTTGGTGGCAAGAACAGGAAGGCAGATTATTATCTGAATGGTGTCAAGTTAGGAAAAAGGGAAGTACAACGAGATCTGGGTGTCCTTGTTCATCGGTCGCTGAACGTAAGCATGCAGGTTCAGCATGCAGTGAAGAAAACTAATGGCATGTTGACCTTCATAACGAGGAGTTGAGTATACGAGCAAAGAGGTCCTTCTGCAGTTGTACAGGGCCCTAGTGAGACCACACCTGGAGTATTGTGTGCAGTTTTGGTCTCCAAATTTGAGGACATTCTTGCTATTGAGGGAGTGCAGCATAGGTTCACAAGGTTAATTCCCGGGATGGTGGGACTGCCATATGTTGATAGAATGGAGCGGCTGGGCTTGTATACTCTGGAATTTAGAAGGATGAGAGGGGATCTTATTGAAACATAAAAAGATTATTAAGGGATTGGACAAGCTTGAGGCAGAAAACATGTTCCCGATGTTGGGGGAGTCCAGAACCGGTGGACCACAGTTTAAGAAAAAGGGGTAGGTCATTTAGACCGGAGATGCGGAAAAACATTTTCTCCCAAAGAGTTGTGAATCTGTGGAATTCTCTGCCTCAGAAGGCAGTGGAGGCCAATATCCCTGGATGCTTTCAAGAGAGAGTTAGATGGAGCTCTTTAAGATAGTGGAGCCAAGGAATATGGGGAGAAGGCAGGAACGGGGTACTGATTGTGGATGATCAGCCATGATCACTGTGAATGGCGGCGCGGGCTTGAAGGGCCAAATGACCTACTCCTGCAACTATTGTCTATTGTCTAATTGTTTCTTAAACATTGCGATAGTTCTTGCCTCAACTACCTCCTCTGGCAGCTTGTTCCTTACACCCACCACCCTTTGTGTGAAAAAGTTGCCCTCTTCTAAATTCCTACTAAATCTTACCCCCTTCACCTTAAACCTATGTCCTCTGATAGAGACAAAATGCTGGTGTAACTTAACGGGACGGGAAGCATCCCTGGATAGAAGAAACGGGTGATGTTTTGGGTCAAGACCCTTCTTTGGACTGAGAGTCAGGGGAGAAGCAGACATGGAGATAAGGAAGTATAAGGTGTGAAAACATGACATCAAAGGGGACGTAGATCAAAGATAATGTAGAATAGCTCATTGTTAACTAGGAGAAGGTGGCAATGAAGCCTACAGAGGTATTGGATGAACAGCACCTCATATTTCACTTGAGCAGCTTACACCCCAGCGGTATGAATATTGACTTCTCTGACTTCAAGTAACCCTTGCTTTCCCACTCTCTCCATTCCTCTCCCCTCAACATTCTCTGACCAGTCTGACTGTCCTCATGAATAAATGTTCTCTCTGTCTGCTTCATTGTCACCTTCTCCGAGCTAACAATCATCTATTCTACATTTTCTTGGAATTTTATCTCCTTTGATGTCTTGTTTTCACGCTTGACCCCCTCTCCCCTGACCCTCAGTCTGAAGAAGGGTCTCGATCTGAAATGTCACTCATTCCTTCTATCCAGAGATACTGCCTATCCCACTGAGTTACTCCTGCATTTTGTGTCTATCTTCGGTATAAACCAGCATCTGCAGTTCCTTCCTACCTATGTCTTGTGGTTCGAGATACTCTACTCTGGCAAGAGACTCTGAGCATCTACTATCCCTATCTATTCCCCTTATGATGTTATACTGCTCTATAATATCTCCTGTAACAATCATTATGAATCCGCTTGAGATGAATAGTATTGATATATCTAAGGGGAGCTCGATAAGCAGACCAGAGCATCTGAGCATAAGGATTAAGATCATAGCATAAACAAAATAAAAAGAAAATAACATAAACAAAAGAAACAGGAATGGTCATTGAACCCTTGCACCTGCTCCACCTTTCCGCAAGCTCATGGCTGATCTTTTAACTTAGAACAACTGTTCTACGCTAACCCCATTTCACTTGATTCTCTTAATATTCATAAATTCATCACCGGCTCTCTTGAACATATTCAGCAACCCGGTTTGCGTAGGTTAGGAGTTTGTTCGCTCGTGTGTCGGATGACGTTCTGCCATCGCTTTGCCACAGCCACTGCCACATCTGTGCCTCTGCGGAGATCGTCCGCAGTGCATGCCTCTCTGCCACAAGTCAGTAAGGAGTTAGAAAGATTCACTCTCTGTCAGTGGAGGGGTTTTTTTCCCCCATCTCAGTCCTGAATTGACAGACCTGTTATTAGGAGACAGTGATGTCTGGTTCTTGGCAGCCCAGCTTTGGAAAACCTCATTCCTCCTCTAATCCTGTCCTCACTGCTGGGATTTTTCTTGAAGTCCGAGGAAATATTGGTTATAATTACTGGAAGTAACATACACCTGCTTGAGTTAAGCTATAATGGCATAAAAGCATAATGTCCATCACGGATTGCCCAGGCCCTGACCTCTGTAATTCCTCCCTTTAACCTCTCCAGCTCTCTCTCCTTCTTTAGTTTAGTTCAGTAAAGTACATTATTATTGTCACGTGTACTGAGGTACAGTGAAAAGCTTTTTAGTTCCATGCTGGCCAGAGCGAAAACACTATACATGATTACAATCAAGCCATCCATTTTTTAGTTTAGTTTAGTTTAATTTAGAGATACAGCGTGGAAACGGGCCTTTTCGGCCCACACAGTCCGCACTGACTAGCAATCCCCGTACATTTACGCGATCCTACACGCTGGGGACAATTTACATTTATACCAAACCAATTAACCTACAAACCTGTACGTCTTTGGAGTGTGGGGGGACAACTGGAGATCCCGGAGAAAACCCACGCAGGTCACAGGGTGAACGTACAAGCTTCATATGGACAGTCAGGATGGAACCCGGGACTCTAGTGCTGTAAGGCAGCAACTCTACCACTGCGCCACCGCGCTGCCCGTGTACAGATACAGGCCAAAGAAGCATGAGAAAGTCCAGTAAAGATCAATTAAAGACAGCTCAAAGGTCTCCAATGAGATAGATGGCAGCTCAGGACTCTTCTCCAGTTGGTGAGTGGATGGTTCAGTTGCCTGATAACAGCTGTGAAGAAACCATCTCTGAATCTGGAGGTGTGCATCTCAAACCTCTGTACTTCTTGCCTGGGGGGAGAGGGGAGGGGAGGGAGACACTGGGGTGAGACTGGTACTTGTGCGGCTCATCATTTACTCTTGAAACAAGTTTTTGTTCAACTGCCAATACATCTACTTTTGTGAATCCGCATTAAGTGCCTGATGAGGGTCGACTGTGGTATCTGGAAACAATTCTCTGCCTTTGCTACTCTTGAAGGAGTGCCATTTAAAAATAAGGATTCACCTATTGAAGGCTGAGATGAGGTGATTTTATTTTCCTGCAGGTGGATCATTGTATCTTTGGAACTTTCTTTCTCAAATGTTAATGCAAGCAGAACTTCTGGACATTTTTGACGCAGAAGTGGAAGCAAGTGAGCGAGATATTGCCCTGGGCAGGATCGAAGTTTAGTTTAGTTTAGTTTAGAGATACAGCATGGAAACAGGCCCTTTGGCCCAACAAGTCCACACCGAGCAGCCATCTCCACATACCAGCACTATTCTACGCACTAGGGACAAATTTCAAATTTACCCAAGCCAATTAACCTATAAACCTGTATGTTTTTGGAATGTGGGAGGAAACCTGAGCTCCCGGAGAAAGCCCACGCAGGTCACGGGGAGAACATGCAAACTCCGTACAGACAGCACCTGTATTGAGGATCAGACCCCAGGTCTTTGGCGCTGTGAGGCAGCAACTCTACCGCTGTGCTGCCCTTTCTCTCCAGAGATGCTGCCTGACACGTTGAGTTACTCTAACACTTTGTGTCTATCTATGGAAAAAGGACATCCGATTAGATGACACATTAATAAAACAGTGAGCGTACAGGGGGTCTGGTCAGTTGCTCGCCCTTGTTAACCTGCAATAGCAATAGCAATTGTCAATGCAGAAAGCACAAGAGAAGTAAATAATCACCCGTGAATCTAAACAACACGGTTAATAAAACCTGCTGCCAGTTGCTCTTCCCAGCTGTGTTATTGAGGATTCCAACTTGTGTAACAGCAGACTTTCTCCACAGTCATGAGAGGCTAAGAAGCAGAAGGAGAAGGAGAGGTCAGGGCATTATTGCTCCTCCCTCCTAGAGTGTAACAAGCCTGTAAGATGTTCACCGGAACCGTACAGCCTTCAAGAGGGCTTGTATACAAAAACAGAGATGCCATGTTGAGGTTCTATAAGGCGCTGGTAAGGCCGCATTTCTAATATTGTGGGCAATTTTGGGCCCCATATCTGAGGAAGGAAGTGCTGGTTCTGGAAAGGGTCCAGAGGTGGTTTAAAAGAATGATCCCAGGAATGAGTAGGTTAACCTATGATAAGCAATTTGTTGGCACTGGGCCTGTGCTCACTGGAGTTTAGACGAATGAGGGAGTACCTCATGGAACATACAGAATACAGAAAGGCTAGGACTAGAGGTCATAGCCTCTGAATTAGCAAGGAGATGAGGAGACATTTATTTAGTCAGAAGGTGGTGAATCTGTGGAACGTTTTGCCACGGAAGGCAGTGGAAGCCAAGTCAGTGGATATTTTTTAAAGCACAGATAGACAGATTCTTGATTTGTACCGCTGTCAAAAGTTATGGGGAGAGGGCAGGAGAATGGGGCCAGGAGAGACAGATTAGCCACGATTGAATGGCGGAGTAGTTCGGATGGGCCGAACGGCCTAATTCTACTACTATTCCTTATGACCTTCCCTTTGAGCCATGCACTCAAATATTGTTTCATCAGTTGTTTGATCTTTAGTTTGCCCAAAGTTGTCAAGAAAATGCTGCAGTAACTCAGTGGGTCAGGCAGCATCTCTGGAGAAAAGGATTAGGTCACAATTAGGTTCCGGGTCGCAAGGTCATAGAGCTGATAGGAGCAGAATTAGGCCATTCAGCCCATCAAGTCTACTCTGCCATTCAATCATGGCTGATCTATCTCTCCATCCTAACCTCATTCTCCTGCCTTCTCCCCATAACTCCTGACACCCGTGCTAATCAAGGATCTATCTATCTCAGCCTGAAAAATATCCATTGATATGGAGATTGCTCCTTTGACGTCGAGACCCTTCGTCAGGCTAAGATTCAGGGGAGAGGGAAACTAGGGGAATGAAAAAGTACGGAACAAACCAGAGCCAGAACCTATGACTCAGTAATGGTGGAGCCCACAATGATCCATTGTTGGCTGTGGAGAATGTGATAACGAGTGATACAGACAATGCAACTAAGCGGGATGATAGTGAAACTAGTATGTTGACTATGTTGGGGGAGAGACTGAGAGAGAGGGGATGAAAGGGTTACTTAAGTTAGAGGAATCAATATTCATACCGCTGGATTGTAAGTTGCCCAAGCGAAATATGAGGTGCTGTTCCTCCAACTTGGTGGGGCCTGAATTTGACAGTGGAGGAGGCCCAGGACAGAAAGGTAAATATGGAAATGGGAAGGGGAGTTGAAGTGTTTGGCAACCGGGATATTACGTAGGCCAAGGTGGACTGAGTGAAGGTGTTCAGCGAAATGATCGCCCAGTCTGCGCTTAGTCTCGTCGATATTTAGGAGTCCACACAACGGATACAGCAGATAACGTTGGAGGAGGCGCAAGTGAAAATCTGTCTCATATGAAAGGACTGTCAGGGCCCCTGGACAGAGTCAAGGGAGGAGAGGGTTACACAAAAAGCTGGAGAAACTCAGCGGGTGCAGCAGCATCTAAGGAGCGAAGGAGATAGGCGACGTTTCGGGTCGAGACCCTTCTTCAGTCAAGGGAGGAGATATAGGGACAGGTATAGGGACAGGTGCAGGGGAAAGTACCCGCGGAGGTACACTTAGTCTCTATCACCAAGGAGGACAAAGCAGAAAATACTGAGGCACGCCATCAGCTGAAGATTTCTTCTCACATCATGCCCTGTGGGAGCAACTGAGGAGGACTGCAACACTTCAAGAAGATAGTTCACTCTCACAAATAGTGAAAGGCCTGGATAGAGTGGATGTGGAGAGGATGTGTCCATTAGCGAGAGAGTCTAGCACCAGAGGTCATAGCCTCAGAATTAAAGGACGTTCCATTAGCAAAATGATGAGGAGGAATTTCTTTAGTCAAAGGGTGATGAATCTATGGAATTTATTGCTACAGAAGGTCACGGAGCCCACCGAAGGTCACCGACTAACGATCGCCGCACATTAACACTACCCTACACACACTGGGGAGAATGTACTTTTATACCAAGCAAATTAACCTACAAACATGCACGTCTTTGGCGTGTGGGAGGAAACCGAAGATCTCAGAGAAAACCCACGCAGTGACAGGGAGAACGTGCAAACTCTGCACAGACAAGCACCTGATGGCAGGATCGAACCCGGGTCTACGGCGCGGTAAACGCTGTAAGCGCTGTAAGGCAGCAACTCTACCGCTGCGCCGCATTGCCGCCGTGGCGGGCAGCAAAAATACGTGGACAAACAAAGTTTGCACTGAACATTCTGGAGGATTCACGGAGAAGACGTAGGCAATTGTCCTTTGGCTGAGATTGTAAACTTCTCAGTTGGGTGTTAACAATCCCATGACACTACATCCTACCCACTGCCTCCCTTCTCTGTGTCAGATGGAAAAATTGGGCCCCCATATTATTAACAACACTTCTGAGTCAGAGAGGGAATACAATGCACACTGCCAATCTCACCGCTGCCTTATGTAAACAGTTGCCAGTTTTAAAAAGCAGGATGTAAATATGACTAAGCTCCCACAGAACAGCATAAATAATATTGTCATAATATTTCTTACCTTGTTTTTTTTCCACTTGATCTAGAAAAATACTGAAACAGGGATGTTTAAAAATCTGGTAAAATAACTTCTGTTTCTGGGCCTTTCGTTATTACTTTCGCACCATTATAATTCTGGAGATAATAATGACTGTGTATCTATTATGATTCTGGAGACAGGCACAAAGGGCTGGAGTAACTCAGTGGGTCGGGCAGCATCCCTGGAGAAAAGGAATGGGTGACGTTTTCCAGGATCGAGTCCCTTCTTCAGACTGAGAGTCAGGGGAAAGGGGAACGAGAAATATAGCCGGTACCTCGGATAAATGAATGGAAGATATGCAAACAGCAAGGATAACCAAGGAAATGTGGGGCGCTCTATGGACCGCTGTTGACTGGTGTTTAGGTGCCAATGAGTTTGAAGAAGGGTCTCGACACGAAACGTCACAGTTTCCTTCTCTCCAGAGATGCTGCCTGTCCCGGTGGGTTTTGTGTCTCAGCTTGCTTAAATTCCCAGTATTTTGTGTCTATCTTCGGTGCAAACCAGCATCTGCAGTTCCTTCCGACACGTTACAAATTATTTTACTTGGGAAGCAGCAGTTAACGGGAGAGAATACAATGAGATGACAGTGTGACACATCCTTTCACCTCCAAACCAAGCTTTAAAGCACTTGTATTATTTTATCCCCAGTGGAACTAATTGCAACTAATTGTACCTGGACGACTCTCCTTCCAGGATGTACGAAGCAATGTTTTAAAAATATAGACCACCTTCAAGCTATTGACATTGTGCCTTGGTATTAATACCTCCGTTAGGTATTACACAATCTCCTAAAACTATAATCTTCTGTTCCCCATATCACAAGTATGCATTATTTGCAGATTGGAATACAGCTGTGAAATATATATTGACTAAAAAAAATAAATGAGGTACAATCAGGAGAGCCAAACCTAAATATAGGTTATTGCCAACAAAGGCACAGTTAATTCAAGCTTAAATATAGGGTTGTGTTAGTAAACAGATTAAACTGAAATCTTGTGAAGTGTCAGTTTTTGTATTGTCATTATCATTATTGGTATTATTAATACGTCGCCACCAAAGAAACATTTTGCATGTTATTATTGGGCTTATTTTCAATTTAACTCAAGCACCTTTGGCTTGTTTATGACAGAAAATGATCCCCACATATTTTCTTAACTACACATTTCACTGTAAACTTTTTCTCCAAAAATTCCTTTATCCTCTCACGCCATCCTTAGGGTGGCAGAGTGGTGCAGCGACAGAGTTGCCACCTTACAGAGCCAAAAGACCCGGGTTTGATCCTGACTACGGGTGCAGTCTGTATGGAGTTTGGAGGGATATAGAACTTCTTGTGGGACTAGTGTAGCTGGGACATGCTGGCCAATGTGGGCAACTTGGGCCGAAGGGCCTGTTTCCACGCTGTTGTCATCTAAGACCCTATGGTTCTATGATTCTATCTTGGTTGGAATAAAAACACAACGCGCTAGTCAAGTCAAACAAGTCAAACAAACTTTATTGTCATTTAGAAATACATTGATATATGCAGTTCCAAACGAAATTACGTTGCATTTGGCTCCCTGTGCAACACAATAAATTAACAGAAGGATAGACATGGATAAAATGGATAAAAAGGATAAAAGGATAAATAGACAATGGTGGCAGCCCATTACATGGCATTCAGGAGTCTGATGGCTCGTGGGAACAAGCTGTTGCAGAACCTTGGTTCTGCTCCTTATGCTGCGATATCTTTTTCCCGAGGGCAGCAGAGTGAACAGTCCATGATGGAGATGTGTGGGGTCTTTTATAATACTGCTGGCCTTAGACACGCAACGTTTGGTCGCAATATCCCCGATTGAGGGGAGAGAGGTCCCGATGATTTTTTCCGCTGTCCTCACTACTCTCTGCACGGACTTCCAGTCAGAGGCTTTACAGTCCCCAAACCAGACAGCGATACAGCTGGTCAAAATACTCTCTATGGTGCACCTGTAGAAAGTAGTGAGGATGGGATGGGGGAGGTGAGCTCTTCTCATCCGGCGCAGAAAGTGCAACTGCTGCTGCGCTCTCTTAACTGTTAATCCTCAGCTGGGTGGTGAGGGTTTAGTGGGTTGGTCCAAACCTTAGAAGGGCTTGAATCGAACTGTCCCACCCTGGTTTACACATGAACAAGCTAAGAATCTGAGGGGTACGTTCTTCACACAAAGGGTGGTAGGTGTATGGAACGAGCAGCCAGAGGAGGTAGTTGTGGCAGGTACATGGATAGGAACAAAGCAGCAAATTCTCGGAGAAAACGGGAGAGAGATAGAAGGAATTAAGGAGCCAGAGAAATTGATATTTTAGATCATATCCTCCAGTAGATCAGTTTTCTTTATGACATACAGATTTCAATCTTAATAGCACACTTAATTGAATAAAATATTCATCACAGTGAATGCTTTGAACAATATGTGGCAGCCTACAATAATTACTTCAAAAAGATGTATATTTATTCACATAAAAATAGTGATTGCAATTTCAATTGAAATCCATTGACTTTAAAACGGTTTTGAATTTTATGAAAATGAAGATAAAATACTATATATAAATAGAATACATATACATATAAATGGTGCACAGGAGGAAGAGGGTTTAATCTTATGGAGGTGTGTAAAATCATGCGAGGAATAGATTGGGTAGATGCACAGTCTGTTGCCCAGAGTAGGGGGAATCGAGGACCAGAGGACAGAGGTTCAAGGTGAGGGGAGAAAGATTTAGACAATAGAGATTAGGTGCAGGAGTAGGCCATTCGTCTACACCTACACATTTAATAAGAATCTGAGGGGTAAGTTCTTCACACAAAGGGTGCTAGGTGTATGGAACGAGCAGCCAGATGAGGTAGTTGTGGCAGGTACATGAATAGGACAGGTTTAGAGCAATATGGCCAAATGCAGGTAGGTGGAACTAGTGCAGATGGGGCTTGTTGGCCGGTGTGGGCAAGCTGGGCCGAAGGATCTTGCTTCCACACTATGTAAGACTCTATGACTCTAAGTCCCTTCTGCATTCTGCAGCACTTGTTTATGAAGCTCCTTTGCAACTTGTTTATGAAAGCGTTTTAATGGTTAATGGGTGGAATTTTATTCGATTTGTTTAAATACTGTGCCATATTAAAATAAGTAACCACTAAGTTACTAAAGAGCATCTCACTGAAGGGTCATGATGATGCCTTAAAGAGAAAATATACTACATTACCACTATAGATACACTAGTGGCATTTTAGAGGCTTTTACATAGGCATATGGAAGTGTACGTAATAGGGATATGAATCATGTACAGGCATATGAGATCAGTTTGGCTTGGCATCATTATCAGCACAATATAATTTGAATCATTGAATATAATTAAATTGAATTGAATAGAATAAATGAAACATTGTGGGCTGAAGGGCCCCTTTCCTGTGCTGCACTGTTCAATGTGTTGGAAGGAACTGCAGATGCTGGTTTAATCTAAAGATAAGTACATAAAGCAGGAGTAATTCGGCGGGTCAGCCAGCATCTCTGGAGAAAAGGACATTTTGATGATATTTTGGGTCAAGACCCTTGTTCATCAGACTCTGACTCTCAGTCACTGGATCCCATTGCCAGGGGCGATGGTTGAATCAAATGTGCCAAAGTTGTTTAAGAGGCTGTTTGATTGCCGCTTGGACATGCAGGGAAGGAAGGGATATGTGCCATGATTAGTATAACTTGGTGTCATGTTCAGCACAGATTGGGTCGGCTGAAGGGCCTGTTCATTGGCTGAAAATCTTTTGCTACATTTGGAGAATGCCGAAAAATGAACTGGAGAAGTCTCTTCATCTGCATTCCCTGCTTGGTGTGAAATTACTATTCAGAGGGTAGGAAGCAGACACCCTAGGGCCACACCGAGTTTTGAGCAAAGAGTAATTGCAGCGATTGGCACAGTGCCTCAAAGCTCCAAAGACTTTGTTTCAAACCTGCCGTTGTGGTGTTTGTGGAGTTTGCCTGTTCTCCCTGTTCTCCCTGTAACTGTGTGCGTATCCTCCAGCTATAAAGACGTACTGGTTTGTCAATTAATTGGTAAAATTGTAAATTGTCCCCAGTGTGTGTAGGATAGCGTTAAAGTGCGGGGATCGTTGGTTGGCGAGGCCTCGGTGGGCCGAAGGGTCTGATTTCACACTGTATCTTTAAACTAAACTAAACTAAACTAAACTACTCCGGTTGCCAAGGAGTTGCCGGTTGGTAGGTTAATTAGCCAATAATTGGCAGCAGGTGAACTGGGTGGGTGTTGATGAGATTTCGTTTAGAGAGATACAGTGCTGAAACAGCCCACCGAGTCCGTGCCGACCAGCGATCCCCACATATTTACACTATCTTACACACACTAGGGACATTTTTTACATTCACCAAGCCAATTTACCTACATACCTGTACGTCTTTGGAGTGTGGGAGGAAACTGAAGATCTCGAAGAAAACCGGCGCAGTCACAGGGTGAACGTACAAACTCCGTACAGACAGCACCACTAGTCGGGATCGAACCCCGGTCTCCGGCGCTGCAAGCACTGTAAGGCAGCAACTCCACCTCTGCGCCAATGTGCCGATTGTGGGAGGAAACTGGTGGATTTGTATAGGATTGGACTTAATAGACGACTGATGGCTGGTGCTTGGTGCACCATAGGGTATTTTTCTGTGCTGCATGACTCTATGAACTGAGCGGTTATTGGAACCTAGTTTAGTTTAGAGATACAGTGCAGAAACAGGCCCTTTGGCCCTCCGAACCCATGTTGACCAGCGATACTCTCATCCTATCCTATCCATTCAAATGACAATTTACAATTTTACCAAGACAATCAGCCTACGATCGGAGAAAACCCATGCAGGTCACGGGGAGAATGTAAAACTCCTTACAGACAGCACCCGTAGTCAGAGATCGAACTCGAGTCTCTGGTGCTGTAAGGCAGCAACTCTACCACTGCGCCACCGTATAATTGGGTTTACATTTATTATTATTATTAAAGTTTATTTAAATAGGGACAGATACAAAAACATAGATACACTTGAAACAGTGATCTGATTTATGCATCATAGTGTTTTTAGCCAAAGCTAATTCGCAACACTTGTCCCTAGTAGGGCTTTTGGTTAAAAATGATAATACAGATTAACATTATTAAAACTAGGAAAATGGAAAAGAGGAAAAGACATACAGAGAGAGCACAGTGTAAAAATTAAATATGAGAACAAGATTGTTGTTGAATTAGCCACAATTTTGTGTTTTTTTTTAATGTGACATATGTAGGGATACATTTCAAGTGGTCTGGCAGTGAGTTCCATAATTTTGTCCCTTTTACAGAAAAGGAAGTTTGAGCAAAAGATGTTCTGCAGAAGGGGATACTACAATTGCCTTTTGACGCTGCTCGGGTGGTGGATCTGATACCACTTTGCAGTCTTGTTATTGTTATTGTTATTGTCCAATTTCATCCAATCCTACATAAATTGTCATAATTTGGTTGTGTCACGGTCATCGAACATGTTGCCATTTGGAGGTTGGGAAGAAATGTCTCATTGCATTATAAAATGTGAAGATTAAGATTAATATCCAAGCCAAGTCTAAATTGTTCAAACCACATAGGTTTCCTTCAAGACACTGGACCAGACACTTGATCTATCCCCAAGTTTCTGTATTGTTTTTAAGATTGGAAAACAATGTCATAAAATCTATCCTTAAATATGGTCAGTGTTTGAAAAGCTCAATTTAGTTCATTTCTCTTGGACTAAGTTCAAATAAACTTTGAGCCTTGAATTCCCATTGTTTGTATGGAAGGAAGTAGTCAAGCATATTTTGGTGTTTAGAAAGAAAATCCAGATGCTGGTTTATATCGAAGATAGACACAAGGTGATGGAGTAACTCAGCGGGTCAGGCAACATCTCTGGAGAAAAATGATGGGTGACATTTCGGGTTGGGACCCTTCTTCAGACTTTGGTATTTTGCACCTGGTTCAACTATTAGAAGTCAAGGCAGTCTGACCAGTAACTAAAACTAGTAATAAGATTGCCGCTTGAGAAAAAGCTCAGAGTATCAAAACTGCTTTTTAATCAGATTATATCCTTTTTTCATTAAATATCCTGAGGAAAATATGCACATAATTCACATAAAGATCAGTAAGGCTTTACATATTTATGCCTAGAAAATGTAGTTCACCCGATTGTAGTTCACCACACAGGTGCCATGAGCTGAGTTTGGTGCTAACACCCACTCTAATCTCCCTCTCCAAAAAATGTAAACTGGTCACACACTCATATGCGTGTGTGTGTGTGTGTGTGTGTGTGTGTGTGTGTGTGTGTGTGTGTGTGTGTGTGTGTGTGTGTGTGTGTGTGTGTGTGTGTGTGTGTGTGTGTGTGTGTGTGTGTGTGTGTGTGTGTGTGTGTGTGTGTGTGGACATACACACACACACATATATATATATATATATATATATATAAGCTTGTGTGTGTGTGTGTGTAAATATGCCCGATGTATACACATATACACACAAATATATACACATATACATACATACACATATACACACATTGGGGCGGCAAGGTGGCACAGCGGTAGAGTAGCTTCAGTGCCGGAGACCCAGGTTCGGTCCTGACTACGGGTGCTGTCTGTACGGAGGTTGCACATTCTACACGCGATCGCGTGGATTTTCTCAGAGATCTTCGGTCTCAGAGATCTTCGGTTTCCTCCCACACTCCAAAGACGTGCCGGTATAGTATGTAGGTAAATTGGCTTAGTAAATGTAAAAATTGTCCTCAGTGTGCGTAGGCTAGTGTTAATATGTGGAGATCGCTGGTCGGTGCGGACACGGTGGGCCGTAGGGCCTATTTCCGCGCTGTATCTCCAAACCTAACTAAGCTGCATATATATATACACACACACAAATATGCATGCAACACACACAAACACACGCTGGAACAATATAATGCTGCTCTTTGCATACATATTTATGCATATATAATGTATATATATATATATATATATATATATCAATCAATCAATCAATCAATATATATATATATATATATATATACAGTATATATGCTGTAGATATATACAGAGAGCAGTATTATATTGTTCTAGCTGAGGGGTTTATACGGCAAGACAGATCCTCTGTGTGGTCTTTGTCCATTACTGTGAGTAACACAGTGGCTCACACTGTTAAGAAACCCCGCAACTTCCTCCTAGACCTCATCAACAGCCCCCCTCCTCCCCCCCAGTACTTCTGCCATGAGAAGTAATTTATGGTAGAGATAAGGAACTGCAGATGCTGGTTTACCAAGACACAAGATGCTGGAGTAACCAAGCAGGTCTGGCAGCGTCCCTGGCAAACATTTGCTAGGTGATGTTTCGTGTCGGGACCAGAATTTATAATGCTTTAATTAACCTTGCAACCAGCACCTCCTCGGCAACTGGAGTACCTGGAGAAAATGCACGCAGTTACTGGGAGAACAGCCAAACTGCACCTCAGGTAGATGTACGCTGTGGATGGCTCGATTGTGATTATGTATAGTATTTCTGATGACCGGTTAGCATGCAGCAAAATCTTTTCACTGTACCTCGGTACAATAAACTCACCTCAATACAACTCGGGTGTCAACCCATGTATAGGAAGGAACTGCAGATGCTGGTTTAAACCGAAGGTGGACACAAAATGCTGGAGTAACTCAACGGGGCAGGCAGCATCTCTGGAGGGAAGGAATGGGTGATGTTTTGGGTTGAGCCCCTTCTGACCAGTCTGAAGAAGGGTCTCGACCCGAAATGTCAACCCATGTGTCTGGTGCTCTGGGGCACTACTCTGCAGTCTCGTTCCAATTCCTCTTTGCTGAGAACTCAATGTGGTGCTCGGTGTCTGTATCCTCCCTCCAGAGTTTGATCCTGACCTCTGGTGCTGTCTGTCCGGAGTTGGCATGTTCTCCCTGTGACTCTTTGGGTTTCCACTCGATGCTCCGGTTTCTTCCCACGTCCCAAGGATGGTCGGTTCAATGATCACAGTAAATTGGCCCCAGTGTGTTAGCGGGTGGAAGCACCTGAGGGGGTTAATGCGAATACGGGGAGAATAAAACACGGGATGAACGTAGGATTTGTGTAAACGGGTGGTGGCTGATGGCCCGCGTGGACTTGGTGGGCCATGCAAGGGGATGTTTCCATGCGGCATCTCACCATGACAGATTTCAGCTACAATACATCATGCTGGAACCAAGTCAATACGTGAACAACTCTCCCAACACCAATTTCAATGAAGTGTGGAAAAGGGCATCATGACAATGAGATTGGGGAAGTGGATGATACTTTCCACATCAGTCCTATACATAGTGTAAAGGTTCAGGCAGCCTCTATGGAGAGAACAGACAGTCGAAAGAAAGTCCTAACTGGAAATGTCGCCTGTCCATTCCCTCCATAGATTCTGCGTGACCTGCTAAATTACTCCAGAACTTGGAGCTTTATTTTAAAACCAAAACCATTCCGCATTTTAAGAACTTTGCCTGCGTTATGCTCATTGAGTAGTTTTGTTCAGTTTTGTTTATTTTAGTTTAGTTTATTGTCACTTGTACCAAGGACCAGCAAAAAGCTTTTGTTGCATGCCATCTAGTTGGCAGAAAGTCGATACCTGATTAGTACAATCGAACCATTCACAGTGTTCAGATACATGGTAAAGGGAATAATGTTAGTGCAAGATAAAGCCAGATCAAACATAGTCTGGGGGTCTCCAATGAGGTAGATAGTAGTTCGGAACTGGTCTCTAGTTGTGGTAGGATGGTTCAGTTGCCTGATAACAGCTGGGAAGAAAGTTTTCACCCATTCAAGGCTCTATTGTTACATTCATAGAAGGATAGAAATTCATGGCATAAGATTTGCTTGTTCTGCTGAAAATTAGCTGTTTGGATGTCCACTTACTATCTCTCAGTCTGCAATCTTGTAAGTTATGGGTTTTTTAAGTCCTCGTACATATACAGATGCTATTCAAATGTGGATGAAGGCTTCAATTCCTTTCCTCTTTCGGACAGTGAATTCCTAAACCACCGCACTCCCCACACCCACAAAAAACCGACTGTTGTCTCTGCACTCAAATTCCTGTGCCCTCCAAAAGTGGAAAATCCCAGAGGATATTAAATTGAGCAAGATTCAATGTTCCTATCTTTGACTCTCTTTGACTCTCTTTAGATGTCACAAGCATGCACTGTGCGAACTGACATCCGATCATTTTGGACACCCTTCACCAGAGTCAAGTTGAACTGAAGCTATGTATTTAACACTCCCTGCTGTTGTCGACATGATCTTTGCTGCACATCTGTAGCTGAACGCACGTAGGTAAGAAATGTCACCTCTTCGAGTTTGGGTGATCAAATATAGCAAATAATTATTATCTTTCAAAAATTAACAAAAAAATCAGAAGGGTTAAGTTGCAATGAAAAGCTATTAAAAAATGTAAAAGTGGAAAGAATATATTGAAAGAGAGAAAGAAAATTTCCAAAACAGATATGTCTATGAAAACAGTAAAATGATTCTTAAGGAAATAAAGTATATGTTACAAAGAAAAATAATTATTGCTGCTACCATTAGCCTATTGTGGCTGCTGACAGAAGTATATATTTTGTCGGAGATGATGAATTCTCTACATTCAGCGAGTGCTGAAAGGGGGAGGATTTGGGAGGCTTATTGCGAATTTGAGGCAAGTTGGCTGGGGACTTCTCAGTCTGAATGACTAGTTCTTCCAGCCCAGAGTAAGTGGGTATTCAGAGGTTACACCGCCCCCTTCTATTTGTGAGACAAATGACACTTCTGCATCTGGGAGGTACACATTAAATCACGTACCAGAGAAAAAAAAATCTAAAATAATTATTTTTTAAAAAGCTATAATCAAAGATTTCTTCATACTCCTGCATAATTGGCTGGTGTAAGGATGATTTAGGTCACTTTGCACCATTTAAATATGACAGCAACCTAACTTCATATAGTATAGGATTGTTGGTTTATACCATCTCCTGAAGCCACACTGGTTTCGTCAACGATATCAACTGCTGAAGAATTCTTCACTTGAAGCCAAACTGGATTTGTTAAAGATATCAGCTGCTGAAGAATTCTTTACATTGAAGATTGCACAGTCGCATTCACGTGAAGACAATGGTCATGAATTATCTCAGTAAAATTTGAAAAGATAGCGAGGCAGTAAATTGGGCTTCAATGTGGAAAGGACCGTCCCAACAAGATGTTAGTGACAATTCCAGACTGGAGGATGTTCTAGACAGAATGAGGTGAGAATGATTTGCTCAAATAGCTTGAATCTCTTCAGTTAATTCACTCGGATTTTGCAAGAAAAATTATTTCTTCTTGCAGTTTCCGGAGTCCCTAGGGCTAAACTCAATGAATCATAAAAGAAAGAGCACAAAAGGAGGCCATTCAGTCCATCTAATCATTATGAGCGGGAAAGGAGCTCCCTCTCCTCTCGAACTTGTCCTCAAGGTTACCTGAGACTGTGGGATTGGGTAAGAAAGTGTAGCCAGGGTAGAAGATCAGGGAAGAATTAATTGTCAGACTGGGCAACTCTGTCACCAATTCTTGTACTTTAGTTTAAAGATACAGCGAGGAAACAGGCCCTTCGGCCCACCGAGTGCACGCTGACCAACGATCCCCGCACACTTACACTATCCTACACACACTAGGACAAGTTACAATTATGCCTAGCCAATTAACCTACAAACTTGTACGTCTTTGGACTGTGGGAGGAAACCGGAGAAGGCACAGAAGAAGGTCACGGGGAGAAGGTACAAACTCCGTACAGACAAGCACCCATATTCAGAAATGAACCCAGGTCTCTGGGGCTGAAAGGCAACAACAATAGCTCTGTGCCAACCTCCTCTCATGCATTTCATTGTTGATGAAGAGTTACGAGACTATTCCATCAGGTCTGACAAGTCATCCAAAAAATATAAAAACCTCTAGGTTTTTTGTGGGTGTTGATTTTCCAGTTATTTCTGCATATCAATTACTTTACTCAGAGAGTGGTTTGAATATTGATCTTTGCTGCAACATGGAGAGGTTGAGGTGAATTGCAAAGATGTGCAAATTCCTCCGGCAACGGGTCAGGCAGCATCTCTGGAGAAAATGAATAAGTGACATTTCGGAGCGGAACCCTTCTTCAGACTGAAAGATGGAGAAGGTGGTTGAGTTACTCCAGCATTTGGTGCCGCTGAGTTACTCTAGGATTTTGTCTCTACCTGGCCAGAGTGGACATGGAGAGGATATTTGCCCTAGTGGGAGAGTCTAGGACCAGAGGTCATAGCCTCAGATTACAAGTACGGAGTTTTGGAATGGAGATGAGGAGGAATGTCTTTAGACAGAGGGTTGATAATTTTGTGGAATTCATTGCCACAGACAGCCGTGGTGGTCAAGTCAATGGATAATTTTAATGTGGACATTGATTTGATAGGGCGTCAGAGGTTATGGGGAGAAGGCAGGACATGGGGTTGAGACAATGGGGTTGGGTTACCTCGCCATCCATTATTGAATGGTGAAGTCGACTTGATGGCCCGAGTGGGCTAATTCAGCTCCTTTCACTTATGAACCCATGAATGTTGTGTTGCGGAGTTGCTCAGTCTTTCAGTCTGAAGAAGGGTCTGGACCCGAAACATCAACCGTTCCTTTTCTCCAGAGATGCTGCCTGTAACGCTGAGTTACGCTAGCACTTTGTGTCTATCTTCGATTATAACCAGCATCTGCAGTTCCTTCCTACACATAGTCAAGAGTCACAAGAGTCATGAGTGTTTTATTGTCATATGTTCCAGATAGAACAATTAAATTCTTACTTGCAGCAGCACAACAGAATATGTAAACATAGTACACTGTAAACAATATAATAAACGAGGATAAAAAGTTCAGCGTGTGTACACACATGCATACGTACACATAGAAAACAAACAAGCAATAATACTGCAATAATAACAATAATAGTCAGTCCACAATAACCAACCTGACCTCCCGGTGGCTCAGCACTTCAACTCCCCCTCTCATTCCGTATCCGACCTCTCTGTCCTGGGCCCCCTCCACGGCCAGAGTGAGCAACACCGCAAGTTGGAGGAACAGCACCTCATATTCCGCTTGGGGAGTCTGCATCCTCTGGGCTTAAACATTGAATTTTCTCAATTCTGTTAACCCAGACTGCCTCCTCCCCATCCCCACCTCTCCCTCAGCCCTCGGGCCCTGACATTCCTTCGCCATCTCCCCCCCCCCCCCCCCACCCAAGTCGCACTAGCTTCTCATTTTCACACTACAAACAGCTTACAATGGCCTGATTCCTTTATCATCAATACTTTTTTGCATATCTTTCATTCATTGTTCTTTATCTCTCCACATCACTGTCTATATCTCTCTGTCTTTATCTCTCCACATCACTGTCTATATCTTTCCCTGATCCCTGACCAGTCTGAAGAAGGGTCTCGACCCGAAACGTCGCCTATCTCCTTCGCTCCTTAGATGCTGCTGCACCCGCTGAGTTTCTCCAGCTTTTTGTGTAACCCACAATAATAGTCTATGTAGTTCAGAGCTTATTTGAGGTTGTAGTGTTTAATAGCCTGAGGGGAGGGGAGAAGCAGTTCCTGAACCTGGACGTTACAGTTTTCAGGCTCCTGTACCTTCTTCCAGATGGTATTGGTGAAATGAGAGTGCGGCCAGGTTGGTGTGGGTCTCTGATGATGCTGGCTGCCTTTTTGAGGCACCGACTCCGGTAAATATTGTTTGTTTGTTAGTTTGTTACTCCAGATTCTGACATCAGCAGCATAATGCAGTCTGCATAATGACATCTGCAGTCTGCTTTGATAGACCATTACAACTTAAGCATAGTGATGGTCAAAGTTGTTTCCCAACAGTATGGCTGGATCAGCCTCCTGCGCTGAGCTGAAACATCACCCATTCCTTCTCTCGACAGAGATACTGCCTGGACCGCTGAGTTACTCCAGCATTTTGTGCCTATCTTCCTGTATTGAGAATGTTCCACGTAAAATCAATGCAAGAGAGAAACATTGAGAGGGGACAAGTCCAGTAGGCATATGAATTCTAGATGGAATTAAATTATTGAATTAACAACCGTGACTTTACTCCTTCAGATCATATTACCACCATTGATATTAACACAGGGTTTCATCTATTTCTCCCAAAAAAATGAGACATGGATATTTTAATATTCCAACCTAATTATGTTCTAACTTTCCCCACATGACCAAAGAACAATCTTGCAACTGAGGCTTTCAGGAAATCTTTTTTATGATCCGTGCAGCTGCAGTTTTGTAATAATCTTACACATTACTGTCAGTGTCAGACCGATGAAAACAAACTGACCTCCTGCTAGGCTCCTTTCCACGGTGACCATATTTTTTTTTTGTCTCTCTCACTTATAAACGTCATGCAGTGCACAGATCTCACCTCAATTATCACCCAGGCTGACACGGCGACACTGCTTCGAGCGAGGCATTATTGGAAGCGGAGAGTTCAGCCAGGGAATGGAACGAGAGAGCTGAACTCACAACCATCTGCTCCAGCGATCAGTCGGCCATTGCTGCCCAGAGAGAAGAATTGATCTTTTAGCCCCTCTGGCATTTTTGAGGGGTCTGTGCAGTTTTGGTCTCCTAATTTGAGGAAGGACATTCTTGCTATTGAGGGAGTGCAGCACAGGTTCACCAGGTTAATTCCCGGGAAGGCGGGACAGAAATATGATGAAAGAATGGGTCGACTTGGCTTGTATTCACTGGAATTTAGAAGGATGAGAGGGCATCTTATAAAAACATAAAAAAATCTTAAGGGATTGGACAGGCTAGATGCAGGAAAAATGTTTCTGATGTAGGGGGAGTCCAAAACCAGTGATCATTGTGTAAGAATAAGGGGGAGGCCATTTAGGACTGAGATGAGCAAAAACTTTTTCACCCAGGGAGTTGTGAATCTGTGAAATTCTCTGCCACAGAAGGCAGTGGAGGCCAATTCACTGGATGGTTTCCACAGAGAGTTTGAATTAGCTCTTAGGGCTAACGGAATCAAAGGGTATGGGGAGAAAGAAGGAACAGGGTACTGATGAGTTACTCCAGCATTTTGTTTCTAAAATCCTTCCTCACGCAGGCTAACAGGCCTGTAAAGGTGATACATGCAGAATAATCATATGATGTGCAATAAAGCAAACTCAATTGGCCTGATTTGAGGGTGGTTGTGTGTAAAATAATGGAATGTGATGCGTCGGGATTGTGTGTGTGTGGTTTAATCTTGAGATGACTTGAGGTGGAGTAGATATGTAGGAGCGGTGGGGCCTATTCTGAGAAGGGATGTCCAGAGGTAGATGTGATTTAATCCTGAGATAGAAACAAAAAGCCGGAGTAACTCAGCAGGTCAGACAGCATCCCTGGAGAACAGGAATCGGTGACAATTTGGGGTCGAGACCCAGATCCCGGATGGAAGTTGGGGATTCACTGGATATTTTCAAGAGAGAGATTTAGCTCTTAGGGATCAAGGATAGGGATATGGGGGAAAAAGCCGGAACGGGGTATTGATTTTAGATGATTAGCCATGATCATATTGAATGGCGGTTCTGGCTCGAAGGGTCGAATGGCCTACTCCTGCACCTATTTTCTATGTTTCTATGATCATATTGAATGATCTATATTTCTATGTTTCTACCCTGAGGGGCGAGAGGAAGAGCAAGTGCAAGGCAGGCCATGGCTGCTTCATGGACAAGTATGGAAAGCGCTGCTTCAGAGAGAAAGACAAAAGGGTGAATGGGAGAACATAGGAACCAGGTGCCAGGAAGTGCTTTAGCAAATGACCAAAGGATCAAAGCATGCGGTTCAGAGATTTAAAGTGAGAGAACTCCAAAGACATACAGGTTTGTAGGTTAAGTGGCTTGGTAAATATAAAAATTGTACATAGTGGGTATCGGATAGTGTTAATGTGCGGGGATCGCTGGTCGGTGTGGCCAAAAACTAAAAAAACTAAAACCCAAAAGAAAACCGAATAGAATGATGAAAAAAGTTATAAATTCCATTCCTTCCTCATATAGTTTTGATTTAGTTTAGTTTATTATTGTCACACGCACCGAGGTACAGTGAAAAACTTTTTGTTGCATGCTAACCAGTCAGCGGAAAGAGTATCCATGATTACAATTGGGCCGTCCGCAATGTACGGATACATGATAAAAGGAATAATGTTTTGTTTAGGGATAGAGATAGGAATACAGCGCTGAAACAGGCCCTATGGCCCACCGAATAAGTGCCAACCGTCGATCCCCATACACTAGCGCTATCCGACACACTGGGCACAATGTACAATTTTTACTGAAACCAATAAACCTGCAAACCTGTACGTCTTTGGAAGGTGGAAGGAAACTCACATGGTCACGAGGAGAACATACAAAACTCCGTACTGACAGCACCCGTGGTCAGGATTGAACCTGGGTCTCTGGCGCTGTAAGGCAGCAACTCAACAAATCTACCGCTGCGCCACCGTGCCGCCCTTTTGTTTGCATGTTATCCAGTCACAGGAAATACCATGTATGAATACAATGAAGCTGTCCGCAGACCACAGGTAAAGGGTAAAGCGTACAATATTCAATGCACGATATATTGTAACATTGAAGTCTGATAAAGTCCAATTAAAGATAGTTCAAAGGTCTCCAATGAGGTAGATGGGAGGTCATGGCCACACTCTGGCTGATGAGAGGACCATTCAGTCGACAGATGACAGCTGGGAAGAAACTGTCCCTGAAACCTGAATCTGTTTCTTTAAATAAAGGAGATTATGAATAGGACAATGTTAAATTATTCCATGTAAAAGGTAAGGGCATAAGGAAAGGAATGGGGAGAGATGTATTGGCTGGGCATAAAATAATTTAGTTAGACTTTATCTTTTTTCTCACTTATCTACTATGGCAGAGAAGAAGATTATTCAGCTCATCTCACTCCCAGCTGAGCAATCCCATCCGTTTTATTTCCCCTTCCTTAAGTCCCTATAATTCTGCAACTTATTCTCTCTACATTGCCTACCAGCTCTTCATTTGACGTATCTGGCCTTTGCCCACACAGAGAAGTACCGGTAACTTCAATCATCAACTGACCTCTCAGCCTGTCCTTGGAACATAGGCAGAGACTGAAGAACAAGGTTTAAACTCACGTTGTCACGGGAAGTGTGTGTAGACTCCACGCAGACAGCATCCAAAGTTAGCATCAACCCATAGTCGCTGGAGCTGTGGGGAGCCTGGCAACGTTGAATTCAGTATATCTTTTAAATGACTGCTCAATAAATGCTGAAACAAAAGGTTTGCGATTTTGACTTTGATTAGATAATGAAACAAGATGCTGCTGGCACGGAGGCGCAGCGGTAGAGTTTCTGCCTTACAGTGCTTGCAGCGCCGGGGACCCGGGTTCGATCCCTACTACGGGTACTGTCTGTTCGGAGTTTGTACGTTCTCCCCGTGACCTGAGTTGGTTTTCTCTGAGATCTTCGGTTTCCTCCCACACTCCAAAGACGTACAGGTATGTAGGTAAATTGTCTTGGTAAATGTAAAAAATTGACCCTAGTGTGTGTTGGATAGTGTTAATGTGAGGGGATCGCTGGTTGGCACGGACCCGGTGGGCCGGAGGGCCTGTTTCCACACTGTATCGCTAAAATAAAATCAGGTGTAGCTCAGTGCCTTGCTTTGTCATTCAATAAAAAGACAGTTGATCCACCTTTCATCGCCTCAACCTGACTCTCTGACGAGAGTTCTGCGACACCCTCTCTTGCCGCTCCCCCTCAGCGATTCCTCCTCCTCCTCTTTGCGTACAGTTGCATACAGTTTTGGTCTCCTAATCTGAGGTAAGACATTCTTGCCACAGAGAAGGTTCACCAGACTGATTCCTGGGATGGCAGGACTTCCATATGAAGAAAGACTGGATAGACTCTGCTTGTACTCGCTGGAATTTAGGAGATTGTGGGGGGATCTTATAGAGACTTACAAAATTCTTAAGGGGTTGGACAGGCTAGACGTAGGAAGATTGTTCCCGATGTTGGGGAACTCCAGAACAAGGGGTCACAGTCTAAGGATAAGGGGGAAGTCTTTTAGGACGGAGATGAGAAGATCATTTTTCACACAGAGAGTGGTGAGTCTGTGGAATTCTCTGCCACAGAAGGTAGTTGAGGCCAGTTCATTGGCTATATTTACGAGAGAGTTAGATGTGGCCCTTATGGCTAAAGGGATCAGGGGGTATTGAGAGAAGGCAGGTACAGGATACTGAGTTGGATGATCAGCCATGATCATATTGAATGGCGGTGCAGGCTCGAAGGGCCGAATGGCCTACTCCTGCACCTATTGTCTATGATTCTATGATTGTTCTCCGGCTCACATACCTTAAATTCTCTTTGTACCCTTCCACACCTCCTGTTTCTAGCAATGTTACAAAATTTTGAGATTTTAAAAATCAAGTCTGCAATTTATCCCATCAGATAAAGCATAAAAAGAAGTTTAATTTGACACCTAATTTACTTTCATATCTTCAGTATTAAGAAAGTTATGGCCATTTTCATACTCGGAAATGAGCATCTTGCTTCCCATTGCCTTTCAATTGACTTAACTCAAAAGCTGTGATCTGGAAAAGTTAAAAGTCCATAACATTCTTAAAAATTAAGAGAACTCAATGAAATTTTCAGTTATTATAGATTGAAACATTCTGAAATAAATATTAAACAATCTTACTTGGATTACCTGAAATTAAAGCATATAATTAGTTAGTTATCTAATTGTAGCTAATTACAAAATTCAATGAGTAGATCTAAACATCTATCAATTTCTTAAGAAAAGATAAACTTTTTTAAAATTGCCTAAGTGTCCAAATAACATTCACACAATAATCCACAATATAACATAATTTTTAAATCTCATTTTCATGAATTTCTGGGCCAAATGGAAGGAATTTAGTGTTTTATGCCTGTAAATTAATGGCCATTTAAATCAACTAGCGAGTGGGTTTTAGTGGAATGCGGTGGATTGGAACGTTGCGGTTAGCAGTGAAGTCGGGGGGAAAAATACTGGGGGTTCATACATTTTTTGGGGACCCTATTTCGCAACATAAAAATATTATTAATGCCTCCCGAAAAACCAACTTTTAATATAAAAATAAAGTATTTACCTTTTTTTCTCCCCTACGCAAAATGCTTCCGGTTGTCTGCGCTCACGGCTTTTGAAGGTGATTTTTAAATTACTCTTGTTAATAAATAATCTAGAGTAATTTAAAAATACCACCATTCATTAAATGTCGGAGCGATTTTTCTTCAGCAACCAAATCGCCCGACATTCATCGATTATCCAGGCCTGTGGAAAAACGGCACTTTAAGCCCGCCCCCCTCTGCAAGGCGCGAAAGTCGCGCACACGAGGAGCGGCAGAAGTGCAGCGCCGCTAAAGGTAAGTTTTGTAACATACCTACTGTTTCCCTCTCCCCTGACTCTCAGTCTGAAGAAGGGTCTCGACCCGAAACATCACCCACTCCTTCTCTCCAGAGACGCTGCCTATCCCGCTGAGTCACTCCAGCATGTTGTGTCTCCACTTTATCAACTGGACCCTGAAGGTTACCTTTGGCAGTGAGATTTGTCCTATTTACATGAGATTTAAATCACCTATGATTATTGCAATACTTTTTTCTAAGCCTCTATTTTTTTTTGTTCTAATTTATCTTTGCCCCACAGTATAGGGTGTGTATACTGTATGATACTCCCATCCGTGACCTTTCAACTTTGCTATTTCTTATTGTCCGCCCAAACTGATTCCATGTCTTGGTCTTCTGAGCCTCACTACTACACAGATCTCACCCGTTATTAACAAACCCACTGCACCTTCTTTTCTTTGCTGCCTATCCTTCCAAAACGTCAAATTCCAGACAAGTTGTCTGGAACTGCGCTGTCTGAATGAGCACTGCTATTAAGTCAGTGAGGGGAAAACAATATACTTCCCTCCTGTTTGATGATGAATGCTGTTAATGAAGTCAGACAACCAAGAATACAAGCTGAAGATGGTTTTAAATATTGATATCGTGTCATAGTGTCTCTAAAGATACTGATGCATTCATTCCTGTAGGTAGCTGGCGTATGTTTAATTTATAAACCGGGGACAATTGAGCTTTAGACTGCGCAAATCTTGCTTCTGTTTGCTGAAAGAACCATTGAACAATTATTAGTGTTAAAGAGCACAGATAATATCCTCGCAGCCTTTAGTGGAGAACGGAAAGAAACTGACCCTTTAAGATTCATATTTTGCTATCAACCAGCAAAACTCTACAGAGAGTAAAGAACTCGTGCTCATCAAGTTGGCCTTTTGTGGATTCTGCCACTAGTATTTTGGTAAAAATTCATAATCATTTTACATATGAAGGTATCATTTGGTACAAAATAATGTTCCCATTTCCTGTTATTCATTTAAAGCAGTTGAATTTCCAAGGTATAGAAGGCTCCCAACCAAATAGAGGTAAGTGGGACTAATACAGGTAAGCATTTTGGTTGCCATTAAAAATGACATTACTTTATGGGAGGTACTGACACAGCTAATAGAGTTGCTGCCCCACTGCTCCTGAGACTCAGGTTTGATCCTGACGTCGGGTGCTACCTGTGAGGAGTTTGTACGTTCTCCCTGTGACCGCATGGGTTTCCTACGGGTGCTCCGGTTTCCTCCCACATCCCAAACTCTGGGGTTAACGGTAGAATCTGAAGGAAGTTGATGGAAATACAGGAAGAACAAAAACAAATTGGAGAATAGGCAGAATTTGTGTAAACAGGTCAGTGTGGACTTGGTGGGTCGAAGGGCATGTTTCCCTGCTGCATCTCTCTCTCTCTGACTCTTTAAAAAGATAGACAGATGGACTTGTTTCTAGAATTGGTAGTGAGGAAGTCAAATGCAACGTTAGCATTTATTTCAAAAGGACTGGAAAATAAAAACACGGATGTAATGCTGAGGCTCTATAAGGCACTGGTCTGACCACATTTGGCGTATTGTGAGCAGATTTGGGCCCCATATCTGGGGAAGGATACGCTGGCATTGCAAATGGTCCAAGGAGATTTACAAGAATGATCCCAGGAACAATTGGGTTAATGTATGGTGAGCATTTGACAGCACTGGGTCTGTACTTACTAGAGCTTAGAAGGATGAGGGAAAACCTCATTGAAATTTACCGAATAGATAAAGGCCTGGATAGAGTGGCTGTGGAGAGGACGTTTCCACTAGTGGTAGAGAGGTTGTTTCCATTAGAGGGAGGGTCTAGGACCAGAGGACATAGCCTCAGAATAAAAAGATGTACATTTAGAAAGGAGACGAGGAGAAATTTCTTTAGTCAGAGGGTGGTGAATCTGTGGAACTCCTGACCTAAAATTCTGTTCATATGACTTATGACCTCATGACCTTATGCTGTATGACTCTATGACTCAGTGATACTAAAATGTTCAGTTCAACGTACTCTATATTTTTCGTGGAATATCGTTTTAATATCGTGGAATTTGTGATCCCTTTGCCGGGGATGGAAGCTCCAACCGCAGGGCCTGTGGACGTTACCATCGTGAAGCCCGTGATCTCTGGTAAGAAGAGGCCGACTCGGGAGCTCCATGGCACGGAGAGAGTTGCAACAGCCCCGAAGCGGGAGTTTCGATCACCCTGACGGGGGCTTCGATCGTTGGCTGCGAGGGTTTTGATTGCCCCAACTGCGGATGGTTTGACTGCCCCGACTGCGGGAGAACAAAGAGGAAGAAGATAGAACTTTATTGCCTTCCATCACATCAGCTTAAATACCAGGCGTTCCCAGAATTCTCTCTCTTCTTCGTCAACCCTGACAGCTGGTTGAGCTGCAGGAGGCCTGGCCACATGGCATAGCACTTTGTGTATAGTTTCCTATATTTGTCATTTAATGTTGTAATGGGACGGATTAGGGCTGACCTGAGGGTTTTCGTGTATTTTGTTTCAAGGTTATCTCCATTTAGGCAGGTTAGAGACTGGTTCGACGGTCCATTGCGAGGCTGGCTGGAGCACTGTTATATTTGGCTTGTTAGTCGATTCTTGTCCCTGACTGTGTTGTTTAAATCAGGTTCGGGTTTTTGTTTTCTTTTAACTAAATTAAAGGCAATTTTCTTAAACTTGAACCTGGTTCTTGATTATGTTACGCAGCTCTGAGGTACCTGCCTTCGGGAGTCGTAACAGGCAGTATAAAATGTACATGGAGTTAATGAGTTCACAATCTATTACTAAATATCCACTTCTTGAGCATTAAATAGGTTTTCCTCCTGACACCCGTGATTGTTTTTATCAATCACCTTAGACCGATGTCCTCTGGATAAAAAAATCTTTGGACATTAGAAGCGTCTTGCCTTCATTTATCCATCTAAACACCTTATGAATTTTACCCACCTTTTTTCAAATCTCCTTCTATGCTCCCTAGCTCCAGGAATAGAAATTTCATTTTCTCAGTCTGAAGAAGGGTTTTGAACCGAAATGTCACTCATTCCTTCTACCTAGAGATTATGTCTGTCACACTGAGTTACTCCAGCATTCTGTGTCTGTCTTCTCCATCCTGTATATGTAACTGTATGGATCACATGCAGGCAGGGGAGAATAGTTTAACTTGCCATAATGTTCAGCATGGACATTGTGGGCCGAAGGGCCTGTTCCTCTGCAGTACTCCTCTATGTGTAGGAAGGAACTGCAGATGCTGGTTTAAAACCGAAGGTAGACACAAAACGCTGGAGTAACTCAATGGGACAGGCAAGATAATAATATATTTTATTCTCATTACACATAAGTGCAACGAGATTTGGTTTGCAACTTCCATCCAATGTCATAACTTAAACGACTAATAAAAGTTAGGTTTAGATACCCCGAGAACAAGGTTTGTAAAACGAACATTGGACCAGTAAAAGTCAAAACAGACTAAAGTGCAGATGTGTCTGTGCAACGTGACCATCCGAGGGAGACAGTCCATGGGGGTGGACTGTCCAGAGATCACCAGAGTCAAAGTCAAAGTCAAAATGTCCTTTATTTTCATTCAGACCTTTCGGTCTGAACGAAACTTTGCTGCCTGCAGTCATAACATAGAATAAAAAACAAAACACACAATAAACACATATTTCACATCCAGCACAGTGAGTTCACCAGGCACCTCCTCACTGTGGTGGAAGGAAAAAGTCTTAAACTCTCTGTCTTCTTCCCTCCTTGTTCTCCCTCTGTGCTGAGGCGATCCAGGCCTCCGATGTTGTCGTCCACTGGATCGAAGCTCCAACCGCGGGGCCTGTGGACTTTACCATCGTGAAGCCTGCGGTCTCTGGTAAGAAGAGGCCGACTCAGGAGCTCCATGGCACGGAGAGAGTTGCAACAGCCCCGTGCGGGAGTTTAGATCACCCCAACGGGGGCTTCGATTGTCGGCTGCGAGGGCTTTGATTGCCCCGACTGCGGACGGTTTGACTGCCCCGACTGCGGGAGAACAAAGAGGAAGAAGATTGAACTTTATTGCCTTCCATCACAGTGAGGAATGTGGAATCCACTGTGAGGGATGCTTATGTTGACTTTTATGTAGTTGTGTGTCTTGTTGCTAATCACTTAGTATGGCTGTATGGTAACTAGAATTTCACTGTACCTTAATTGGTAACCCCCCTCCCTGTGCTTCACTGTGTGGAGTTTTTGGTTTAGGTTTATTATTATCATGTGTACCAAGGTACAGTGAATAGCATTGTTTTGCATGCTATCCTAAAGAGTTCAAATAACTATACATAAAGACAATTAATTAAAACTCAAGTATAATAAATAGAGCAAAGAGGAAGATACAGAGTGCAGAATATAGTCCTCAGCATTGTAGTGCATCCATTCCATAGACACAGTCCAATGTCCACAATGGGGTGGAGGTGAATCAGGTAGAACCCTAGCTACTGGAAGCATCATAACAGAGGGGAAGTTGTTCCTCAGTCTGTTGGTGTACGCTTTTAAGCTTCTTTGACTTCTGCCTGATCGTAGTAGGAAGAAGGAATAACTGGGATGGGATAAGTCTTTAATTATGTTGCCTGCTTTTCTGAGGCAGTGTTAGAACCCCCCCCCCCCCCCACCCCCCGGTGAATGCTATGTACTTACCTTTTCTGTTTCTCTCCTGATTGTAGGCCCCATGGCTGGGAGTCAGAAATCAAGGGGTTAAGGGCTCCTGTGCCCGATTGGCCAGGCGATCCAGGCCTCCGATGTTGTCGTCCACTGGACAACATGTTGTCGGCTTCGGTGGCCGAGCTTCTGAAGCCGGGCTGCCGCCACCCCCGTCGCCGGAATGCTGGAACCCCGCCACAGCTCTAAAGAAGGGTCCGCCGCTGGAACGCTGGAGCACTGCAGCTCTGAAGCCGGGTCGCCGCTGGAACGCTACCGCTGGAACGCCACCGCTGGAGCACCGCAGCTCTGAAGCCGGGTCGCCGCTGGAACGCTACCGCTGGAACGCCACCGCTGGAGCACCACAGCTCTGAAGCCGGGTCCGCCGAAGGAACGCCACCGCTGGAACGCCACCGCTGGAGCACCACAGCTCTGAAGTCGGGTCGCTGCTGGAACGCTACCGCTGGAACGCCACCGCTGGAGCACCGCAGCTCTGAAGCCGGGTCGCCGCTGGAACGCCACCACTGGAACGCCACCGCTGGAACGCCACCGCTGGAGCACCGCAGCTCTGAAGCCGGGTCGCCGCTGGAACACCACCGCTGGAGCACCGCAGCTCTGAAGCCGGGTCGCCGCTGGAACGCCACCGCTGGAGCACCACAGCTCTGAAGCCGGGTCTGCCACTGGAGGGAAGGAATGGGTGACATTTCGGGTCGAGACTCTTCTTCAGACAAGGGTCCTGCAGATCTTCTGAAGAAGGGTCTTCAGTTGAGTTACTCCCACATTTTGTGTCTATCTTGAGTATGTTTTTCTACATAATCCCTCATCCTTGGAACGATTCCAATAAATCTCTTCAGTACCTTCTCCAAAACCTTCCTATTCCTCTTTAATGGGATATAATAGTTTAGCGAGACCTGAACTAATAGAAACATAGAAACATAGAAAAAACGTGCAGGAGTAGGCCATTCGGCCCTTCGAGCCTGCACCGCCATTCAATGTGATCATGGCTGATCATCCAACTCAGTATCCCGTACCTGCCTTCTCTCCATACCCCCTGATCCCTTTAGCCACAAGTGCCACATCTAACGCCCTCTTAAATATAGCCAATGAACTGGCCTCAACTACATTCTGTGGCAGAGAATTCCAGAGACTCACCACTCTGTGTAAAGAATGTTTTCCTCATTTCGGTCCTAAAGGAATTCCCCCTTATCCTTAGACTGTGACCCCTTCTTCTGGACTCCCCCAACATCGGGAACAATCTTCCAGCATCTAGCTTGTCCAACCCCTTAAGAATTTTGTAAGTTTCTATAAGATCCCCCCTCAATCTTCTAAATTCCAGCGAGTACAAGCCGAGTCTATCCAATCTTTCCTCATATGAAAGTCCTGACATCCCAGGAATCAGTCTGGTGAATCTTCTCTGTACCCCCTCTATGGCAAGGATGTCTTTCCTCAGATTTGGAGGTTCCTCAGATAATGCTTTATACTGCTTTAGAATATGGTCTTGTTTTTCTCTAGGGATGACCCTTATGTTACTACCATTCGGGTTATGGAAGTTCACCCTTACATAATTCACAATTCATTGCACAAAGAAATGAGAAATGGAACTAAATTCACTCTCTAGGAATTTTCACGTGGAAAAAAAATTACAAACTTTTTTTGTTCAATTCGCATTTCTTGTAGCATGAGCAGATGACATGGCTTTGCGTCCTGGAAAATCGCAAAATGGACCATTTTAACGGAACCGGCAATCGAACCACCCTACCGCAACCAGAGAACAGCCCTGAACTACTATTTCCCTCATTAGTGACCCTCGGATTATCTTTGATCGGCCTTTACTGGCTTTATATTACACTAATCCTAATTCCCTTCTAATGTATCTGTACACTGTGAGTGGCTCAATTGTGATCATGTATTGTCATTCCATGAGCTGGATAGCACACAACAAAAGCTTTCCACTGTACCTTGGTACACGTGACAATAAACTTAGCTGAACTGAATTGAACTGAACAACTCCAGCCCCATAACACGGGGGTGGCCTGTATTGTAAAATCCTAGAAACCATATGCTGCATTGTTAATGTTGTGAAAAAAAGCACTTTTCCCACACCTTTATAATTATATCATTTTGCATCTATTGTTACTTCCATTTCGCCAGTATGTTCAATATCATTTCTGCACCAAATTTCATTGACAGCACATCAACCTTTCACCAGCTTGTCTACAGTATGTGATAGAGTCATAGTCATAGAGCGATACAGTGTGGAAACAGGCCCTTCGGCCCAACTTGCCCACACTGGCCACGTGTCTCAGCTACATGTTCTCGAGCCTATTATTAAACGTCCAGATTTTGAATTATCTGGAGTTTTCAAAGTATCTCTCACGCCCCGGAGATCATGTCAGACACCAATAATTGTCATAGTGAGGAACCTCTCTAAACCTTGGCCAATCCTAAAAGAAACCGCTCGTCACCACGTCTTTATCCATTAGTCAATCTTGTATCCATGTTATTACAGCCTCACTTATCCTAGGGGTTTCATTTTTTCTACCAAGCCTAATATTTGCTACAATAATCAATGCCTTTTAGAAGTTCATGTGCACAAGATCAACTGCACTGGTCTCATCTGCTCTCTCTGTTAACTTAACGAGAAATTCAATCAAGTTAGTCAAACACGATTTGCCCTTGCTTTATTTGTCCATACTTGTCCAAGTGGCTGCTAATTTTCTCGTACATTATTGCTTCTAAAAGCTTTCCCCTAGGCTGATCTGAAACAGACTGGTGTGTAATTGTCTGCTTTGTCATCCCCTACTTTGAACAGAGTGCGCTGGAACAATTGGACACACTCCCATGCTCATTCATTCCTATACGGCATTTCTTGCCCTCAGTTCTTTCAATACTTTGTCTCTGAGGTTTTATGCTTTTTTTCAAAATGTGAACTATTTTGTTTTAGTTTAGTTTAGTTTAGTTTGGTTTAGTTTAGTTTAGTTTAGAGATACAGCGATTTTAGTTCAGAGATAAAGCGTGGTACCAGGCCATTTGGCCCATCGGGTCCGCGATGACCAACTATCCCCGCACACTAGCACTATCCTACTACACAGACGAGGGGCAATTTTACAATTTTACAATTAAACCAAGCCAATTAACCTACAAACCTGTACGTCTTTGGGGTGTGGGAGGAAACCAGAGATCCTGGAGAAAACCCACGCAGGGCACAGGGAGAACATACAAACTCTGTGCAGACTAGCACCCATAGTCAGTATCGAACCGGACCTCTGGTGCTGTAAGGCAGCAACTCTACCGCTGCGCCACTGCATGTTTTGGAAACATTGTGACAATATCAAGTCTCATTCTCCTACCTCAAGAAGCAAACTCCTATTCTTGATCCCAAAGCAATTTCTTCCTTTGTCTTTGCCCTTGGCAACCTGCTTGTGTGCCTCTTTCAGTTGTATGTCAGGAACCACCACTGATCTCTCTTTATTTCACTGCCATAGACAGATATATTATAGGAATAAAAATACCCCTTTTCAACGTGTAAGAAACCCATTGCTGATGGAACGTAGTGTTAATAGAACACTTTCAGTCACGCTAAGAAATGGTCTCACATTATTTTCACTTTGCATATAGCTGCTGCAAGTGCAATGCCTTCCTGACATTAATATACTTGTTAAAGACATTTAATGAATGTAGTATAGTCTAATGGACTTTTTCCCCTCTGCTATTTTGCCAAGTCTAACCATCGAACAGATATTCTTCATACAGCTATAAGGCTGATGACGTGGGGATTGTTCAATTGACCGCTACCCCATTGAGGACATTGCACTTTGGCTAAGGAACTAATGCACACTTATGTTACACTTAGACTCATGGAGTCATACAGTGTCGGAACAGGCCCGTTGGCCCAACTTGCCCACGCCGACCAACATGTACCATCTGCGCTTGTCCCACTTACCTTCATTTGGCCCGTATCCCTCTAAACCTGTCCTATTCATGTACCTGTCGAATTGCTTCTTAAACGTTGCAATGGTCCCGCCTCAACTACCTCCTCCTGCAGTTTGTTGCATGCATCCAACAATACTTGCCGTGATGAAATCCTCATGAAACGCAAACACGCAGAGAGATGCCAGCAAGCACATGTATGAACACACACATTCACTTGTACATTTCCACACATTCACACACAAACATGCACATATACGTGCACACACCACACACAAACATATGCACACGCAATACATGCATGTACATGCGCACACACACACACACACACACACACACACACACACACACACACACGCACACACCCACCCACAGAGTTAGAATACAGAAGGTGTTCATACACTCACTTGAGTCTGCGTCAGCCCCTGGTAGATGAATCCTGTGTGGGATTTGAAAGCTTTCCAAAAATGCAAAGGCATCACATCAATGAGTTCTCCTGATCTACTCTAGTTGTCACATTCTGAGAGAACTAATAGAAACAAATGGTTTTGAAAAAATCCTTGTTGACTCTGCTCAATTCAATTTTTTTTTCAAGGTGTTCTATTGTTTCATTTTTCCTGATAGATTCAAGCATTTTCTATACCACTGAAGTTAGATGATAATGTTGATAAATGTTCTATATTCCTTAGTTCCTTCTGTCCCTCTTTCTCATTGGACCCTCAATTCTTTAATGTATCAAGCAGGGCAGCGCAGTGGCACAGTGGTTGAGTTGCTGCCTTACAGCGTCAGAGACTTGGATTCGATCCTGACTACAGGTGCTGCCTGTCCAGACTTTGTACGTTCTCCCCGTGACCGTGTGGGTTTTCTCCGAGTGCTCTGGTTTCCTCCTACACTCCAAAGACATACAGGACCTGTTTCTACGCTGTATTTCTCAAGTCTAAAGTCCACAGGTATTGTATGTTCACTTCCATGAAGATAGATAATTATCTATTTCCTCTGCCATTTTCTTACACCCATTATAAACCATACTGTCTCTGTTTATAAAGGATCTATATTTGCCCTCAGTAATCTTTTCATTTTTACATACCCATGTTTAAGCTGATCCATACTAATTCCAATTCTACATCATTATCTGTCAAAGTAAGATTATTCTTCATCACTGTACTGATTATCCTCCTTGTTAATAATGTTACACCACCCCCTCACTTCGTTTAGCTGCCCTGCCTAATTGCCAAATACTATAATTTACAATACTTATCAACCCATTAAATCCTCAAAAATCCAAAAGAAAAAGTGGTCCAAACATTTAGTTTTACTATTAGAGATACAGCACGGAAACAGGCCCCTCAGCCCACAGAGTCAGCGCCAACCAGCGATCCCTGCACCCTAACACTGTCCTACACACACCAGGGACAATTTACCATTTTACTAAGCTAATCAGCCTACAAACCTGTATGGCTGTGGAGTGCAGAGGGAAACGGGTAATTTCAGAGAAAACCCATTCAGGTCATGGGGAAAATGTAAAAACTCCATACAGACAGCACCCGTAGTCAGGATCGAACCCGGGTCCCTGGCGCTGTAAGGCAGCAACTCTACTGCTGTGCCACCGTGCCACACATTGTTTTTTTAGAGAGGAGAAATATCACATTAGATTTGAAAGAAGGGCTTGTAATATGGCTGAAAAGAACAGTAATCCTGTGGATTGGGTAAATTACAGAATTCCCGCCCTAAACATCCCATCTGCAGATACCCCCCCCCCCCCCCCCCCATCCCCCGCAACCGCAGGAGATGTAACATCAGTCCCTATACCTCCTCTCTCCCCTCCATACAGGGATCCTTGCAGGCCTTCCAAGTGAAACAGGCCTTCCAAGTGTGCACCTCTTCTAATGCATCAGGTGCACATGTTCCCCATGTGGTTTTCCCTACATTGTCAAGACCAAGTGTACACTCGGCGAACATGTCGCAGAACATTTGCACTCGGGCCACCAAGGCCTATGAGAGCTCCCGGTTACCAGAATGATGCCCCATGTAAACTGGAGGAACAGCATCTCATATTTGGCTTGGGTAGCTTACATCCCGACAGTACTGTATGAGCATTGAATTCTCTAATTTTAGGTAACCTCTAACAACCCCCCCCCCCCCCCCCATTTCTCCCCACAACCCCCCCTCCCCCCTTCCCTCTCCTCCCCCCTTCCCTGTGCCCCACCTGGACTTGCACCTACCTCTCTCCTCCCCTCCCCTTCCTTCTATATTCCTTCCTCTGGCTTCACAATTCGCATCACTTCAGTCGATCGGTTCACACCTTTTGTTCTAATCACCGGCTTTTGTTCCCACCATCTGCCTATCAAAACCCCCCCCTTGCCTGCATCTAACAAACACCTGCCATGTTTTGTCCTGCCTCTCGTCTCTTCCAGCTTACTTCCCCACCACAATCCCGACCCGAAACCTCACCTGATCCATAATCTCCAGAGATGCTGCTTGACCCGATGTGTTACTCCAGCACTTTGTGTCCTTTTAAAAAATATATATATTGTCATTTCTTCCTCGGTGCTTGAACTAAATCCTGAAATCTCTGTGTCCTTTTTAAGCTGTGAAGGATCCAAAAAATGATAAGGAAAGAGAAAGTAGAATGCAAGCATAATCTAGCGTGAATCATATTTTAAAAGAAACAGGCTATAAAAGATTCTAAGCAATGTAGTTGTGTAGTTAATAGTTAATGTTGGTCCCTTACAGACTATGTCGGGAGAAATGATATTGTGGAGTTATGAAATGGCAAAGAAATCAAACAAAATAATTGTGCCTGCCATCAGGGAAAGGGGCACACAAAAAAAACAGGAATTAATGGAGAACTACACGCTTAGAGAGAATGAAGTGCTAGCTGAATTGTTGTTATTAAAAGAAATTGCGAAATTGAAGGTAGTGAAAGAAAATTGTATGAATGTTAAATTGTATATTTAGACCACTGTATTTATACTATTTGTAATGTTTGACCCATGAAATTTAGTTTAGTTTAGAGATACAGTTTAGGTTAGTAAACTAAACTAACTTTAATTTAGGAAACAGGCCCTTTTGCCCCCCCCCCCCCCCGAGTCTGCACCGACCAGCGATCCCTGCACGTTAACACTATCCTGTACATATCAGGGACAATGTACAGTTATACCATGCCGATTATCTGCAAACCTATACGTCTTTGGAGTGTGGCAGAGAACTGAAAATCTCTGAGAAAACCCACGCGGTCATGGGGAGAAGTACAAACTCTGCACAGACAGCACCCCTAGTCAGGATCAAACCCAGGTCTCTGGCGCTGTAAGGCAATAACTCCACCGCTGCGCCACCGTGACGCCCTATTATTGACTGTGACAGAAATATTGACTGTGTTTGAATTTGGAGATGCGGCTCCGGGCCTTGAGCCTTGGACAGCTATGGCATTAATTAAAAGAGCATGGATTTTGAGACATGCAATTTATTCCTTCGTCAAGCAGTTGTCCCTCCATTAATTTTGTTTCGGTAAGGATTAAATAAAGATATTCTCGCTGCCAAGGTAATTGGCACTCATTTCAATAATGATATTCTTCTCATGAATGAGTGGGTTAACATATGATGAGTGGTTGACGGCACCGGGCCTCTACTCGCTGAAGTTTAGAAGGATGAGGGGGGGACCTCATTGAAACTTACCGTATAGTGAAAGGCCTGGATAGAGTGGATGTGGAGAGGATGTTTCCACTAGCGGGAGAGTCCAGGACCAGAGGGCATAGCCTCAGAATTAAAGGACATTCCTTTAGGAAGGAGGAATTTCTTTAGTCAGACGTTGGTGGATTTGTGGAATTCATTGCCATAGAAGGCTGAGGAGGCCATGTCAATTGATATTTTCAAGGCAGAAATTGATAGATTCTTGATTAGAACGGGTGTCAGGTGTTCTAGGGAGAAGGCAGGAGACTGGGGTTAGGAGGGAGTGATAGATCAGCCATGATTTAATGGCGGAATAGACTTAATGGGCCAAATGGCCTAATTCTGTTCATAACACTTATGACCTTATGAACTTATAAACTCATCACACACCACGGAGAAGATAAACTCCTTGTTAACAACAGCAACTTCTCTACAACATCATGAATGCTTTAACATGTAGCACTCTAAAACATATGTATAGAAATTCAGACACCAAAGTGCTGGAGTAACTCAGCAGTTCAGGCAGCATCTCAGGAGAACATGGATAGGTGACGTTTTGGGTTGGGGCTATTCTTCAGACCACCGAACCTGACCAAAAATTCACCCTGGACTGTCGGTACTAAGCATGTTGTTCAGTGGTGGTTAAACGCCACATCTGAAATTGAATAGAATGATATTTGCAGGCTTGAAATGTGCCATTACTTTTAAACATAATTCTCAGGAAGTGGGGGTCAGATCATAGAATTATAGAAACGTACAATACAGAAAAGGGCTCTTTTGACTCATGACGTTGATCATGGTGCCTGTCTACATGAATCCTATTTGTTTTCATTGCTCATATCCCTCTAAGCCTTTCCTGCCTAAGTACATCGGCACTGTGGCGCAGCGGTAGAGTTGCTGCCTTACTGCGCAAAAAACCCGGGTTCCATCCTGACAACTGGTGCTGCCTGTACGGAGTTTGCACGTTCTTCCTGTGACCATGTGGGTTTTCCCCGGGTGCTCCGGTTTCCTCCCACACTCCAAATACATGCAGGTTTGTTGGGTAATTGGCTTTGGTAAAATTGTAAATTGTCCCTAGTGCGTAGAACAGTGCTAGTGTATGGGGATGATCACTGGTCGGCACAGATTTGGTGGGCCGAAGGGCCTGTTTCCGTGCTCTGTCTGTGTTTCTAAAGTCTAACAGAATCAGTTGGACAGGTACATGGATAGGACAGGTTTGGAGGGTTATGTAACAAGATCAGGCAGGTGGGACTAGGGTAGCTGGGACATTGTTGGCCGGTGTGGGCAAGTTGGGCTGAAGGGCTTCAAAATGCAATGACTCCCAATTACTCTGTGCACAAATTCACAGAGTGAATGGCTGTAAAACAATGTAGGACACAGAATCATTGAATAGTGAAGAAACCATTAGCCATTGTGTGCATACCAGCTCCTTTCTGAGGAATTCCACCTGTTCACCTCTCCTGATTTTCCCCAGAGCCCCTCAATCATCCCCAGCCAAGTGCCTACCTAATGGCCTTTCGAATGCTCTGATCAATTCAATCTCCTCCAACTTTGTGTCAGTGGATTCCACTTACTAATTTAACTGTATAGGAAGGTACTGCAGACGCTGGTTTACTCCGAAGATAGACACAAAATGATGGAGTAACTCAGCGGGTCAGGCAGCATCTCTGGAGAAAAGGAATAGGTGACATTTCAGATTGAGGCCCTTTGGACCCTTCGGATTGAGACCCTTCTCTGGCTGAAGCAAGGTCTTGACCCAAAACAACACCTATTCCTTTTCTCCAGAGATGCTGCTTGACCCGTTGAGTTACTCCAGCTTTTTGTGTCTATTTCCAGATAATAACTGCTCTTTGAGACATAGCATCCTCGCATTATAGGAAGGTGGAGGTACTAACATTATTCGGCCCTCGAAGGGCCGAATGGCCTACTCCTGCACCTAATTTCTAATTTCTATTATCCTTGCGTCTTTTCCTTGAAAATTTAAAACCTCCATCCCAAGTTCTCGACTCACCTTTGAATCCGTCCACTTTATTGAAACCAAAATCTCCATTATAACCTGATAGTCAATATCCGGAAAGTCATAGTATTGTTTCCTTCCATCTAATGAGCAGTGAAAACCTGAACGTTTCTGCGTCCCAAATACAGGCTTATCAGAGGCAGGGAGCATTGTGATGAGCAATAGGAGAAAGAGCAGTGCAAATTCCAAATTCAGAAATCATAATAAATACAAAATTCAACAGCTCTCAGTGGTAATTGCATTCCACGGGAAGAAAATAGTGACTTCATTCCATTTTGTTCAGGAGACATTAGCATCGGAGATGTGCTCGGCTGATTTTCTTCATCATTGTGGAAAACTCCCTGCCTCGCTGTGTCCAGATAGTTTAACAGACTTTTCCATAACAGAATGGAGCAAAATTACATCCCATCCCTCCCACACCAAGATTAACTTCCTTTGAGTATTACTGAATTTTAAATGAAGAGTGTATGGCCTATGCAAGAAAGCCTGTTTAGGATTCATCCGCATCACCTTGTTGAAGTTGTTAATAAATACAATGTTTTGTGGTTTTTATCAACCCACTGGACATTGCTGGCCAGCACAGCCTTCAACTTCTGCTCTTGCCTATCTCTAAATGAACTTTGCATGCTCTCCCTGGGAATGTCTGGCTTTCGGTTCCTGCTACAGTTTTCTTCCATGACCCCAGTTCGATCCTGACTACGGGTGCTGTTTGTGCGTACTCCCCATGACCGCGTGAGTTTCCTCCGGATTTTCCGGTTTCCGCACACAATCCAAAGGCGTACAGGCTTGTAGGTTTATTGACTTAGTAAAATTGTAAATTGCGATTGTGAGCGTAGCATAGTGTTAATGTGTGGGTATCGCTGGTCGGCGAGGACTCGGCGGGCCGAAGGGCCTGTTTCCGCGCGGTATCTCTAAACTAAACTAAACTAAACTAAGCTCGATGCTGCATCTTCTAAATTCTCCCAACACCAGTACCTGTCCCCAAATTAGCAATAACCTTAAAGTCACGTTGTCATCCAGCAAGGCTTTGAGTCGCACGATGTTACTCAACCTTGAGTTAATTCCATTGATGAAAGAAAACGACACAAACAAAGACAAGGCAAAAGAGAAGTCGTATAATGTCAATGAGGGTGCTTTCTATTCCTGCCTAAATATAACTGCACGGTGGTGAAGGGTGCAATGAAAGTGTGCTTTCTATTCCATGAATGAATGCAGTGGGTGAAATTTTTAATTATCAGCTGCTAGCTAAAAGGTGCATTCCCTCCTATGTCAAACTTTTAATTAGTGTAAAAACTCAACAGGGCTCACGACAGTAAATGCTGAAAATAAAACCAGAATCCACCTTCTACGGCGGTGGAGGCAAAGCGCTCCCACTTGCAGCTGTCGTATGCAATAGTTCAGCTTAGTTTGGAGATACGGAAACAGGCCCTTCAGCCCACCGAGTCCATGCCGACCAGCGATCCCCGCACATTAACACTATCCCCCACACACAGGTGACAATTTACATTTGGACCTGACCAATTAACCTACAAACCTGTAAGTTATTTGGAGTGTGGGAGGAAGCCGCAGCTTCACGGAAAAAACCCGCGTAAGTCACGGGGAGAACGTACAAACTCCATACAGATAGCACTCGTAGTCAGGATTGAATCCGAGTCTCTGGTGATGTGAGGCAGCAACTCTACTGCAGCGCCACCATGCCGCCCCTTGGTATTAGCTATAACCTAAGATTGGACAATCTTCAATTATTTTCTCTGGAACACCAGAGTTTGAGTGAAGATCTTATTGAAGTATATAAAATGATAAATTTGCAAATGGTATGTTAGCATTCATAGCGAAAGGATTTCAGTATAGGAGCAGGGAGGTACTACTGCAGTTATACAGGGTTTTGGTGAGGCCACACCTGGAATATTGCATACAGTTTTGGTCTCCAAATCTGAGGAAAGACATCCTTGCCATAGAGGGGGTACAGAGAAGATTCACCAGACTGATTCCTGGGATGTCAGGACTTTCATATGAGGAAAGATTGGATAGACTCGGCTTGTACTCGCTGGAATTTAGAAGATTGAGGGGGGATCTTATAGAAACTTACAAAATTCTTAAGGGGTTGGACAAGCTAGATGCTGGAAGATTGTTCCCGATGTTGGGGGAGTCCAGAACAAGGGGTCACAGTCTAAGGATAAGGGGGAATTCCTTTAGGACCGAGATGAGGAAAACATTCTTTACACAGAGAGTGGTGAGTCTCTGGAATTCTCTGCCACAGAAGGTAGTTGAGGCCAGTTAATTGGCTATATTTAAGAGGGCGTTAGATGTGGCACTTGTGGCTAAAGGGATCAGGGTGTATGGAGAGAAGCCATGATCAGCCATGATCACATTGAATGGCGGTGCAGGCTCGAAGGGCCGAATGGCCTACTCCTGCACCTATTTTTCTATGTTTCTATGTTTCTATGATAAGAGGCATAGATAAGGTAGACAGTTGAAATCTTTTTCCCAAGATGAAAAAGTCAAAGACTGGAGGGATTGCATTTAGGTAAGAAAGGACAAAGTGTAAGGAGTTTTTTACCAGGAACGTGCTGCCAGCAGTGGTGGTGGCAGCAGATATGATAGTGATGGTTAAGAGGCTTTCAGATAGGCACTTGTAGATACAGAGAATTCAGGGGTATGTACCATGAGAAGGCAGTTGAGATGAGTATATCTTGGCATTGTGTTTGGCACATGCATTGTGGGTTGAAAGGCATGTTCCTGTGCTCTACTTTTCTATCTGCTCTATCCGTTGTTCAAGGTGTGGACTTAAAACATCGGCGAGAACAAACGTAGACTGGGTGATCATTTCGCTGAACACCTTTCGCCTGGACCTACCTGATCTCCTGGTTGCCAAATACTTTGATTCCTCCCCCCATTCCCACACTGACCTTTCTGTCCCGGGCCTCCTTGATTGTCAGATTGAGGCCAACTGCAAATTGGAGGAACAGCATCTCATGTTTCGCTTGGGCAGCTTTCAACCCAGTGATATGATATTGATGTCTCTAACTTCAAGTAACCCTTGCATTCCCTCTCTCTCCATCCCTCCCCCACCCAAATCATACCAGCTTCAAAATTGTCTTGTTGAGTCTCATTGTCTGAGCACGTTCTCACGTAGGCCACAGCTGACGATGCCCTGTTTTTTCTTTATCATCGTTATTTTTTTTTGCATATCTATCATTTCATTTGTTCTATATCACTCTAGATCACCGTCAATATCTCTTGTTTCCTTTTCCCTTGAATCTCAGTCTGCAGAAGGGTCTTGACCCGATACTATATTCTGTAGATAGACACGAAAAGCTGGAGTAACTCAGCGGGACAGGCAGCATCTCTGGAGAGAAGGAATGGGTGACGTTTCGAATCGAGACCCTTCTTCAGTCTGAGAGCCAGGGGAAAGGGAAACGAGATACAGACGGTGATATAGATATATAGAACAAATGTGTAAAAAATATGCAAAGAGTAACGAAGATCAAGAAAAGGTAGAGGAACATTCAGTCTGAAGAAGGGTCTTAACCCGAGACGTCACCCATTCCTTTTCTCCAGAGATGCTGCCTGACCCGTTGAGTTACTCCAGCTTTTTGTGTCTCGATAGAATATACTGTGGTATTCCAGCTACAGGAAAGTGCACATTAAATTGAGTACAAGGCCCACATTGATGTAGATTTGGAGATTGGGATGGGAAATGGGACAGCACAGTGGCGCAGCGATAGAGCTGCTGCCTGACAGCGTCAGAGACCCGGGTTCGATCCTGACTAGGGGTTCTGTCTGTCCGGAGTTTATACATTCTCCTTGTGACCGCGTGGGTTTTATATGGGTGCTCCGGCTTCCACCCACATTCCAAAGACGTACAAGTTTGTAGGTTAATTGGGTTCTGTAAAATTGTCCCTAAGTGTGTAGGATAGATCTAATGTGTGGCAGGGGCGGAAAACCCGGAGGGGCCAGAGGGGACACGCCCCCCCCCCCCCCCCCCCATGTTTTTAGAGGTGTGGGACATCCCCCCCAAATATTTGTAATCCGGATTTTAAAATCTTCGCTTTACGCGAGACAGTGGGGGTGGGACTGGTGATCGAGGGCGCCGATTGGACGAGAGAGACGTCGGTCAGCAGGCAATGGGGGCGGGACATGATGACTCAGTGCGATGATTGGAGGAGGGAGGAGTGGGGGGGGTGGGACTGAGGATAGAGTGTGGTGATTGGAGGAGGGAGACGTGGCACAGACCTGTGCCTCATCGGCAGCCAGGATCAATCTCAGCCAGGTCTCCGGCGCTGTCCCGCCTCCACCAGAGTGTCCCCTCCCCCCCCCACGGGTGGCCAGAGAGGTCGGGAGTCAGACGGGAGCTGTACCCCCAGGCCCACAGTCAGCGCAGAGAAGCAGCGCTAAACCCAGCTCACCCTGTCTGTCCCACCAGGTGAACCTGCCTGGGCTTGCGGGAAATATGTGCAGCACGGAGAAGCAGCGCTGGTGTCCCGTCAGTCCAGTCAGGGCTGTAGTTAACCCGGCAAGACAGGCAGAGTTGAGCTGCATTTAGCGCTGGATTGAGTCTCCGAAGCCTCGCGCGTGTGTGTGTGAGTGTGCGCATGCGTGCGCGGCCGCCAAAAAATTGTGCCCCCACTGTCCCCCGGTCCCCTCCATGTTTTGATAGCGAGTTCCGTGCCTGAATGTGTGTGTGACCATTGTTTGTTGTGGACTCAGTGGACGACAAGGCCTGTTTCCACACTGTATCACTAAACTAGACCAGGCCCTAAGCTTATGAGAGGAAGATATAGCAGGGAAGATACTTTTGCACCTTCTGTCTGGAGGGAGAGGGGAGAAGGGAAAATGACCGGGGTGTACTTGGTCCTTCATTAAGTTGACTTCTCAAGGCTGATGTCTGGATGGAGTGGATGAGATGGGGAGTGGTTTGCACAATGGATTGGGCTGCATCCACAACTCTGCAATTTATTGAGTTGTTAGGGCAAAGCATTTGCCAAACCAAGTTGGGATGCATCCTAATAAGATGCAACTGACTATACTCACCTTTCCACCCAGTATATATATTTTAGCGACACTGAAGATTACATCATCGGCATTGAAATAGTGCCTTACTAGAATTCCAATTAAGCTGATATTTCAGAGCAACATTGAATTGCCAGAGGTGATATCTTTCTGGTGAGATGTTAACTATCACCTAGGCCAATGTGAGAGATTGCATCGCGCTTTGCAAAGAAGATACATTTTATTCCCTGGTATTTACCCCCCTGAACATCCTCATTTATACTGATTGTCATCTATCTTCTGTGGGACCTTACTGCTTGCAAATTGGTTGCCGTGTTTTCAACATTGCAACAATGTCTACACTTAAAAATAAAATGTTGTTGCCTCCAAAGCAATTTTAGTGCCTTTAAAGTTGGGAAGTTGTGATGCCATGAATGCTAATATATTAAAATTCTGAAAAATTATCACTCAACAAGGGTGGCACGGTGGCGCAGCAGTAGAGTTGCTGCCTTCCAGTGTCAGACCCGGGTTCGACCCTGCCTACGGGTGCTTGTCTGCACGGAGTTTGTACATTCTCCCTGTGACCATGTTATTTTTTCACCGAGTGCTCCGGTTTCCCTCATCCCAAAGCCGTGCGGGTGTGCAGGTGAAATGGCTTCTGTAAATTGTTCCTTAGTGTGTCGGATGGAACTAGTGTATGGGGTGATCACTGGCCGGCGTGGATTCGGTGGGCCGTTGGGCCTGTTTCCATATCGTATTTCTAAACCTGATACTCCCCGTCACTTTCCACAGATGCTGCCTGGCTGCAGAACCGTTCCTCCATTTCTAGCCCTGCTGGCTTTGCCTTGCACTAAACGTCATTCCCTCATCATGTATCTATACAACATAATGGGTCGATTGTAATCATGTATTGTCTTTCCGCTGACTGGATAGCACGCAACAAAAGCTTTTCACTGTACCTCGGTACACGTGACAATAAAATATAACTGAACTGAAAAGCGGAACAAAACTTTCATTTTGAACCGGCGCATTTGTTTTTATTTTCTGGAAAGGCAGTTGCCGAGTGTGCAATCTTTTTTTCTGTTCGGGCTGAAGAGTTGACATGTATTACATCGGCATTTAATAAGAAGATGCTGGGAGCGCACAAGAGCGGACTGTGGTTTTTGTCAAAGCTGATTGGGATTGAAGGGAGACAATACAGTTGAATTCATAAGATGCAGAAAGTGGAGCAGAATTGAATGGCAACTGTAATATACTGGCCTTAGAAGATATTACAATCCGGTCTCCGAGCAATCAGTTGTGTGGAACTCTTCCTCCCTTCTCTGTTCCCAGATATAATAAAAGCAATTCTAAAATATCTCTCAGCCGGCGTTTACATTCAAAAATAATTCATTTGATATAATTACATTATAATTTATAAAACACACTCACTGCAAGGGAATGATTATTCAGTTAGCAGGGATCCAAAAATATAATTAATAGGGGAAAGGTGCACTGCTCCAATACTTTAAATCTTCTGCCTGGCTCAGTGGTAATGGGAGGGGAGAGGAAGCGAGTTGGAATCTAAGGTCTAGATTTGAATCTTGCTTGGGATGTGATTGTTGCTTTCTCCTGGAGTAGAATGCAACGCTCCGCAAAATGCAGACTGCAAAGCACTGCTGTGTGACATTGGCAGGGTTAAATTAATAAGTACAGGTTTCATGAGGTCTGTCCTGCTGCACTTCCCAACAGATACATCTGTTCAACAATTATTACATGATTTTTGTTCATAAAAAATTCAACACCCAGGGTGTCGCGCTACCAAGAACCTGAAAATTTATGCGGCGAACGGAATCGCTAATTTCTCAGAGGAGAACAAGAGAAATTACAGATTTGAGTGAAATTCCTTGAGTGAAATGCATACGGTGCACTTGCTCTTTATCCTTAATCACAGTTTAGCATCAGGTAGCAGGAAGGTTCTGCTCTGCATGCTGATGAACCTGCAGCATTCAAGGCGAAAGGATACTTGTTGAGGGACTTGGAAATAGCAATTACCTTTTCCGAATGAAAAGCCAAACAGAAAGCTGCCTGTTCTGCATTCTGTGAGTAAAGATTTGGAATAGATAGGGTGAATGTGCTGGGGGAGGGGACATCAAACACCAGAGTCCACAGGTTTAAGGTGAGAGGGGTAAAACATTTTGTACGAACCAGAGGGGCAACATTTTCCCACGCAGCGGGTGTTGGGTGTATGGAACGAGTTTCTGGAGGAGGTAGTTGAGACAGATACCATAGCAGCATTTGAAAAACACTTGGACATGCACATGTATGGAGTCCTCGAGTCACACAGCATGAAAACAGGCCCTTTGGCCCAACTTGTCCATGCCGACCAAGATGCCCAATCTACACCAATCCCACCTACCCTTGTTTGGCTCATATCACCCTCTAACCTTTCCTATCCATGTATAGGAAAGATTTGAAGGGAATCTGATGAAGGGTCTCGACCCGAAACATCACCTATTCCTTTTCTCTAGATAAAAGACGCTGCCTGGCCCGCTGAGTTACTCCAGCATTGTGTGTCTATCTCAGGTTTGAAAGGATATGGGCCAAACATGGGCAAATAGAACTAACTTAGACATTATTGTCACATGTACCGAGGTACAGTGAAAAGCTTTTGTTCTGTGTTATCCAGTCAGCAGAAAGACAATACATGATTACAATCAAGCCATTTACAGTGTGTAGATATGTAATAAGGGAATAACATTTAGTGCAAGGTAAAGCCAGCAAAGCCTGAAGAAGGGTCTCGACCCGAAATGTCGCCAATTCCTTCTCTCCATAAATGCTGCCTCACCCGCTGACTTACTCCAGCATTTTATGTCTTCCTTTAATTTACCAGCATCTGCAGTTTTTTATTAAACAAAAGTCCGATCAAGGATAGTCCGAGGGCCACCAAAGAAGTGGATAGCAGTTCAGCACTACTGTCTAGAGTGGGCATAGATGAGTTGGGCTGAAGGGCCATTTTCCTTGCTGCATGACTCTATGCCTCCAAGGTATGAAAGCTTTTAAAACGTATCCATTGGTTGAGCTGAACTGTATTTCACGAAGCCATGAGCATTGGCAGTAAAGTTTAAGTCCTGTAAGTGTATACAGTTGCCAAAGGGTAGATCACTTCCATTTTCGGTGTTGGCGATCCATTTCACCTAAGTGTATGACAGTCAGGCTAATTTCCATTTAAGTGTATAGCTTTGCAGTCCATACACACTATGCATAATTAAGGAGCAGAATAATGGCTTCATCCTCACCTTTGCAAATGTTAATCTGTTCATTGCTCAACTCAATGGCTCAGTTTAACACCTCGATATTCATTAACTACTAAAGTCTCCCCACTGTAAATGTCACTTAAAAGTTCTTTACAAAATATGAAGCAGTTCTGTATCCGAGAGTATAAAAGCTGCATGTAATGAAAATGCAGATTGGGAGTGATTGGGTATTTCTTCTGCCCATCAAGCTGTGTTCTGTAAATTATAATGATTGATTTTATGCACATAATTGATATGGAATTATCTCTGCTCACAGCTTTTTATTGGAGAAATTCCCTTGTTTTTATTGGCTGAAGACGCTGGAGTTTCTGTTTCCTCTTTTCTTTGAGTAGACTTTATGTTTCTAAGTGAATTGGCTGCGTTGAGTCCCAACTCCAACTCAATGGCAGACGCAGTGTTGCCAGGAAATATATCAAACTATAAATTCGATGAGTACAGGTGTCAGGGGTAAGTGTGTAGGATAGAGTCACAGAGTGATACAGTGTGGAAACAGGCCCTTCAGCCCAACTTGCCCACACCGGCCGACATCTCCCAGCTACACTGGTCCCACCTGCCTGCATTTGGTCCACATCCCTCCAAAACTGTCCTATCCATTTACCTGTCTAACTGCTTGGGATAGTCCCTGCCTCAACTACCTCATCTGGCAGCTTGTTCCATACATCCACCACCCTTTGTGTGAAAAAGTCACCCCTCAGATTCCTATTAAATCTTTTCCCCTTCACCTTAAACCTATGTCCTCTGGTCCTCGGTTCACCGCGCTCTATGCATCTGGTGCTTGTGTACGGGATGATCGCTGGTCAGCACGGTCTCTCGGTTGACAGAATGGCACGCATCCATGATGAATCTCTAATAATCGAGAAGCAAATCTAAAACTATAAATTGGGAACACGGGGAAGTATCAAGTCAAGATTCAGGAGAGTTTTATTGTCATGTAGGACAATGAAATTTTTGCTTGCTGCAGCACAGAATATGTAAACGGAAGATAAAAGTTCAGTGTGTATATAGACCATAGACCATATATACATAATAAATAAACAGAATAAATACACAATAAATAAACAATAAGTATCATGGCAATTCCAAAGATCATGGAAGAATTCCATGTAGATTCCTTTCCTCGAGCAAATATGGAGAACATGGCTAGAAAGTTTATTTATTGGCTTGGGCGTTGTAAAAAAAAAATAGACCTAAACAGTAAGTAGATGAAAGTTTGTTCTGTAAAACACACCCTCCCATAGCACTTTTCCAAACGTACTTCTCTGGAACTTCTTAATTAGTATGGGTGTCAGGGGTTATGGGGGGAAGACAGGAGAATGGGGTTGAGAGGGAAAGATAGATCAGCCATGATTGAATGGTGGAGTAGGCCTGATGGGCCGAATGGCCTAACTCTGCTCCTATCATTTATGACCTTGTGAAAATGGCCAACATCAAAACAGATGTATTACTGACAAACCAGACAACTTTATAACTATCACTTGTAACAATTCTAATTCCCATTGTCTCATGATGTATGTTCTTGACTGCTTATTATTTACCTCTTTAATGAAACTATTAACTGGCAATTACTTTTTCATGTGGTCCAATAAGATGTATTTGTTTAATAACTACTGTGAAGTAACTTGGGACTCTGCAAAAGGGAAATGTTGCCACAAAGATGTGCACATTAGAAGGTTAATTGTGCACTGCAAGTTACCTCAAGGGGAGGGTAGTAGTGGAATTGGGAATTGCTTGTGGAGACTTGAGAAAAGAACAGCTTTCATGGAAACTAGTGCAAGAATGGACTGACGTACACGCTGGAAGCCAGCATAGACTTGATGGGCCAAACAGCCGCCTTCTATGCTGTCAGAAACTATGAGAAATTATTCTGAAATATCTGCCCTCCTCTAATATCATCCACATATTTAATGATTCTGCAATCACAAAGAAAACCCATCAACACCTTTACTTCATGAGATGAACTTTGTCAACAAACACTATCTTGAAAACATACAGGTGTACAGTAGAGACCATATTGACTAGTCGCATCACGCCTGATTCGGCAACGCAAACGCACAGGAATGAAGACAATTGCAAAAAGTGGCGAACACTGCCCAGTCCATCAAGGGTACTGACCTCCCCACCATTGCAGGGATCTACAGGAGTCGCTGTCTCAACCAGGCAAAGACTCACACCACCCTGGCCACACTTTCATTTCACCCATGCAATTGGAAAGGAGGTACAGGAGCCTGAAAACTGTAATATCTAGTTTCAGGAGCAGCTTCTTCCCCAGAACCATCTGGCTATTTCATGCCTACCATACTCTGTTGTGCAAGTATTTCATTGTCCTATCTGGGACACATGACAATAAACTCTCTTGAATCTTGAAGATTTAATAGGAATCTGAGGGATTACTTTTTCACACAAAGGGTGGTGGATGTATGGAACAAGCTGCCAGATTAGGTAGTTGAGGCAGGGACTATCCCAAGCAGTTAGACAGGTAAATGGATGGGACAGCTTTGGAGGGAACTACAAACTCCAAACAAGCTCCGAACTACATGGGGGCGTCACTTTTATCTTTGCACTAGTATTGTTTGTTTATTTGTTTGTGTGTATAGAAATAAATATTGTTCATTTATTTATTTATGCTTTTATCGATTATTATGGATTTTATAGCGTGCTATGTTTAGTTAGTTTAGGTTAGTTAATTGTCACGTGTAACGAGGTGCAGCAAAAGTTTTTTCTTGCGTGGCACCCAGTCAGCGGAAAATCTATACATGATTACATTTGAGCCGTCCACAGTGTACAGGTTGATTGTCATCAGGTATATTCTTTCCGCTAACTGGCTTTTACATATCCATTGTTCTGCTGCAAATAAGAATGTCATTGTTCCATTTCTGACCTAATAACACATTTCCTTTGCTAACATTCATGTGAAACATCAGGGGATGTACTTACTATAATGAAACAGGAAATGTTGAAAACACTCGGTCAGGCAGCATCTGTGGATAGGGCAGCAGAGTTTAATGTTTAAATTAAAATACCCTTTCATCGGAACCTCGGAAGAGAAGAAACAGAGACACGAGGGACTGCAAAAACTGGAATCCAACTCTGCAGTCTATTGTGCCTGTATATTACTGCCACCTTGCAAAGTCTCTTCAAGTTATGCCTGTTTATTCAAGAGGTTTTCTTGCTCTTCTTGATGTAAGTTCAGTGAGTTTCTCTCTCACTTCTACTGTGTGATTTCTACTACTGTCTTGCTCTTCAACCTCATTCTCACCCTGGATAGACACAAAACGCTGGAGTAACTCAGCGGGACAGGCAACATCTCTGGAGAGAAGGAATGGGTGACGTTTCGGGTCGAGACCCTTCTTCAGTCTTCTGTATTTAAACCAGCATCTGCAATTCCTTCCTACCCAGAACAGTCTTGCTGAAGGGTCTCCATCGAAAAAATCGACTGCCCACTTTCCTGCACAGATGATGCTTGGCCTGCTGAGTTCCTCCAGCACTTTAGTTTAGTTTAGTTTAGGTTAGTTTAGAGATACCGCCCTCAAGACTGAAGAAGGGTCACGACCCCGAATGTTATCCATTCCTTCTCTCCAGGGATGCTGCCTGTCCTGCTGAGTTACTACAACCTTTTGTGTCTGTCTTCGGACAAAGTGAAGTTCTTAGTGGAGTTAGGATTGCTGCAATAGTGAGTTCTGCCTGGCTCCAATCTTGCTTATCTGAAGCCGATTCATTGATGGGTGACTGAAAGTAGTTTATAGAGAGAAGAAACAAAGAGACATGTAAATGCTGCGAAATGCAGATCCGACCTGTATTCCAGTCTGTGATCTGTGATCCGGTCCAAAGAAGGGTTCCGACCCGAAACGTCACCTACTCCTCTTCCCCAGAGAGGCTGCCTGACCCGCTGAGTTACTCCAGCAACTTGTGTCTACGTCCGATATGTAGGAAAGGTGCAACAGACCAGGCAGCACTGGTGGTGAAAGAAAAAACTCTATCATTGTAGATATGATTGAATTCAAAGTGTTCCCAGTATTTTCTGTTTTTATTTTATTTTTCCAGCATCTGCAGTTTGAAACAAAGAATATTTGATGTTTTTAATTACGTTAAAGGCTAGTGTTTGAAAGGAAGTTGGATTTGATTTTCAGGAGGAATTAACCCATACATCGATGAATAGAAAATAATTCCATTCTCTCCGCTCAAATGGATTAAAGTACAGGATCAAACTGACTACAAAGTAGCTACAAAGCTACTTTGCAGTGAAAACATAGTGCAGGACTCAATGGATTTCACAATGATATCACCCAGAGCACTAATTAAACCACAATGGATGATATGAATACTTTAGCCATTGCAACCTTCTGTAAATGACACCAGTTCAACCACGTTCAGAGAAACCGTGCTTTTGTAATAATAATTTACTTTTTTGTTCCTTGGATCTAGTCACTACATTTTCATATGTTCATAAGTGATAGGAGCTGAATTAGTCTACTCTGCCATTCAATCATGGCTAACCTATCTCTCCCATCTAACCCCATTCTCCTGCCTTCTCCCCACAACCCCTGACACCCGTACTATCAAGAATCTATCAATCTCCGCCTTAAAAATATCCATCGACTTGGCCTCCACAGCCTTCTGTGGCAATGAATTCCACAGATTCACCACCGTCTGACTGAAGAAATTCCTCCTCATCTTCTTCCTAAATGAATGTCCTTTAATTCTGAGACTATGACCTCTTGCCCTGGACTCTCGCCCTAGTGGAAACATCCTCTCGACATCCACTCTCTTTTGAACATGTAAATTCTCAATTTGTTCTTCTCGTAGTTATTTCCTGCGATTTATTGCTGCTCACAGAACAACCAATAATAATGGTCTTAAATAATAATGGCCTTAAATGATTCACATCTAAATTTGTATCACCAAGTGATTTACAGAGGAAAATAAATTTAGAGCCCCAGAGGATTCTTGCTGTAGAAGTTGCGGAGTAAAGCAGATGTCCTCTGGTAAGTGTGTTATTGTCAGCAAAGGTTTTCTTTCAATGGGTTGTTAAGGTCGCTGGACTCGTTTTCCAGCGATGTGGACTGTTGATCATGGGAAGCAAGTTTAGATCCTTTTTTGCAGCAGCTGGTTTCAATAAATATTTTAAATGAATCTTGAATAAAAAGCTAATATCAGTGATAGTGACCATTAAAATACGGCATTGTTGGAAAAACCCATCTGGTTTACTATAAAGCCCTTTGGGAAGGGCATCTGTCAACTTTATCACTGTCTGCTCCATATGTTGCATAACAGACTCATAACCCCAACTTTGAAATGGGCTAATAAGCTATTCAGTTCAGGGGCATTAACCATTTTGCATCAAAGCCTGCCACTGTGGGAGAATTAATTAATACAAAAAAATTAAATTTGTTGCTGTGGCTTTTGAAGAAATGAAAGATTTAGCTGGCAACAAAGTGAAGCATACACTTCGAGCCACATCTCTATCAGAGCAAAGATAGACACAAAATGCTGGAGCAACTCAACGGGACAGGCAGTAAGGATGTCTATCTTTGGTGTAAACCAGCATCTGCAGTTCCATCCTACACATGTTGTAAAGGCAAATATTAATTATACAGGTTCACCATGAGTGCCAGTGGACCAGCAAGGCCTTTGGACAATTGAGGTTAACATTGTTCAAACCTGGAAAGTTAAGCCATGTCAAGTTGAGTTTATTATCATTGGCACATCCGCTGTGATGTACAGGTAAAATGAAAAACCGCACTTTCAGCCGCATCACAGGCACAGAGACTCAGATAACGAACAAAACAAATTATGTATAAATTATACATAAATCACATAAAATTTCTATAACTAATGGGCTTGGCCCACTTAGGCGTTTTTTTAGGCTAGTATAGGCAACTAATTTGTCACCACATATTTGCCGGTAGTCTCCTCACTCGCGCAAAAAGCTACAGCTTCTTTCAGGTCGCCACTAAATTTTGAACATGATGAAACATTTTCGGCGACTGTGGGTTTGACGCCAATGAGTGCAGCTTGACTTCTTCTGACATAGGTGCTGTCGTAGGTTGTCGCCAGGATGACATAGGCTGTCGCCAGTTTTTCGGCAGTTGCCTAGAAAATCGGCAAATGTGGGACAGGCCCTAAGACTGTGCAAGAGGTCAAGATATTACTGCAAGAACTTAATAAGAAAAAAACATATCCATGGTATATTTGACATTTAGACATGTAGATGGATAGGAAAGATGTTTAGAGATATGCGGCAAATGCGGACAAGTGAGATTAGTGTAGAAGGGGCGACATGGCCAAGTTGGGCCGAGGGCCTTGTTTCCGTGCTCTATGACACTATGGTAGTGAAAGAGGTGGTTTGTAGTGTTCCTTTGTCGAGGTTGGGATAGGGTTGTGCAGGTCGGTTCAAGAACCTGATGGTTGTAGGAAAGTAGCTGTTCCTGAACCTGATGGTGTGTGACTTCAGGCTTCTGTAACTCCTGCTCCACGGTAGCAATGAGATGAGGGCCTGGCCCAGAAGATGGGGGATCCTTGATGGTTGATGCCTTCTTGATGTAACACCTCATGTAGATGCTTTCGATGGTTGACATGCTGGAGGTTCCTGATTAACTCTGGTGCAGAGAAGAGGCACCGCCAACGTGGTCACAGAAAATCATCCAACTCCGGTGACTGGGTGGGATAACCGACATAACCAGCGTCTGAAGAAGGGTCTCGACCCGAAACGTCGCCTATCTCCTTTGCTCCTTAGATGCTGCTGCACCCGCTGAGTTTCTCCAGCCTTTTGTGTACCCCAGCTTCTCCTAGGCCACTTCCCCCAGCATCAATGCTCCACATTGCCTGCATGTCTTCTGAAACAGATACTCCAATCTGAGCTTCACAGCAAGTGATACTCTAAGAAGAACTGAGGAACTAATTCAAGGATATTCCCAAGGCATCCAGAAGAAATGGAATATCCTCATGAGATGTGAAACGTAAGATACTCAAAGTGTCTATTGTTTATTCAAGGAAACTTGATAGGCGTCCCCTAAAGCTTTCTAAATATATTGGTGCATCCCAAAGACCAATTAGTTACATGGCACAATCCTGATCAGGTGACAGTCTATAGGCAACAATTTTTACAAAGAATATTACTGATACCATGCTGTTCTCCATTTTTTTTTAATTTACAATTAAAGTAACGTAACTTAGACAAGGATTCCTGCGCTCACTGTGAGATCATAGCAGAATTTGCAGATTCACCAAATGTCCTTGCAGTCACATCCATGACTGAGACAATGTTAGATCATCTTGACTATCATCAATATACTAAGGGTATATTGTAAAAGTTATTTTAAAAACAACTTAAGGGCTTGTCCCACTTTCATGACCTAATTCACGACCTTTGCCGAGTTTGCCCTTGACTCATACTCGCAGCATGGTCGTCACGAGGTCGCAGGAGGTCGTAGGAGGTCGTAGGTAGGTTGTAGCAGGTCGCGATGCGAGTCGTAGGTACTTGTGGCATCTAGTAGGTCGCGGCATTTTTTCTAGCCTGATGAAAAATGTCCATGAGTAAAAAAGGTCATGAATTAGGTCGTGAAAATGGTATAGGCCCTTTAGGATTCATTTCTGAAACCGTTTTCTTCTTCAGTGTAGGAAGGAACTGCAGATGCTGGTTACACTGAAGATAGACACAAAATGCTGGAGTAACTCAGCGGGTCAGGCAGCATCTCTGGAGAGAAGGAATAGGTGATGCTTCGGGTCAAAAACTGGTTGGTTCTAGGCTGTGTCCACAATTCTCACACCAGTTTAGTTTTCCAATGTATCCGTTTCACAATTGGTACAATATAAATATGAAATTACCTTTTTTAATGACCTTGCACACAATCTTAAATATATCTGCATAATTAATAGTTTTTTAAAACATGGTTGTGACTATTTTTCTTTAAATCTAACTGACCTCACCACAGGAATGATTTCTGTGCTTCTCAATCAGAGATTCAGCCATCTCAATCAGTAGCCTTGCCTTAACGGAGGAGAGCACATTGTTATTGCTCTGGCATTTTCAGGTCTCACCTGAATACTTGAGCTTCTTGCTAATGGATCCTTCTTAAACATCTGATATTTTATGTCCTTTCCCACGGTGAAGCCTGCAGCGCATTAATCGTTAATATTGATAATGCTGAATTTTTTAATGTATCACCGCCAGAGGTATTTGTGCTACTTAAAATATGTTCCTCACATTGCCCATCCTCCACAATATTGTGTAAAACTCCCTTCCATCTTTTCTCACTGTCATTATTTCCCTTCCATCGGGACAATGAGTGCTGTAACTTGGGCTTGCTACAGTATGTATTGTTTAAGACCGATTAAGATCCCGCTGCAATTTTTCACAACCATCTTCACTATCTGCAAAAGCACCCACTTTTGCATTGTCAGCAAACTTGCTAATCTTGCCATGTATGTTCTCGTCCAAATCATTGATGTAGATGACAAACAGTAATGGGCCCAGCACTGAACCCTGAGGCACACCAATAGTCACAGATCTCAAGCATGAATTTGACTCATATCCCTCTCAACGTATCCTATCCATGCACCTGTCTAAATGGATTCAAGAGAGTTTATTGTCATGTGTCCCAGATAGGACAATGAAATTTCATTTCGGAGTCACGTGAGTGACTTCGTGAAGAGCCCGCCGGCGTGCATGCTCGACATATCGTCGTACCGCGTTGCTGCGACGGCTGGCGGTGGAGCGCGCTCCTCGCCAGCCCTTCATAAAGGGCCACGGAGGTGAGTATTCTACCTTTAGTTGGTGGTCCTTGTTGTTGGTTATGTCTTGCAGCAAGGACATGGATGGGAGTTCCAAGGGCCGGAGGACGTCAGGACGAGTTCGCCGGTCAACAGTTCCGGGGCCTTTACCATCGGCAGTACCTGCAACGCAGGCCGGGACTCAGGCGGAGATGTGGGTAAGCCCTGTGATTACAGGTCCAGATCCGCCAGCACACCACAGCTCGGAGGAGTTCGACGAGGAGGAGTGTGGTGTGCCGCCAGAGCAGGGGGACCCTGCCATGGCAGTCAGGTCGTCAGCGGGCTCGCTGGCGACCTCGAGCTGGGTGCGTGCGGCTGCACGGCCCGTTCCACTCAGCCCTCCGAGTAGGGGAAGGGCAGCAGCCCAGAAGCCTAACCCTGCCAGGGCTAAGGCATTGCCTGACACGGAGGAGCGGTCAGGTTCCAGGGCGAGACCCGGGGCGGCTGTGAGGTCCAGCCGGCACACCCCGACTCTCGACGCCGGGACGGGTCGGTTGAGTCGGGTCTCATAGAAACATAGAAACATAGAAAATAGGTGCAGGAGTAGGCCATTCGGCCCTTCGAGCCTGCACCGCCATTCAATGTGATCATGGCTGATCATCCAACTCAGTATCCCGTACCTGCCTTCTCTCCATACCCCCTGATCCCTTTAGCCACAAGTGCCACATCTAACGCCCTCTTAAATATAGCCAATGAACTGGCCTCAACTACCTTCTGTGGCAGAGAATTCCAGAGACTCACCACTCTCTGTGTAAAGAATGTTTTCCTCATTTCGGTCTCGTCACGGTCGCCGAGCCCCCCATGGATGGGTGGGCGAGACCATGCGTCGGCAAAGTCCACGATGTGGGCAGCCGGCAAGCCTGCGCGGGCTTCAGGCAGCCATGCTTCGGCTGGTGCCGACACCACGCCGCAAGTGCCCTTAGTGGCAGCGGCTTCAGCTCCCGCTAAACGGAGGCGGTTGAACACGCCCACGCGGGAATCGCGCAGTTTCGCCTCGGCGGCTGTTAGCGACAACTACCGGCACCGGCTGGGCCTCGATGAGGTGCGGGCCGATGATAGGAGCCCGGTTTTCTTTTCAGAGCCGGAGGACTCCGACCACCTGAGTGTTCAGGGTGAAGGGCGTATTGACCGTATGGAGCGGCTGCTGGAGCTCCTGCTTCAAAGTCAACAACAGCAGGGCAGCAACAGGCACAGGGCGTCGTCACCAGCCTCTACCATCAGCCTGGAGCAGCAGGAGGAGGAGGTTTTGGTGGATCCCATACCATCTCCGTTGGAGGTGCCAGCGGAGGATCTTCTGGATGTGGCGACCAAATATGCGGCCCCACATTCATCTGGACTTCCTTTAAACGCAAAGCTGGCAGCCACTGTGGACTTTCTTAACAACCAGCAACTACAGGAAGAAGTCCTCATTCAGGCAATGAGCCGTCACAAGGCTCCATCCAATTGCAACTCCCTCAACGTGCCTGTGGTCAATACGCCGATATGGGGCAACATCAGTGCGGCTATCCGTCAACAAGAGGTAAAATTGCAGCGGATCCTGAAGCTCCTCACGGCCGGTATTACCGCCTTTGCGCGGTCGGTGGACGGGGACGAACTGAATTTGGACCAGGAAGATGCTCTGGCCCTCCTGTGCGCGACCCAGCACGAAATCAACGGGTTTCGCAAAACCAGCATCCGCCCAGCGCTCAATCCAAAGTTTGCAGGATTGTGCAAACCACCGCCGCCGCCCCCGCCCCGTCAGCTCTTTGGGGAGGACCTCTCGAAGAGAGTCAAAGAGCTTGACGAGCAAGCCAAAACGGTGGGGATCATGCGCTCTCAGAGTGCCCCCGCACCATCAGGCTCAAAGTCTCCATACATTCGATCACGAGGGTCTGCTAGTACCTCGACGAGGACCCACCCTCAAGCTCCACAACGACAGCAACATCAGACCCAGCACCAGGGGTCTTTTTTAGGACAGGGTCGGCAGAGACCCTGGTGGAAAACGAAGACGCCGCGCCCTCAAGCCAACCCAGCACCTCCACGTCCACCCACGCGTGTCAAGGACCGCCGGTAACCATGGAGGTGAGGGGGTCTGGTTCTCTCTTTTCTCTTTGTTTAACTTCACATGTTGGTGGTCGCCTTCGGTTGTTTTTGGGTGCATGGGGTAATTTTACTGGTGACGAGTATGTGTTGCAGAATATTCAGGGGCATAAAATTGAGTTTATTAATGGCGACATTCCTCCATCCCAGCACATGCCCGCTCGAACGTTTAAATTATCTGCTGCAGAACAGGCAGCAGGCTACAAGGAACTTTTAAGTCTTGAGCAGAAGGGAGTGATTGAGAGAGCGGTGCATGAGCCAGTTGAATTTGTTTCGAATATATTCACCAGACCTAAGAAGGATGGAGGTTGTCGTGTCATTATTGATCTAACCCGTTTGAATACTTTTGTAACATATACTCATTTTAAAATGGATACGTTTGAAACAGCCAAATCATTGATTTCTCATGGTTGCTTTATGGCATGCATCGATTTGAAAGACGCATATTATTCAGTATCCATCCAGAAATACGACAGAAGGTTTTTGAAATTCATCTGGATGGGGCAACTCTGGCAGTACAAGGCTTTGCCTAATGGGCTCACCACAGCCCCTAGATTGTTCACTAAATTAGTGAAACCAATTATGGCTTATTTGTGACAACGACACCATATAGTTATGGCCTACTTAGATGATATCTTAATTGTGGGCCACACCCTGGAATTGGCTGAACAGGGTGTTGCAGCTGCTGTCAATATATTTCAACAATTAGGGTTTATTGTCCATCCAGAGAAATCAAAGTTCTGCCCTGCCCAGGTGATTAATTACCTAGGGTTCATGGTGAACTCTATGAGCATGAGGGTTACCATTCCAATTAACAAGATTGAGGAGGTTACCCAGGTGTGTCAAGATTTAATCCGCACCAATATACCATCGATTCGGCATTCTGCTACAATAATTGGGAAGCTTGTAGCTTTGTTTCCGGCAGCACGATATGGACCTTTGCATTATCAGAATTTGCAAAGAGCTAAAATTGCTGCGTGAAAACAGAACGCTGGTCATTATGATCGGTCCATGCAGCTGCCGCCCGAAGCGATAAATGAGTTGCAATGGTGGGTGTGTCACATTAGCAGCTCATTCAAGCCTATCGGGGAGGCTAATCCGGTGGTATATTTGCAGACTGATGCAAGCTCCAACGGCTGGGGAGCCACGGATAATTGCTCTAGTTGTGGGGGCAGATGGGACACCCTTGAATCAACGATGTTGTTGACTCAAGGGATTAACTATTTGGAGTTGCTGGCAGCATTCCACGGACTTCGTGCGTATTGTTCCAAGCTTGTTGGAGCACATGTCCGTCTCCAAATAGACAACACCACAGCAGTGGCATACTTAAACCATATTGGTGGTACCAGGTCAGTTTCGTGTGACAAATTGGCTAACTCAATTTGGCTCTGGTGTGTTCAAAGAGACATTTGGATTTCAGCTACCTATTTGCCAGGTGAGCTTAATACTGTGGCGGACACCAGGTCACGCAAATTTAATGACAATATTGAATGGATGTTGCATCCTGAGATTTTTTCTAAAGTCACAGCCAAATTTGGTAAACCGGACATTGACCTTTTTGCGTCACGGTTGAACCATCAGGTACCAACCTACGTTTCATGGGAACCAGATCCTGGGGCAATAGCGCTAGATGCATTCTCGCTGGACTGGGGGAATTGGTTTTTCTATGCCTTCCCCCCGTTTTGCCTCATCAGTCGGGTATTGCGAAAGATTCAGGCAGATGCTGCCAAGGGCATCCTTATTATACCCGACTGGCCCACATAGCCTTGGTATCCGGTGGTCTTTGACATGCTCAACGAACCTTGGGTCCTTTTGAAGGGTTGCCCACAATTGGTTACTCACCCTGTCTCAGGGGAGCCACATCCCTGCCATGGCTATTTAAATTTGTTGCCTTGCAGGTTCTGAACAGGCCGTTAGTCCAATACGGCCTCTCGGCTCGGACCATGGATACCATCGGGGCGTCGTGTCGAGAGTCCACAAGGCGAAGATACCGCTCGCATATTAAGAAGTGGGAAGCCTACTGCAGCCGCTCTCGCATCACGTGACAATAACCGACGTCCTGGAATTCCTCGCGGGGTTGCACCATGATGAACACTTAAGTTACAGTGCCATCAACAGCGCCAGAAGTGCGCTATCATTCTACCTCAATATTGGGTTAGGATCCAACAGGCTAGTGTCCAGACTCATGCGGGGTATATTCAATATGAATCCGCCTACACCACGCTATAATATCACCTGGGATGTCAGGGACGTATTAACCCTGCTCAGGACGTGGTCTCCCATGGAAGAGCTCCAACTGGACCAACTCACCATGAAGCTGGTGATGTTACTAGCGCTGACTTCAGCTCAGAGGGTACAGACACTACACAAACTTCGTGTCGACAGAATGACTTCTACCCCTACAGAAGTAGTCTTTTTCATTGACGAGCTACTAAAGCAGCATAGACCTGGGTGCACAGGGCTGCAGCTGAAGTTCCCGGCATACCCCGCAGATGCTAGGCTATGTTTAGCCTCACATATCCGCCACTATGTCAAGGTGACGGCACGCATCAGAGGAATGGAGAGATACCTGCTTGTCACTCATAAGAGACCTCATCATCGAGTGACAGTCCAGACGATATCCAGGTGGCTTCGAGTCGTCTTGGGTAAGTCAGGTATCGACACTAATGTGTTCAAGTCTCATTCCACCAGGGCTGCATCGACGTCAGCGGCGAGGGTCATGGAGGTGCCCATGGACCAAATTCTCGCCACAGCAGGATGGGCTAATGAAGCTGTGTTCCAGCGTTTTTATAACAAGCCTGTTGCTGCTCCTCTACAGTTCGCAGAAGCCGTGCTGAATGCAGGTTCAGAACGTGGAGATGTCCCCGCATGAGGGGTTTTTGATTTGTTATTAATAAATATGCTCTTGTTTTGCAGTATGAACTATTGAGCAAGTTTGTTCCTCCCATCCATCCCTGGTAGTGGTGTGTCAGCATGGACGTGGTCCAGGGCGTGTAATCACAGAAGCTTTGAAGTCTTCACGAAGTCACTCACGTGACTCCGAAATGAAATAGTAAGATTGAACGAGAACTTACCAGTTCGAAGGTTGATCTTTATTTTATGAGGAGTCGAAGTGAGGGATTTCGTGCCCTCCTCGCCCAACCCTCAGTCACCTTCATCTGGTAATCTTAGTCACTTCAATCTTACTATGCGAAGTCATTTCTATTGTTGGTTTCTGTGATTCCACGCCGCTACTTTGAAGTATGTTGAGCATGCGCGCCGGCGGGCTCTTCACGAAATCCCTCACTTCGACTCCTCATAAAATAAAGATCAACCTTCGAACTGGTAAGTTCTCGTTCAATCTTACTATTCTTGTTTTGCTTCAGCACAACAGAATATTATAGGCAGTAGACATAAATACAGAACAGATCAGTGTGACCATATACCATCGAATATATATATATATATATATACACACACATAAATAACCAGATAAAGTGCAATAGGCTATTAAAGTTCAGAATTTTGTTTGAGTTAATAGTCTGATGGCTGTGGGGAAGGAGCTGTTCCTGAACCTGGATGTTGCAGATTTCAGGCTCATGTGCCTTCTACCTGAAGACAGCGGAGAGATGAGTGTGTGGCCAGAATGGTGTGGGTCCTTGTTGATGCTGCCAGCCTTTTTGAGGCAGCGACTGCGATAAATTCCCTCGATGGTAGGGAGGTCAGAGCCGGTGATCGACTGTGTAGTGTTTACAACTTTTTGCAGTCTTTTCCGTTCCTGGGCGCTCAAGTTGCCGAACCAAGCCACGATGCAACCGGTCAGCATGCTCTCATAGTTCTTAAATGTTGCGATTGTACCTGCCCCAAGGACCTCCGCTGGCAACTCGTTCCATGCACTCACCAGTAAAAACGTTTTCCCCTCAGATTCCCCTTGAGAGGAATCTTTCCCCCCTCACATTAAGCCTATGTCCTCTGGTTTTCGATTCCCCTACTCTGGGCAAACAACTTTGTGCATTTATCTGGTCTATTCCTCTCATGATTTTGTACACCCCTCGTGATTTAATCACCCCTCATGATTTAATCACCCCTCATCCTCCTGCACTCCAAGGAATAAAGTCTTAGCCTGCTCAACCTCTCCTGCTCAACCTCACCTGCTCAACCTCACCTGCTCAACCTCACCTGTTCAACCTGCTCTTAGGCCCTCGAGTTCTAGCAACATCCTCGTAAATCTTCTCTGTACCCTTTCCAGCTTGACAACATATTTCCTATAAAATGGGCACCAAAACTGAACACTACTCTAAATGTGGCCTCACCAACATCTTACACAACTGTACATGGCTATCTGGAGAAGGGTCTCGACCCGAAACGTCATCCATTCCTTCTCTCCAGAGATGCTGCCTCTCCCGCTGAGTTACTCCAGCTTTTTTGTGTCTATCTTCTTTATTCAATACTCTGACTGATGAAGGCCAACGTGCTGAAAGCCTTTTTTGACCACCCTACCCACTTGTGATCCCACTTTCAAGGACCTATGTACCTGCACTTCTAGATCATACTGAGCATTTTGGCAATCAGCCTCTCATTCAACAAGATGGAAGCAAAATGCTGGGGTAACTCAGTGGGACAGACAGCATATCTGAAGAGAAGGAATGGGCGACATTTCGTGTCGAGACCCTTCTTCAGACCCGAAACGTCACCCATTCCTTCTCTCCAGACATTTTTTGTCTATCTTTGATTTAAACCAGCATCAGCAGTTCCTTTCTACACTCCTTCTCATTCTTAGAAACATAGAAGATAGGTGCAGGAGTAGGCCATTTGTCCCTTCGAGCCAGCACAGCCATTCAAAAGGATTATGGCTGATCACCCTAAATCACTACCCCGTTCCCACTTTTCCCCCATATCCATTGATTTCATTAACCCTAAGAGCTAAATCTAACTCTCTCTTGCACAACAAGGTTATTTCCCTCCCCCATCCCCCAGAAAAAAGAGCTGTATCTCCACATGGAAGGCATCCTGAACTTGGTCAATAGACAATAGACAATAGACAATAGGTGCAGGAGCAGGCCATTCGGCCCTTTGAGCCAGCACCACCATTCAATGTGATCATGGCTGATCATCCCCAATCAGTACCCCGTTCCTGCCTTCTCCCCATATCCCCTGACTCCGTTATCTTTAAGGGCCCTATCTAGCTCTCCCTTGAAAGTATCCAGTGAACCGGCCTCCACCGCCCTCTGAGGCAGAGCATTCCACAGACTCACAACTCTGTGTGTGAAAAAGTGTTTCCTCATCTCCGTTCTGAATGGCTTACCCCTTATTCTTAAACAGTCCTGGTTCTGGACTCCCCCAACATCGGAAACATGTTTCCTGCCTCTAGCGTGTCCAAACCCTTAATAATCTTATATGCTCCGATAACATAATTACTATTACTTCCAATATAAGTGGTCTGTTCCCGGACTGACATTTCATACTGTCTTCCAGTTAGACAGTAAACGGGCTTTCGTTTGTATTCACACATTGGACTTGATTGAATGAATCGCAAGGTTTTCAGACTCACGCTACTAGCGTAGATATGTAGAAACGTGACGTTCGTGATAACCTCTTCGTTTTCTGTTGGCTGCGATTCTTCGTCTTGTCATCCTCGCTTCCCAGTGCAAAGTCAGTGCTCTTGTCCCTCACGGAATCTGGTGCAGGCTGTACCGCCTAACGCAGAGAAAAGGAGATCAAACTAACTCCGCGTATTAGACTCAAGGGTTCCTCACCGAATGGCCTCTGCTGGAACATCTTCCAAACATGGCGGCAGTCCAGAGAGCGGTTAATCGCGTGCCACCATCCTCAAGGGGGTGACAGCTTTAAAGCAACAATTACTGCTCACAACCTGAACTTCAACGGTGTACAGTTGCAGGAGGCAGCTTCAATTTCCGAGATAGTTTGTCAGGATAATGCAAAACCACGCGTTGTATCTACCCGCGGAGTTACTTGAAAGAGCACGGTGCTGTCACCTGCACAGGAGAAGACTTTTCTCGCACTGCTGTCATGCATCACCTTGATGAGAGAACAAACACAAAAAAAAACACAAGTTTTTCAAACTGCACCACATTGTTATCAGGAATAAACACAGGGAAGTAACTGGCAGCAGCATTAACAATGAATTTGCACAGTCTGCAACACTGGGAATGAGGAATATCAGAATTCATAATCATTCAAATGATTGCACACCCCATACCAATTTGTTGGACTAGTTTGGAATATATTAGAGAATCTTACAAGGTGGAGGAAATATTTCCTCTTCTACCTGAAGGTTGATGATAAAACCGGCTACAACTTTCTTTTGTACAGTTGCAGGAGGAAGCTCCAATTTCCGAGATAGTTTGTCAGGATAATGCAAAACCATGCGTTGTATCTACCTGCGGAGTAGATGTCAAAGCCTAAGCCTTCACACTTCCCCATAAAAGGATCGGAGCCAAGAAAAACACTGACAGATTCTCCGAGATTTTAGTTTAGAAATCCAGTGTGGAAACTGGCCCCTCGGCCGACCGAGTCTGCACCGACCAGCGACCCCCACACATACCAGGGACAATTTTACATTTACAGCAAGCCAATTAACTAGCAAACCTGGACCTATTTGGAGAGGGGGAAACAAACCGAAGATCTCGGAGAAAACCCGAGACGCAGGTCACGAGGACAACGTACAAACTCCGTATACAGACAAGCACCCGGAGTCGGAATCAAACCCAGTTCTCTGGCATTAGCTCTACCGCTGTAGCTCTAAGGCAGTAGCTCTACCGCTGCGCCACCGTGCCACCGTAGCTCTGTGATTTGTAATTCAGGGCTCAGACTGCTCATCTGGAGACGGACGTTCAAATCCCAACATGGCAGATGGATGATTTAAATTTGGCTGATTAAAAACATTGGGATTTAATAGATGGCATCTGTAATGGCAGCCATGAAACTATTGAATTGTTGTAAAAATCGGTTGGGCTTACTGCATCCTTTGGGGTGAGGAATAGTAAGATTGAACGAGAACTTACCAGTTCGAAGGTTGATCTTTATTTTATGAGGAGTCGAAGTGAGGGATTTCGTGAAGAGCCCGCCGGCGCGCATGCTCGACATACTTCAAAGTAGCGGCGTGGAATCACAGAAACCAACAATAGAAATGACTTTGCATAGTAAGATTGAAGTGACTAAGATTACCAGATGAAGGTGATTGAGGGTTGGGCGAGGAGGGCACGAAATCCCTCACTTCGACTCCTCATAAAATAAAGATCAACCTTCGAACTGGTAAGTTCTCGTTCAATCTTACTATTTCATTTCGGAGTCACGTGACTGACTGACATGCTGACACACCACTACCAGGGATGGATGGGAGGAACAAACTTGCTCAATAGTTCATACTGCAAAACAAGAGCATAGTTATGAATAACAAATCAAAAACCCCTCATGCGGGGACATCTCCACGTTCTGAACCTGCATTCAGCACGGCTTCTGCGAACTGTAGAGGAGCAGCAACAGGCTTGTTATAAAAACGCTGGAACACAGCTTCATTACCCTATCCTGCTGTGGCGAGAATTTGGTCCATAGGCACATCCATAATCCTCGCCGCTGACGTCGATGCAGCCCTGGTGGAATGAGACTTGAACACATTAGTGTCGATACCTGACTTACCCAAGACGACTCGAAGCCACCTGGATATCGTCTGGACTGTCACTCGATGATGAGGTCTCTTATGAGTGACAAGCAGGTATCTCTCCATTCCTCTGATGCGTGCCGTCACCTTGACATAGTGGCGGATATGTGAGGCTAAACATAGCCTAGCATCTGCGGGGTATGCCGGCAACTTCAGCTGCAGCCCTGTGCACCCAGGTCTATGTTGCTTTAGTAGCTCGTCAATGAAAAAGACTACTTCTGTAGGGGTAGAAGTCATTCTGTCGACACAAAGTTTGTGTAGTGTCTGTACCCTCTGAGCTGAAGTCAGCGCTAGTAACATCACCAGCTTCATGGTGAGTTGGTCCAGTTGGAGCTCTTCCATGGGAGACCACGTCCTGAGCAGAGTTAATACGTCCCTGACATCAGACTGATTCCTGGGATGTCAGGACTTTCATATGAGGAAAGATTGGATAGACTCGGTTTGTACTCGATGGAATTTAGAAGATTGAGGGGGGATCTTATAGAAACCTACAAAATTCTTAAGGGGTTGGACAAGCTAGATGCTGGAAGATTGTTCCCGATGTTGGGGGAGTCCAGAACAAGGGGTCACAGTCTAAGGATAAGGGGGAATTCCTTTAGGACCGAAATGAGGAAAACATTCTTTACACAGAGAGTGGTGAGTCTCTGGAATTCTCTGCCACAGAAGGTAGTTGAGGCCAGTTCATTGGCTATATTTAAGAGGGCGTTAGATGTGGCACTTGTGGCTAAAGGGATCAGGGGGTATGGAGAGAAGGCAGGTACGGGATACTGAGTTGGATGATCAGCCATGATCACATTGAATGGCGGTGCAGGCTCGAAGGGCCGAATGGCCTACTCCTGCACCTATTTTCTATGTTTCTATGTTTCTATCCCAGGTGATATTATAGCGTGGTGTAGGCGGATTCATATTGAATATACCCCGCATGAGTCTGGACACTAGCCTGTTGGATCCTACCCCAATATTGAGGTAGAATGATAGCGCACTTCTGGCGCTGTTGATGGCACTGTAACTTAAGTGTTCATCATGGTGCAACCCCGCGAGGAATTCCAGGACGTCGGTTATTGTCACGTGATGCGAGAGCGGCTGCAGTAGGCTTCCCACTTCTTAATATGCGAGCGGTATCTTCGCCTTGTGGACTCTCGACACGACGCCCCGATGGTATCCATGGTCCGAGCCGAGAGGCCGTATTGGACTAACGGCCTGTTCAGAACCTGCAAGCCAACAAATTTAAATAGCCATGGCAGGGATGTGGCTCCCCTGAGACAGGGTGAGTAACCAATTGTGGGCAACCCTTCAAAAGGACCCAAGGTTCGTTGAGCATGTCAAAGACCACTGGATACCAAGGCTATGTGGGCCAGTCGGGTATAATAAGGATGCCCTTGGCAGCATCTGCCTGAACCTTTCGCAATACCCGACTGATGAGGCAAAACGGGGGGAAGGCATAGAAAAACCAATTCCCCCAGTCCAGCGAGAATGCATCTAGCGCTATTGCCCCAGGATCTGGTTCCCATGAAACGTAGGTTGGTACCTGATGGTTCAACCGTGACGCAAAAAGGTCAATGTCCGGTTTACCAAATTTGGCTGTGACTTTAGAAAAAATCTCAGGATGCAACATCCATTCAATATTGTCATTAAATTTGCGTGACCTGGTGTCCGCCACAGTATTAAGCTCACCTGGCAAATAGGTAGCTGAAATCCAAATGTCTCTTTGAACACACCAGAGCCAAATTGAGTTAGCCAATTTGTCACACAAAACTGACCTGGTACCACCCATATGGTTTAAGTATGCCACTGCTGTGGTGTTGTCTATTTGGAGACGGACATGTGCTCCAACAAGCTTGGAACAATACGCACAAAGTCCGTGGAATGCTGCCAGCAACTCCAAATAGTTAATCCCTTGAGTCAACAACATCGTTGATTCAAGGGTGTCCCATCTGCCCCCACAACTAGAGCAATTATCCGTGGCTCCCCAGCCGTTGGAGCTTGCATCAGTCTGCAAATATACCACCGGATTAGCCTCCCTGATAGGCTTGAATGAGCTGCTAATGTGACACACCCACCATTGCAACTCATTTATCGCTTCGGGCGGCAGCTGCATGGACCGATCATAATGACCAGCGTTCTGTTTTAACGCAGCAATTTTAGCTCTTTGCAAATTCTGATAATGCAAAGGTCCATATCGTGCTGCCGGAAACAAAGCTACAAGCTTCCCAATTATTGTAGCTGAATGCCGAATCGATGGTATATTGGTGCGGATTAAATCTTGACACACCTGGGTAACCTCCTCAATCTTGTTAATTGGAATGGTAACCCTCATGCTCATAGAGTTCACCGTGAACCCTAGGTAATTAATCACCTGGGCAGGGCAGAACTTTGATTTCTCTGGATGGACAATAAACCCTAATTGTTGAAATATATTGACAGCAGCTGCAACACCCTGTTCAGCCAATTCCAGGGTGTGGCCCACAATTAAGATATCATCTAAGTAGGCCATAACTATATGGTGTCGTTGTCTCAAATAAGCCATAATTGGTTTCACTAATTTAGTGAACAATCTAGGGGCTGTGGTGAGCCCATTAGGCAAAACCTTGTACTGCCAGAGTTGCCCCATCCAGATGAATTTTAAAAAACCTCCTGTCGTATTTCTGGATGGATACTGAATAGTATGCGTCTTTCAAATCGATGCATGCCATAAAGCAACCATGAGAAATCAATGATATCCATTCAAACGTATCCATTCTAAAATAAGTATATGTTACAAAAGTATTCAAACGGGTTAGATCAATAATGACACGACAACCTCCATCCTTCTTAGGTCTGGTGAATATATTCAAAACAAATTCAACTGGCTCATGCACCGCTTTCTCAATCACTCCCTTCTGTTCAAGCCTTAAAATTTCCTTGTAGCCTGCTGCCTGTTCTGCAACAGATAATTTAAACGTTCGACCGGGCATGTGCGGGGATGGAGGAATGTCGCCATTAATAAACTCAATTTTATGCCCCTGAATATTCTGCAACACATACTCGTCACCAGTAAAATTACCCCATGCACCCAAAAACTGCCGAAGGCGACCACCAACATGTGAAGTTAAACAAAGAGAAAAGAGAGAACCAGACCCCCTCACCCTCGTGGTTACCAGCGGTCCTTGACACGTGTGGGTGGACGTGGAGGTGCTGGGTTGGCTTGAGGGCGCGGCGTCTTCGTTTTCCACCAGGGTCTCTGCCGACCCTGTGCTAAAAAAGACCCCTGGTGCTGGGTCTGATGTTGCTGTCATTGTGGAGCTTGAGGGTGGGTCCTCGTCGAGGTACTAGCAGACCCTCGTGAGCGAATGTATGGAGCTTTTGAGCCTGACGGTGTGGGGGCACTCTGAGAGCGCATGATCCCCACCATTTTGGCTTGTTCGTCAAGCTCTTTGACTCTCTTCGAGAGGTCCTCCCCAAAGAGTTGACGGGGCTGCAGCGGCGGCGGTGGTTTGCAATTTTACCTCTTGTTGACGGATAGCCGCACTGATGTTGCCCCATATCGGCGTATTGACCACAGGCATGTTGAGGGAGTTGCAATTGGATGGAGCCTTGAGACGGCTCATTGCCTGAATGAGGACTTCTTCCTGTAGTTGCTGGTTGTTAAGAAAGTCCACAGTGGCTGCCAGCTTTGCGTTTAAAGGAAGTCCAGATGAATGTGGGGCCGCATATTTGGTCGCCACATCCAGAAGATCCTCCGCTGGCACCTCCAACGGAGGTGGTATGGAATCCACCAAAACCTCCTCCTCCTGCTGCTCCAGGCTGATGGTAGAGGCTGGTGACGACGCCCTGTGTCTGTTGCTGCCCTGCTGTAGTTGACGTTGAAGCAGGAGCTCCAGCAGCCGCTCCATACGGTCAATACGCCCTTCACCCTGAACACTCAGGTGGTCGGAGTCCTCCGGCTCTGAAAAGAAAACCGGCCTCCTATCATCGGCCCGCACCTCATCGAGGCCCAGCCGGTGCCGGTAGTTGTCGCTAACAGCCGCCGAGGCGAAACTGCGCGATTCCCGCGCGGGCGTGTTCAACCGCCTCCGTTTAGCGGGAGCTGAAGCCGCTGCCACTAAGGGCACTTGCGGCGTGGTGTCGGCACCAGCCGAAGCATGGCTGCCTGAAGCCCGCGCAGGCTTGCCGGCTGCCCACATCGTGGACTTTGCCGACGCATGGTCTCGCCCACCCATCCATGGGGGGCTCGGCGACCGTGACGAGACCCGACTCAACCGACCCGTCCCGGCGTCGAGAGTCGGGGTGTGCCGGCTGGACCTCACAGCCGCCCCGGGTCTCGCCCTGGAACCTGACCGCTCCTTCGTGTCAGGCAATGCCTTAGCCTTGGCAGGGTTAGGCTTCTGGGCTGCTGCCCTTCCCCTACTCGGAGGGCTGAGTGGAACGGGCCGTGCAGCCGCACGCACCCAGCTCGAGGTCGCCAGCGAGCCCGCTGACGACCTGACTGCCATGGCAGGGTCCCCCTGCTCTGGCGGCACACCACACTCCTCCTCGTCGAACTCCTCCGAGCTGTGGTGTGCTGGCGGATCTGGACCTGTAATCACAGGGCTTACCCACATCTCCGCCTGAGTCCCGGCCTGCGTTGCAGGTACTGCCGATGGTAAAGGCCCCGGAACTGTTGACCAGCGAACTCCTCCTGACGTCCTCCGGCCCTTGGAACTCCCATCCATGTCCTTGCTGCAAGACATAACCAACAACAACGACCACCAACTAAAGGTAGGATACTTACCTCCGTGGCCCCTTATGAAGGGCTGGCGAGGAGCGCGCTCCACCGCCAGCCGTCGCAGCAACGCGGTACGATGATATGTCGAGCATGCGCGCCGGCGGGCTCTTCACGAAGTCACTCACGTGACTCCGAAATGAAATTATATGGGGAGGCACAGTGGCGCAGCAGTAGAGTTGCTGCCTCATGACTCCAGAGACCAGGGTTCAATCCTGACCTCATGTACTGTCTGTATGGAGTTTGCACATTCTCCCTGTGACTGTGTTTGTGTTTTCTCCGAATGCTCCGGTTTCCTCCCACATTCAAACAATGTGCAAGTTTGAAGGTTAATTGGCTTTAGTAAGTTGACCCATATTCTGCAGGATAGAAACGGTATAATGGGTGATCTTTGGTCAACACGGACTCGGTGGGCCGAAGGGCCTGCTTCCATGGTGTATCTCTAATTGAAACTAAACCAAGATGCCCTCCTCGTTTCTAATCTCTATGGGAACTCCAAAGTTTCAACCATGTGGCTGGTTCCTAACTGAGTTGACCATCAGCTGATGGGCCACAAAGCATGGATAATAAAAATAATGTGTGTTGGATGAACCCCCATCCTGTCACAGAATAAAGGAAAAAAGTTGCAGTTGACCAATATGCAGAGAATTTTAATACTGAACAATCACAAAAAAAATGAAGATAGACACAAAATTTCTGGAGTAATTTAGCAGGTCATACAGCATCTCTGGAGAAAAGGAATAGGGGACTTTTCTGGTCGGGACCCTTCTTCAGACTGACTGTAGGTGTGGTGGGACTGGAAGCAAGAAAACACCAGGACAAATCAGGGCCGGCAACAGATGACCTAGGGCAGGAAGGTTCCCCGATAGGCTGATTGTTGGCTAGGTATGTTGTGATTCCAAGAGTCATAGGGTCATACAGTGAGGAAACAGGCCCTTCGGCCCACCGAGTCCATGCGGACCACCGACACCCGCAAATTAACACTCTCCTACACACACCAGGGACAATTTTACATTTACATCAAGCTATTGAACCTACAAACCTGGACGTCTTTGGAGTGTGGGAGGAAACCGGAGATCTCTAGAGAAAACCCACACGGTCACGGGGAGAACGTACAAACTCCCCATAGTCGGGATCGGACCCGGGTCTCTGGCACTGTATCTCTAAACTAAACTAAATTAAAAGCCCGATGTTGGGGGAGTCCAGAACCAGGGGCCACAGTTTAAGGATAAGGGGTAAGCCATTTAGAATGGAGATGAGGGAACACCTTTCCTCACAGAGAGTTGTGAGTCTGTGGAATTCTCTGCCTCAGAGGGCGGTGGAGGCCGGTTCTTTGGAAACTTTCAAGAGAGAGCTAGATGGTGCTCTTAAAGATAGCGGAGTCAGGGGATATGGAGAGAAGGCGGGAACGGGGAACTAATTGGGGATGATCAGCCATGATCACATTGAATGGCGTTGCTGGCTCGAAGGGCCAAATGGCCTACTCCTGCACCTATTATCTATTGTCTATTGTCTATATTGTCTTTCATGTATCTCGGTACACGTGACAATAAACTAAACTGAACTGAGGCCAGCTAAAGTTATAGAATTTGAGGATTAATAATGTGTTTGTCTTATTGATGTAATCGATGTGTTTTTGAAATGAAATGTACCAGTAATTTGTCCCTCGGTGTTTCTGGTTCATGAGAGTCAGACATACCATACTGCCAAACTTTATTCCCACTGACCAATAAATCGTTTTTTTTTGACACAGGGAGGTAGCGGGGAAGGTCAGCTGAAATACTGATGGTAAAGCAGAAGCAGACTAGGCATCACGATGATGTTAGGCCTTGGAATTGTGCTCTTTGAGCATGTTTACCAAGCACGCCCCAGGGACTCCAGTTATAGGCCTGTCACGGACGTGATTGACACGCTTGATTCCCACATTCAATGCATGTCAAAACACACCGTCGCATTAATTTGCTTTCCCCTGCGCAGAGGACCAAGCGCATTCTGCAAAGCTGCAGCGCAGGCAAGGCTTTCTTTGGCCAACGCCATCTGCAATTCAGTGTGGTCAGTTCTCAAGGCACTTTCTAAAGCGGGACAAAGAGACACTTGGTCATTTATTTGCTCATGGGTCTTCTGCCATTTTCTGTCATATTCCATCATACCTGATCTATACCTTTGGAGTAATATTTCCACTGTAAAAATATGCAGTATATTCAATGGTTTCTTTGTCGTCGTGCACCAGGGTTCAGTGAAAGACAGTTTTTGCATACAACTCAGCAAAACCATTCACGTGCATGAGCACAATCCTGCAGTCCGTTCAGTAGGCACAGAATAAAACACTAATTCTGTTCCTTTCCTCAAATTATATTAATATGCTATTGTCTCAAGGCATTGCAAACATATTTTCCCAAACAAAATTTGAAGATCAAATCAGAAGAAATAATAGAAGTTAATATTAATATTAGAAGAATAATTAGACTGACCAAAACTTTGCTCTCGTGATAGTTTTTGAGGATAGGTTGACAGCGTGTCAGAGGTTATGGGACAAAGGCAGGGGAATGGGGTCAGGAAGGAGAGATAGATCAGTTATAATTGAATGGTAGAGTAGTCTCGATGGGCTGAATGGCCTAATTCTGCTCCTATCACTTATGACCTTATGTCAAGCAAATATGATATTGGCAAGCATATGTGATATTGGCATTTAAGATACTTTTAGATGGGCACATGGAAATGGATCATGTGCAGGCAGTTTAATTTGGTGTCATGTTCGACACGGACATTATGGGTTGAAGGGCATGTTCCTGTGCTGTCATGTTTTATATACTGTGCTGTGAGGGACTTTTAAAGGGGGAGAAGGAAGGATTTCCAGAGGTTAGTACCTAATGTAACCCATGACACAACCAGCATCCATTGATCATCAGATAACAGCCAACTGCAACATTAGAACGTATGAAACAGGTTATCAGTCTATCTACAGCTTTTTTGGAGAAAAAATGATCAGGGTTGCCAAATGCCTTGAAACTGTAAAGCAAATCCAAATAGTCTTGCCAGCTGCAAGCTTGGAAAATTGATCTCCCCTCAGAAGCTCTCTATCTGAACATTTATGAATTGTTTGTCTATTTCAATGCAAGTACTTCCCAGTACTTGAAGGACCCGTTCCTGCGCTGCACTATTTTGTTTAGTTTAGAGATTAGTTTAGTTTACAGCGCGGAAACAGGACCTTCGGCACACAGAGTCCGTGCTGACCAGCGACCCCCGCACACTAATACTACCCTACACACATTAGGGATGATTTACAATTTTACCAAACCAATTAGCCTACGAACATGTACGTCTTTGGAGTGTGGGAAGAAACCGGAGATAAGAATTGTATGTTTTCCCGAAGAAAACCCACGCAGGTCACGGGGAGAAGGTACAAATTCTGTACAAACAGCACCCGTAGTCAGGATCGAATAAGATAGAAGCGGCAACTCTACCGCTGCGCTACTGTGTCGCCCAAATATCACGCAGTTCTAAATTTTATGTCTTGTATATGCTGAATAGTGACATTATTGCCTTGTAATTTAACTCAGATTCAATCCATTGACAGACAGAAAGAGGATTTATAAACAAGTTTGGCCTCAAATGCAAACCAATGGGTCGAAAGATCCTGACAGAGACATAACAGTTCAATAAGGAACTAATCTGGCTGTAAGACATTCACAATGGGACTTGCTTCCTGGACTTTGCAGTCAAACACAGAAGTCTGAGACAAGCTGGAAGTCATTCTCTGGTGCTGCCAACCTCTTTGTCCACTTGGCTCCCCCTCTAATCAAATGGTGGACCACTAATCTGCTGGAAACAGGCCTAGTACTGAGTGAGTCATTATCACTGCGGAGAAGGTAGACGTTTGAATTTCATTTCCAAGATGGCGGCCAAGCCAGGCGACTCCTCGTGTACTAGTCTCAGAAGTGGATCTGCAATCTCGCATTACAATTGCTCCGCTCTTATAAATCCCGACACCGACAGCAACTATGCTCTGCTTAATCTCCTCTCAGATCCATCGGTTCATGTTATTCTCTTCATTGTGTATCTGTACACTGTGGACGCCTCAACTCTAATCATGTATTGTCTTTCTGCTGACTAGCTAGCATGCAACAAAAGCTTTTCACTATACCTCGGTACACGTGACAATAAACTAAACTCAGACTCAAACTCATACTTCGTTTCTTAATTTTATTTAATGTTTAGTGTTTTTAATTATCTGTTGATATCTGTGTTAAGGCCCCAATAGCAGAAGCGTCCACATCGCAGGGCTGGAAACTGGAAGTATCCTGAGCTAATTCTGCTACCACCATCATCTATTGCGACAAGTGATGGCTCCCACTGAATGTCGCCAGAAGCTTGCGTCCTTTTCAGGACGGACGATGACAGCGAGGTCAACATTTGTAACAAGATGGACACGAAAAGAAGATCTGTGTTAATATGCTTATTTTCCATGCTATATTTAGGTATGTTACAAAACTTACCTTGAGCAGCGCTGCAGTTCTGCCGCTCCCCGTGTGCGCGACTTTGGCGCCTTTCAGAGGGGGGCGGGCTTAAAGTGCCGTTTTTCTACAGACTGGGCAAGTCGATCCATGTCGGGCGATTTTGTTGCGGAAGAAAAATCGCACCGACATTTCACTAATGAAGGTATTTTTAAATTACGCTAGATTATTTATTATCTAGAGTAATTTAAAAATCACCTTCAAAAGCCGTGAGCGCCGATAACGGGAAGGATTTTGCGTAGGGGAGAAAAAAAGGTAAATAGTTTATTTTTATATTAAAAGTTGGTTTTTATGGAGGCTTTAATAATATTTTCATGTTGCGAAATGGGGTCCAAAAAAAATGTATGAACCGGCTGTATTTTTCATACCGACTTCACTGCAAACCGCAACGTTCCAATCCACCGCATTCCACTAAAACCCACTTGCTAGTTGATTTAAATGGCCATTAATTTACAGGCATTAAACACTAAATTCCTTCTATTTGGCCCAGAAATTCATGAAAATGAGATTTAAAAATTATGTTATATTGTGGATTATTGTGTGAATGTTATTTGGACACTTAGGCAATTTAAAAAAAGTTAATCTTTTCTTAAGAAATGGATAGATGTTTAGATCTACTCATTGAATTTTGTAATTAGCTACAATTAGATAACTAACTAATTATATGCTTTAATTTCAGGTCATCCAAGTAAGATTGTTTCATATTTGTTTCAGAATGCTTCAATCTATAATAACTGGAAATTTCATTGAGTTCTCTTAATTTTTAACAAAGTTATTGGCTTTTAACGATTCTAGATCACAGCTTTTGAGTTAAGTCAATTGAAAAGCAATGGGGAACAAGATGCTCATTTCCGAGTATGAAAATGGTCATAACTTTCTTAATACTGAAGATATGAAAGTGAATTAGGTGTCAAATTAAACTTATCTGATGGGATAAATTGCAGACTTGATTTTTAAAATCTCAAAATTTTGTAACATTGCTACTATATTCATTTTTTAATTATTTAAGGTGGCACAGTGGCACAGCGGTAGAGTTGCAGCCTCACAATGCCAGAGACCAGGTTCGATCCTGACTATGTGTGGAGTTTGTACGTTCTGCCTGTGACCTTGTGGATTTTCTCCGGGTGGTCTGGTTTCCTCCCACATTCTAAAAATGTGCAGGTTTGTAGGTTAATTGGCTTCTGCAAACTGCCCCTAGTGTGTATGTCACGACTCCTGAAGGCAGCTTCCTCAGAGTCGCGTAACAAATCAAAAATCAGGGTCAAGTTTAAGAAAAAAAACAGTCTTTAATTGTGTTAAACTAAGACAAAACCCGAACCTGATTTAAACAACTCGGTCAGGGACCAGAATCGGCTAACAAATAATATATAAGTGTGCTCCAGCCAGCCTCTCAATGGGCCGTCGGACTGAAGACTCTAATCCTGCCAATATAGACATAACCCTGCAACCAAAATACCCGAAAACTCTCAGGTCATCCCTTCCGTCCCAATACAACATTAATTTACAAATATAGGCGACAAATATACAAGGTGCTGTGCCATGCGGCCAGGCCTCCTGCAGCTCAGACCGGCACCTCTTCCTCCAGGGATCTAGCACGAAGAGAGAGAATTCTGGGAGCTTCTGCCTTTTAAGCTCCCGATGAGTCACCTGACGTAGCTTGGCCAATCGGGTACAGAAGCTCTTAACCCCCTGATTCCTGGCTCCCAGCCACGGCCTGCAGAGAAACAGAAACAGAAACAGAAATACAGCATTCACCAGGGAGGGAGGGGGGGGGGGGGAAGTACCTAACAGTGTAGGTTGAAAAACGTGTATAACATAGAACTAGTGTGCAGATGATCGTTGATCGGCATGGATGGGGTGGGCCTGTTTCCACGCTGTATCTCCAAAAGTAAAACTAAAGGCTCAGTCGTTTGCCACCTGAGCCGCCACATCGTTCAAATCACTCCCCCTCACAAACTAAGGTAAACCCAAAGAAGATAAGACCAGCGGCCTTAAGCGAAGATAAGACAGGCCCTTCATCTCACGATATGTGTACATGGATAGCACAGGTTGAGAGGGATATGGGCCAAACGCAGGTAGATGGGACTAGTGTAGATGGGACATGTTGGCCAGTGTGGGAAAGTTGGGCTGAAGGGCCTGTTTCCGCTCAGTAAAGGGCCTGTCCCACTTGAACGAGCTAATCCGCGGGTTTAGAAGACCCTAGACGAGTTGAAAAAACGTCAAAATCGTGTTTCCTCGCTGAAGTAAAAGACCTCCTACGACTATATCTCCGGCCTCCTACGTCCATGTCTATGACCTCCTACGACCCCCCTCGACCTCAGTCTTCCACAGCTAAGACCAACTACGACTAGCTACATGTGGAAAATGATCACATGATAAAACAATGTCATGTTTGCATTTTTTTTCTTGGGCCAGTTACTGACCTACGATTACCTATGACTACCATCACGACCTACTACCACCCACCTACCACCTACATACGAGTAAAAAGTGTCAATTGTTTCCATGCTGACCTTTTTTAACTCGTGGACTTTTTTAGCAGGCTAGAAAAAACAGCGTGACCTACTTGAGGCCACGAGTACGCGGAGACCACTCACGAGCATGAGGAAGAGTTACGAAGACCTCCTACGACCTCCTACGACCTCGTGGCGACCAGGCTGCGAGTATGAGTCAAGGGCAAACTCGGCAAAGGTCGCCAAATAGGTCGTGAAATTGGGACAGGGGCTTTAGGCTCGATGACCCTGTGACTGAGGTAATATTCAGTCCACGTGCCCATTTGCAAATACCCAACCCTTTTGCTCTGGGATTATTAAGGTTCAATCTTCCCCAACAATGCACGGGTTTAATATTTTAATGTTAAGTTTACTGAATCCAGTTTCAGCTGGCCAGTGAAAATACTGCCTCTTCGAACCATTGCAAACTGACAACTGTTAGTCATAATACTCTGACACGTGTAATGTGAATTAAAAGATTCCTTCAGCAGATTGAGCATTAATAATTTTGGGGGGAAAGTCTTTTTTTCCACAGCTTCATGAATCACAGATTGTCACAGAGGCGATGAACGCAGAATATATGACGGTACAATGCATTTGTTATATGCTCTATATACTTTGTTAAATAGATTTAATCTATGCACTTTTTGACTTTTGATTAAAACATTGCAGTCACCACATTTATAGTGGGCTGCACATTTGGTGCCCAGTTTAAGTCATTTTGACAGCTGCTTACATTAACGGGTTTTTTTTCAGGCAAGACTGAATTGAAAATATTAAAAAGAGAAAGTGAATTGAAGCAAATGCCTCATCATTTACTAAATCCAATCTAATTCACTCCGGTTCCTGATAAGTAATAAAAAGAAATATTGTGTTTATTCATCGGAATCAATGCTAAATGCATTTAACATTTGGTCAGTCCAATCAGTAAGAAATCTGTATTATGTTAATTGTCTAAAACCATAAATCTTCCCAGCCTTTGTGCAGATGCCCACTGTTGAACAACAAATGGCTCCCAACATAGTGAGAGGGAGATATCTTCCCAATTATTCCATCAGGGTCATGAATATATGATTATTAATCCAAGATAGCAATGTTTCCTTTTTTTTTAAGAAGATGGAAATTCTATTAAAACTGGAGATTAATTCTACAATTTTTTTTCCTGAGTTTTTTACGAGTTTGTGTTTGCGATTTATAACAAGGCAGGTGGCTAGGAGGTTTACCTTCACAGCTTTGTTGAGATTACGCTTTGTTCCTTTCAGAGACACCATTGCTTCTAGCACTATTTCATCCGCTGCCCATTCCTCTTTCACATCTACCGTTCCAGCAGAGTATTTCATTATCTGCTCGGAAATTGGTTTTCCTGATTTAGGACCGCATCTAGTTGCTGTGTTTGTCTTGAAATGCAAACTCGGGCCCTGCCCACAAATTGCTTCTTTTGGAAAGTTTGCGTACAAACAAAAAGATTTGATTCAACGGGTGGCACAGTGGCGCACAGTGGTAGAGTTGCTGCCTCACAGCGCCAGTGACCCGTGTTTGATCCTGACCGCGAGTGCTGTCTGTATAGAGTTTGTACGTTCTCCCCGTGACCAGTGTGGGTTTTCTCCGGGTGCTCCAATTTCCCCTCACACTCCAAGGACATGTAACTTTGTTGGTTAATTGGCTTTAGTAACATTGAAAATTGTCCCTAGTGTGTATGATAGTGCTAGTGTACAGTGTTCGTTGCTGTAGACCCTTAGTCAATAAAGGGTTTTTTTTCTGTTTGGCTGTCAATGCCTAGCAAAGTTCCCCAGTGGTCAGTTCTGGGGCCACTGCTCCTCACGTTGTATATTAATGATTTGGACGAGGGGATTGAAGGCTTTGTGGCCAAGTTTGCAGATGATACGAAAACTGATGGAAGGGCAGGTAGTACAGAGAAAGCAGCGACTCTGCAGAAGGACCTGGACAGGTTGGGAGAGTGGGCAGAGAAGTGGCAGATGGAATATAGTGTAGCAAAGTGTGCAGTCATGCATTTTGGTAGTAGGAATAAAGGCATAGACTATTTTCTAAATGGGAGAAAATCCAGAAATCAAATGAAATCAAAGGAACTTGGGAGTTCTGGTACAGGATTCCTAAAATGTTAATCTGCAAGTCGAATCAGTAATAAAGAACGCAAACGCAATGCTCGCATTTATTTCAAGAGGGCTAGAATAGAAAAACCAGGGCTATAATGTTGACTTAGACACAAAATGCTGGAGTAACTCAGCGAGACAGGCATCATCTCTGTAGAGAAGGCAGGGGTGATGTTTTGGGTCAAGACCCTTCTGAAGGGTCTCGAGCCGAAGCATCATCCATTCCTTCTCTCCAAAGATGCTGCCTGTCCCGCTGAGTTACTCCAGCATTTTGCGTCTACCTTTGGTTTAAACCAACATCTGCAGTTACCTCATACACACTGTAATGCTGAGGCTCTATAAGGTGCTGGTCAGGCCAGATTTGTAATATTGTGAGCAATTTTGGGCACCATATCTGAGGAAGGGTGTGCAGTCTCTGGAGAGGATCCAGAGGATGTATACAAAAATGATCCCAGGAAAGAGTGGGTTTACACGATGTCGGCACTGTGCTTGTACTCACTGGAATTAAGGTGAATAAGGGGGACATCATGGAAATGATGTGGAGAGAATGTTTCCACTAGCGAGAGAGTCTAGGCCTAGAAGTCATTGCCTCAGAATTAAAGGAAGTTCTTTTACGAAGGAGATGACAAGGAATTTCTTTAGTCAGAGGGTGGTGAATCTATGGAATTCTTTGCCACAGAAGGCTGTGTACACCGTTAATTGATATTTTTAAGGCAGAGATAGATAGATTCTTGATTGATATGGGTGTCGGGGGTTATGTGGCCCCTAAATTCATAGTGTCAATCTGTTTGGCCACCAGCTGAAACCTTGTCTTGTGTCTGTACTTCATAAGTTATTGAGTACATAAGATCAAGGAGAAAGATTAGGCCATTTGGCCCATCAAGTCCACGCCGCCATTCATTCCTTGCCGATCTATCTTTTTCACTCAACCCCATTCTCCAGCCTTCTCCTCATAACCTTTGAAACCTTTACTAATCAAGAATCTGTCAATCTCCACTTTAAACATATCCATGGACTTGGTCTCGACAGCCGTCTGTGGCAAATAATTCCACAAATTCACCACCCTCTGACTAAAGAGATTCCTCCCCATTTCATTTCTAAAGGTACAGTACGTCTTTTAACTGAGGCTGTGGCCTCTGGTCCTCGACTCTCCCACTAGTGGAAACATCCTCTCCACATTCACTCTATCCAGGCCTTTCACTATTTCTCTGTATTCTTATTTTAATAGCATTGCTCTGACACTTATCAATTTACCACTTTGGCAACTTACCAAAGTAGGTTACGGGCAGAAGGCAGGAGAATGGGGTTGAGAGGGAAATATAGATCAGCCGTGATTGAGTGGCGGAGTAGACTTGATGTGCTGAATGGCCTAATTCTCTCGTATGTCATATTTTCTTATTTTTCTTATATCCTGCACTTGCTGGCCTTTTAACGTATTGTACGTTGGCAGCCATGTTGCCCTTAAACTGAAGTTACAGCAACAAGACTAAATAATATGTTTTTTATCTTTCATTTAGGGCTGCGATGCAACCTTCGAAGCTTTTATATCAGTAAGATCAATAATTTATTCCAATACGTTTCATACTTGCACAGAACTTGTGTCCCATTGTGTATTCCCACAGGTAGCATCTCTGGAGAGAAGGAATGGGTGATGTTTCAGGTCGAGACCCTTCTTCAGACTGATGTCAGGGGAGTGGGTGGTACAGAGATACAGTAAGACTGGTGGGAGAACTGGGATGGTGGTGGGGATGGAGAGAGAGGGATAGCAAGGGCGACTTGAAGTTAGAGAAGTCAATGTTCATACCCCTTGTGTGCAAGCTGACCAAGCGGAATATGAGGTGCTGTTCCTCCATTTTGCACTGGGCCTCACTCTGACCATGGAGGAGGCCCAGGACAGAATGGTCAGTACGGGAATGGGAGGGGGAGTTAAAGTGTTGAGCAACCGGGAGATCAGGTAGGTTTAGGCGGACTGAGCGGAGGTGTTCAGCGAAATGATTGCCAAGCCTGCGCTTTGTCTCGCCCATGTACAAGGGTTGACACCTGGAACAGCGGATATAGTGGATTAGGTTGGGGAAGGTGCAAGTGAACCTCTGCCTCACCTGAAAAGACTGTCAGTGTCTTTGGATGGAATTGAGGGGGGAGGTATAGGGACAGGTGTTGCATCTCCTGTGGTTGCAGGGGAAAGTACCTGGGGAGGGGGTAAAAGTCTTGGCAGCACTGGGCCTCTACTCACTGGAGTTTAGAAAGTTGAGGGGGGACCCCATTTAAATTTACAGAATAATAAAAGGCATAGATAGAGTGGATGTGGAAGGGATGTTTCCACTGGTGGGGGAATCTAGGACCAGAGGTCATAGCGTCAGAATGAAAGGGCTCTCTTTTAGAAAGGCGGTGAGGGGGAACTTCTTTAGTCAGAGGGTAGTTAACCTGTGGAACATATTTCCACAGAGGGCTGTGGAGGCCAAGTCAGTGAATATTTCTTAAGGCAGAGAGAGACAAATTCTTGATTAGAACGTGTGTCAACGGTTATGGGGAGAAGGCAGGAAAATGGGATTAGAAAACAGACATCAGCCATGATTTAATGGCGGAGTAGACTTGATGGGCCGAATGGCCTAACTCTACTCTTATAATTTGTGAACTTGTGAAAGTCCAATTTCAAGACAGTTCATTCCATTTCGCCCAATCAAATTTTATTCTTCCCACATTCCCATCAACCACCTATATGCTAGAAGTGCCCAATTAACCTATCCGCCCAGACAACATTGGACAGTGAGATGAAAACGGAGGTCCAGGGGGAAAATCCAACCAGTCTCTGGGAGAATGGGCAAACTCCACACAACATTGAAGGTCAGGATTAAAGCCAGGACATTGAAGTTGTGAGAACAGAAGCTCTAACAGCTGCTGCATCATGTCAGCTGTGGAATTACGTAGAGATGAAAAGTTATGTAGAGATGTAGTGATGATAAGAGTGGTGGAAGGAACACACACCATCTCAAACTCCCTACATATCTGGAGAGGTGTATGGATAGGAAATGTTCAGGGTAATATGGGTCAAACGTGGGCAAAGGGCATGAGGGTAGATGAGCATCTTGTTCAGCATGGACAAGTTGGGCTGAAGGGCCTGTTTCCTTGCTGTATGAGCCTATCTGCCCCCATTGAGCATCACTTGCCCCACTTGTGGTAGAATCTGCGGACTCTTCAGAACCACTGGACTGGAGTGAAACAAATCATTAAGGACTGCATAAGAAGATGTTAAAGAAGGAACTGCAGATGCTGGAGAATCGAGGGTTACACAAAAAGCTGGAGAAACTCAGCGGGTGCAGCAGCATCTAAGGAGCGAAGGAGATAGGCGACGTTTCGGGTCGAGACCCTTCTTCAGACTGAGAAAACTTTAAGAAAGACAAAGATCAACATAATACAATATTCTACTCTGCTCTTATTGTTCCACGGCAAAGCAAGCAAGCGGGCACGGTGGCGCAGCGGTAGAGTTGCTGCCTTACAGCGCTTGCAGCGCCGGAGACCCGGGTTCAAATCCCGACTACAGGTGCTGTCTGTATGGAGTTTATACCTTCTTCCCGTGACCCCGTGGGTTTTCTCTGAGATCTTTGGTCTCCTCCCACATTCCAAAGATATATAGGTTTGTAGGTAATTGGCTTGGTAATAGTGTAAATTGTCCCTAGTGTGTGTAGGATGGTGTTGGTATGCGGGGACCGCTGGTCGGTGCGAACTCGGTGGGCTGAAAGACCTGAATCTCCAAACTAAACTAAACCAAGCCAAAAAATTCACACTCTTTAATTCTGAATATTAATCCCACGTTTTGCATTTGTACTAATTACAAAGTGACAACCTTGTTGCTTCTTTGCATATCAAGATCACATCCCATATTTTTCATGCATTAGATCTCTCCTGCATGTGTTAGTTAGTCTCTCACATTCACTCTTAACATTACCAGGCTAAGCCGTGCAGTACTTGCAGAGTTAAACTACATCTGCGATCAGATTTGTTCAGTTCTGTCTTCCAAATATTTCAAAGCCTGGCTTTCAGTGTGAGATCATTCTGTCTTCAAATGAGTGTAGACAAAGGCAATATGTCACATTAGGTCACGTCAGGTATAATGTGCAATTTTATTACAGTATGTGATTTAATAAATTGCCGATAACCATTTCATTTTAATGCATGTTGCTTTGAACAGTAGTTGTAATAATCCCATCAGCATAACTGGCCTGTCATTCTGGGGATAGCTTCTAAAATGGAATTGTGATCATTTTCTTCTCCTCGTCACTCGTTCCAGTTGTTAGTAATGATTATTTTGTCTGTGATCTTATCTCACAACGGTTCTTTAATTTGTTAGCCTTGTACAACATCCTTCTTCTTGCATTTACTCTAGGTGACTTAATTAAATGCTGTTGCCGAGCCTGTGAGTTGATAAAAGGCTTCCAGAAGCAGGCAGATGAGGGTGTGAATAATCTTGAGTTGAATTTTCAGAAAGCATTGATAAGGTTTTGTATGTAAGCCTTCTCGTTGAACAATGGGAGTCACAAAATTAATAGCAAATTAGACCATTGGAATGAGTGCAGACAATAACTAGCATCATCAGTTAGCCTGCCCAAATCTGCTGTCAGGTAAAAATATTCATGCATTTAATAAAGGCTAATGTTTGCACAATGAATACCTATGTGCTCCAGTAGCAGATAAAGAGGGTTGGATAGTATTTCAATCCAGATGCACCAAACCTGCTGCTGTGCTCAGGAATGGCAGACGTATTCGCAAAAAAAAAAGACACAAAGTCCGGGAGGCAGCTCTCTGGAGAAAATGGATAGATGGCGTTTCGGGTCAGGACCATTATTCTGCTGAGTTACTCCAGCATTTTGTGTCTAAACCGTAATCTCAAAGTGGATTCCTTTAGAGTACTGGACATTATAAGTGAAAACAAAGATCATTTGGCCCCAATAACCAATGTTGGCCAATCCTCCCACATCCGCAATTTGGGGCGCCTCTCACCGTTCATCCATAACCTTCAGTTCACCTTTCTCTCCTACCGGTTAACTGTAGTGGCCATTTTCCGAGAGTAAAGAGGGACTCGGCATGGAGGTTGGGGGGGGGGGGGGGTTGGGGGAAATCGCCAAGAAGAAAGAAGGACCATCGGGAACTGTAATGAATAATTTGCAACTTTGTGGACGCCCTATATGTGGCATCTCTTTGCATACCTCCTCAATGTGTGCAGAACACAACAAATCTCACTGTGACATGTCACATGTGATAATAAAGTAGCAATCCATCAACTTGCACCACTCAAAAACATGCTTTGCTGAATTCCTCTTTTGTTTTTCTTGGCAAATATTTTGACACAATGTCTTCCAGTTATGATCGCCTTTCCCCAATCCCCAGAATGAGTGGAAGCGGACCCTCTAATAAAACAGTAAGCCTTAGGTCAGGCAGTGTCTGTCAAGGGAGAAGAAGAGATCATGCTTTCTATCAATGGCCTGCATCATAAATGGAAACAATTGGAGATTGTTTCGTATTTCAGGCTTTTGTACCTTCACGTTCGACAGGAGAGGGGAGAAGAGAAAATGACTGGAGTGTGACTGTGTCTGGATTATGCTGGTTGCTTTCCTGAGAGAACTTGGTAAGGATGAAGTCAACGGTGGGGAGGCTGATTTGGGTGGTGAACAGGGTTGTGTTCACAACTCTGCAATCATGGCCTTGGAGTTGCCTTACCAAGCTGTGATGCATCCGGATATGATGCTTTCTATGGTGCATCTGTTAAAATTGGGAAGAGTCATTGGAGACATAACGAATTTCCTTGGATTGCTAAGGAAGTAGAGGCTTTCTTGGTGTGCTTTCTTGGCCGTTGTATCCATGAGGTTGGACCAGGCTCCCATGACTGGGTGATGGATTTTGTAATGCCCAAAGTGGCTTGCATTTATCTTACATTACACCAATGAGAGCATTTCAAAATAACTTAATTCGCTGTGAAATACTTTTTTTCCATCTGAAAACCTGAAAATGCAGGTTCTTTATTGAAGATGCAAAGGAAAAAATATATTAATTTGATCATTAGATCACAAGGCAAGGGAGCAGAATTTTGGCCCATCGAGTCTGCTCCGCCATTTAACCATGGCTGATCTATTTTTCCCTCTCAACCACATTCTCCTGCCCTCTCCCCGTAACCTTTGCAGGCAAGTGGGACCAGTGAGAATGGGGCATGTTGGTCAGCGTGGGGCAAGTTGGGCCAAAGGGCCTATTTCCACGCTGCGTGACTCTATGACTCCGCGATTCCATTGATTCGCAATGCCTCTCAGTTATATCATTCGAGACTTCAGCACCAATTTCCGCGTGAGTCAGTCCAACCTGACACCACCACCTTAGGACCACTCTACTGACTTGTCACACTTTGACCAACACCTCATTCTCGATCAAGAGAGGCTGCCTCTTTTTAAACAGTGAGAAGATGGAGGCCAACATTCCCAGTTCCAATCACAAATTCTGTTCACTAGTTACCCACCACTTCTCTTTCCTGGCAACTGCGCTGTCGAAGCAGACGGTTTGCAACCTTGGTGTCAAATTTCACCCAAAAATGAGCGACTGACAACTTTGCCATCTCTAACAGTCCCTAATTTCACCTCTGTAACGCCACCCAAAACAGCATGTTTCAGCCAATCTGTTCTTGAAACACTCTTGTGTACGTTTGCTATCTTTAGGACTGACTAGTCCCATTTAAATTCCTGATTAGCCTTCTGCTTGCAGTATTAATGAACAAGGTCATTCATAACAGCTACCTGCGTCCAAATCCAATTCAAGTTCTAGTCACCCATTAGTTCTGAGGCCTCTTCAGTCTGAAGAAGGGTCTCGACCCAAAACGTCACCCATTCCTTCTCTCTGGAGATGCTGCCTGTCTCGTTGAGTTGCTCCAGCATTTTGTGTCTACCTCTGTCTGACCCTGATTCCGCACACTCTATTTAGACCTTTTGATCCTTCTTCACCACTGCTTTTACTGTTGTTTCAAATCCACTTTTCTACTCCATCTCATGTCCCTTAGATCATACAGTATTCAAGCAATTGATCTTGGCCTGGAATGTAGACAATTCCATCACATCCGTAGACTTCTGGTGTTAAGACCCCAATCTCCGAGGGAATACATTTCTCCTTATGTTAGTGTTAAAAGGTTATCCCTTATGGGCTTGTTCGACTTACGTGATTTTTTGGGAGACTACAGGCGACTGATGCAAAATTTTCAACAGGTTGAAAATTTCCACCCTGTCACGTCCGTCCATCAAGAATATATGCTTAGATGATATTCTCTCTCATCCACTGAACTCTAGAAATATAAGTCTAATTAATGGACGGCTTTGTGGCACAGCGGTAGAGTTGCTGCCTCACAGCGCCAGAGACCCGGGTTCGATCCTGACTAAAGGTGTTGCCTGTACGGCGTTTGTACATTCTCCCCGTGACCTGCGTGGGTTTTCTCCGGGTGCTCTGGTTTCCTCCCACACTCCAAAAACGTACAGGTTTGTCGACAACTAATTGGCTTGTTAAAATTGTAAATTGTCCCTAGTGTGTGTGTCGGATAGTGTTATTTTTTCCAATCGTGGTGGATATGTCCATATTCCATGTTTTATCCTATCTTCTCTACGTTAACAAATTTGCAACCTGTCAGTAGTCCAATTCTCAGCTTACTTTACAACCTTCTGTTGTATTATCAGCAAACATATACATAGTTTGTGCCTCATTGTTTGTAACCAGTTTTCACCTAGCCGACTGGTAACAATGGCCTGCTTCCTTTATCAGTTACATTTTTGCATATCTTTCATTCATTTGTTCTCCATCTCCCTATATCACTTGGGCGGCATGGTGGTGCAGAGGTAGAGTTGCTGTCTTACAGTGAATGCAGTGCCGGAGACCCGGGTTCGATCCCGACTACGGCGGGTGCTGTCTGTACGGAGTTTGTACATTCTCCTCGTGACCTGCGTGGGTTTTCTCCGAGATCTTCAGTTCCCTCCCACACTCCAAAGACGTAGGTTAATTGGCATGGTGTAAATGTAAAAGTTGTCCCTAGTGGGTAGCAGATAGTGTCAGTGTGCGGGAATCGCTAATCGGCGCGGACCCGGTTTGCCGAAGGGCCTGTTTCTGCGCTGTATCTCTAAAAAATATATATATTTTTTTAAATCATCATCTATATCTCTTGTTTTCCTTTCCCCTCAGTCTGAAGAAGGGTCTCGACCCGAAACGTCACATATTCCTTTTTCTCCAAAGATACTGCCTGACCCGCTGAGTAACTCCAGCTTTTTGTGTCTATCTTCGGTTTAAATCATCATCTGCAGTTCCTTCCTAATCGTTTGCACCTACTTTAATCATTAAACATTGTGGTTCCTCACCAGTTAAAATCTGCTATTCAGAGTATGATCTTTATTTCTCTTCTGGTTTTTTTCCTGTTAACCAATCTTCATTTCGTAACATATTATCCTCAATCCAATTTGTCATAATTTTATGTAATAGCTCCTTGTGTGGCACCTTATTTCAAAATTGAAATGCACTACATTCATGGGTTTCATCTATCTATGCATGGCCCTGGCTATATGCTCTAAAATCCTTAACAGATTTGTCAATCACAATTTCCTTTTCATACTTCTGCCATGACTCTGCCTAATCATATTATAAATTTCTAAGTGCCCTGTTACCATAATCCTAAAAATAGATCTTAACATTTTTCCTACCACTGATGTTGGGTTAACTGGCCTAATGGATTCATTTTCCTTTCATCCTTGTTTCTTGAAAAGCATTGGTTAAGGTTGCTTATTTCCAATACAAAGTGATTCAGGGGCACCTTTAAAACGGCATCTTTGACCAAGCTTTAGGTCATCCGCCTTTTCTTTAGTGGATTGCTGTAAAAGTCTGCTTAAGTACGTTGCTGTGAGCGACATGTCTTGGATATCGTACAGATGGATAAACACAGAGTTAGTCGGAATTGCAAGAAAACAGGTTAGTTTGAAGTTGCAGAGGAAATGGGGAAAATGGATCGAAATGAAAGGAATATCCCCTCACGGTGGCATAGCGGTAGAGATACCGCCTTACTGATACTGAGGACCCGGCGTGGGGGGACTGCCGTGAGGGACGATGGGAGAACAAAGCAGGACAAGGTGTGTGGTGGGGGGGGGGGCACTCTAGTTTAGAATCCTCCGTCCAGGGTATAATTCCGTGATTGTTTGTTTGTTCCAGTGGAGGCGCTGTGCACACGACAGCCAGCCAACAGTCGCTTGTCTTTTACTTTTTGTTTTCACTTTTAATTTCAAGTTTTCCGTGTACCCTGTTGTGTGTTGTGACAGTCGGCAAACCAATTTCCTGCCAGGATGATTACAGTTTTATCGTATCGTATCGTTACAGCACCAGACACCCCGGTTAGATTATGACTACGGGTGCTTGTCTGTACGGAGTTTGTACGTTGTCCCCGTGACCTGCGTGGGTTTTCCCCAAGATCATCAGTTTCCTCCCACTCTCCAAAGACATACAGGTTTGTAGGTTGATTGGCTTGGTATAAGTGTGAAATTGTCCCTAGTGTGTATAGGGTAGTGTTAATGTGTGGGGATCGCTGGTTGATGCGGACTTGGTGGGCTAAACTAAACTAAACTAAATATCTCAGGCAGGTTAAAGGCAATATTGCCCGGGTGATCTCTCTATATCTCTTTATGTCCAATTAATAGATTATAGAGGAACAAATAAGTGGGCAATATTAAAGGTATGAAGTGCAAATGAAAAATGTTGAAAATGCCGAGAAGATCAGACAGCGTCTGTGGAGAGAGAAAATATTTTATTATAAATGAGCAATAAATGAAAGTGCTGGAGGAACTCAGCAGATCAGGCAGCATCTGTGGAGGGAAATGGATATTTGATATTTCAGGTTGGGACCCTTCTTCAAACTTGAGTTGTTAACAATATGCTGAGAATTTAAAATTGCAGGATTAGTGTTGTTTGGGTGATTGGTTGTCAAGAGAAAATTGAATGGATTAAAGGCCGATAAATCCCCAGGGCCAGATAGGCTGCATCCCAGAGTACTTAAGGAAGTAGCTCTGGAAATAGTGGATGCATTAGTGATAATCTTTCAAAACTCTTTAGATTCTGGAGTAGTTCCTGAGGATTGGCGGGTAGCAAACGTAACCCCTCTTTTTAAGAAGGGGGGGAGAGAGAAAACGGGGAATTACAGACCAGTTAGTCTAACATCGGTGGTGGGGAAACTGCTAGAGTCAGTTATTAAAGATGGGATAGCAGCACATTTGGAAAGTGGTGAAATCATTGGACAAAGTCAGCATGGATTTATGAAAGGTAAATCATGTCTGACGAATTTTGTGGAATTTTTCGAGGATGTAACTAGTAGCGTGGATAGGGGAGAACCAGTGGATGTGGTGTATCTGGACTTCCAGAAGGCTTTCGACAAGGTTCCACATAAGAGATTAGTATATAAACTTAAAGCATATGGCATTGGGGGTTCAGTATTGATGTGGATAGAGAACTGGCTGGCAAACAGGAAGCAAAGAGTAGGAGTAAACGGGTCGTTTTCACAATGGCAGGCAGTGACTAGTGGGGTACCGCAAGGCTCAGTGCTGGGACCCCAGCTATTTACAATATACATAAATGATCTGGATGAGGGAATTGAATGCAATATCTCCAAGTTTGCGGATGACACTAAGCTGGGGGGCAGTGTTAGCTGTGAGGAGGATGCTAGGACACTGCAAGGTGACTTGGATAGGCTGGGTGAGTGGGCAAATGTTTGGCAGATGCAGTATAATGTGGATAAATGTGAGGTTATCCACTTTGGTGGCAAAAATAGGAAAACAGACTATTATCTAAATGGAAGCCGATTAGGAAAAGGGGAGATGCAGCGCGACCTGGGTGTCATGGTACACCAGTCATTGAAAGTAGGCATGCAGGTACAGCAGGCAGTGAAGAAAGCGAATGGTATGTTAGCTTTCATAGTAAAAGGATTTGAGTATAGGAACAGGGAGGTTCTACTTCACTTGTATAGGGTCTTGGTGAGGCCACACCTGGAGTATTGCGTGCAGTTCTGGTCTCCAAATCTGAGGAAGGACATTATTGCCATAGAGGGAGTGCAGAGAAGGTTCACCAGACTGATTCCTGGGATGTCAGGACTGTCTTATGAACAAAGACTGCATAGGCTCGGTTTATACTCTCTAGAATTTAGGAGATTGAGAGGGGATCTTATAGAAACGTACAAAATTCTTAAGGGGTTGGACAGGCTAGATGCAGGAAGATTGTTCCCGATGTTGGGGAGGTCCAGGACAAGGGGTCACAGCTTAAGGATAAGGGGGAAATCCTTTAGGACCGAGATGAGAAGGATTTTTTTCACACAGAGAGTGGTGGGTCTCTGGAACTCTCTGCCACAGAGGGTAGTTGAGGCCAGTTCATTGGCTAGATTTAAGAGGGAGTTAGATGTGGCCCTTGTGGCTAAGGGGATCAGAGGGTATGGAGAGAAGGCAGGTACGGGATACTGAGTTGGATGATCAGCCATGATCATATTGAATGGCGGTGCAGGCTCGAAGGGCCGAATGGCCTACTCCTGCACCTATTTTCTATGTTTCTATGTTTCTAAGAGGCCAAGTGAGGTCATAGGGCTTCTTTCTGTGCTATAAATCACTCTTAAGGCAGCACAGTGGCGCAGCTAGGAGCTGCAGTCTAACAGTGCCAGAGACCCGGCTTCGATCCTGATTATGGGTGCCGTCGGTGAGGAGTTTATACATTCACATTGTGATCTAGTGATTTTTATCCGGGTGCTCCAGCTTCCTCCCACATTCCAAAAACGTACATGTTTGTAGGTTAATAGTATTAGTCTACGGCCCTTTGCCCCACCGAGTCCGCACAAACCAGCGATCACCCCATACATTAGACCTATCCTACACCAGAGGGACAACTTAAAATATTACCGAAATTTGGGAGGAAATCGGATCTGCTGGAGAAAACCCACATGGTCACAGGGAGAACTCCGTACAGACAGCATCCATAGTCAGGATCAAATCCGTGTCTATGGCACTGTAAAGGGGCTGTCCCGCTGCGGCGACCTAATTTGCGAGTTTAGAAGAGTTTACGCTCGACTCAAACTCGTAGCATGGTTGACACGTGGTCCTAGGAGGTCCTAGGAGGTCCTAGGAGGTCACTGGAACTCTCCTTCATGCTCGAGGGAAGTTCCCGCATACTCGCGGCCTCAGTTTGGTCGAAGAAAATTTTTCAGCATGCTGAAAGATTTTCTGCAAGTAAACATTGGTCGGCATGGTTCTTTTGAACTCTTTTGAGGAAGTAAGAGAGGAGTGTATCGTTTCAATGTTTACAGACATTTGGTTACATGGATAGAACAGTTTTAGAGGGATAGGAATCAAACAGGTGTCAGGGGTTATGGGGAGAATGGGGTTAGGAGGCAGAGATAGATCAGCCATGATTGAATAGTGGTGCAGACGTGATGAGCCTAATGTCCTAATTCTGCCTCTATATCACTTTTGAAATGAAGGCAAATGCAGACTAGCTCAGGTGGGCATCTATTTCAAAACATGCTGCTGGATGAGCTCAGCAGGTCGGGCAGCAGCAGCAGCATTAGTGGAGGGAATGATCAGAGACGACATATTGGGTCAGGAGATAGACACAAAAAGCTGGAGTGACTCAGCAGGACAGGCAGCGTCTCTGGAGAGAAGGAATGGGTGCCGTTTGGGTAACATTGACATTGGGTGACATTGGCAGAGGAGACCTAGGACAGAAAGTCAGAGGAAGGGTCTCGACATGAAACGCACCCATTCCTTCTCTCCAGAGATGCTGCAGTCCCGCTGAGTTACTTTAGCTTTTTGTGTCTATCTTCGGTTTAAACCAGCATCTGCAGTTCCTTCCTACACATATCGGGTCGGGATCTTTCTCAACGGTTGAAGAACTGAAACGTTGCCTATCCATTTCCCTCCACAGACGCCGCCTGACCTGCTGAGTTACTCGAGCATTCTTTCATATTTTGTTCAAGATTCCAACATCGGGAGCTCCTTGTGTCTCGGGTAGTCATCTTGAGTTGGACCGAAGGGTCTGCTTCCATCCTTTATAACTCAATGACACATTCACTTGTGGGTGCCTAGTACAGCAAATAGGTTGACGCACTGTAGCAGTCTCCAACCCACTGGCTATGAACTACCATCAGAATGACATAGACAGCACTATATAAATGCAAATCTTTTCACAGATGCCTGTTCAAACTTCTCTGTCACAAATACAATAATTGTTCACAAATTCAAAAGGCTAAATGCTGCTGCAGGATAGATTGTCTGCTCCTAAACATTACTTTCTAAATATAATTTAAATTGATAGTGGTATCTGCTGATAAGATGGTTACTTTAAAAAAAACAATTTACCCAGGTAATTAAAAAAAACCTGAAAACATTGGAAATACCCAGCAGGTTGGGCAACATCTGTGGAGCAGGAAGGAAAATCAATGTTTCTGGTTGATTACATTAGAGCTAGGAAAAGATAACATTACATTTGATACAAAGAACTGCAGATGCTGGTATCTTGAACAAAGCACAAAGTGCTGGAGTAGAGCGAATAGGACTTGATGTTTCAATCCCTGTAGTAAGTCGGCACTCTTGATATTGGCAGTGGGATTGGAGTGGTGAAAGGTCGAGTATGTACATCATTGGGGTCATCAGGTGGTCACCTTCTTTCTTTCACGTTTCATTGGTAAGTCTCCAGAGGGCTCAATGGTGATACCTGGCGCCCCAGGTACACCCCCCTCAATTCCATGCCCTCCTGTCTTCATCTTGCAGCCCAATTGTTATCTCTCCTTTGAATCCAAAGCCAACTGTTGCTTTTTTCTGTTGAGTTGGACAACAGCTTGATTGCTTGTTGGAGGGAGCGACCCCTCACCCCCATTTTCTTCAATAGGCTGGACGTAGATGTAGCAACAAATCCCCTGCATCCCACTTGGGACTGGAACTCAATGGGTCAGTTAGCATCCGTGGAGGCAATGGACCAGCGACTTTTCAGGTTGGGACCCTTCCTCAGTCTGTCACCTTGCTCCACAGATGCTGCCTGACCCGCTGAATAATTTGCGTTGTGCTTAAAATTAACTTTTGGGTTGCAGTGAAGAAGGGGAGGTGGAAACAACAAAGTGAATGCCTGTTTATTGTACACAAGTCAATTAAAAAAAATTGAATTTAATTCTTCATAAGCAATCCCTCGTTATGCATCCAGTACTGAGGGCATGTCTGTTGTATAGTTCCAATACAACACAAAACCTTGCAGTATTCACAAAATCCCAACAATAGACAGTTAAAGCTATAAATCCTTATTTAAGTTTAATAGCATAGTGCGAATCACTAACTCTCTATTCTGACAGCTGTTAAGTCTGGGTCAACTGAAATTTTTTTAAACTGACGTTGATAAATGTTTGTTTGGTGAGGTTATTAAGAGTTTCACAACAAAAGCGGTTAAATGGAGTTCACATGCAGATTAGCCATGATCTATCTGAATACAGAGCAGGCTTGAGAGGTCGGGTAAGCTCATTCATGTTCCTTAGTTCCAGAGCTGTTTGATGTTTTTTCTTCATGTCCCAATACTGTAATTTGCCACTTTGGAGAAAAAGGACTGTAATGGTAGTTGCACTATGTTTAGTTGCCCGTCTCATCGATCCTCTTTGGATGGAAAGTAATACATGTGCAAAGACAAAGACGGAATAACTCCATTGTTGGTCTCCGAGGAACACAGCTATGCTCGTCATCTCTGCTGAAGATCGATGCAAAATGCTGGAGTAACTCAGCGAGACAAGCTGTGAGGTGTCTTGGACGTAGATGAGGAGGGATTGGACCAGGGGAGATAGGATGGAGTCAAGGTATGTGGAATTTAATTCAGTGGGACAGGTGAAAGGAGAAACGATGGGTTTGCCAGGGCAGTTTTGTTTATGGATTTTGAGGAGATGATAAAACTGGGCCGTGCGGGGCTGTGGAACAATAAGGTTGGAGGCTGTGGTGGGCGGACAGTTTAGCAGGTAATAATAAGCCTTCCTTTTTCCATAATCTCAATACACTTGAACGGCAGCACACTCACCGATTCTTCAACTGATTTTGGTGGTCATTCTAAACATGAAATAATGGCCTTGTGTACTAGTTGCACATCCTTCCCAATATTTAGTTCCATTTAGTTCAATGGCACTGAATACCAAGAGAGAGGTGCGTCAGCAACCAACGTAGACTTTGGAAGTAGGAGCAGTATGAGATCACTTGGCCTCTTGAACCCTCAATAAGATCATGGCCAGTCTGATTGTAACCTCAACTCCTTCCTGTTGTTGATCACCATTGACCCTACTGTAGGAAAGGAAAGATAAATGTCTACCCCTCAACCTTTTGCGGTTTATATATGTGTGTATGTGGCAAGGGTGAAATGAGTGTGTGGCCACCTGCTTGGTGATTCTATGATACTATGAACAATATTGAGTTTAGTTAACAGATACAGTACGGAAACAGGCCCTTTGGCCAACTGAGCCGACCATTTGCCGGCCATTGATCACTCGTTCATACCAGTTCTGTGTTATCCCATTTTCTCATCCCTACATACTAGGATAATTTAAAGAGGCCAATTACCCTTCAAACCTACACATCTTTGGGATGCGGGACGAAACCGGAGCACCTGGAGGAAATCCACGTGATCAAAGGGAAATCTTGCAAACTCCACACAGACAGCACCCGAGGTTAGGATCGAACCCGCGTCTCTGGTGTTGTGAGGCAACAGCTCTACCAACTGCGCCACCGTAGATTTGTGGATGTGGAGAGGTTTACCTGTCACAGAATCTGGAATCTTAGCAGTTTGTCAGTTTAGTTTATTGTCACGTGTACTGAGTTTTGCTGCGTGCTAACCAGTCAGCGAAAAGGCAATAAATGATTACAATTGAGCCATTTACAGTGTATAGATACATGCTAAGGGAATAATGTTTTTGTGCAAGGTTAAGCCAGTAAAATCCGATCAAAGATAGTCCGAGGGTCACCAATCAGGTAGATAGTAGGTTTGCTCTCTGCTATCTTGCCACGATGTGAAGCATCCTGCTGAGACAGCCTTAGTTTGGTTTAGAGATACAGCGTGGAAACAGGCCCTTTGGCCCACTGGGTCCGTGCCGACCAGCGATCCCCGCACATTAACACTATCCTACACACACTAGGGACAATTTTCACATTTACCAAGCCAAATTACCTACATACCTTAATGTCTTTGGAGTGTGGGAGGAAACCAAAGATCTGGGAAAAAACCCCATGCAAGTCACGGGTAGAACGTACAAATTCCGTATAGACAGCCCCCTCAGTCTGGGTCAAACCCGGGTCTCCGGGGCGGCAAGCACTGTAAAGCAACAACTCTACCGCTGTGCAGTGTCATGTGAAAATGGTTAAGTTGTCTGACATGTCCTTGTCTCACGAGCATTAAGTTGGGTCTGACACCTTCTGTTTGGTCTTTAGGCTGATTCCCCTTCATTCCATCGAACCCCTCACTTCTCTGCATAGCAGTGTGTACAACCCGCAAGATGCACCGCAGCAATTTTGCAAAGGATCCTGTGGCTGAACCTCCCCGTGTTAAAAGAAAATGTAAACAAAACTGTTGTACCATTCAGGTTCTGAGTACCACACTGAGAAAAATGTGAAGGTCTTGCAGAGATTCACCAAAATTATTCCTGAGATGAGAGACTTTAGGTTATGTCGACAGACCTCAGTTCAGTGTAGTCTATTCTCACGTGTACCGAGGTACAGTGAAAAGCTTTGGTTGCGTGCTAACCAGTCAGCGGGAAGCCAATATGTGATTACAATCGAGCCATTTACAGTGTACAGGAACATGATAAGGCAATAACGTTTAGTGCAAGGTACAGCCTGTAAAGTCCGATCAAGGATAGATCTGAGAAACTGGGGTAGTTCTCCCTGAAACAAAGGTTGTAAGGAGAATTGATCAATGTACATCGAATCATGAGGTGTGTAGATTGAGTGCACTAAAGGAAAATCGTTCCCATTAGCAAAGGGATTAACATAGTGATACTACCTGCCTCAACTACCTTCTCTGGTTGCTCGTTCCATACACCTCTGTGTGAAAAGCTATCCCTCTGGTTCCTATTAAATGTTTTAAACTTTTTAAAAAAAACATTAGCTACTAAAATACATGAAACTATCTAAAGCATCCAACAACATTCCCTAGTTTTGTTTTACTTAGACATACAGTGCGGAAATGGGACCTTCGGCCCATCGAGTCCATGCCGACCAGCGATCCCCGCACACTGGGGATGATTTACCAATTTTACAAAGCCAATCAACCAACAAACCCGTACATCTTTGGCGTGTAGGTGGAAACCGGAGCTGCCGGAGAAATCCCACGCAGGTCACGGGAAGATCGTTCAAACTCCGTGCAGACAGCATCCGTAGTTAGGATCGAACCTGGGTCTCTGGCGCTGTAAGGCAGCAACTCCACCGCATGCCACCCGCTAATCTATTTTTCCTATTAAATGTTCAGAATTTTTTTTTTTTTAAACCTTAGCTACTATGAAACTTTTAAGTGCATCTAACAAAACAACTCCTATTTAAGATTTTCTGCAGTGATGTTTATTAAAGCTGAAACTGGTGGCCTGAGTTCTCAAAACACCTGGTTGAAAATGATAATCAGTGGGACATGTCAGTTCAGTTTAATCAGTTCCTCTCCCTTGACATAGGCCACGGACAAAAAGTAGAAATAATTGTTGTGTCTCTCTCCTTCTGTAACTGTCACTTTAGTTGTCTGCCATTCTATAATTGTGACTGTCTTCCTCTTTCTGAGAGGGGGAATTACCCTGGATAAGAGCTCACATATACATTAAGTATTCAGCAACGGGTATAATTTAGAGCGTAAGCATTATTGGAGCATTAGTACAATTTTCTGTGTTCCGAAAATTCCCTTCAGTTCATGCATATTGATGCAGGGATCTGGCATTGATGGTATTTTCTATCGTTAAGGCTTGTTAGGCATCGATTGAAGTCATTTGTCCAAATGTTAGTTTTTTTATTTTCATTTTTTACATTTTTATTTCGCAGAAACAAGGCCCACCAAGTCCGCGCCGCCCCGTACACTAGCACTATCCCACACACACTGGGACAATTTATATTTATACCAAAGCCAATTAACCTGCAAACCTGTACGTCTTTGGAGTGTGGGTGGAAATCGAACTTGTCGGAGAAAACCGCGTGGGTTCACGGGGAGAACGTGCAAACTCCGTACAGACAGCACCTGTGGTCGGGATCAAAACCAGATCTCTACCTGCTGTGCCATCGTGCTGCCCTAACAATTTTATAAATTTTACAAATGTATACATACTTGCCTTTCGAACCACATCGTGTTAATGGCACGTAATGCAAAGGAGAATTAGTGGGCAGTGAAGATAATTGCAAAGTTCCACACTGGATTGCAAAAGAAGTGATTGCAGACAATGATTCACAACACCATGGCTGTCCCATCACATTGTCTCATAAGTTTATAATGAACAGTTGTAGAATTAGGCCATTCGGCCCATCAAGTCTACTCCGCCGTTCAATCATGGCTGATCTCTCCCTCTCAACCCCATTCTCCTGCCTTTTCCCCATAACCTCTATGACACCCATACTAATCCAGAATCCATTTCTGCCTTAAAAATATTCACTGACTTGACCTCCACAGCCTTCTGTGTCCATGAATTCCACAGATTCACCACCCTCTGACTAAATACATTTCTCCTCATCTGCTTCCTAAAAGAACATCCTTTAATTCTGAGGCTATGACCTCTTGTCCTAGACATTCCCACCCACTAGTGGAAACATTCTTTCCACATCCACTCTATCCAAGCCTTTCACTATTCTGTACGTTTCAACGAGGCCCCCCACATTCTTGTAAACTCCAGCGAGTGCAGGCCCAGTGCCGACAGATGCTCATCATAGGTTATTCGAGACTCTTCTGCAGCTTGGGGCAAGAGGAGAGGTGCGGAGGTTGCTGGATTAATTTTGGTTAACTATATTCACTTTGATCGGCACCATTCATTACCTACATGCATGACAGCCTCCACATATGTCATCCTCATTTTCATTGGCATGACTTTCGGGCTGCCGCACAGTTGTGCATTACCATAATTACCATTCTGCTGCTGCCCAGCTTCCAGAGAGTATGCAGAGCAAAATTATGCATTCGTTCAAGGGCAGAGTTTTCGCTCTAATTTTAACGCACAGCTTGTGCTCCTCGAGTAGTCGTAGAGTGATACAGTGTGGAAACATCCCCATCGGCCCAACTTGCCGCACCGGCCAACATATCCCAGCTACACTAGTCCCACCTGCCTGCGCCTGGTCCATATCCCTCCAAACCTGTCCTGTCCACGTCTAACTGTTTCTTAAACAATGGGATAGTCCCAGCCTCAACTACTTCCTCTGGCAGCATGTTCCATACACCCACCACCCTTGGTGTAAAAATGCTACCCCTCAGATTCCTGTTAAATCTTTTTCCCTTCACCTTGAACTCTTGTCCCAATTCTCTCTCTTCCTTTCCCTCCGAATGCCTTGCACACGCGTTCTCCTGTCGCCGCTTCTGCCAAAAGATCTCTGTCTTTATTTCCTCTCCTCCCTCGCGGGTACTATATTTTTGCTGGAGTGCTGCCTGGCCCTTTGGTACCCATTCCAAATGCCGTTTCTCCTTCTGCAACCCTGGGGCATTTGGATGCGTTTGCACAGACGAGCTTCCACAAATATCAGTCATGGCACTTCCGTAAAAAAACGTTGGCCCGCACATTTCTTAGCAAGAGCTGGGCAAGAGAGAATATAAAAAACAGGAATGTAATGCTGAGGCTTTGTAAGGCGCTGGTTATCCTGCATTTGAAATATTGTGAGCAGTTTTTGGCCCCATATCAGAGGAAGGATGTCTGGAGAGAAGGAATGGGTGACGTTTAGGGTCTTCTCTCCAGTGATGCTGCCTGCCCCACTGAGATACTCCAGCATTTTGTGTCTATCTTCGGGGGAAAACCTGCGTCTGCAGTTCCTTCCTACACATCAGAGGGAGGGTACGCTGGCGTTGGAGAGGTTTACGAGAATTATCCCAGGAATGAGTGGGTTAACACATGTTGAGCGGTTGACGGCACTGGTGCCTGCACTCGTTGGAGTTTAGGAGGATGACAATAGACAATAGACAAACGGTGCAGGAGTAGGCCATTCGGCCCTTCGAGCCAGCACCGCCATTCAATGTTATCATGACTGATCATCCACAATCAGTACCCCATTTCTGCCTTCTCCCCATATCCCCTGGCTCAGCTATCTTTAAGAGCCCTATCTAGCTCTCTCTTGAAAGTATCCAGAGAACTGGTCTCCACGGCCCTCTGAGGCACAGAATTCCACAGACTCACAACTCTTTGTGTGTAAAAGGGGGGACCTCATTGAAACTTACCGATTAGTGAAAGGCCTGAATAGAGTGGATGTGGAGAGGATGTTTCCACTAGTGGGAGAGTCTAGGACCAGAGGCCTTAGCAGAAATAGACAGATTCTTGATTAGTACAGGTGTCATAGAGGTTATGGGGAGAAGGCAGGAGAATGGGGTTGGGAGGGAGAGATAGGTCAGCCATGATTGAATGGAGTAGACTCGATGGGCCGAGTGGCCTAACACTGCCCTTTAGAACTTCTGAACTTACATGGGCAATCCATACATGATAGTTAAAGTCAATTCATTAATGGATGGAAGCTTGCAGCAGGTTAGACAGTGGCTTTGGAAAGGGAAAGGGAGTAAACGCTTCAGGTTGTGAACCCTTCCTCCCAGAGTTGGGAAAGTGATTGAACACATGAGTTTTCCCAGAGGCAGCCAGACACTGAACAGGGGGGGAACCCACCTAGACTGGATCCGAAGCTCGTCTCTCGCTCGCACCCCGAGAACCAGGAACCAAAAGGAGGAGAGAGTCGGTGACACGGGCAGATGCTGGACAAAGGGCCGGTGGTACAACCAGGGGGGGCTAACCGCCTCCTGGTGTGTTAGCTGAGTGTAGAGGTGGGTCGCCCTGAACCGTCACCGTACAGTGGTCGGCCGGTTCAACGCCAACGTGCATCGCTGGGGGCTGCGTTCATCGGCAGCCCGCGTGTGTGGAGCAGACCAGCAAACAGCGCAGCACGTCTTTTTCGACTGCACTGTCCTCCGCCCCCCTGGTGGAGGGGTAGACCTCACGGCCTTCGACAACAGCACATTGAACCGGCTACAGGGCCAGGAAGGGCGTTACATACCCTCTGCTGCCTCAAACGCAAGAAGAAGAAGAAGCCTAGAGGTTGGGAGGTTATGTTCATAAGACCATGAGATCAAAAGTGATAGGAGCAGAACTAGGCCATTTGGCCCATCAAGTCTACTCCGCCATTCAATCATGGCCGATGTAACCCCTGACACCCGTACAGACGCCCGTACCCGTACATATTACAATTCTATAAGAGGTTGGTGAGGCCACATTTAGAGCACTGTGTTCAGTTCTGGGCATCATGTTATAGGAAAGATCTTGTCAAGCAGGAAAGGGTGCAAAGGCGATATACAAGGATGTTGCCAGGACTCGAAGGCCAGAGCGAGAGGGAGAGGTTGAGCAGGTTGGGACCCAGGAGGATCAGGAGTGACCTTATAGAGGCGTACAAAATCATGAGTGGAATAGATCGGGTAGATGCACAGAATCTCTTGCCCAGAGTATGGAATCGACAACCAGAGAGCATAGGTTTAAGGTGAGGGTGGTGGGGGGGCGGGGGGGGAGATTTAATAGGAACCTGAGGGGTAACTTTTTCACGCAAAGATGGTGGACGTATGGAATGAGCTGCCGGAGAACGTAGTGGAGGCTGGGACTATCACAATCTTTAAGAAACTTTTAGACAGGTACATGGGTGGGACATGTTTGGAGGGATATGGGTCAAATGCAGGCAGGTGGGACTAGTGTAGATGGGACATGTTGGTCAGTGTGGGCAAGTTGGGCTTCTTCTTCTGTCGTGTGGCGTGCACAGCCTAAAGTTGTTGGACAACTTGTTCTATTTGATCTTCCATTTGTGCACGTCGAGTTGATTGCATTAGTCGAAACAGGGCGCACCACGTGAAGGTTGCAATCTTCCACCGCGCAAGTTGGGCTGAAGGGCCTGTTTCCATGCTTTCTGACCTGCAATCTCCACACAGGATCAGAGGTCAGAAATGACCCCAAGTCATTGATACATTCTACTAACTGAGCCACTGTGCTGTCTTTATCCTGTAGTGTTAACTCTGATTCTCCCTCCATTGACATGACAAGCCTGACCTGTTGCGTTTTTTCCAGCATTTCTTTATTTTAATTTTTCAAATTCCATGATCGGCAGTTTTTGTTTTTATTTTCGACTACTCTTGAATGATATTTGTACCCTCTCTGGAGATAAGACAAGCTGGAAGAGTGTCTCAGGCTCCTGATAGTCTCGCAATAAGGTGTTTCTGTGCAGAATAAAGAATATAAAACATTCATTTCAAAGAGCGATTTAATTTAGTGCAGCCAAGTCCATAAAATGGTGCAGTTTATGTGTGCAAACTATATGTGACTCTAATTGTACAAGAATGGTAGTTTGCCAAGTGGTAAACTAGTCTATAACAGGCGCGCGAGAAGCACAAATTAATTATGTTATGCTGATATCATGAAGTGCTTCATTTTTAATAATCTAAGCTCTTTACAAATTATTCATTAATTTAACAGGCCTTATATTATCAGTGGAGCTGGTTAAAAGCCTGACATTGACATTCACTTATGGTAACTTTTTTATGCAATAAATAGAATTAGAATTGGGCGGCACGTGGCACAGCAGTAGACTTGCTGCCTCACAGTGCTGGATATCCTGGTTCGATCCTGACTATAGGTGTTGTCTGTATGGAGTTTGTACGTTCTCACGTGGGTTTTCTCCGTGATCTCCGGTTTCCTCCCACACTCCAAAGACGCACAGGTTTGTAAGATAATCAGCCCTCGGGTGTAGGATAGTGTAAGTATTTGCGGCGATCGCTGGTCAGTGTGGGCTCGGTGGGCCGAAGGGCCAGTTTTCGCGCTGTATCTCTGAACTAAACCGGGCGGCACGATGGAGCAGCAGTAGAGTTGCTGCCTTACAGCGCTTGCAGCTTCGGAGAACTGGGTTTGATCCTGACTATGGGCGCTTGTCTGTACGGAGTTGGCACGTTCTCCCCGTGACCTGCGTGGGTTTTCTACGAGATCTTCGGTTTCCTCCCACACTCCAAAGACGTTCAGGTTTGTAGGTTATTTGGTTTGGTAAAATTGTAAATTATCCCTCGTGTGTGTCGCATAACGTAAGTATGTGGGGTGATCATTGGTCGGTGCGGACTCGGTGGGCCGAAGGGCCTGCTTCGCCGCTATATCTCTAAACCAAACTAAAAACTATGAATTATTCAGTCGTGCGTTCATCAGACAATCGATAAAGAGCTTCTTTCTACATGGACTGGACAATATACATCTCTCTGCCACCATTTCCAAAGCAAAAAAAAACCTACGGTAGTTATTTATCTCATAACTTTTGTAAAGTAGATTGCCGTGTACAAATTGACTGTTGGATTTCCTACAGGCGTTTTTTCAAAAATTCCTAAAGCATTTTTCTAAAGCATCGTAAATTATCTTACGATATTCTGAAAGAGCATCGTATAATTACGGATTCTTTCTGTTTGAGTTATAAATTTGGCATTGTTTTAAGTTTAGATCAGCTTAGTTTAGAGATACAGGGCGGAAACTGGCCCTTTGGCCCACCGAGTCCGTGCCGACCGGCGATCCCCACACATTAACATTACCCTACACACACTGGGGACAATGTACCGAATCCCAGCGAAAGCCCACGCCGGTCACAGGGAGAATATAGGTTTCCTCCGAGATTGAACCCAATTTAAAATACACTTATACTGTCCTGAACTTCAGTCCATCACACTATGTCACATTGTCAGCTATTGTCAGTAAATGACACCAATAGAATGTGCTCTGTTAGGGGCCTGTCCCACTTGGCGATTTTTTCGACGACTGCCCGCATCATTGACTGACATGTCAGGACATCGAAAAATTTGCGGCGTGATGTGGCACGACGCGGCGTGATGTGGCGCGACGCGGCGTGATGTGGCGTGACGCGGCGTGATGATGTATGACGCGGCAGTGACGCAGCGTGATGATGTATGACGTGTTTTTTCAAGTGTCGCAACATTTTTATTGTCGCCGCTGGATTTTGAAGTGTTCAAAAACATTTGGCGACACTGATATGACGCCGACAAAATCGCCAAGTGGGACAGGCCCTTAATGTACGTGGCTTGCTGTAGCCAGGAGTAGGCCCTGTCCAAATCAGAACCCCCTCTCGCTCCTGCAACCCACTCCCCACTCTAAAGGAAGAGTCCCCTGGCAGTAAAATAACTAAAATAAAGGCGCTTTTTTGGAAAGTGGAATTTCAGCCACATTTACATAACAAAGCCCTGAGGATGAGAAATGATAAATGTGACAGAAGTCGTTCTTGGAAAGAAACTGTCAGTCGTGCCCCGAGATTTCCCATACTAAGCACATTCTTTGAACAAAATCATGCAACTAAAGCGGAAAAAAAAAGAATTGAATGCCGCGGAAGAAAAAAAAAATCTTCATTTTTCTGCAAGAAAATCCCCACCTGGAAAAAAAAATGAAATGACATTATGCATATGAAAATGTCCAGAATGATGTTAGATTTATGCATGCATCAGACACAAATTCTATTACTACACACACGCTGTTGTGTAATTGCACTCTGAACACATGACTGCGCTGATCAAATCTGATCTCATTAAGTCAGACATGGACAGTGAAGGAGTCAAGAGGAATTTACGACTTGGACACTTGAAAGGAGTAAATTGCAATCCTGTTTAAAAGGCTTTCCCACCCTTCCTCAATGCCCATCCCCCTCCCCACCACCCCAGCGGCCCCGGTCGTGCCTCCATGATTAAGGTCACAAGGAGTGTTCATTATTGGCTTGGTTAATGTAATTGCACTGGAACAATACCCTTGAACTTGCTGCCTCTGATGTGCATACTAATTGCCTAATTTGTCCTTCACCGCGACCTTGGCAGGCCATCCGGCTCTCCGCGATGCGCCAGCCAGCATCTAATCACAAGTTGTCACCAATGGGTGAGTATACAGTATCTATCACCCCTTCTCTCTCGGTCAGTCCCCTGTTTTATTCTCCCACACGCGCACACACACACACATACACACACAACATCAAATCAAAGATTACTCGCGTGTTTCTTCTCTGTTCTCAGCCACTCTCATTTACTTTCCCTCCTTGATAAATAAAGTCAACCTCTTGGTGGGGGGAAAAACAAACACGTATTAATTTTTCTTTTCTTCCCACCCCCCCCCAACATGTCCTTGCTTTCTCTCTTGCTACCACATTCAGAACAAAATAGATTGAATCTCCCATTTGTGCAGATAGCTTTTCTTTCATAATCCACTCACCAGGGTTATAACCATATAACCATATAACCATATAACCATATAACAATTACAGCACGGAAACAGGCCTTCTCGGCCCTCCCAGTCCGTGCCGACCATTTATTTTCCCCTAGTTCCATCTACCTGCACTCAGACCATACCCCTCCATTCCCTTCCCGTCCATATACCTATCCACTTTACTTTTAAATGTTAAAATCGATCCTGCCTCCACCACTTCTGCTGGAAGATCATTCCACACAGCCACCATTCTCTGAGTAAAAAAGTTCCCCCTCATGTTACCCCTAAACTTCTGTCCCTTAATTCTCATGTCATGCCCTCTTGTTTGAATCTTCCCTGCCCTCAATGGGAAAAGCTTATCCACGTCAACTCTGTCTATCCCTTTCATCATTTTAAAGACCTCAATCAAGTCCCCCCTTAACCTTCTGCGCTCCAAAGAATAAAGACCTAACTTGTTCAACCTTTCTCTGTAACTTAGTTGCTGGAACCCAGGCAACATTCTAGTAAATCTCCTCTGTACTCTCTCTATTTTGTTGACATCCTTCCTATAATTATGTGGCTCGAATGGTAGCGGCAGACCTCTGTTGCAACTGTTCGGTGAATGCTCGTGTTCCCGGGCAAGACCAGAACCCTTCGGCAGACGTAGATTAGAAAGTTGACCTAAAGCCACTTGTATATCATACACTACCAGTGGTGCCAGCTCCGTGTTTACATACGTACATCCTTCACATGGGGATCACCAAGGTCAGTAGCTACGTTAGGTCACAGAGACCTACAAGGAGGAAAGAGGCCATTCGATCCAACTTGCACACCCTGACCAACATGCCCCATCTCCATTCGAGAGAGGAAATGGCTGATGTTTCGGGTCGAGACCCTTCTTCAGACCCCGAAATGTCACCCATTCCTTCTCTTCAGAGATGGTGCCAGCCCTGCTGAGTTCAGCTTTTTGTGTCTATCTTCGGTTTAAACCAACATCTGCAATTCCTTCCTACACATGCTCCATCTACACTAGTCCCACCTGCCTGCGTTTGACCCATATCCCTCCAAACCTATCCTATCCATGTACTTGTCCAAATGTTTTTTGAATGGAGTGATGTGATAATTCCTGCCACAACTCGTTCCATATGACTACCACCCTCTATGTAGACAAAGTTGACCTTTCTCCTTCACCTATGACCCCGGTTCTTGATTCCCTCTACTCTGTGTAAAAGACTTTACCCTTTCTATTCCTCTCATGATCTTCTACATCTCTACAAGGTCACCCCTCATCCTCCTGTGCTCCAAAGAATTCAACACTTGTACATGTAGAAACAAGGAACTGCAGATGCTGGTTTACACTAAAGGACTTCTTCTTCTTATCGAGTCCATGCACAAGATTAGAAGTTAGAAACATAGAACATAGAAAAATAGGTGCAGGAGTAGGCCATTTGGCCCTTCGAGCCTGCACCGCCATTCAATGTGATCATGGCTGATCATCCAACTCAGTATCCCGAACCTGCCTTCTCTCCATACCCCCTGATCCCTTTAGCCACAAGTGCCACATCTAACGCCCTCTTAAATATAGAAAAGTTGTTAAATATAAGAAGTTGGATGTTGGATAGAAGTTGGATAAGAAGAATATAAAAATATAACAAGTTGTTCAGCCAGAGCTGAACATACTTCTCGGCATCAGCATACAATGGTGTCTGTCTTGCGCTTCTTGTGTGTGGTGGTGGAAAGATTGGTGAAAACAGGGTCGCGACGTGAACGCTCTTTCCTTAACCCCACTAAAGGACTTAAAGTACTGGAATAACTCGGTGGGTCAGGCAGCATATCTGAAGAACTTGGATAGGTGATGGTTGAGGTCAGGACCCATTCAGATTGTAGAAGACCCTGAACCTCTGAGTTACTTCAGCAGTTTGCGTTCAGTAACTAGTTGGACACAACAATGTAGCAGCCCATTGTGTTGGGGCTACTTGCCAGTTAAACAGGCCTTATGTGCCTTAAAAGCAACACAAAAGTATTTTATCTAAGATAAAAAGTGGCATGCAATAAACATAGTTGAGATCATATTTATATAGATCACATAACCTATATAAAAATACAAGAAACAGGTTTAAACATTGAAGCACGAGGAACTGCAGATGCTAATTTACAAACAAAAGCAAGACACAAAGTGCTGGAGTAACTCAGTGGATCAGCAGCATCTGTGGAGAACAAGGATAGGTGTCATCAAAGTGCTGGAATAACTCAGCGGGTCAGGCAGTATATCTGATGTCTTCATCGACAAGTCGTCATCAATGGGTTAGTATATACTACCTAGGCGAGATTTTGTTTCGGGACCCTTCTTCAAATTCCTAGTGCAAAGTTAAGCCCTTGACGATATGAAGAATTTTCAACTGGTTAATTGATCGGTTCTCCCCCACTTTATGTTGCAAGATCCGATCCTGGGTAAAACCAAGTCCCATCAATTAATTTAAAAATTTTTTTTTAATATAATTATTATCGTCGAAAACATTAGCGACACAATTGGGCTGGTTTCCGACGGGCACGGTGACGGACGCACCACACATCTCTGTCCTCCATGCAGCTGGCAAGCTCCTCTTTTGTCTCCACACATGCTTCTTCCATCAACGCCTTCAGCATCATCTTGATTGGCTGTCCCAGGTCATGTCTTCCATGGGTGGGTGCCCACAGCACAAACTTGTTTGCTGGCATTTCTGGGCGGTGGTGGCAATGACCAGCGAGCCTTATCCTTCTCCACCTGATCTTCTTGGTCAGAGGTGGAATCTCCCCATCGAGCTGGGCGTTGGTGATGTGGTCCCTCCAACTGACATTTTGAACTTTTCTAATTAAACTTTAAAATATGTAAGATAATCCGGCCTAGGGATAGGCCTGCTGTTCTGTTTACATTTTACCATAGTTTTAATTTCCCTCTCTCTTATGCAAGCAGCTTCACTTCTTCATGACTCATTGCTTTTGACTATGTCGTGCCCTGCCCTTCTCACGGACATAAAAATATTCTCCTATCCCCAGAACTGCCCTTTACAGCACAAACAAAATTCACCCAACAAAGTAAAGTTATTATCAAATGTGTGAGATGTTCCATCAGTGAGTTGGTGAGATTACAGGTGGAGAATATAGATGAGTTCAGCTCAGTTCCCGTTTCAGTGATTTTACAACAGGTCAGAAGTCGGCCGAGTGGAATGGATAAGGCCTTAGTGATGTTGGATTTGTCCGTGTGAATGGTGCCATGTCAACCAGCCACCCCGCGGTGCTCTCCTCCTGACTGGAATGGAACAATAGGCAAATGAATGGAGCATTATACTTCATTCTTTTCTTCCCAGTACTCTCAACCCTGACATTGACAGCAGCTTAAAGCGAGATATCATTGCATGCTCATGCAGAATAAATGCACGCACGGTGCACAATGGACATGGGCTTTTACACTGCACAGGTGAAAGGTCAATTGCCTGACAACAATCTCATGTTGGTTTTAGTAAAATGGTTATTGGATAGGAATCTGTTGCTTAAACACCTGCCAGTGCGGGGATTGATCCTGCTGGAATGGACAGGTTGGGAGTATTAGGTCCCCATCCTTGATCCAGTCTAAACCATTCATAGCCCAGAGTTGGAAGGCCTCTGGATTTGGGCTTCACAGTGTGCACCTTTAGTTTAGTTTAGTTTAGAGATACAGTGCGGAAACAGGCCCTTCGGTCCACCGAGTCCTTGCCGTCCAGCGATCGCCCCAGATACTAACACTATCCTACACACACCAGGGACAATTTACGATTAGTACCAAAGCCAATTAAGTGGTGACTCTTTGCACACTTGTGTGTGGTACGCAAAACAAAGAATTTTCACTGTGACATGTTTAGTTTAGTTTTAGTTTCAAGATACAGCACGGAAACAGGCCCTTCGGCCCACCGAGTCTGCACCGACCGGCGATCCTTGCACATTAACACTATCCCCCACACACTAGGGACAATTCACACTTATACCAAGCCAATGAACCTACAAACCTGCACATCTTTGGAGTGCGGGAGGAAACCGAAGATCTCGGAGAAAACCCAGGGAGAACGTACAAACTCCGAACACCCGTAGTCGGGATCGAACCCGGGACTCTGGCGCTGCAAGCATGGTAAGGCAGCAACTCTACCGCTGCGCAACCCTGCCACCCTATGTCACATGTGATAATAAAGTATCAATCAATTAAAATATTTCCAGGTAATTCACAGGAGGTAAAAACTGTCGTTTAGTGAAAACAGCCAACACCAAGACTGGAACCGAAACACAAAGTGAAAATGGGATGATCAGAGCATTTTAACTGCGGGGAGAGGGAGTGAGAGATCGCCTATAAGTAATTATCTGTTCAAAATGTACCTGTTGCATTTGATTTGAAGACCATTGAATCTCCATATTCAACCTCAGCCAACAATGGACTGTTGTGAGCTCCACATTTCCTTGATCATCGTTGTTTTTTTGCATATCTTTCATTCATTTGTTCTATGTACCTTCCATATCTCTAGTTTCCCTTTCCCCCAAAACTCAGTCTGAGGAAGGGTCTCGAACCCAGACGTCACCTGTTCCTTTCCTCCTGAGGTGCTGCCTGACCACTGAGTTACTCCAGCTTTTTGTGTCTATCTTCGGTTTAAACCAGCGTCTGCAGTTCCTAGCAATACATTGTTTTCTTCACTCATTCCTGCGCCAAATGCCACATGATTGGCAACAAATGTTGCCAATTTATACATTATGTACAACAAAAGATAGCTGTAACTATTATGTGTAGAACCAGCAACACTGAACATTCCGACTGAATGACACAAAATGTAGAGCTTTCTCTGTGTTTTTCTTTTACATAAACTTGTAATATGCATAAAGTTTATTTTTGAAACAATAAAAAGAAGCCACTCTGCTGGTTACCTTCATTCTTTTAACAGTCCTTTAACATATGACTTTTCATGTGATATTTATGATTTCACAAAAGGACACAGATTGCCGGAGTAACTTCAGCAGGTCAGGCAGCATCTCCGGGGGATGTGAGGAAAGAGAGGGAAATTCAAAGCAGGTGGCACACTTTAGTTCAATTTAGCTTAGAGCTGTGCTTCTTAAACTGGTGAATGGTTCACCCAAGGGTGAATTAAATTATTTTAAGAAATTAGTTAATTTATGTTTTTTGCTCATGTGACAAAATAAATAACATGTAAAATTATACACGGGAGAATAAGACGAAAATTACCAAAAAATATAAGAACATTTAGTCGAGGTTGAATTAAATTTTGTGACACTCAAGGATGATTGACACTGGAAAAGTTTCAGAAGTACTGGTTTAGAGATACAGCGCGGAAACAGGTTCTTCGGCCCACCAAGTCCACGCCGATCAGCAACCCCTGCACATTAACACAATCGTACACACACTAGGTTCAATTTACAATTTTACCACGCCAATTCGCCTACAAGCCTGTACGTCTTTGGAGTGTGGGAGGAAACCGGAGCATGGATAGGTGACGTTTTGGGGTGAGACACTTCTTCAGACTTAAGAGCCGGAGGAAGGGCTTTAACAGGAATCATCACCTATCCATTATCTCCAGCGATGCTGCCTGACCCAATAAAAGATTTAAAGCAGCTTAATTAAATCAAATTAAAAAAAGCACCTGTGATCTATTCCTGACCCGGTTCAGGAATAGCTACTTCCCCACAGCCATCAGGCTATTAATCATGGCTCGGACAAAACTATGAACATTAATATCACTCCATCTGTTATTTGCACTTTATTAATTTATTAATTCATGTGTGTATTTACGTATATAATTGTAGTCAATGCCTACTATGTTCTGCTGTGCTATGCAAATAAATAATTTCATTGTCCTGTCAGGGACACATGACAATAAACTCTTTTAACTTTGACTTGACTTGACTCTGAGCAGTCAGTTTTTCTTATTGATGTCAATGTACTTGGTCATGTTAACACAGCATGGATTTGACGGATTTCTTGCAGCCTGAGAGCTGGAACAGCTGAGATGTTAATGCCACCATTGGATTCCATGAGGAGACGACTGACACAGCAGCAGCACCTTATGGCTGTCACGCTGCAGAATGGAAGACCTTCGCTTGTGACTACACCAGTCATGTGCATATCAGTCAACAAATCAATGGAGAAACAAGCAACTGCGAATGTGGTATATTTCAAATCATCATCATCATCATCGTTGAACACATCAACGGGTCTCGGGTCGAGATCTGTTGATATTTAGGGTCGAGACCCTTCTGTAGACTGTCCCGCTGAGTTACTCCATCTTTTTGTGTCTATCTTCGGTTTAAACCAGCATCTGCAGTTCCTTCCTACAGTCAGTATGAGAATGGGAAAACGAGTGCAATTGTTAGCAACCGGGAGATCCTGCAGGATCTTGTCAGACATTTGGCCTGAATATATTTTAATTCATCTGATAATAATCTATACTTAATACAGTCGTTATCTTTGAATGTGCAACCATGTCAAATCTTATTTTCGAATCTAACTCAATGATACCATATATCGAATATATTTCTGTAAAGCCAGTAACATTATCAAAACAATCTAGTAGATTTACCAGTGTGCAGGAAGGAACAGCAGATGCTGGTTTAAACCAAAGATAGAAACAAAATGCTGGAGCATTTCAGCGGAACAGGCAGCATCTCTGGAGAGAAGGAATGGGTGACGTTTTGGGTCGAGGCCCTTCTTCAGAATGTCCCGCTGAGTTACTCCAGCATTTTGTGTCTATCAGACTGAAGAAGGGTCTCGGCCCAAAACCTCACCCATTCCTTCTCACCAGAGATGCTGCCTGCCCCGCTGAGTTACTCCAGCATTTTGTGTCTATCTTTAGTAGACTTACCAAGTGAGTGCAATTGTTAACTTTCATCCAAATTACTCTGCTCTGTGAAATAAGACAAGATTGCTTTCCTTGTCCGATATTAAGTCGAGCTTCAAAGTCTAAACATTCATATAATGTTATTAACCATTGTCCTGCCAAACTGTATATTGCTACATTAATAGAAAGATTAAACGAGAACTTACTGTTTGAAGTTTGATCTTTATTTTATGAGAAGTTGAAGTGAGGGACTACGTGAGGAGCCCACCAGCCCGCATGCGCGTCAATCTCCAGAGCAACTGTATGAAACCACAGACCACTTGCACGAACTTAAACAATAGAAAGATTAATAACTTTTGGCTTACTGAATGATCTTTATGGGATTCAGGGTTGGGAGTGGAGGGCACGTAGTCCCTCACTTCAACTTCTCATAAAATAAAGATTAAACTTCAAATGGTAAGTTCTCGTTTAATCTTCCTATTTTATATCGAAGTCACGTGAGTGACTATGTGAAGCTTTCGAAGCTCCGTGGTTTCATGCAGTAAACCACTGTGTGTGTGAAACACTTAAACAGATGAACCATAAATGGTAGAAAAGGCATGGGTTATTAACAACATGATGCTAACTTGCATACAAGTCCATTGCCCTTAATCGGACCACATTCCCAAATGGCTTTGAGTTAGACAATAACTCATGCAACACTGTTCAGAATTCTATCTGCAATCATCCAGGCATCTTCAACCACATTTTATAATTTCTGAAAGTGCACTATGTAAGCCTCCTGATGTTGCAAGAAGATGATCAAATGGGAATATCCATTCTTTTGGCTGCTAATGAGCCAGCCCCCTTGGAAGAGTGAGACTTGAAATTATTTGAATTCACACCCGCTATTAGCTGCTTACACTCTATTCAAGTTGAGATAGTCTGCACCAGCAATCTCTTGAGAAAACTATTAAATAACAATGAAGAAACTATCCTTCATCTCATAGGTACTAGCAAGCTTTCAGTGTACCTGTATACATAATAACACCCCCAATTTCCATTCTGGTGGGTACGCTGTCAACTCGAAATTGTACCCAACCATGCCCGTTTTACTTTATGAGATCATTCCCATAACAAGCTACCCTCATGTCAGTTATGACCCAGAGACTGAGCCAGAGATTGAGTAAAGACTGTGTTCTTTGTGCTGAAATCAGTTGCTAAAAGCATAATCAACTTAAAAGATACTGCTCCCATTAGTAATACAGTAGATGAATATCTGCATAATAATTTACTGATACACATTCCACACTACTATGAGTGAGGACTTTAGAGTGTTCATATAAAATACACCTTGCATAATGTTAGTCAATAGTGGGTGAATAACCAATCATTTATTGTCCCACTTATGGTACTACAGAGAATGACAAAGCAGCACAAGCAGTGTCAATTGTGCTATATCATAATCGCTTCTCTAAGCCAAACTGAAAGAAACACAAACCTCTGCTATTTCTGTTTAAGCGTAGCTCACGTGTCTTCATCACAAACTTCCCATACAACCGTGCAGAGCTAGCTACACGAGAAATAGGCTGAACTAGCCATCACTCGTGACTTCGAGTAAATAGGAGCTTCTTTCAGCCGCCTTTTACAATGGACACCCTGAATGAGTAGGCAAAATTGGCACTATTAAAATTCATTTTGCCTCATCTTTAATATCGTAAGAGGCATCTACTGATAAAACTCCTGAGTCTTATCAGCTACAAAAGCATGTCATCTATAAACTCCATGATACAATGCCCTTTTGATCTGACGAGGGCAGCATTAGCTTTAGAATCTTTGTAAATAGCCCAGGCCTGAAGACAACCCCTAGGTAGAGCCTAAACTTTCCACCACTGGCTTTGTCATTAAAAAACACCAGATATATCTGTGCCTCTCGTGCATAGATATGGAAAAGTATGCATCTTCAAGATCGATTGAGGCCCTAAATCCTCTGAATCAGCTAAATTGCTGAAAGACAATTATCCATCTTAAACTGGTTAACCAAACACATGATCAGACTAGCCAAATCCTAACCTGATTTGGCATGCTGCACTTTTCTTCAACCTTGAGAAAATATTAGAAATATACCCCTCTTGTTCTTGGGCAGACTACTCATCCTTTGTGAGATGCCTCTGTTTCCACTTGGCTAACCATTGTTTCCTCTATTGACCATACGGACAGAGTTTGTGGCTTCTCTTGCCACGGAGGGCGTATTTATTTAATTATTTATTTGTTTATCTACTTTTTCGCTCATAACATATAATCGGATCCTTATGGTGAGAGCTGAAGCGCAACATCCACTTGATGTAGGAATACGAGTTCCCTGTCAACTCTTGACCGTCAGAGTCACCACGAATCCTCAGCCTCCTTCCTCAGAGTGGAAAATAGCAGAATGCAACCCTGAACCAAGAATTGGTCCGCAGTCCTCTGACTGAAACCACCTGTCTCAGTCCACAGTGTGCGCAACACACTCTGTTTGACCAGCCACTCAATCAGGAATTCTGGTATTGCGAGCTTACAGATTATTATATATATATATTTTCTATTCACAACATGAACCTGCAGGTCAGATAAAAAATGCTACATGCCAGACCGGCTTTCTGCTGGTAGCTACCTATCCCAGAGAGGATGGCAATGATGTTTCCAACAAATTGGCAACTCTACAAGCTGAGCTGAAAGAATTAAACATGTGTTGAGGGAAACCTCAAACTACCTCACTATACTAAGCAGCCTGATAACCTCAATCACAGGTGTTGAGGCTGTGCTTCCCTGGTCAATATGTTCCATATGGCAGCCAGTTGCAAGTTGGTCTACCCTGAACCAGGATAGCCAAACTGTTCATACTTGGAACTTACAGAGGTTGCTATGCAAGGCACCCTGCCAATGTCTCTGCATCAACTTGAACTTCTCCAGAAACAGTGAAAGGTACTAGACAGACTATGCTGCCAGTAAATCCAAACCCTGGGGCGACAGACTGCTCCATTTTGGAGTTTTACGAAGGTTAATAAAGAGACCTTACCTGCCAGCATCTCTGAGCCCAGGTCGACCTGTTTGTTGGAGCTTCAGCGAAGTTCCATTGCAGACCATGTCTGACCACACCTTCAGCCCCACGCTTGCCAAACAGTTCGTTTCTGGAGCTCAATAGCGACATTGCTGTGCAAGGCAGGCCTGCCAGCATTTCTGAGCCCAATGGGACAGACTGCTTCTTCGGCCTACAGCCTCGTTGGAGCCTTACTGGTGCTTTACTGTGCAGGTCACGCTACCAGTTACTTCCAGCCTGGTTTGACAGGCCGCTCCTTTGGCCCCTTCTGCTCCTTCGGAGCCTTAGCGGAGCTCACTGAACAGGCCGTGCCTGCCATTACTCCGAGCCTGCCTCGACAGGCTGCTCCTGCGGGTCTTCTGCCTTTTTTTGGAGCCTTTGCTGGAGCTGACTGTGCAGATCGTGCTGCTAGCATCTCCCAGCCTGGATCGACAGGCTGCTCCTTTGGCCAGCTACTCCTTCGGAGCCTCAGCGGGGCTTACTGGACAGGTCACGCCTGCCATTACTGCAAGCCAGGTTCAACAGGCTGTTCTTGCGGGGCCAGCTAGTGACTCCCGACTGCTCCTTTCCGGAGCTTCAAATACGCTTCCTGCCCCTTGTTATACAAGGGTGAAAACCCGCCGGAAAACTGGAGCTTTACCCACATAGGATGGTACCCCACCCCCGCAGCCGCCTTAAATTCCCCCAGCAAGTCTTCAACTTACTACATGTCCTCTCTGAAGCGATACTATGCAGGCTGCACGTTACTGGCCCTGTAAAAATGAGCCATTTTGGGAATTATCTCATGCCTTATAGCATTTTTGCGAAGGCAATAGCCCCAACTGTGTATTACAGAGAAGTGTTAATGCAGCTTTCTGCACTTCCGAGAGTTGAACCCCATCTACTGACTTTGCAAAACGCCGTAATGACTCCAGTGAGCAGTTTTTGGACTCGCTGAAATAATTATTTGCCTACATATCATCACTGAGATATCCCAACTGATGAAAGTGACTTATGGAACATCCAAAAGTCTAGCAGTTACCTGGACTGGCATATTTACCAGCCTTATCCAGCATATTCCCCTCCTTAGCTAATGAGAGGTTATATCCCTGATGCTCTTAGCCAGATCTTCCTCCAGTGAATCTCCTATCCCCAAAAGGATGGCAAATATGTGACAATTGCCGGTAGCTCTTTCATATGATTAAAATGAAGGGTCCCCCATTAGTTCAAGGGATTCCAATTCCTTATTAATATACACATAGTTGGAGTCACCTATGTAAAAATCTCCAACACTCCCCTCTTCTGAGCGGGAAATATTATAACGCAACCCTGAGCTACGTGTTGCTTCCCTTCTTCTGAGTGGGAGATACTATAATGCAACCCTGAACCAGGTGTTGCTTCCACAGTCATCTGACTGGCACAGCCTGTAAGTGTCCCCTGAGCCAGGAGCACATTTCGTTTTTTAAAATTCTTCTTTTAAATTATTTATTTATTTATTTATTCGCTCATCCATTTATTTTCATTTATTTATTTATCTAGATGTCTGTTAACTTATTTATTTATTTTTTACTCACTAGACAGGTTGCGCCTGCTAGTGACTCCGAGTCCAGCCTTGCTCCCTTCTGGAGCCTCAGCGGAGTTTCTTAGGGGAAGAATATAAGAGGAATAATTTCTTAGGGGAGTAGGCAACACCCTGAACCATGTGTTGCTTCCTCATGCCACTGGCTGGCTCTCTTTTGGAGCTCAAAAGGAAGTGTCTAAACAGCCCGTCAGATGCTCCAAACAGCTGATTGCTCCAGTGGAGCCTCAAAACCGGAGATGCCTGTACGACCGCGCTCGTCCGATTTTTTCTCCCCAACAGCCACCTGCCCCCGCTCGGAGATTCAATAGCGGTAGCTGCACGGGCCATGCCCATCAATTTTTGCGTTCAAACACCCTCCATGGCGGTAGCTGTGCGGCCACTTATTGAGTAGCTACACTGGCCACGGCCGTCAGCTTCTCCAAGCCGCTGCACCTAATTAACGGAGCAGCAGGCCGTTCCGGGAATAAAAAATTCTTTACCCGCCGGAGCAGTATCTAACTGCTCCGAATCCCACGCCATGCGTGATGTATTGACGCGCATGCGGGCTGGCGGGCTCTTCATGTAGTCACTCACGTGACTTCGATATGAAATAACATATGCAAGAATAATCTCGCAGATTCGTCGAATAATTCTCTCATTATTCAACAGAGTTTGATACATTGAATGTCCTTTCAACAGATGGAGAGAGATTGGCTGGTCTTACACATTGGAATAGATATTTGTTGATTTGTGGGAGGTCGGTGTTGTTGGCAAGGCGAGCACTTACTTCCATCACAAATTGCCATTGAAGAGGTCTTGGTGAGCCACCCTTTGGAATAACAAAGGTCTGTTGACTACACTCACGGTGCAAGGATTTTGACCATTGATAACGGACTAGAACGCACAAGCAGAAAACAAAACTTGGCAGGACGAGGCTATGCCTTTCAAAAAGATGGCGGACTGCAGGAGTGGGGCGCCGTTGTGTATGGCTGCTCTGCCTGCAGTCCGCTCTTTCACCCTTTTTTATTTTTATTTTAAGTCCTATCAAAAAACAAATGTTAGTTGGAGGTCTTCTTTTATGTGGTGGGTGGGGGAGGGGAAGAGGGAAACTTTATTTCCTAGTCCCTACCTGGTCGGAGAGGCGGTTTCCCTCCGAGCTGCTTCTTCACCCCTTCCTAGCGGCCTACCATCGAAACTGTAGCGGCGTTTCCTGTCGGGACTGGCCGGGACTACAGCTTCGGCGGTGGCACAGAGCTGGGACACCATCACGGAGCGGGCGATGCCTTACCGGGTCGCCGTGCGATAAACTCCGGATTGCGGTGACCGCCAACTCCAACATCCGAGGAGCTGGGGCTGCGGGCATCCAGCCGCGGGCGGAGCTGGATTTAAAACACCGATATCGCCAGTTTAAAACGCCAGTGATCCGAGATTGCCAAAGTCAGAGCTCCAGCAAGCGCGGCCTGAGGACTACGGGAGCCACGGTCTCTGGGGAGGAAGCGGCCACTCCTGACATTTTCCAAGCCGCTGAGGAGTGTTCACCAGACGCCGGAGTTCCAGCTTCCCGGCAAAGAGGGCCTGAAAACATCGGACTGGCTGCAGAGCCACAAATAGGCCCCGACCTCAGGTGTTTCACAGAGGAAAAGGACTTAACTTTTTGATGCCTTTCCCCACAGTGGGAAATTGTGATTCTGTTGTGGGGGGACATGTGTTATGTCATTTTTCTTATTTTTAATTTTTCTATGGATGTACGAAAACTTTATTATTTCTTTTATTATTTATTTTATGTAAAGCACTGTGGTTTCAACGTGAGTTGATTTAAACATGCTATATAAATAAAATGTACTTACTTAGTTTCATTCAATATGATCATGCCTATTCTAATGGGCCTGACCCACTTAGGTGACTCTTTAGGCGACTGCCAGGGACTAATTTTAATGGAATTCACCTACGACACCTGGCGATAACCTACGACATCACCCATGACAACCTACGACAACCTACGACAGCGTATAACAGCAAAAATTGTCGACACTTTCGGCAACATTTTTTTTACGTTGAATATGTTGTGGCAGTCGACTGTAGTCGCTCAGAAAATTGCTTAAATGGGACAGGCCCATAACCCTCCTCCTCTGTACCAGATCCCCGTAAACCTTAACCTTCCGATCTTCCAAACATGTATGTACCTCAATTTAAAATATTTTCTTTTAGTTTAGAGAAACAGGCCCTTCGGCCCACCGAGTCCACACCGACCAGCGATCCCTGGACATACTAAGAACAATTTTACATTTATACCAAGCCAATCAACCAAAAAAACACAGTCTTTGGACTGTGGAAGGGAACCGAAGATCTTGGAGAAAACCCACGCAGGTTACGGGGAGAACTTACAAACTCCATGCGAGCAACACTCGTAGTCAGTATCGAAACCGGGTCTATGACTCTACAGCTACGCCACCATGCTAATCTCCAATAGAAGGAAATGAATTGATATAGCAACTTTGATAACCTGGTTGCTGTTTGTCACATGGGAAGCACACAGACAAGATGGGGCAGCTTGGTCGGCATGGGCAAGCTGGGCCGAAGGGCCTGCTTCCATGCTGTATGGCTCTATGGTAATCAGGCATACATACCAGCCACCATCAAACAGCCAAATTATTGACTGATTAAGCTATAGACTTAATGATTGAATTATATATATATTTTTAATAATTGTGTTTCGCTCTGACGTCTTGTTTCGTTGCATGGTGGTTATTTTTAGGTGTAATTTATGGATAATTTACTGATGGATAATTGATGTTTTTGTGTGTTTATCTGAGTGCATGTGAATAGAGTGGATAGAGTGAGTGTGAAAAGAATGTATCCACTAGCGGTAGAATCTAGAACCTTTAGAAAGGAAATGGGGAGGAATCTCTTTAGTCAGAGGGTGGTGAATTTATGGAATTCTTTGTCACAGAAGGCTGTGGAGGCAAAGTCAATGGATATTTTTAAGGCGGATCTTGACAGATTCTTGATTAGTACGGGTGTCAGGGGTTATGGGAAGAAGGCAGGAGAATGAGGTTGAGAGGGAAAGATAGATCAGCCATGATTGAATGGCGGAGTAGACTTGATGCGCTGAATGTTCTGTTCCTGGAACTTATGAACTTAATGTGAACATATCCAGTTCGGAGAGTGAACCTGACCTTGATTAACACCACATCCAAAAGGCACCTGGCCATTGGGAATTGAGGAATGCTGTGGAACAGAGGGATCTAGGAATAACTGTGCATAGTTCCCTGGAGGTGGAATCGCATGTAGATAGGGTGGTAAAGAAAGCTTTTGGTGTGCTGGCCTTTATAAATCAGAGCATTGAATATAGGAGTAGGGAAGTAATGTTAAAATTGTACAAGGCATTGGTGAGACCAATTCTGGAGTATGGTGTACAATTTTGGTCGCCTAATTATAGGAAGGATGTCAACAAAATAGAGAGAGTACAGAGGAGATTTACTAGAATGCTGCCTGGGTTCCAGCAACTAAGTTACAGAGAAAGGTTGAACAAGTTCGATCTTTATTCTTTGGAGCGCAGAAGGTTAAGGGGGGACTTGATTGAGGTCTTTAAAATGATGAAAGGAATAGGCAGAGTTGAAGTGGATAAGCTTTTCCCATTGAGGGTAGGGAAGATTCAAACAAGAGGGCATGATATGAGAATTAAGTGACAGAAGTTTAGGGGTAACATGAGGGGGAACTTCTTTACTCAGAGAGTGGTGGCTGCGTGGAATGATCTTCCAGCAGAAGTGGTGAAGGCCGGATCGAATTTAACATTTAAAAGTAAAGTGGATAGGTATATGGACGGGAAGGGAATGGAGGGGTATGGTCTGAGTGCAGGTAGATGGGACTAGGGGAAAATAAATGGTCGGCACGGACTGGAAGGGCCGCGAAGGCCTGTTTCCGTGCTGTAATTGTTATATGGTTATATGGTTATATTAGTCTGCTTTCCTATTTTTGCCACCAAAGTGGATAACCTCACATTTATCCACATTATACTGCATCTGCCAAACATATGCCCACTCACCCAGCCTATCCAAGTCACCATGCAGTCTCCTAGCATCCTCCTCACAGCTAACACTGCCCCCCAGCTTAGTGTCATCCGCAAACTTGGAGATATTGCCTTCAATTCCCTCATCTGGATCATTAATGTATATTGTAAATAGCTGGGGTCCCAGCACTGAACCTTGCGGTACCCTACCAGTCACTGCCTGCCATTGTGAAAAGGACCCGTTTACTCCTACTCTTTGCTTCCTGTCTGCCAGCCAGTTCTCTACCCACATCAATATTGAACCCCCAATGCCATATGCTTTAAGTTTGTAACTGGTAACAGGACACATAATGCTGGAGTAACTCAGTGGGACAGGCAGCACCTCGTGAGTGAAGGAATGGGTGAAGCTTCAGGTTGAGACCCTTCTTCAGACGCATTACCTTCCAGAAGATAATGCGGATAAAATGGAGGCACGACGACAAACCGTTTTATTCAGACTTTTTCAGTAAACGCCAGGTGTTTGGTTAGTTTGCAGAGGTTGCAAAGAAACTGGCAGATACTGGTTAAAAAAAAACACAAGTAAGAAATGCTGTAAACAGACTGTAAACAAGAGTTTCTTTCATCAGCGGTGATACAAAGCAAAATAACAGCAAGGAAACACCTTCAAAATGAACAAATATAGAGCTCGAGGGGGAGCCTTATAATTATAATTATTAAGAAACTTACAAAAGGAGAAAAGAAAACTAATTACCTTAAATATATCAGGATAAGTACACAATAGCACAAATTTTCTCATCGCATGCTTAAGCTGTAGGATGTGCAAGTTAAAGAAAGAAAGATCTGAATTTATACATTACTTTCGACAACCTCAGGTTGTCCAGAGTGTTTACAGCAATAAAGTATATTTTTAAAGTATGATTCTTGTTGCAATGTAGAAAATGAGGCAGATGATTTGCACACAGCATTGTCCCGCCAAGAACAATGTGATAATAACCACGTAAATCTGATTAAGTGGTAAATTATAGATGGCGCTACCATGGTTAACGACCCTTGCTCTTTGTCAGAGACATACCATGAGATCATTTATGGCCATCTACGAGAGATAGCCATGACCTGTTTCAACATGCAGGAACCAACTTGCAATCAGACATTTAAAAGTTGAAACTTCCACATCAGCACGGTGGCGTTGAACAGGCATGGCACGGTGGCGCAGTAGTATAGTTGCTACCTCACAGCGTCAGGTACCAGGGTTCGATCCTGTCTATGGGTGGTGTCTGGACGGAGTTTGTACGTCCTCCCCGTGACCTGCGTGGGTTTACTCCGAGATTTTCAATTCCCTCCTGCACTCCAAAGACTTACTGGTTTATAGGTTAATTGGCTTGGTAAGAATATAACTTGTCCCTAGTGCGTGTAGGATAGTGTCAGTGTGCGGGGATTGCTGGTGGAGGACTCGGAAGGCGGAAGGGCCTGTTTCAGTACTGTATCTCTAAACTAAACTAAAGTAAAAGAGGGAGTAAATATTTGGGGAAAGATACCGGGGCAAATACTCTGGTGAAAATTTGAGGTTTTGTCCTTTCGGTTGTTATAGCCATAATATAAAAAATTCCGTAGTCAGGATCAAGCACTCATAGTCAGGATTGAACCCGGATCCCTGGCGCTGTAAGGCAGCAACTACCTCTGCACTATCACTGTGCAAAATCAGAGTAGTGCAAAAGAACAGAAGTAGAGCACAATATAGAATAGCCTAATCAGTTAGAGTTACAAGGAAAGGGCCTGCCCCACTTGGTCATTTTTTTGGTGACTGCTGGCATCATTGACTGATGTATCAGGTCACCGAAACATTTGCGGCGTGATTCGGCGTGACGCGGTGTGATGCGACAGTGACGCAGCATGATGACGTATGAAGTGCGTTGTTTTTTCAAGTGTCGCAACATTTTTTTTTCGTCGCTGCTGGATTTTGAAATGTTCAAAATCTTTTGGCGACCCTGATATGGCGCTGGCAGTCGCCGAAAAAAATCGGCAAGTGGGACAGGCCCTTGAGAGATTGCGACAGTCCCTCTGGGAACAGGGATGGTAATTGTGATTTGTTCAAGAATTGGATAGATGAGGGGAAAAAGTTGTTCTTAGGTCTGGACATCCGGGCTTTCAAGCTCCTGCAGTTTCTCTAATTCTTTAACCATTTCACCATATAACAATTACAGCACGGAAACAGGCCATCTCGGCCCTTCAAGTCCGTGCCGAACAACTTTTTTCCCTTAGTCCCACCTGCCTGCACTCATACCATAACCCTCCATACCCTTCTCATCCATATGCCTATCCAATTTATTTTTAAATGATACCAACGAACCTGCCGCCACCACTTCCACTGGAAGCTCATTCCACACCGCTACCACTCTGGATGTCCAGACCTTTAGTTATAGGGTGGTGAATCTGTGGAATTCTTTGCCACAGAAGGCTGTGGAGGCCGAGTCAGTGAATATATCTAAGTTAGAGATAGATAGATTCTTGATTAGTACAGGTGTCAGAGGTTATGGGGTTAGGAGGGAGAGATAGATCAGCTCCAAATTGATAATCAAGTTTGCTGATGACACTGTGGTGGTGGGCCTGATCTCAGACAATGATGAGAAATCCTACCGGGTGGAGGTGGCTGATTTGGCACTCTGGTGTCAGGACAATAGCCTCCTCTTGAACATCAATAAAACTAAGGAGCTGATCGTGGACTTTAGGAGGGAACAACATTTGAGGACGTACACACCATTGAGGATAAATGGGGATACTGTGGATAGGGTGAGCTGTTTTAAATTCCTGGGAGTCCACATTTCTGAGGATATGACATGGATATCAAACGCTGCAGCACTCGTGAGTAAGGCAAGGCAGCGCCTTTACCACCTCAGGCAATTGAGGAAATTCAGAGTCTCTCCGAGGATCCTCCAGTGCTTCTACTCAGCGGCTGTGGAAAGCATCTTGTCCGGAAATATTACAATCTGGTTTGGGAATTGCTCTGCCCAGGACAAGAAGGCTCTGCAGAGAGTAGTGCATTCAGCCGAATGCACTATGGGAACTACACTCGCCCCTCTGCAGGAACTATACATCAGGAGGTGCAACTCCAGAGCCAACAAGATAATGGGAGACCCCTTCCACCCCTACAATGGACTGTTCCAGCTGCTACGGTCAGGCAAACGCCTCCATTGCCATGCTGTGAGAACAGAGAGGTTGAGAAGGAATTTCTTCCCAGAGGCCATTAGGACTGTAAACTCCTATCTCACTGCCCACAATATTTAAAAGAACATGTGATTCTGTTCCATTCTGTTTGTAGTTTGTTAGTTGTCTGTTTGTTTTTTGCACTACGTCCGCGAGCATTGCCACTTTTCATTTCACTGCGCATTCCGTATGTGTATGTGACGAATAAACTTGACTTGACTTGGCCATGATTGAATGGCGGAGTGGACTGGATGCGCCGAATGGCCTAATTCTGCTCCTACCACTTATGAACTTATGAACTATGATCTTCTCCGAGGAGGAAGAAGACAACAAAGGGAATTGCCGGGGTGACGGGTTTTCTTGATGATACCTCCATCTTTCTTGATGCAACACACTGTGAAGATGAACTGGAGGGAAGGAAGTGACAAGCCTGTGGTGGATAGCAAGCCTGCCATTGTGTGCAGCGACACAAATAGCTACTACAAGAACCACTCTGAAATTTGGAAATTCTTTAATGCCAATGACCAGAGGATTTAAAGAAAGAATGCCAATTACGATCTGCCCTTCAGAACATTAAGACATTCTCATTTCCCTACTGCCACCAGGTATTTTCCAAAATGTTATAATGTCCACTAATTTTCCAAAGTGTTATAATATCCGCTAATTGATGTCCACTAATGTTCACAAAAACTTTTATAAACGGACTTTGCGACTAGCATGGGATTGAATATTGGCTCGGACTCCAAGAGAAAGTTCCCTATCGTTTGTCAAGGTATCATTTAATCCAGTTGAAAGGGCAGGTATGGTTATTGGCTTTCAAAAAACAGGACATGTTTTCCATGAGTTGCTATCTTACAACACCAGAGATCCGGGTTCGATCCTGACTACGGGTGCTATCTGTATAGAGTTTGTACATTCTCCCCATGTCCTTGTGGATCTTCTCCGAGATCTTCGGTTTCCTCCCACACTCCAAAGACATACAGGTTTGTAGGTTAATTGGCTTGGTATAAATGTTAATGGTCACGAGTGTGTGTAGAATAGTGTTAAGGTGCGGGGATCACCGGTTGGTGCAGACCCGGTGGGCCGAACGGCCTGTTTCCGCGCTGCATCTTTAAATTAAACTGAAAATATCAGCAGGAAAATTATGACCATGTTTCTTCGGGTCTCAAACCCTCAATTTGTGAAGCAGATGAGAGTATTTCCGCTGAATTGTATGGCCCATTGAATGAATGAATGAATGAATGAATAGGTTTATTGGCCAAGTATACACACACAAGGAATTCTCATACATTGAATGCATATGTCGTCACTAGACAATCAAATACAAGAGAAATGAACACTCACCTGAATTTAAGTGAGAACATTGAAAACTAATTAAAGTCAGATCCATTCAAAATGCCTTCAATTCAAGATGTAAAAGCGAACTTCCTCAATGTCTGGCATTCATTGCCCAACCCTTCTGAGCAATTTTAGAGGTTGCGCATTGCTTGGGGAAACAAAGAGAATTGTTTGCAGCCTAGCTTAAATGCAATCTCCACTGATTTTCATATTGAAAGGCAGCTCTATAAGGCGCTGGTAAGCTCAAATGTGGAATATTGTGAGCAATTCTGGGCAGCATATCTGAAGAGGAATGTGCTGGCTCTGGAGAGGGTCCAGAAGAGGTTTACCAGAATGATCCCAGGAATTAGTACGGTAGGTTAACATTCCTTACCCTCCCCTTCCCAGCTCTCCCACAGCCTACTGTCTCCGCCTCTTCCTTTCTTCTACCCGCACCCCCACCTCCACATCAGTCTGAAGAAGGGTCTTGACCCGAAACGTCACCTATTCCTTCACTCCATAGATTCTGCCTCACCAGTTTTTCCAGCATTTTTTCTACCATAGGTTAACGTATGATGAGCGTTTGACAGCACTGGGCCTGTACTCGCTGGAGCTTGTGGGGGGGGGACACCTCATTGAAACATAGTGAAAGACTTGGATGTTTGAACTCATGGGAGAGTCTAGGACAAGAGGTAATAGCCTCAGAATTAAAGGACTTTCTTTTAGGAAGGAGATGAGGAGAAACCCGGAGCACCAGTGGAAGCCCACGGAATTACAGGGAGAACGTGCAAACTCCACAAAGACAGCACCCCATTTCAGGATCGAAACCGGGTCTCCGGCACGGTGAGGCAGCGGCTCTTCCTGCAGTGCCACTGTGCCGTCTATTGTACAGACCTCAGGTAAACACTATTTGAGGACCAGGATCTCAAGCCAACCGGACTGAAGAGGTCTTCTGACGCCATTCTGTTTCCAGTACACTTCAAGGCTGAAACACATAGGTTTGGGGATTTGGACAGCAAAGGTGATGGGGGAAGTGATGTTGAAACCAAACGATCGGTTCTCATTTCACCGAATGGCGGACGAGACACAAAGGACCTCGCAGTCATCTCCTGCTCCTATTCCCTCTGTTATTATTTCTCTTTGTTTGCCTAAGTTTCTATCATCGACCTTTAGCTTCTCACAGTGTTCACTGCATTAACACATAACTGCAGACTCTTCACCATCTTTCTTCCCATCCCCCAGGGAAACACAAAATATTAAATCGACAGATTTTTTTTTCTCTCAGTGTACTAGTTGAACACTTATTCTTAATAGGTGGCAATTTGCTGGCTGTCATTTGGATTCGAAGTGAGAACGTCAATGATATTTAATGCACAGCCCTGGGAATTAATCAACAATAATGTGAGTTTCTCACAGAGCTGTAATATTTATAGATTTTTTTCTGGGAATTTTTTTCTCTTCTCTACCTTCTCCTTATTAATAAAGACCAGGCAATTCCACATGGTGGAAATGGGAAATGTTCTGCTAACCAACTTGGTAAAAGTGACCACGGAGGGCTTATCTCTCTTGGTTGTGCTAGAATGCCCCCGTGCACAGTTAGGTGTGATATGTAGGGGGCCAAAGTGAAATGCCCATAGCCAAAACCTGGAGAAATCCTCAAACGATTAATAGCCCTGTCCCACGCTACGAGTTCATTCCAAGAGCTCTCCGAGTTTAAAAAAATCAAACTCGTTGTAAGCACAGAGAATGAACGTAGCGGGTACGTTGGAGCTCAGGGACGTCTCTTAGCAGCTCGTAACACCAACAACAGGTACTCGGCAAGACTCACTAACAGCAGGTAAGCTCGGGAAGACTCGCAAAGATTTTCCAACATGTTGAAAAATGTCCACGAGAGCTCCGAGTACCGACGAGTGGCCATTACCATCAATCTCCGAGTTCGAATCAGGGCAAACTTGGGAGAGCGCTTGGAATGAACTTGTACCGTGGGACAGGGCTTTAACATCTTGAGCAAAATCTAAGGTGCACGGCAATGCTTTCTACCGACTCATAATAATGATTATTATTATTAGGGCGGTCACGGTGGCGCAGCGGTAGAGTTACAGCAAATGCAGTGCCGGAGACCCGGGTTCGATCCCGACTACAGGTGCTGTCTGTACGGAGTTTGAGCGTTCTCCCCGTGACCTGCGTGGATTTTCTCCCACACTCCAAAGACGTACAGGTTAGTAGGTTAATTGGCTTGGTGTAAATGTAAAAATTGCCCCTAGTAGGTGCAGGATAATGTTAATGTGCAGGGATAAGTGATCGGCGCGGGCCCGGTGGCTGAAGGGCCAGTTTCCGCGCTGTATCTCCAAACTGATATCAACTCAAGGCCAGCATTAATCCCACCATCTATTGGCTTATCTGGACACTAAGATCACCAGTCACTGGAAGTCACGAAGGATGTATTATAGCAGCCACACAGGTAAATAAAGTAGTTAACAAAAAAGACACAAAGTGCTGGAGTAACTCAGCGGGTCTGGCAGCATCTCTGGAAAACATAGTTCAATGTGCGTTATTTGTCACATATGCAACTGCACAGTGAAATTATTTTTGCATCGATCACACACTCAGCTGCCGCCATGTTTTGGCGCCATTATTCAAGGTCCAAAGTCCGGTCGGTCCGCGCACTAGCAGTACTGGAGCAATTCCCGCGAACAGACGCCCCTCTCCCCTACTCACCCAGCCATCTTTGTGGCCCGGGGGCACCTCCTGCAGCCAACCTTGATGGCGCTGGAGGCATTATCCCCGTTGACCCTCCTATTTGCCCTTGCTCCTTACGTTTGACGACTCCAGCTCCCTCCCGGTTACGCCAACCGACAAGCCTTCGAGCGGGTCCCGCCGACCAACGAGACTTCAGATGGGCTCCAACAAGCCTTCGGGCAGGCTACCAGTTATATTGTCCGACGAGCCTTCGGGCAGGTTACCAGTCCATCCAACCAATGAGCCTTGAGTCTGAAGAAGTGTCCCTATCCAAAATATCGCCTATCTATGTTCTCCAGATATGCTGCCTGAGTTATCGCACCACTTTGTGTTTTTTTTTGTCAACCAGTATCTGCTGTTCCTTGTATCTATAGGTAAAGTAATTAAAAATGAAAATGGGATATATACCTATGCTAGACAGGGCATCTATACATAACTAAAACTCTGATCTTGTGCACTTCCAGTTTGCGCGTTTTTTCTATTTGCACAAAAACGGTTTCGCGATAACCGTTTTTTTGCCAGGTTACTCACCGTTCTCCTGTGCCACGAATGCAACAAGGTTCGTTCCGATTGGTGGTATATTGTAAAAGTTATCGAGGTTTAAAAATCTTAAAAAACATGCAGATTCCTTCAGTCAGCACCACGCAGATTGGTCTCTTCTCCTGTCAGTCAATGCCACAGCCGGGATGGCGACGCCCCTTTCTGCCACACTGGTGGCGGCTTGTCCTGCCTCACTCACAAACTCCTCTCTCCCCTACTCACGGTACCTTGTCTATCATCTCCCCTACCAGCAGCAGCGGCCACAGGGGGGTTTCAGTGGAGGCCCTGGTCCTGTCTCTCTCTCCCTCATCACTCACCTCTCTCCCCCTGCAGCAATGGCGGTCCCGTCTACACGTCCCCCCGGGTCCGTCTCCTCCGCCGACGCCGTTGCGGTAACTCACCCTCACGGCCTTCTCGGAGGAGGGTGGAGAACTTCTACAGGTGCACAGTAGAGAGCTTGCTGACCGGTTGCATCGTGGCTTCGTTCGGCAACTTGAGCGTCCAGGAGAGGAAAAGACTACGAAAAGTAGTAAACACTGCCCAGTCCATCATCAGCTCTGACCTTCCTTCCATCGAGGGGATCTATCACAGTCGCTGCCTCAAAAAGTCTGGCAGCATCATCAAGGACCCACACCATCCTGGCCACACACTCATCTCCCCGCTACCTTCAGGTAGAAGGTACAGGAGCCTGAAGACTGCAACGTCCAGGTTCAGAAATAGCTACTTCCCCACAGCCATCAGGCTATTAAACTCAACTCAAACAAAACTCTGAACATTAATAGACCATTATCTGTTTATTTGCACTTTATCTGTTTATTTATTCATGTGTGTATATATTTATATAATGGTATATGGACACACTGATCTGTTCTGTATTCATGCCTACTATGTTCTGTTGTGCTGAAGCAAAGCAAGAATTTCAGTATCCTGTCTGGGACACATGGCAATAAACTCTCTTGTATCTTGAATCTTGAATCTTGAGATAATCTCTACCAACTCATCGAAACTCGTGGTGTCCACCATGCCGAACACCGACTCCATCCCCCCCTCCCCCCCGCCCCGCCCTGCGGCCTGGCCCGGCAGCGACAGCGAGCAGGCAACCAGGTTGGCGGGTGGGCAGGGCGGGGATGGGCAGAGCAGCAGCAGCAGGTGGTCGGACAGGACGGGGTCGGGCCGAGTGGCAGCTGAGCTGGAGTGGGCAGAGGGAGGGAGGGATATTTGGGTTGCAGGGTGGCCAAGCAGTTTGCATGGAGTTTGAGACACACGCACACACGCACACACGCACGCACACGCGCGCACACACACACACACACACACACACACACACACACACACACACACACACACACACACACACACGATGCAAACTGGTCCAATCGTCAAGTCAGCTGGATGTAAACCACAGCTAACAAGGGAGGGAGGGAGGGAGTGACTGAGGGTAGGGGAAAGGAGAGGGAGGGAGAGGTGAGGGAGGGATTGAGGGAGGGGAGGAGGACAGGGGAAAGAAGATGGAGGGTGAAGAGAAGTGGGACGGAGTGCTGGGGGATGAGGGGAAATGAGCCGTGCTTGCGCAGTTGGGAGCTATGCATGAGTGGTGCAATATTGCGTTTGGGGGCCGGGTTGCAGTGGGGGAACGGGTGAGTGGTGGAATATTGCATTAAGGAACGGGTTGCGTTGGGGGACCAGGCCTCCCGTGTGACAGGGACCCAACGGGTCCCACTTAGTCTAGTAGAACTTAAAACCAAGGGGGTACGGATGCAGGTCATAAATGTGTTGGGTTCTGGCTGCCACTTTAGAGGGAGATGGTCACAATGGGAAGGATACGGAAGAGATTATCCAGGATGTTGCCTGGGATGCAGAATTTCAGGTACGAGGAGTCACTGGATATGCTGGGTTAGTTTTCCTTGGAACAAAGAATGCTGAGGAGGGACCTGCTCGGAGTATAAACAATTGCAAAGGATGTAGATAGGGTAGATAGTGGGAAATTCTCCACCCACACTGGCCACACATCGGCACAGCAGTGGAGCTGCTGCCTCATGTTACCATACACCTGGGTTCAATGCCGAGGATGGGTGCAGCGTGAGCATTTGAAATTCCCCTGGCATGAGCAAAATCACGAGAGGTACAGATCGGTGTACAAAATCATGAGAGGATTAGTTCGGGTGGACGCACAGAATCTCTTGCCCAGAATAAGGGTAACAAGAACAAGAGGACATAGGTTTAAGGTTTGTGGGGGGAAAGATTTAATAGGAACCTGAGGGGTAACTTTTTCACACAGAGGGTGGTGGGTGTATGGAACGATGTAGTTGGGGCAGGTAGTATTGCAACATTTAGGAAACATTTAGGCAGGTACATGGATAGGATAGGTTTACAGGGATATGGGCCAAACGCAGACAGGTGGGACTAGTGTAGACGGGACATGTTGGTCGATGTGGGCAAGTTGGGACAAAGTCTGATTCCACACTGTATGAACACATGACTAGAAGATTACAGGCTGAGTTCTAGCTAAAAAGTATTAGTATTGGGAAGTAGCTGATAGCTGGCAGAGGCCCAATGGTCTGAAACGGCCGTTTCCATACTGTAGGACTCCATGAGAATAGTTCAGGCAAAGGAATTCAAAAGGTATAGACTGTCGGATTACACAGTGGGTGTTTAGTTGAAGCACGCATGGATTTTGGCAGGCTTTGACATTGATTTGGATTGCAATGTTTATTTTGCGTGGCATTTATTTTGGTTTTGTTGCCAAGCAGAGTTTATAACGTTAGTATCACAGGGAAGATAACGTAGGCAACTGCTGACAAATGTAGTGTCGGGGTTATACCAATGGCCAGCACATTTGCATAGTTATGTCACGGTAGTTATGAATATCCCAGCCAGAAAGAGCAGGCTATCTTTTCTCCCTTTTTTCTTCATCTTTGCCTTCAGTTCTTTTTCCTCATTTTCCTCAAGTCCCGCCTTCAGCTGATCCTCAACTGTTTGTGTTGTAGCCTGCGGCAAGGATTAAGCCTCACGCATGTCCCACAGACCACTTCAAATGCCCTTGGCCCCACCCACTGGGATCTTAACGACCACAGAACCATTTGCGAACTATCTAGAAGTCTGCCGTGCCCATTGCTTGTGGCGCCGTGATGTCCAATACATGTCAGATGGGTATGACATTGTGGGAGAGTCTAGGACCAGAGGCCATAGCCTCAGAGTAAAAGGGCGCACTTTTAGAAAGAAGATGAGGAGAAATGTATTTAGTCAGAGGGTGGTGAATGACCTATGAAGAGCATTCGTCAGCACTGGGCCTGTACTTCACTGGAGTTTGGAATATTGAGGCGGGACCTCATTGAAACATACAGAATAGTATAAGGCTCGGATAGAGTTGACGTGGAGGGGATGTTTCCGAGAGAGTCTCAGAGAGAGAGGTCATAGCCTTAGATTTAAAGGACGTTCTTTTAGGAAGATGATGAGAACTTTTTTAGTCAGAGGGTGGTGCATCTGTGAAATTCTTTCCCACAGAAGGCTGTACACGACGTTAGTGGATATTTTTAAGGCAGAGATAGATAGATTTTTGATTAGTACAGGTGTCAGAGGTTATGGGAAGAAGGCAGGAGAATGGGGTTAGGTGGGAGAGATAGATCGGCCATGATTGAATGGCGGAGTAGACATGATGGGCCGAATGGCCTAATTCCACTCCTATCACTTATGATCTAATCTGTGGAATTCATTGCCACAGACAGCTGTTGAGGTCAACTCAATGGATTCAATATTCTGAAATCAAGTATCAAATAAAGATGAACTAATGGACACAACATGCTGGAGTAACTCAGCTGGTCAGGCAGCATCTCTGGTGAACATGGATAGGTGATATATCCTTTTTCTGCAGAGGTGCTGCCTGAAGCGCTGAGTTACTCCAACACTTTGGGTCCGTTTGTGTAAATCTGCAGTTCCTAGTTTCTATAAGGATGGACTGATGTCTATTATGTTTAAGTTAGAGTGAATGGAACTTGATGCTAGTTTTTTCCTTTAAATTAATCTTTTAAATACAATATTCAACCAATTAACAGCACTCTGCTTTCTGCAATAAAATAAATCAACAAAAATAATAAAAGCGTTATAAAACATGGAAACAGAGCTGTTCAAACATACACTGTCTTAAAACAGAGAGACACAGGAACTGCGGATGCTGGGACCTTGAGTAAAACACAAAGTGCTGGAGTATCTCATCAAGTTAGGCAGCATTTCTGGAGGGTAGACATAAAAAGCTGGAGACAGGCAGCATCTCTGAAGAGAAGGAATGGGTGACGTTTCGGGTCGAGACCCTTTTTCAGACTGACTCCATTGTTACCCCAGCTTTTTGTGTCTACCTTCGGTTTAAACCAGCATCTGCAGTTCCTTCCAAAGCTTTTCTGGAGGAAACGGATAGGCAATGTTTCGAATGGGGACCCTGCAAGAGTCATGACCCGAAATGTTGCCCATCCATGAACTCCAGGGATGCTGCCTGACCTGCTGAATTACGCCAGCATTTTACACGTTACTGCCCCAAAAAGAGAAAATGTTAGCAAAACCATGCCTTGAATGAAGTCGTTTAACTGAAAGGTTTTCCTTGACGATTACTGATAGCCGTGCGCTGCTGAAATACTCCAGGACTTTTGAACCTTCTACCCAACATACGACAGAGTGCAGACATAATTGTGTATTGCAGTTTGGGGACTGAATTCTCTGAGTAAATAAGGCAAAGGGAAGAAGAACTATTGCTGTTTAATGCAAACACCTAACCTACATCTTTATGAAGTTCCTGAAAAATGAGTGTGCCTCTGTACTGACAGTTTTACTTCAGCCTTCAGTCTCCATTCAAAATCTAAATGTCTTGCCGGGGGAATATTCCCAGTCAGAATTGACAGTCACAAGGCACAAGATGTTTCTGTAATAAGAAATACTGAACAATAGATGGGAAGGGGACGCATTGTTACAAGGTTATCATGCCATGGATTATGTTGTTATATTTCACAGCCCTTTGACTCCAGACCAGTATTGAGATTAGTCCCTCAGCTTTGTGCTCTCTTTTCCATTTGAATTTGAGCTTTATTCCAAGTGTTCAGTTGCGTTTCTGCCTTGCCATGACGAGCCTATTAATCGAAGATAGACACAAAATGCTGGAGTAACTCAGCAGGACAGGCAGCATCTTTAGATAGAATGAATGGGTGACGTTTCGAGTCAGGACCTTTCTTCAGACTGAGTGTCAAGGGAGAGGGAGACAGAGATAAGGAAGTGTATGGTGTGAAAACAAGACATCAAAGGGGATGCAGTTCAAGCAAAATGTAGAATAGTTCTTGTTAACTAGGAGAAGGTGACAATGAAGCCTACAGAGATGCAATTTAATCCTATTAGCCCTATTAATCATTTCTCTTCAGTCTTTCCACTAGGGCCTTTGTTCTACACTTCATCTACCTCAGGCAGTTGAGGCAGGGACTATCGTAAGTTTAAGGAACATTTAGACAAGTACATGGATCGGACAGGTGTAGAGGGATATGGGCCAAGTGCAGGCAGGTGGGACTAGTGTAGGTGGGACATGTTGGCAAGTTGGGCCGAGGGGCCTGTTTCCACGCTGTGGACTCTATCTGAAGAGCAGTGCCCTCTCAAACCACACCCCAAGGAACAGTCAGCCCAGGTTCAAGTTTGGGAGCAGAGGCTGAACTTACAATCTTCCCACATGCTTGATCTGCCCAAAGGCAAGGTCAGGTGCAATAATACATACGTACTAAATACAAAAATATAGGAGAAATGAGGTCCTTCTGCAGTTGTACAAAGCCCTAGTGAGACCACACCTGGGGTATTGTGTGCAGTTTTGGTCCCCTAATTTGAGGAAGGACATTCTTGCTATTGAGGGAGTGCAGCGTAGGTTTACAAGGTTAATTCCCGGGATGGCGGGACTGTCATATGCTGAGAGAATGGAGCAGCTGGGCTTGTACACTCTGGAGTTTAGAAGGATGAGAGGGGATCTCATTGAAACATATAAGATTTATAAGGATTTGGACACGCTAGAGGCAGGAAACATGTTCCCGATGTTGGGGGAGTCCAGAACCAGGGGCCACAGTTTAAGGATAAGGAGTAAGCCATTTAGAACAGAGACGAGGAAACACCTTTTCTCACAGAGAGTGGTGAGTCTGTGGAATTCTCTGCCTCAGAGGGCAGTGGAGGCGGGTTCTCCGGATGCTTTCAAGAGAGAGCTAGATAGGGACCCCACACATCTCCATCACGGACTGTTCACTCTGCTGCCCTCGGGAAAAAGATACCGCAGCATGAGGAGCAGAACATCAAGGTTCCGCAACAGCTTCTTCCCACGAGCCATCAGACTCCTGAATGCCATGTAAATGGGCTGCCACTATTGTCTATTTATCCTTTTCATACATACCTATCCTTCGGTTAATTTATTGTGTTGCACAGGGAGCCAAATGCAACGTAATTTCGTTTGGAACTGCATATATCAATGTATTTCTAAATGACAATAAAGTTTGTTTGACTTTGACTTGACTAGGGCTCTTAAAAATAGCGGAGTCAGGGGATATGGGGAGAAGGCAGGAACGGGATACTGATTGGGGATGATCAGCCATGATCACATTGAATGGCGGTGCTGGCTCGAAGAGCAGAATGGCCTACTCCTGCACCTATTGTCTATTGTCTATTGTCTATTGTACATGAGCTCATAGGTGTTAGGAGCAGAATTTGGCCATTCAGCCCATTAAGTCTACTCCACCATTAATTCATGGCGGATCTATCTCTCCTCCTCAACCCCATTCTCCTGTGTTCTCCCCATAACCCCTGATACCCGTGCTAATCAAGAATCTACCAATCTCTGCCTTACAAATATCCATTGACTTGGTCACCACAGCCTTCTGTGGCAAAGAATTCCGCAGATTCACCAACTTTCTTTGTGAGAGTGCCAGAGTACCAGAGAGCAGTGCTGAACTCCTATCTACCTCTCTGTTGACCCTCAGACTATCCTTGAATGCTGGCCTTACCTTGTGCTAAATGTTATTCATAGAAACATAGAAACATAGAAAAATAGGTGCAGGAGTAGGCCATTCGGCCCTTCGAGCCTGCACCACCATTCAATGTGATCATGGCTGATCATCCAACTCAGTATCCCGTACCTGCCTTCTCTCCATACCCCCTGATCCCTTTAGCCACAAGTGCCACATCTAACGCCCTCTTAAATATAGCCAATGAACTGGCCTCAACTACCTTCTGTGGCAGAGAATTCCAGAGACTCACCACTCTCTGTGTAAAGAATGTTTTCCTCATCTCGGTCCCAAAGGAATTCCCCCTTATCCTTAGACTGTGACCCCTTGTTCTGGACTCCCCCAACATCGGGAACAATCTTCCAGCATCTAGCTTGTCCAACCCCTTAAGAATTTTGTAAATTTCTATAAGATCCCCCCTCAATCTTCTAAATTCCAGCGAGTACAAGCCGAGTCTATCCAATCTTCCTCATATGAAAGTCCTGACATCCCAGGAATCAGTCTGGTGAATCTTCTCTGTACCCCCTCTATGGCAAGGATGTCTTTCCTCAGATTTGGAGACCAAAACTGTACGCAATACTCCAGGTATACATAGTGTACATGTATTGTCTTTCTGCTGGCTGGACAGCACGCAACAAAAGCTTTTCACTGTACCCCGGTACACGTGACAATAAACTAAACCGAACTGAACTGCCCTCCCTCACACAATCCCTCGCATCAATACTAATCGGATCCTGAGAGACATAAATGTTAGACAATCCCAGCCCATTTCCTGACAGTCATAAGTTCACAACACAATGGTAGCCTGAAATTTGGCAAAATTGTCTGCAATTTGGTAATCACACGCTGAGAAGCTTTGATACAAAAAAAGACACTCAATAAATTCAGAAACGTATTGACGTTAAGGTGTAGGAAGGAACTGCAGATGCTGGTTTAAACTGATGATAGACACAAAAAGCCGGAGTAACTCAGCAGGTCAAACGGCATCTCTGGAGAAAAGGAACAGGCGGCATTTTGGGTCGAGACCCTTCTTCTGACCCATTGAGTTACTCCAGCTTTTCTTGTGTATCCTTGACATAAAGGTACATCATCGTGAAGATCGAAGAACTGCCCTGAGCTTTGTTTGATCCAGCGTACAGAGGATTTGAGATTTTGTTAGGGTCGCAGGTAATCCTTTATCAAGGAAAATCCGTCAACCCTCTGCAAGGTTAGCTCAATCTAAGACCCCCAGATAAAATATTTAGGGGGGGGGGGGGGGAGGGAGGCGGGGGGGGGGGGGGGGGGGAAAGTACAGGAGATAAATCACAGAGGTGCCTCTAAAGTAATTCCGATAGTTTTAATTACCGCAGTCTTTCTTACTATTGTTAGAGCGCTTTTACATTAAAAAAAAAGAATTAAAGTGTGGAACTGCTGCATTTACGAAGAACCCTGCAATTTGAATAAAACGCTCCTTTTCAAAGTCTCAATTGTGCAGAAGCAGGCATTTAGCGGGCAGAGAAGAAAGGGCCAGGCCAGGTAAACACAAAAGCCTCTTTTATAATCAAGCGATGTGAAAATGCAAATCGCTACACTCGCGGCTAATGTATCTTTGTAAGTGCACGAAAATAAAAGCCGGCAAGGTTATCACTCACTTCCATGTCAACAGCCCACGTCGACAGGTAGCAGCAAAATACCACCCGGGAAACTCTATTCATCCAGCGCAGCGGGAAGACTGGTTGTAATTACCATTGGCCTACTTATTTTCAAAAAGTCCAATGCCAGATATTTTTCTTAATAGGTGAAGTCGAAGCTAAAGAACTGTAATTTTAATCAAATTCTTCACAGCTGCATGTCTCTTTCAAGAGAAATTGAGGATTTAAATGTATGTTGTTGGGCTCATCGAGCGATCACAGCAGGAGGGGGACTGACAGTAATTATCTTACACTTTAAGGTATTCTGCTGCCAAGCTTCTCGGTTCTTTCTTCTGGGGAAGAGGGCAAGTGCCTTGAGACATTGAGAAAGACAGAATTCACCACCTCCCCACCCCATCTTTTTAATTGAAGCATAAAATGGCTCACTACGATAAAGCTCTTGCCCATCTGGAAGTTTTAAAGTCGCTGTGTGTTTCTGTGAGCATTTGTGTGCATTGGGCCCGTGTGTTTCTGCATGCATGCGTGTGTGAGTGTGTGTCCATATGTGTGCTCGTGTATGCGCCTAAGTACATGCGGCATATACACAGTGTGAGTCTGTGAACATTTATGCCTGTATGTACATCTGCATTGAGGTGACAACTTGAGTCCAATATGTGTTTATTCAACCATGTGTATGTGCGCATATGAATGTGTGTGTCTACATGTGCAAATCTATGAGTGTGCATGTTTGTCAGTGTATGTCTTAATATGTGCATGTATCCGTGCAGAGAGGTGTGCATACATGTATGCATGTATGCCCGTGTATGTTTGCACATGTGTATCTCTGAACACCTCTGTGCCTAAGTGCATGCTTTGTAATCATTTGCCTATGTGTAAATGTATGTGTGTGTCTGTGTGCATGCTGGAATGCGTATATGTGTGTTATAGAGACATAGAGTGATACAGCGTGGAACCAGGCCCTTCGGCCCAACTTGCCCACACTGGCCAACATGTCCCAGCTACACTAGCCCCACCTGCCCGCGTTTGGTCCATATCCCTCCAAATCTGTACTATCTGTGTACCTATCTAACTGTTTCTTAAACTTTGGGATAGACCCGGTCTCAAATAACTCATCTGGCAGCTTGTTCCATGCACCCACCACCCTTTGTGCGAAAAGGTTACCCCTCAGATTCCTATTAAATAATTTCCCCATCAACTTACACCTTTGTCATCTGGTCCTCGATTGCCCTACTCTGGGAAAGAGACTGTGCATCTGCCTGATCTATTCCTCTCATGATTTCATACTCCTCTGCAAGATGACCCCTTATCCTCCTGCGCTCCAAGGAATATAATCCCAGCCTACTCAACCCCTCCCTATAGCTCAGACCCTTTGGTCCTTGTAATAAAGAGGTCCATTAAAACGAGGGTTTACTGTACACCCATTCACAAATGCAATTGTTAATAATAAACAACCCAATTTCTGCTCCCGACCATGGTCATAGAAGAGAGAGGGTAGATCAGGACCCCTAGGCTCATCTACCCAAGCCATTCCTCTCATGACTTTATACACTGTTTTCTCCTGTGTGTGTGTGTGTGTGTGTGTGTTTGTGTGGTTGTGTGCGCGCAGTGTGTGTGAAGTGTGTGCACGGGTCTGTGGTGCCGTGCGTGCGTGTGTGTATCAAAATGCACCAGAATTTGCTGCCAGTGTATGGGAGAGTTTAATGACGTCTGCCATTATTAAATCGTGCAGATCATGCAGCAACTTGTGGCGAGGAAAAGCTACCCAGTGAGAAAGAATCACCACAAATTGCTGCATGATTTCTGCGGCTCCGCTTTTAGCCTCGGGAAAAGGGCAACTCACCCTCACTCTCCCCGAGAGTTTTACAAAATTGCTGCATTTACACATTAATTGCCAATTAAACTCCTTGCAGAAAGTTAGGGCCGCTACTCAACAGTGTAAATCTTTTTAATGAGGAGATTTATGTTCCAAATATTTTTTGAGTTGTACTACTTATTACCATCATTTTATAGCGCAGAAATAATTCACTCAAACCGACCGGTCTCTGCCGATGTGTAAACATGACAACATGTGAAATAGAAGCGGGTTCAGCCCCTCCTGCCTGCTCTACCATTCAAACAGATCAGGTCTGTTCTTTCACCTGCACCCACCCATTTTCCTCAATTCACTGAATATCCAATAATCCATTGATCCAGAGAGTCACAAAGTCAGGTGTAGGAAGGAACTGCAGATGCTGGTTTAAACCGAAGATGGACACAAAAAGCTGGAGCAACTCAGTGGGAAGGGCAGCATCTCTGGAGAGAAGGAATGGGTGACGTTTTGGGTCGAGGCCCTTCTTCAGACTCTCTCCAGAGATGCTGCCTGTCCCGCTGAGTTACGCCAGCTTTTTGTGTTGATCCTCGTCAGAAAGTCATATACCACAGAAGCAGGCCCTTCGGTCCAACTAGTCCATGCTGACCAACAACCCCCCACCGAAGCTAGTCTCTCTTACCTGCGTTTGGCTCCAATCCCACCAAATCTTTCCTACCCATGTACCTGTCCAAATGTCTTTTAAAAATCTTGAGGATACTCAAGGCTACCCTCTTAGACAGAGAATTCCATAGATTCACAACCCACTGGACGAAACAATTTATTTTCATCTCTGCCGCCCCACTATTTTGAAAATATGGCCCCTGGTTCCAGATACTTTGGCCATGGGAAATATTATATTTCCCTGCATCCAAACTGTTGTGTCTCGTAAGAATTATGCACGTTGCAAAGAGAGTCAGACTCATGTAACACAGAAATGGGTTCATGCCAACCATCAGAGGACATAGGTTTAATGTGAAGGGGAAAGATTTTATTGGGACCTGAGGGGTAACTTTCTCACGCAAAGGGTGGTGGGTGCACGGACCGAGCAGCTGGAGGAGGTAGTTGAGGCAGGTACTATTGCAACGTTTAAGAAGCAACTAGACAGATACATTAATAGGGCAAATTTAGAGGGATATGGGCCAAACGCAGGCAATTGGGACTAGTGTAGATGGGATATTTTGGTCTGTGTGAGCAAGTTGGGCCAAAGGGCCTGTTTCCCCATTGTATGACTATCAGGTACCCAACTAAAGTATATTCTCTTTCACCAGCAATAGATCTGCAGCTCCTATCCCGTGGCAATTCAGATGCTCCTCCAGCTACATTTTAATTGTTGCAAATCACCTCACAGCCTTGTTCAATTCAGGAAGACATAGACTTAGTCAACTTAATCTCCCCTCGTAGTACAAATCCACCATCAAAGAATCAATCTGGTGAATCAATCTCGTGAGATAGACACAACGTGTTGGAGTAACTCAGCGGGGCAGACAGTATCTGTGGAACAAGAGGAGGGGTGACATATCCTTTTTCTCCAGGGATGCTGCTTGACCCACTGAGTTACTCCAGCACTTTTGTCCATCTTTGGTAGAAATTTGTTTCTACAATCAATCTCATGACCCTTCCCAAGCAGATTGTGAAACCAGACCTCTACACAATATTCCAAGTGTGGTTTCACCAGTACTCTATATAATTCCAGTAGGTCATCTTTACACCTGTGCTCAAAGTCTCTTCAATAAAAGCCAACAAACTGCCTGCCTTCCAAATTACTTGCTCTGCCTTTTCTCTTGCACAAGAAGATCATAAGGTCATAAGGTAATAAGTGATAGGAGCAGAATTAGGCCATTCGGCCCATCAAGCCCACTCTGTCATTCAATCATGGTTGATCTACCTCTCCCTCCTAACCCCATTCTCCTGCCTTCTCCCCATATCCCCTGACACCCCAACTAATCAAGAATCTATCTATCTCTGCTTTGACGGTCTCCACAGCCTTCAGTCTCCTGTGATGATCAGAGAGCATTCTTTCACCATTAAAAATATGCTTTTTTCCAACAGTTTCATGCCAAAGTGGATAACCTCCCAGTTTTCCACTTTATATCTGCCATATTCTTTTGTATTTACAGGTTGCTGAGTCATTGTCTTCACAGGACCGGAGTGGTTAGGTTGGTAGCTAAATTGGTATCTTGAGTTTGATTTGGATTATGGATTCAACTATATCCCAGGTGAAAATGCTGGTCTGTCGGGGCGGGGGGCATCTTAGGTGGATGTCATTAGTCAAGGAGTTATACAATACGGAAACAGGCTCTTGGACCACCCCCACTAAGCTGACCAAGTTGTCTACTGAGCTGGTACCAGGCACTTGCCTTTGACCCAAATCTCTTTAAACTTTTTCGAATCACATACCTTCCAAATGACATTTAACCATTGTAATTTTACCACCTTTACAGCTTCTTCTGGAGCTCGTCCGATAGAAACTCGCCTTCTGTGTGAAAAGATTGCCCAACCCCCACCACCCACCTTATCCATTGTCATTGGATAACCTCTTTCACTGTCCAATATGCCACCATAATACTCTTATAAGGCCATTGAATGGTCCTCCCATAAGCAAGGGGGTCGGCTTGATCTTCCAACCTACGTCATTGCAGACCTTGGACCGTTACACTGTAACCTTTGCACCACAATGTTGTATCACGATATCCTGCACTCCAGTATTTATCTCTTTGCACTACCTGTTGCATGGTTTGATTGTACTGGTGATTTGACTAGATACAGTAGTACACAAATTAACCTAACCACTGTATATTGGTGCACATGAGCATAATAAACCATGCCATAATAAACATAATGCCTAATACCTAAACCAATTTTGGTGTCATCCATAAGCTTACTTACCACGCCAACCACACTGTCATCCAAATTGGTCATATAGTTTTTAAAAATTCCGTGGGACACTTTCAAAGAGCGGGGGAGGTTAACTACCACGCCCTGACCAGCGTTCATCCCTCAATCAATAAAATAAAATAAAACAGACTATCTTCTCACTGGAGGAGGGTCTCGACCCAAAACGTCACCGAACCTTGTCTCCAGAGATGCTGTTTGACCCGTTGAGTTATTCCAACATTTTGTGTCTACCTTCAGTGTAAACCAGCATCTGTGGTTCCTTCCTACACATCTAGTCACTATCATGTTCTGGTTTATGTCAGCGTAGCTTGTTTGCAGTATTTTCCATGTTACAACAGAGATCACACTTCAATAATACTTCATTGGGTGCTGGTCATTCATAAGTTCATAAGTCATAGGAGCAGAAATAGGCCATTCAGACCATCGAGTCTACTCCTCCATTCAATCATAGCTATTCTACCGTTCCCTCTTAACACCATTCTCCTGCCTTCTCCCCATAAAGTATGACACCCTTACTAAGCAAGAATCTGTCAATTTCCACTTTAAAAAAACCCAGTGACTTGGCCTTCTGTGACATTGTACTCCACAGGTTCACCACCCTCTGACCAAACAAATTCCTCATTCACTCCTTTCCAAAGGTACATTTTTTTGTTCTGACGTTGCACCTTCTGGTCCTAGACTCTCCCAGTAGTGTCCCACTCCGCATCCTCTCCACATCCATTGCTTTGGGACATTTGAAAAAGACTTGGAGGGCTTCTATAATTCTTATATTTTATAGAATTATATTGCTCTAAGTCAGCTAGCTATTGCATGTACCCACATTCATTACCTGTGAGCAGCAGTAGCAGCTGTGTCAAAGTGCTGGGGTGTTCATTTTGTTTCATCTTCACGTTTTGGCCATTCATTGGATTCTCTTACAGGAAAACACAGGAACATAGGTGCAAGATGAAGCCACCTTCCTTCTCAAGCCTACTCTGGCCTACAATATAATCACGGCCGGACTGCTGCAGATCCCTTCACCCTTCTTCTGTGCCAGTTCACCACGCATGCAAATGTGCATCCGTGCATGTGTGCATGTGCTTGTCACATTTGCTTGTCATGCTATGCGCATATTTTAGTGTGTGTGCTGTGTGCGTTTGTGTGCAGAGGATGGAAAGTTTCATGTGTCGACAATGTAGTGAGTTCCAAGGATGTAATAAAATACTATGACTGCGACGTGGGCGGCACAGTGGCACAGGGGGTAGAGTTGCTGCCTTACAGCGCCAGAGACCAGGGGTGGGAGATTGCAACCTTCACGTGGTCCGCCCTGTTTCAACAAATGCAAACAACCTGGCATGGACAATCAAATAAGATCAAATAGAACGAGTTGTCCTGCAACTTTAGGACTGTGCACGCCATACGCAAGAAGAAGAAGAAGCGCCAGAGACCCAGGTTCGATCCTGACCACGGGTGCTGTCTGTACGGAGTTTGCACATTTTTCCTTTGACCGCGTGGGTTTTCTCCAGGTGCTCTGGTTTCCTCCCACACTCCAAAGACGTACAGGTTTGTAATAATTGGCTTCAGTAAAAAAATCAAATTGTCCCTAGTGTGTAGAATAGTGCTAGTGTACAAGTATGACTGGTTAGCATGGACATGGTAGGCCAAATGGTCAATTTTCGCACTGTATCTCAAAGTTAAAGTAAACAGCAGAAGTGCAAAGACTCAGACACTGCTCCAAAGCGTTTGCATAGCTACTACGCCAGTAAGTAGTGCCAAAACTGAGGACAGTACAAGCCAGAAATGAGAGGAGAGTTACAAAGTCCTTAGAACAAGCTGTCATTGTGAAATGATTTTGGTGTCAAAGAAGAGATAGAATCTACAATGGGAGGATGCCGCCGGATCTCAGAGTACAATGGAACACTGTTGAAAAGTTCTCCATGCAGAACTCTCCAAACCTTAGACATGTAACACTGCTGAATACTGATCGGTAGCCTACACATATTCAATTAGGATAAAAGAATAGTGAACAAGAAGGATGGAAATACAAAGTATGGAAGGATGGAAATACCAATGCTGGAAGTTGAGATAGACACAAATGCTGGAGTAACTCAGCGGGACAGGCAGCATCTCTGGAGCGAAGGAATGGGTGACGTTTTGGGTCGAGGCCATTCTTCATCACCCAATCCTTTTCTCCGGAGATGCTGACTGTCCCGCTGAGTTACTCCAGCATATTCCGTCTATCTTCGGTTCAAACCAGCATCTGCGGTTCCTTCCTACACACTGGAAGTATGGACCAAATTGGTCATGTAGAGACAGCTGAGTGCTTGCATCAAAGCCTTGGTTGCCAGGAATGTTTCTGAATAATGTCTTCCATCTACCCATTAGTCTCTTGCTCTGAAGAGGCTAAGGATAGAGTAACGACTTTGGAAGTGTGATGCTGGGCAGGCAAATGACATGGCCTGTTCAACAGAAATTACTGAGTGAAATTATGCCCTCAGTGCTAGGATTATTAAGCAGGATGATATCACTTTGTTTATCCTACAAATATTCTCAGACCTTTGAGGTGACATTGACGGTACCCTCAGATACATTTTGCTGAACATCGAACACTGATGCTGTGTATCATGATGATTTAATTGTTGCCGTTCCCTGCTCATAACTTTTCTGCTAGTATCTAACAAAGGTCATAGAAAGCATGTGTAGGAAGGAACTGCAGGTGTTGGTTCACACCGAAGATAGACACAAAATGCTGGAGTAACTCAGCGGAACAGGCAGCATCTCTGAGGAGAAGGAATGGGTGACGTTTCGGTTCAACACCCTTCTTTAGATTGCATCCAGGTTTTCCAATTTCTGTGGGCAGATTTATTAACCATGTACTTTGGACAGGTACATGGATATGATAGATTTAGAGGAATGTAGGTCAAAGAAAGTCAAGTGCAACTAGTGTATATGGGACCATTCTCACATTCAAATCTTCTTCCAGCTACCATTACCATCTTCACCAAGTACTGATTGCAGTTTGGTATTTTGTTCTTGGCTATGACATTGAAGGAAAGTGCAAATAATTCAATTTGAGGCTGTTTTCTGTGGTTTTTTTTGCCTTTTAAAAATGTTGACTAGGCGACTACATTTTACAAACTGCAGTCACGATATTCCATAGTTGGTACAAAAACCTGGAGTAGCTCAATGGGTCACAAATTCCATTCCTTCAGAGATGCTGTCTGACAGCCTGAAGAAGGGTTTCGGCCCCAGATGGTGTTTATCTCCTTCGCTCCATAGATGCTGCTGCACCCGCTGAGTTTCTCCAGCATTTTGTGTACCCATGCTGTCTGACCCGCTGAGTTACTCCAGCTTTTTTTGTCTATCTTTGGTTTAAACCAGCATCTGCAGTTCCTTCCTGCGCAATGTTCCATGCGACCGTACTGTTTGCAGCTCCAGCGATGCAGTGTTGACAGTGCAAGTGGCTGCAGGAAACCTGCATCCTTTCTGCAACAATGAAATATGTATATCATTAAACAAACCAACAACAGGTGTTTCTTCATGCCATGCCAACCATAATATTGCTCTAATAAGTGACGATTTAAAATAGGTAGCTTCCAAATTATTGTGGGCAGATGACTAATACTTCAGATCTTCGAATATTATTCCACCGTCTGCAATTAAATTATGCTTGTTTATTTTCTTAGATGGCATTTTTATGAAAGAGATGGTTTATGAAAGTATTTGCATTCATCTGAATTGCATGCAAATTGTGTATTTACACAATACTCATAAACGTATACGTTTAATGAAAATGTGACTTCATCATTTTTCATGACACATTGCAACAAAATATATCTCAAGAAAGTTAATGTTCACACACTGATGAAATTGTGCAATCATATATGTTTTTCCAATAAAGCATATTCGCAGATATATTTTCAGTTTTCTTGTGCTCATTTGTTTTAAGAAAATGTGCAGTCACATATACACATTTTTAAAAAATTGCACACTTATGCACATCTTATAATCATTACAGTTCGAACATCTAATGAAGCTACTGTCTTACTCGTGGGAAAAGAGGAATGATAAATCCCAAAGTTAATTTCAAAGGTGCAGGAAGGAACTGCTGATGTTGGTTTAAACCGAAAATAGACACACAATGCTGGACTAACTCAGCGGGACGGGCAGCATCTCCGGCGAGAAGGAGTGGGTGACGTTTCAGGTCGAGACCCTTCTGCCGGAATAGAATGATATTCAGATATGCTGAACGTTGATCCACAAATCACTGGCAGCAACTTCCTGAACTAAGTTGCAGTCTGAACATAATAATATTGCAAGCCACTGCAACTAAAAGGCAGAACTAAAAATAAACTCCCTCCCATTAGCATTTCACTGCTCTAAATCCTTTTATTTTCAACACACACACACAAAAAAAAAATCTTCACAAATCAGTATGCGCCGTCCTCCCGGTATTGTGGGTCAATTGAAATCCTTACAAGATAACGAGCGCATGAATCTCCACCCCCAGTCACACAGCCACCAGCCATTGTTTCTTTAGTTGCTTAATTTGCCTGCACTGATGGTATGCTGCAGCTTCCTCAACACCATCCAGCTTGCTATATGCCGGTACCATAATTACGAATAAAAACCTGTCATTGTGCATTGGTCAATTATGTGCCACTGGCAGAGAGGACTCTTGTTAGGCACCCATCTGGAGAAAGCTCTATCTTAAAGGGCCACCCGCATCTGCAAACTGTTCTGCTTACATCCACTGCTTTTTATTTTGTAACGGTAGGTGCCGGCACGTCTAAAAAGTGAAACATAGATTTTTTCGAATGTTGTTATAAAATTGCTGTCATAATTAATGATTTAAAACAGGGTAGCTTCGAAATTATTGTGGGCAGATGAGAAGCAGTTCAGATCTTTGGATGCTTTTCCACCGTATCCCCTTGCTTATTTTTCTGAGACGGCAATTTTATGAACGAGATGTTTTATGAAACTATTTGCATTCATCTGATCAAGGCATGCAAATTGTATATTTACACAATACGTATAAATGTGCACAAAGTTGACCTTGGTGTTAATGTGCGGGATTCGCTGGTAGGCAGACTCGGTGGGCAAAAGTGCTTGTTTCCGAGTTGTGTCTTCAAACTAAACTAAATCTTATACTTTGATTTTATACTTTTTAGTTATTAGTTTATTAAATTAAAAGTTGATTGGTCACAAGGCGCGGTGGCGCAGTGGTAGAGTTGCTGCCTTACAGCGCTTGCAGCGCCAGACACCCAGTTTGATCCCGACTACATTTGTTACATTTTTGTTGTATATATTTACAATGACAATAAAGTGTATTATTATTACAGGTACTGTCTGTATGGAGTTTGTACGTTCTGCCCATGACCACGTGGGTTTTCTCTCACCATCTACTCTGGAAAGTAGATCAAAACCAGAATGTCCAAAGGAACTTGGTCTTGGAGGGGAGGATACTTCTCAAACTGCGGAGAATCATGGACAATACAGCTCACCCCCTCCATGACACACTGGTCAACCTGAGGAGCACCTTCAGCAACAGACTGGTTCTACCAAGATGCAGCACAGAACGCCACAGGAGATCCTTCTTCCCTGTCGTGGAGGAGACTGACTGATACTTCTCTCCACCCTACTTTGCACATCCCCAGTCTTTGCACATCCAAAATCCTTTAATTTCATGTTTCATGTATTTTGCGTTTTATGACAGTTGGCAGCTCAATTTCCCCCCTGGGATAAATAAAGTTCTATCGTATCGTATCGTAAATCCATGTGGTCCCAGGTAGTATGTGCAAACTCCACATAGACAGCAGCAGAGATTTAAACTCAGGTCGCTGGAGCTGAGAAGCAGCATCTTTACTAACTGTGTGGCACTATAGGTTTGGATAAACCTACATGACAACTTAAATTGAAAGTGTATGTTTTATAGTGTAAGGTATTTTGATTTTTCTTTGGGCAGGGAGCCTCTGGGAGGATGTTAATCACATCTTTAAATAAATTGTAAATGCAGCACTGATGCAGAGCACTAACTATTACTTCACATGTCCTGCGGGTAGTGAAAGTACCAATTAAATCCTTAAATTATTATTGTAAATAAACTTATTCTAAATTTGTTAAGTATTTGTGGGAGTTGAGGTGATTTTCCAAGGACCATCTGAGTATTAAATTCACAGTCAGGCCCTCATTTTTTCTGTAAAGAATAGAAATATTTATTGACGTCTCCAGATGATTAGTGCTACGATAAAGTTCTATGTCAGAGTTAATTGATTTGTATAATTCAAAGTGTTGAAACAATTATGTGCTTGCAGAAAGGATGATCTCACCTATTTCCGCATTGTATTTAGAAGGTGCTGTAGAAAAGATTCAAGTCAGACGCAGCTTGCCCCAGACTTAGTTCGGGTGTCATGCAAATCAGCAAAGATTAATAAAATTTGGAGAGAAAAACCCAGCAGATGCTGGAAATCTGAAACAAAATTGGAAAGTGGTGGAAGTCAGGCAGCATATGTGGAAAAATAAATTGATTTAATGTATAGATTGACATAAAAACGCTGGAGTAACTCAACGGGTCAGACAGCATCTCTGGAGAAAAGGAAGAGGTGACGTTTCGGGCCGAGACCCTTCTACAGACTGAGAGTCAGGGGAAAGGGAAACGAGAGACATAGACAATGATGTAGAGTGATATAGAAACAATGAATGAAAGATATGCAGAAAAGTAATGATGATAAAGGAAACAGACCATTTTTGTTAGCTGTGGGCCGGGTGAGAATGAGCTACAGACAATGAGACTCAACCAGACGATATTGAACCTGGTACAACGACTTGGGTGGGGGAGGGATGGAGAGAGAGGGAATGCAAGGGAAGTTAGAGAAATCAATATTCATACCTGCCCAAAGAGTCTGAAGAACAGTCTCGACCCGAAACGTCACCCATTCCTTCTATCCAGAGATGCTGCCTATCTGGCTCAGTTACTCCAGCATTTTGTGTCTGTCTTCAATATTCATACGGCTGCGTTCTAAGCTGCCCAAGCAAAATATGAGGTGCTGTTCCTCCAATTTGCATCTGACAGTGGAGCAGGCCCAGGACAGAAGGGTCAGTGAGGGAATGGGAAGGGGGATTTAAAGTGTTAGACAATTGGGACATCAGGTCGGCGCAGGTGGACTGAGCGAAGGTAAGTCATATTGTTGCGTCTCATTGTCGGTAACTGGCTTTCACCTACCTCACAGCTAGAGATGTTGTCTGACCCGCTAAGTTATTCCAGCTTTTTGTGTGTTTACCTTTAGTTTAAACCAGCATCTGCAGTTTCTTTCCACACAATAGATTTAATGTTTCAGGTTCAAGAACAATGTGGAAAGAATTGTTTGGGCCACCGCGGTAAAGTGAATGAAGCAATATTGTATTGTATTGTATTCAATTTTACTTCGGAGTCACGTGAGTGACTACGTGAAGACCCCGCCAGCACGCATGCGCAACATATCGTCGAACTCATTGTGGAAGCGACAGTCGGGGGGAGCGCCGCTCCTCCAGCGTAAGTTTAAAAAACTTACTAAAGGTAAGTCTCACCCAGACCAGTGAGCGTGTGCGACTGGGTGTATTTTGTTTTTCAGAGAAAGCACTATGGAGTTACACAAATCTAAGAGAGCAGCGGCAAAATCTGCTGCAGTGGAAAGCAGCCAACAGCGTGCCGTTACTCCAGAGCTGCAGGTGTTACCAGCAGCCCCCGACTTCTCTCCGATTAAGACCACAGGTGCGCCGCGGTCGGGCGGCAAAACCACCCGGACGTCGGACGGGACTGTTGACTCGGCTGGGTCCGGACCCGAAGACACCCCGTTCGCAGATAGCGACGGCGGGCGTCTTTCCCGCATGGAGCGGTTGGTGGAGCAGTTGCTCCAGCGTGACCTGCTTAGGCAGGGGCAGAGTCACGGTGGGTCTCCTCGCAGACCCACGGCAGGATCCTTTCAAGGACTGCCAAATGCCTCACCCTCTTCGCAGGGGAGCATTAGGGGTCAGAGCTGGGCTGACCCTGAAGAAGGGGCTATGGCTGAACAACCAACTGTGTTAGGGTGCCAGAAGAATTGTTGGGCATGGTAAATAAACATGCTGTTCCAACACAAAAAGGACTGCCAATACACCCAAAGCTGGCAGCCAGTATAAATAACATGGCCACAAACCAGCTGCAGGAGCAAGCCATCAATACTACGGCTGAGAAATATCTCGCTCCAGAGAACTGTAACTCTCTCAATGTACCGGCAGTCAACAACCCCATCTGGGGCAACATGAGTCCATCTATAAGGAGCCAGGAGGTGAAGCTCCAGAGGATCCTGAAACTGCTGGCTGCTGGAATCACAGCAGTGACCAGGACCGCTGTCGGGGTTGAGTTACCTGAAGAGCTACAAGATGCTTTAGCATTACTGTGTAATACTCAGTTTGAGATTAACAGTTACAGGAAGAGCATCATCAAGCATGCACTCAATCCCAAATTCGCGGGATTATGCAGGACCGGTAACACTCAGCCGCCTAATCTGCTGTTTGGGGACAATCTCCTGAAGCAGGTGAAAGACCTGGATGAGGAGGCCAAGGCTATAGGCCTGATCAAGGTACCAAGTACCTCAAGAACCCATTATCAGCAGCGGCAGCACCCGTACACATCCACCAGACAATGGTACTATGATAGACCATCTGGTGGTGAAAGCTCGAAGGCCGGCCCACCTGCACAGCGTTTTTTTTTTTTAGACCATGGCCCAGCCCGGCATTCCTGGAAAATGTGCCAACCCCACATCGCAGCAACACAACAACTGAAGAAACAAGGGCAGAGACAACCCACACAACACCGGCGGTAACCATGGAGGTAGGTGGGTCTGGTTCCCTCAAAAACATTGCACATTTAGATTCACCAAATGTTGGTGGCCGGTTGCACTTGTTTCATCATGTGTGGTGCACTTTTACCTCTGATCCTTACATACTCGGAAGTATTCAGGGTTACAAAATTGAATTTGTATACAAACTCCCCATCCCAGTTCAGCATTCGCCTAGCCGGAAGTTCATACTTTCACAAAAAGAAAGAACAGCAGGCCATGCTGAACTATTAAGACTAAACACAAAAGGGGTAACTGAGAAGACAATCAGAGAATCTCAAGAGTTCGTATCAAATATATTTACAAAAAACAAAAAAGATGGCAGGTCCCGCATCATTATAGATTTGACCGAACTAAATACTTCCGTTCAGTATGCCCATTTCAAAATGGACACGTTTGTCACAGCTAAACAGATAATTTCTGAGAGGTACTACATGGCTTGCATCGATCTTAAAGATGCATACTATTTACCTGAAATTTGGCTGGATGGGACAGCTATGGCAGTATAAAGCCTTACCCAATGGGTTGTCATCAGCACCCAGGCTGTTTACAAAATTATTAAAACCAGCTTTAGCTTATTTAAGGGAACACAACCATATCATTATGGCTTACCTTGATGATATTCTCATTGTAGGTGAGAATTTGGAGATAGCTACATTGGCAGTATCAGCCACAAAACATATTTTTCAAAAGCTGGGATTTATCATTCATCCAGATAAATCAAAATTGGAACCCTCCACTACCATGGATTATTTGGGGTTCACTATTGACTCTGTGCAAATGTCTATCACCTTGCCACCTAACAAAGTGGTGGACTTGATAGAAGCATGCAGAAGCCTCACTGGCATTAGGGATCCTTCCATTCGGCAAGTAGCCAGAGTGATTGGGAAATTAGTGGCTGCGTTCCCAGCAGCACAATTTGGACCTCTCCATTATCAAAACCTTCAAAGAGCAAAAATCTTAGCTCTCAAAAATCATGCAGGCCATTTTGATAGGCCTATGAAACTACCAGGGAAAGCAAAATCAGAATTAAACTGTTGGATAGAAAATGCTCAGCTTTGTTCTAACCCCATCACTATCATGAATCCCTCGGTTACATTACAGACTGATGCCAGTGCTAAAGGTTGGGGAGCAACTAATACCACCACAAGTTGTGGAGGCAGATGGAGTACACAAGTATTAACCCTATTTAAAACACTAGGGATTAATTATCTAGAAATGCTGGGAGCATTTCATGGACTCAGGGCCTATTGATCAGACATGCACCAGTTGCATGTAAGGTTACAAATTGACAATACCACAGTGGTGGCCTATATTAATCATATGGGTGGAATAAAGTCGATATCATGTGATGAATTGGCTAATAATATCTGGCACTGGTGTCTGGAAAGAGAGATTTGGATCTCAGCCACTTACCTTCCAGGTAAGCTAAATACAGTGGCAGACACCAGGTCACGTAAATTCAATGACAACATAGAATGGATGTTGGATCGGAAAGTGTTTACAGATATTATAGAACGTTATGGGACACCAGATATCGACCTTTTTACATCTAGACTAAATCACCAACTACCAACATATGTTGCTTGGGAACCAGACCCAGGGGCAGCAGCGATGGACGCTTTCTCGCTGCATTGGGGGGATTTGTTTTAATATGCATTTCCCCCCTTCTGCCTCATCAGTCGGGTCTTGCAGAAAATTAAACACGACTCCGCAACGGGTATTTTGGTTGTTCCCGACTGGCCTACCCAACCATTGTTCCCAGCAGTACAAAAGATGGCCTCAGAACCCTGCATCCAGATAAACAAACGATCGAGTTTGTTGGTACATCCCGTTACAGGGGATAGTCATCCGTGTCATGACCGCATGAATTTGTTAATTTGCAGATTCTGAATAGGCCATTTCTGGGATACGGACTCTCCGACAGAACGATCAATGCCATCTCAGCGTCGTGCAGGGAGTCCACCAGAAGGCAGTACCTGACGTATGTCAGGAAATGGGAAGTGTTCTGCACCAGGACGAACACTACATATGACTCAGCCACCATCACTGAAGTGCTGGAGTTTCTGGCTACCCTTCATTTCGATGAAGGATTGAGTTACAGTGCTATTAATTGTGCAAGGAGTGCCCTATCTAATTATCTGGGCAGAGGGAGTGATCACCTGGCTATAGGATCACACCCACTAGTATCTAAACTTATGAGGGGTATATTTAACTCTAATCCCCCCAGGCCCAGATACACCCATACATGGGACATAAGCATAGTTTTAGCTATGTTACAAGGATGGACACCCATAACGGGGCTCACCTTGGACAAACTTATATTCAAGATGGTTATGATAATGGCACTTGTATCAGCACAACGGGTCCAGTCCTTACACAAATTAAGTATGGACGCCATGTATATTATAAATGGCAAGATAACCTTTCTTATACAGGGGTTACTTAAACAAGACCGACCCGGTTCATCTGGCCAAAAATTAGAATTTCTGGCCTATCCTGCAGATAGTCAACTCTGCATTGTGACACTTATTTTACAATATATAGAAGTCACTAAGACTCTAAGGGGCATGGAGAGAGCTTTTCTCATAAGCCATAAACGGCCTCACCATAAAGTCACGGTGCAAACCATATCCAGATGGTTAAGGGTGGTATTAGATCCAGCGGGGGTGGATACTAATGTTTTCAAATCTCACTCCACCAGGGCTGCATCTACATCGGCGGCTAGGATGATGGAAGTTCTTATGGACCACATCCTGGCCACAGCAGGTTGGAGCAATGAACAGACTTTTCAACGCTTTTATAATAAATCCGTGGCCGCTCCTGACACGTTTGCAGGGAATATTTTAAGTTCTGTAAAATAAATTACCCAATGTGGGGATATATTATTTTTGGTATGGATAAATACCTTCTTTGTTTTTCAGCACAGTGTCATGTCTGAAATACGTTCATCCTCCTTTCTTAGCATGGCAGTGTGTGAGCATGGACTTGTTCCAGGGCATGAAATCACAGAGCTTTGAAATCTTCACGTAGTCAATCACGTGACTCCGAAGTAAAATAGTAAGATTAAATAAGAATTTACCAGTTTGAAGTTTGATCTTTATTTTATGAGGAGTTACGATAAGGGATTACATGCCCTCCGCTCCCAAAACCCTCTATTATAAAGTTCAACTGGTATGAAAGTTACCTCTTATCTTACTATATTAGTCTACTCTGGTATCTGTGATTTCACACCACTGCTTTGAAGAATGTCGTGCATGCGTGCTGGCGGGTCTTCGCGTAATCCCTCATCGTAACTCCTCATAAAATAAAGATCAAACTTCAAACTGGCAAGTTCTCATTTAACCTTACTATTTATTATCATTATCTCATTTTAGAGACAACAAAGTGGATTTTCCTTACAGTCAGTACCGTAAAAATAAATAATCAATAAATAAACATATATTTTTTAAAAGCACAAACACAGAAGTCCACGACACAACACACCCCACAGCAGCACCTGAGTTAAAGAAGGTACCATAGTCCGGCCAGTCTCCCCGCCGATCTTCCCAGATGTTCACCCATAGTCGGGGCCTCCCGAGTACCCGCAGTCGCCACCACGGTTGGCCCGATGCTCAGGCCCTCTCGCCGGGAACGATGCAACCCCGATGTCGAACCCCGACGGTGAACATCCTCAGCGGCCCGGACCTCCAGATCAGCCACCTCCCACCGGAGTCCGCGGCTCCCGATGTCCACAGGCCGAAGTCCACAGGCCGAGCCGGGCGGAGTCGCAGGACCTCGCGATGTTGGTCAGCGCCGCCCGCGTTGGGAGCTCCGCGAACCACAGCTCCGCGATGTCGGTGCAGCAGGACCAGCACTCCGGAGCTCCAAACGGCGATCCCCGTTAAGGCATCGCCTGCCCCGCGATGTTTCCAACGCTGCGCCGCTGCTGCTGGAGCTCTGGTCGGTCCCGGCAGGAAAGGCCGCGCCAATCCAGTAGGTAGGCCACGGGGGGGGGAAGGATGTGACTCGAATAATAGTCCCATCCTCTCCAGGAAGCGACTGGAGGACGGTATCCCCCTTACCGCACCCTCTTCCCCCCACATAAAGACATTAAAAAAACGCTCTTCGAACATAACAAAAAAAACAAAAAGATACCGGACTGAAGGCGGAGGCAGCTAGCAACAGCGCCACCGGATGTCCAAGGCCATATCAACCCCATAGATTTTCACTGTGATATCATCCATGGCTTCATGGTTAAATGATCAACAAATCAAATCAAATACGTTTATTTGTCATTGCACATCAACTGTACAACGAAATTTTATGTGCATCCCCTTCAATGGTAAACAAAAAAGACACAGGATAAAAAGATTAAAAAGAACAAAACACAATAACACAAACAACCATTTACTCTCACATTTACATTTACTACAAGATCAATGCATAAAATAAGTAATAGATAATAAAAAAACAACTAAAAAACAACTAAACCAATTTGGATCGGATGCAGAAGAGTTCCACCAGAATGCTGTTTGGATGAGAGTCAGTCTACCCCACGACAGAAGGGGAGGAGTTGTACAGTTTGATAGCCACAGTGAGGAAGGATCTCCTGTGGCATTCTGTGCTGCATCTTGGTGGAACCTGTCTGCAGAAGGTGCTTCTCAGGTTGACCAGTATGTCATGGAGGGGGGTGAGCTGTATTGGCCAATATGCTCCACAGTTTGAGGAGCATCCTTCCACCCAAGACCACCTCCCATGAATCCAACTCCGCCGCCAGGATGGAGCCAGCCTTCCTGATGAGCTTGTTAATCCAGTTGACCTCCAGTTGCTGCTGTCCCAGCACACGACAATGAAGAAGATGGCACTGGCTACCACTGATTGGTAGAACATCTGCAGCATCTTACTGCAGATGTTAAAGGAGCGGAGCCTTCTCAAAAAGTACAGCCAGCTCTGCCCCTTCTTGTACAGGGCCTCAGCATTCCTGGACCAGTCCAGTTTACTGTCCAGGTGCACTCCACGGGATTTGCACTCCTTAGTAAACTGCACATCCACATGGATGTGATTATCCCTTCATCAGAACAACTCAAAATGAGTTGTGTACCAATCCCTCTAATTAATAACAACCCTTAAGGTCACTGCACCCATGTCCCAGGTTGGGGACAAAGGCAGGAAAATAGATTTAAACTGGAGAGAATAGAACATGATCGGGTATCTATGTATAGTAAAAATGGCTTGTTAAAAATGAATTAATAAATGAACCTCACAATACAAACAGTGAGTTCCCCTAATATCATAGCATGGAATTTGAAAGCAATGATTAGACTTAGAAGCAGGTTGTTTTATTTTTAAATAAATGAAATACAATAACTTCTCCTTTCCAAGTTTCAGCCGAACTGGCTAAAGTACTCAGTTACTGAGGGGACTTATGCATGCCAAACCCATTCAGACATTGTAAACTCGACATGCGATTTTCCTTTATATTGCCATCAATAAAATAAATTTACTTTTAACGTCGGAGATTACAAAAATAGATTAAACCAGCTGCACAGACAATAATGGTTTACAACCCTTTGAAATATAAAGTAGTGCAAAGAAGTAGCGGGCCTTGGAATTTTCTACATTTTTTGAGGTGAAGTATAAACAGACAGAGGAATTCTTCTGTTTTCTGGTAGCCGCAGGCAAGGCTTTGAATGGCGTTGCTTTGATGCTTTAAAATTTGACAAATATTTTTTTCTTAACGCTTTGAGTTTAGCAAGCAAGTGTGGGACTCAAGGGGTGCGATTCGAGGGGGAGGTGGGGTTTGTAAGATGGCAAGGTTTATATCCACACACCTGCGATTTGTGAAGACTCCCAACATGTGGAAGCCATTAAGTTAACAGCACATGGTGGATTCAAAGTGGTACTCTGCAGAACAAAGCGAAATGGGAGTCCTTAAAGGAACCCAGGCACTGACCTCTTGCTGTCCAACTGGGAAACTGTTGCTCCCTCAAAGAGAGCTGGTCTAAGCACTTTAGTCACATTTCCACAACAAAAAAAAAAATTAATGGATGAACAAAACTATATCTTCTTATCCGACACGTAGGCAGGATGGAACCTCAGGGATCGAATAGCGAGATGATCTTTTTTCTGTTGAAAGACTTTTGATGCCTTTCTAATTTCACGTTTGACATTTTCCATGTTACATTGTGTAAGAGATCACCAGAGCAGTGGAATGAGCGCAACAAAGGAGACTGCTTGGTATAAATACCCCAAAGCAGACATTTGACCCCCCTACCCCCCGATTAAAAGTTTCAAGATGTCTTACACACGCCTCAGGTGGAACTCCTGAGGCGAGAAAAAGAAAGCTCAAGAATCTGTTTTTCCCAGGATAAATATGAACCTAGAAATCAACAATAACCCTTTCAGTCGTCTTCAACAAAGTGCTGTGATATATTAGTTGAGGAAACATTTGGCGCCAAAGTTGAAGATCTGATGGTGGAGCTCGCTGATGCTGCTAAACTAGGAGGCCTGTGGAGAGTGGATGTGGAGAGGATGTTTCCACCAGTGGGAGAGTCTAGGAACAGAGGCCATAGCCTCAGAATAAAATTTGGAAAGGCGAAGAGAAGGAATTTCTTCAGTCAGACGGTGGTGAATCTGTGGAACTCATTGCCACAGACCGCTGTGGAGGGCAAGTCAATAGATATTTTTTAAGGCGGAAATTGACAGATTAGAATAAAAGTGAAAGTGTCAACAATTAAGAAAGTGATCCTCACTCCTTTGACATCCAGTGGCCAATTTGCTGAACTTGCTCTCTCTGGTAGCAGTTTACTTGACTCCTTGGAATAATTCTGAAACATATCAATGGTCCACATTGCAATGCGTACCCATAGGTGTTGAGCTGTTTCTTTTCAGGAGCAAGTTTGTCTCATTGTCTCATACCTGTTTCGATTGAGTGCTAGAATAATTAAGGTGAAGAATGTCAGTGCAGAATTGTTTTTTCCTCAGCATCATCTAGACCTGAATTTCAAACGATTAATTTTCACTTAGAACCGGTAAAATGCACAGATTGGCAATAGAAGGTGTTAGTTCTCATTCATCAGGTAGACACATGACGTTCGGTGTTGAGAATAAGCGAAGGGTAGATTTAATTTGGAATTGCAGAATTGTTAGATTAGGGTTGCATTAAGAGAAAGTTGGGGAAACATTGGCCTTCAATCTAGGGGGGTGGGCAACACGGGATGGCCAAGGTTTGGGTTCATGTTCATATGGGATAAGGCAGGCAAGATTAGCCTTAGCAATCTAGTGGGTGAGAAGGGTGGACCTAATTTGGTGGGGAACTAAGGGTTTAGTTTAGTTTAGATTAGTTTAGAGATGCAGTGTGGAAACAGGCCCTTCGGCCCACCGGGTCCACGCCGACCAGTGATCCCTGCATATTAACACTCTTCTAAACACACTGGAGGCAATTTTCACATTTACCAAGCTAATTTACCTACATACCTGTATGTCTTTTGAGTGTGGGAGGAAACCGAAGGTCTTGGAGAAAACCCACGCAGGTCACAGGGAGAATGCACAAACACTGTACATTCCGTAGTCGGGATCAAACCCGGGTCCCCAGCGCTGCATGCGCTGTAATGCAGCAGCTCTACTGCTGCGCCACTGTGCTGCGGTGGTCCAGCAATCTGGGAGGGGCGGGCAAGGGGTGCTCTTACAATCTATTGGCGTGAACACGGGTGGGCTTGCAACATAATGGGGTGGGGGAGGGCTGTGTTCATCCTCAGATGGGGCAAGGCAAGGGTCAGAGCTGTGCTCAGGCAGAGATGGTTTGAGTAATGGTTAGGGATCCTGCCAAAGAAACAAGAACAAATCATCAAAATGACATTGAAGTGTGTATGTGCAATGTAGCTGTTGTATTTTTCACACAGAGAGTGGTGGGTCTCTGGAACTCTCTGCCACAGAGGGTAGTTGAGACCAGTTCATTGGCTATATTTAAGAGGGAGTTAGATGTGGCCCTTGTGGCTAAGGGGATCAGAGGGTATGGAGAGAAGGCAGGTACGGGATACTGAGTTGGATGATCAGCCATGATCATATTGAATGGTGGTGCAGGCTCGAAGGGCCGAATGGCCTACTCCTGCACCTAATTTCTATGTTTCTATGTTTATATCCCCTGGCAACTTCACTGCATCATATATCCAGGTGAGGGTTGGTGGACGCTGGCATGTAAGTCTCCTCCATTGTCAGAGTGAAGCAAATTGGAGGAACAGCAGGTCATATTTCACATGGACAGCCAAGTGGTATGAATTTGATTTCTCTAACTTCAAGTTCCCGCTCTCTCTATCCCTCCCCTACCCAGGTCACACTAGCTTCTCGTTTTCACCCAACATACAACTAACAATGGCCTGTTTCCTTTATCATTGTTACTTCTTTGCATATCTTTCATTCATTGTTATTTATCTCTCTACGTCATCGTCTATATCTCTAGTTTCCCTTTTCCGTCAGAAGAAGGGTCTCGACCCCGAAACATCACCCATTCCTTCTCTCCAGAGATGTCCCATTGAGTTACACCAGCATTTTGTGTCTACCTTCGTCATGTATACAGGTCTGGTAAAAGTGGGCTTGGAGGGGGGAGGAACTGCAGAGTTTACAGTAAAATTGATTTTCTTTCAGGGACTATATTTTTCATGCAGATATGGAATGAGATGCAAGAGGAAGTGGTGAAAACAGGTGCAATTGCGATATATTTTGAAGTCACTTAGACGGGTACATGGATAGGACCGTACATGGACTGTTCCCCCCTGCCATATAGCTCTATCATTCTAAATCTTTTTGTTTCAATTCAGTTTCAGTTTAGTTTACTGTCACGTGTACCAAGGTACATTGAAAAGCTTTTGTTGCATTGCTATCCACTCAGCAGAAAGACAATACATGATTACAATCGATCCATTTACAATGTATAGATACATGATAAGGGAATAACGTTTAGTGCAAGGTAAAGCAAGCTAAATCCGATCAAGGATAGTCCAAGGGCCACCTAAAAGGTAGATAGTAGTTCAGGGCCCCTCTCTGGTTGTGGTAAGATGATTCAATTGCCTGATACCAGCTGGGAAGAAACGGTCCATGAATCTGGAGGTGTGCATTTTCACGCTACTATACCCTTTGCCTGATCAGGGAGGAGGGTGGCCAGATGTGACTCGTCCTTGATTATGTTGCTGGCCTTGCCGAGGCAGCGTGAGGTGTAAATGGAGTCAATAGATTGGAGGTTGGTTTGTGTGATGGTCTGGGCTGAGTCCACAATTTGCCACAATTTATTGCAGTCTTGGACGGAGCTGTTCCCAAACCGAGCTGTGATGCATCCTGATAAAATGCTTCCTATATTTATTTCAAAATTCATTCACAGGTGAAATAGCACAAGTGAAATGCTGGCCTGTCCTATGGAAGTCTGTAAGACGCTGTACTATACCAATAGCAGCCAACTTGCATTAAGGGGCTGTCCCACTTGGACGACCTAATCCACGAGTTTAAAAGACACTAGACGAGTTGAAAAAAATGTCAAGGTCGTGTGACTCGCTGAAGTAAAAGACCTCCTACGACCTCTTACGACTATGTCTACGACCTCCTACGACTATGTCTACGACCTCCTACGAACTATGTCTACGACCTCCTACGAACTATGTCCACGACCTCCTACGACCCCCCTCGACCTACGACTATCTACGACTACCTACGACTATCATCACGACCTACTACGACCTACCTACGAGTAAAGAGTATCAATTTTTTCCATGCCGACATTTTTGTTACTCGTGGACATTTTTTATCAGGCTGGAAAAAACGCCGCGACCTACCTGAGGCCACGAGTATGCGGAGACCACGCACGAGCAGGAGGAAGAGTTACGAAGACCTTCTACAACTTTGTGGCGACCATGCTGCGAGTATGAGCCAAGGGCAAACTCAGCAGAGGTCGGCAATTAGGTCGTGAAAGTGGGACAGGGGCTTTATGCACTCATACATTTTTGAAAGCCAAGTTTGTAGCTTAAAACGGCTTGTATTCAAGTCTAAAGACAGTAAAAGGCTGGCGATACATAACCGCTCTGGTGGCATCTATGGAGAGGGAAAAACAGTGTTAACATTTCATCAAAACTGGAACAAGTTCAACGGCTTTTAAGGAAGCTACAAAGATGGAAAAGCTGGCGTAGTAAATAGTTAAAGACAAATGTTTAGATCACTCTTGAGTTTTATAAACCTGCCACTACTAGCCAGCTGTCATTCTCCCTAAATATGTCCTAGTTTACAAAACCCAGTGTAAAAATATAACAATTCCTTTGGAGAAATACATCTAGGGACTTCCAAAGCCATCACGAAACCTTCAAGATTCAAACTGCTCTTTTCAACCAACAGTTCATCTTTGTTTGCTGCCAGGATGACTGAATAACCACTGGGTTTATATTTGAAAAACTAAATTAAAAGGAATATATTTATTAACTCGGTTTTATAATATGCAACATTTTGAAGAAGCCAAAATGTGATAGAATAACCATTGATTGTTTTATTCTCATTTATATTGGAGCACATTTTACAGCAGCAATGTGTAAAGGAAATACAGATGACATCTTGAAGAAATCAAAAGAAGCTCAAAATCAGACAGCAAAACCTTGGAAATGTAGTTGCCGATCTTTTCTTTAAAAAGGCAGCAGAGAATAACTAAGATCTCTGCTTTATTCAAATTTTTATCAGCCTGGTTTTCTTTCAAGGATATCTCGATGAAATCCTTTCTCTCAAAAACTTATTTAGAAATCATAGAATCATAGAAAATAGGTGCAGGAGTAGGCCATTCGGCCCTTCGAGCCTGCACCGCCATTCAATATGATCATGGCTGATCATCCAACTCAGTATCCTGTACCTGCCTTCTCTCCATACCCCCTGATCCCTTTAGCCATAAGGGCCACATCTAGCTCCCTCTTAAATATAGCCAATGAACTGGCCTCAACTACCTTCTGTGGCAATCCCGGGCACTGGAGTTTCAAATTCCCAATTCAAACTGGCACCATATCATGAATATGGTGCCAGTTTGAATTGGGAATTTGAAACTCCAGTGCCCGGGATTGGGCTGGAGGAAGTCTCCTTGAACAAGTTTCAGGAGTACCAAGGCTGTATGAGACAGACCCTGAAAGTGGTGATTGAGGTCCGGAGTACACATCACGATACAAATATATTGATCCAGGTGTGCCTGATGTGGCACAAAGTTTTGCTACACCTGGAGGAGGCGGTGAGGCCATGGAAGAAAACCTGGCGGCCAATATTAATTATTTGGTCTCTCACCCGCTTCAAGAAGCTGTTATGGTTGAGACAGCAGAATTGTAAAAAAAAAACCTATTAATTGTGCCTCATTGAAGGTACCTACGGTGAATCCGGCTATTTGGGCGCCAATGTCATCGATGATGCGGGCGCAGGAGATTCGATTTCAAAGAATCCTCAAGCTGATTTCAGCTGGCATTACTGCCTTTGGAAGATAAGCGGAAGGTTGTGGAGTGACCAAAGTTCAGAAGCATATGTTGGCTTTATTCTGCAACTCATTTTTTGAGATAAATTGTATGAGGAAGATTGCCATTCGGCCTCTGTTACATCCAAGATTTGCAGGGTTGTGCAAGCCAAGCAATGTTCAAACTCCTGGTTATTTGTTCGGAGAAAATTTGTCTAAACAAATTAAAGAAATGGATGAAGAGGCAAAAACTATTGGCCTTATGAAACTCTTCAGTTTTGGCCAGAGAAGGGCTGGTCATATGAAAAGGGGATTTGATTTTGGAGCTGGAACAAGCAATGAGGCAGGAGTATGATAAGAAAGAATTACCAGCCAGCACAGCCGAATGTGCACCCATTTATTGGGCAAAGGAGATCATTTCGTCCAGTTGGAGAGGTACAAAAACTTTATCCTATCAAAGAAGAATGTTTGGATGAACCTCAGATTGGTGGTAGACTCCGAATGTTTTATAATGAATGGGACAGTATAACAGCTGATCGTGTTGTATTAGATACTGTGTTAGGATCTACCATTGATTTTGTAGAAGGTATGGATCCATTGGGACAGAATAAGCCTAATCATTCTTTGATGTTTTCAGTTCTTGAAAAAATTCAAATTGACAAAGAGGTTAAGAATTTGTGTGAGAAAGGAGTTATTGAGAAAACGGGAGAGGATCCACATCAAAAGTCAAGTCAAGTCAAGTCAAACAAACTTTATTGTCATTTAGAAATACATTGATATATGCAGTTCCAAACGAAATTACGTTGCATTTGGCTCCCTGTGCAACACAATAAATTAACCGAAGGATAGGTATGTATGAAAAGGGTAAATAGACAATAGTGGCAGCCCATTTACATGGCATTCAGGAGTCTGATGGCTCGTGGGAAGAAGCTGTTGCGGAACCTTGATGTTCTGCTCCTCATGCTGCGGTATCTTTTTCCCGAGGGCAGCAGAGTGAACAGTCCGTGATGGAGATGTGTGGGGTCCTTTATGATACTGCTGGCCTTAGACACACAGCGTTTGGTCGCAATATCCCCGATTGAGGAGAGAGAGGTCCCGATGATTTTTTCCGCTGTCCTCACCACTCTCTGCACAGACTTCCAGTCGGAGGCTCTACAGTCCCCAAACCAGACAGAGATACAGCTGGTCAGAATACTCTCTATGGTGCCCCTGTAGAAAGTAGTGAGGATGGGATGGGGGAGATGAGCTCTTCTCATCCTGCGCAGAAAGTGCAACCGCTGCTGCGCTCTCTTAACAGTTGATGAGATGTTAGTCGACCAGGTCAGACTGTTAGTGACCTGCACCCCCAGGAACTTTGTGCTACTGACCACCTCCACATCGCTGTCATTGATGTGAAGTGGTGTGGGACTGTGCCGGGTTTTCCTGAAGTCGACGATAATCTCCTTTGTTTTCTCGACATTCAGGATCAGGTTGTTCGTATTGCACCAGTCCACCAGTTGTTTCACCTCCTCCCTGTAAGCCAGCTCATTGTCGTCCCTGATGAGGCCCACCACTGTTGTGTCATCTGCGTACTTCATGATGTGGTTTGTACTAAACCTGGCACAACAGTCGTGAGTCATCAGGGTGAACAGCAGTGGACTCAGGACGCAGCCCTGAGGGGAGCCGGTGCTTAGAGAGATGGTATTGGAGGTGTTATTTCCAACCCTCACAGACTGAGGTCTGTCAGTGAGGAAGTCCAGTAACCAGTTACACATGGGGGTGCCGAGGCCCAATGGAACCAGTTTGCTTATCAGGTGCTGGGGGATAATGGTGTTGAATGCTGAACTGAAATCCACGAACAGCATTCGCACATAGGTGTTTTTCTCCTCTAAATGTTCCAGGCTCAGATGGAGCACGGAGGATATAGCGTCCTCTGTGGAGCGGTTTGGCCTGTAAGCAAACTGGTATGGGTCGAGTGTGGAGGGGAGTCTGGAGGTGATGTGGTCCCTGACCAGCCTCTCGAAGCACTTCATCATTATGGGGGTGAGTGCTACAGGGCGGTAGTCATTGAGACATTGTATGTTGGATTTTTTTGGCACAGGTATGATGGTGGCAGTCTTGAAACATAATGGGACGACCGCCTGGTTCAGCGAGGTGTTAAATATGTCCGTAAGGACATGTGCCAGCTGATCAGCACATTCCCTGAGCACCCGCCCTGGTATGTTATCAGGGCCTGCCGCCTTTCGCGCGTTCACTCCTTTTAGGGACCTCCGAACATCCACTATCCACCACATCAATTTGTATCAAATATTTTCCCCAGACCAAAGAAAGATGGGGGTTGTAGAATCATTTTAGATTTCACACAATTGAATACATTTGTCCAGTATAAACATTTTAAAATGGACACATTCAACACTGCAATGCAGCTGGTATCAACAGGTTGTTATATGGCTACAATAGATTTGAAGGATGCATATTATTCGGTCCCAATTCATCATAGTTTTCGCAGGTATTTAAAGTTTAAATGGATGGGACAGCTGTGGCAATACAAAGCATTACCTAATGGATTAAGTTCAGCACCTAGATTGTTCACTAAGTTGTTGAAGCCAGCACTTGCACTGCTAAGGGCACAAAAACATATTCGTTATGGCTTATCTAGATGACATTTTATTGTCAATGCTAATCAGGAGTCAGCTGAAAAATCAGTCTCAGCAACTACAAACTTGTTTGAAAAGTTGGGATTCCTGATTCATCCAACAAAATCTAAGTTACAGCCATCCCAAACCATTGAATAGCTGGGGTTTGTGATTTTACTTCGGAGTCACGTGAGTGACTACGTGAAGAAGACCCCGCCTGGCGCTGGAACGGCATTACGTCGTCGCTGTCGGCAACGAAAGAGCTGCAGAGCGCAGCTCCACACAGCGGTAAGGAACCGGCCCGCAGGTAAGGAAGTTTTACAAAATTTTGGGCGAGGTTTCAGAACTCCGTAGCCTGGTGGGTAAACCAGGAGGAGTTAGAGGAAAAATAAAATGAAGAAGGCCAAGAAACAGCGGGTAAAACGTGCGTCCCGGGGTTCAGAAGAGTCGGGACAGCAGTTTAGTGCGGAGCCGGTTCCGATACCGGCGGCCGTTGAAACACCCGTTAGTGAGGCTTTGGTTGCTCCACAAATGGAAACTGTAGAGGAAATCCCAGTGCCTCAAAAAAGTAAAAGAAAAGCTGCAGGGCCTGGGATTTCAGAGGACTCTGATTCTGAAGGTCCAGAAAAGAAGGCCTTATGGCTTAGGATGGACCAAATGGAGAAAATGCTCCAGACTATAATCAACCAAGGGTCTACGAACCCAGAATATTCCCAGGCAGCCCCTGAGGGGGTTCCATATCGTGAATATGGTGCCAATTCGAATTGGGAATTTGAAACCCCAGTGCCTGGGTATGGACTGGAGGAAGTCTCCTTTGAACAAGTTTCAGGAGTACCAGGGCTGTATGAGACAGACCCTGCAAGTGGTGTTTGTGGTCCGGAGGACACACCACAATTCAAATATATGGATCCAGGTGTGCCTGATGTGGCACAAGACTTTGCTATACCTGGAGGAAGCGGTGAGGCCATGGAAGAAAACCTGGCGGCCAATATTAATTATATGGTCTCTCACCCGCTTCAAGAGGCTGTTATGGTTGAGACAGCAGAAATATATAAAACACCGATCAATTGTGCCTCATTGAAGGTACCTACGGTGAATTCAGTTGTTTGGGCGCCTATGTCATCAATTATGCGGGCGCAGGAAATTCGATTTCAAAGAGTCCTCAAGCTGATTTCAGCTGGCATTACTGCATTTGGCAGACAAGTGGAAGGTTGTGGAATGACCAAAGTGCAGAAACATATGTTGGCCTTATTTTGCAACTCATTTTTTGAGATTAATTGCATGAGGAAGATTGCCATTCGACCTCTGTTACATCCAAGATTTGCAGGATTGTGTAAACCAAGCAATGTTCAAACTCCTGGGTTTTTGTTCGGAGAGGATTTGTCTAAACAAATTAAAGAAATGGATGAAGACGCAAAAACATTTAGTCGTATGAGACCCTTCAACTTTGGCCAGAGATGGACTAGCTATTCAAGGAAGAGATTTGATTTTGGAGCTGGTACAAGCCGAGGCAGGAGTATGATAAGGAGGAATTTCCAGCCAACACAGCCGAATGTACACCCATTCCTTGGGAAAAGGAGATCATCTCGTCCAGCTGGAGAGGTACATAAACATTATCCCATAAAAAAGGAATGCTGGGATGGGCCACAGATTGGCGGTAGACTCCAAATGTTTTATAAGGAATGGGACAATATTACAGTTGATCGTGTGGTATTAGATACTGTACAAGGATCTACCATTGATTTTGTGGAAGGTATGGTTCCATTGGGACAGTATGACCCTAGTCATCCTTTAAGGTTCTCCGAGTTTGAGGTTAATCAAATGGACAAAGAGATTAAGAGTTTGAGTAAAAAAGGTGTTATCGAGAGGACAGGAGAGGATCCACAACAAATTATATCAAACATTTTCCCCAGACTGAAGAAAGATGGGGGTTGTAGGATCATTTTAGATCTCACTTTTTTGAATACATTTGTCCAGTATAAACATTTTAAAATGACACTTTCTACACTGCAATGCAGTTGGTATCAACAGGTTGTTATATGGCTACAATAGACTTGAAGGATGCATATTATTCGGTCTCAATTCGTCATGATTTTCGCAGGTATTTAAAGTTTAAATGGATGGGACAGCTGTGGCAATACAAAGCTTTGCCAAATGGATTAAGTTCAGCACCTAGATTGTTCACTAAATTGTTAAAACCAGCACTTGCACTGTTAAGGGCACAAAAACACATCGTTATGGCTTATCTAGATGACATTCTAATTGTCAATGCTAATCAGGAATTAGCTGGGGAATCAGTCTCAGCAACTATTAGCTTGTTGGAGAAGTTGGGGTTTCTGATCCATCCAACAAAGTCTAAGTTACAGCCGTCCCAAACCATTGAATATCTGGGGTTTCTGATTAACTCAGTCACCATGTTGGTAACTTTACCAATGAATAAGGAGTTAGATTTGACAGATGTATGTCAAAAATTGATTAACAAACCTTATCCCTCCATCCGAGAGGTTGCCAAGGGTATTGGTAAATTGGTAGCAGCATTTCCAGCAGTAGAATTTGGTCGGTTACATTACCAGAATCTTCAAAGGGCAAAAACTAAAGCACTAATTCAGCGAGCAGGCCATTTTGATAGGCCAATGCAATTGCCTAAGGAAGCTTTATCGGAATTACAATGGTGGATTGAGAATGTTCCACAAGCTGCTAAAAACATTTTAGTTCATCAGCCAGTCGTGGTATTACAAACTGACGCAAGTTCTCTCGGATGGGGGGCTACGGACAATGAGACCAGCTGTGGAGGCAGATGGGCTGTCCAAGAGGATTTATTGCTCCAAACATATGGTATTAATTATTTGGAGTTACTGGGAGCATTCTATGGATTAAAAGCTTATTGCTCTTCATTAAAGGATTTACATGTCCAAGTACAAATAGATAATACCACAGCTGTGGCATATATCAATCACATGGGTGGGGTCAGATCAATTCCATGTGATCATGAGGTAAACCAGATATGGCAATGGTGTATTACAAAAAATATTTGGCTTTCAGCTATATATCTCCCAGGAAGAAACAATGTTGTGGCAGACAAAAGATCACGGATATTTAAAGACAATACAGAATGGATGTTAAATCCACAAATTTTCAAAAATATTGTCAGTCGGTATGGAGTACCGGACATTGATCTGTTTGCATCTAGATTGAATCACCAATTGCCGAAATACGTGTCTTGGGAACACGATCCGGGGGCAGTAGCGGTGGATGCTTTCTCGCTACACTGGGGGGATACGTTCTTTTATGCTTTTCCCCCATTCTGTCTCATTGGGCAATGTCTCAAGAAAATAGCGCAAGACGCTGCCAAAGGCATTTTGGTGGTGCCAAATTGGCCCACACAGTCATGGTTCCCATTGATGCTAGAAATGATTATCGAACCATGTATGGTTATTCCCAGTTGCGACAATCTGTTGACACAACCAGTAACAAAAGAAATTCATCCATTGCATGATCATATGAATTTGTTAATCTGCAGGTTCTGACCAGACCATTGCAAGAGTTTGAACTGTCGGACAGGACCATGGATGTTATAGATGCAGCTTGGAGGACTAGCACTAAAAAACAATATATGTCGTATATAAGAAAATGGGAAGCCTTTTGTACACAGTCAAAGATATCTTATCATTCTGCTAACATTTCAAATGTATTGGAGTTCCTTGCTGAGTTGCACTTTGATGAACATTTGAGTTATAGTGCCATAAATTGTGCTCGGAGTGCATTGTCATCCTATTTAGGACAAATTTCGGATCGAGATTCAGTTGGGTCTCACCCATTAGTATCCCGATTCATGAAAGGTATTTTTAATAAAAATCCTCCCAAGCCCAGATATACAGAAATTTGGGATGTTAGCATTGTTCTCACTTTGCTTAAACAATGGACTCCAATTAATTCAATGTCTTTACAGAACTTAACATTCAAGGTGGTTATGTTAATGGCATTGGTATCAGCTCAAAGAGTACAGACTTTGCAATTGTTAAGGTTGGATTGCATGCATGTGACTTCAGATAACATTGTGTTTTATGTCTATGACTTGATCAAACAAAGCAGACCAGGGAAAACCGGAATGAAGGTAATGTTTAAAGCATATCCTATTGATGAAACGTTGTGTGTAGTTAAGCATTTAACTCAATACATGGAGGTAACCAAAAGTCTCAGAGGTTCTGAGAAAGCGTTATTAATAACACACAAAAAACCACATACAAAAGTTTCAGTTCAAACCATTTCTAGATGGTTAAAACAGGTTTTGGGTCTAGCAGGAATAGACACTGATGTGTTTAAATCTCACTCCACTAGGGCAGCAGCTACGTCCGCGGCGAAGGTACAGGACGTACCACTCGATCAAATTTTAGAGGCCGCAGGGTGGTCTAGAGAAGAAACTTTTTCAAAGTTCTACAATAAACCCGTTGTCACGGTGCCAGGATTTGGACACGCAGTACTGGGTTCCCTTTGAATGCTTGCTTTGTTTATATTATCGATTTATGTTACCATTTACATCATTTATCAATTGTTGTAATTTTCCCCTGCAATAGAGGGGTTCTTATTTTAAAAAAGTTGTTCTTTTTTATAATTAAAGGACTTATTACATAAAATATAACAATGTGTTAAAATATTTTTACTCACTACTGTTTTGACCAAACAGAGAGTCGTATGAAATGAGTTTACGACATGGAAAACACAGGGCTTTAAAATCTTCACGTAGTCACTCACGTGACTCCGAAGTAAAATAGTGAGATTAAACGAGAACTTACCTGTTCGAAGTTTGATCTTTATTTTATGAGGAGTTACGATGAGGGATTACGTGCCCTCCACTCCCAACCCTCATAATATAAATGATCATCTGGTAGTTCTAGTCTATTTTGAGCCTTACTATTTTACTCCGGCTATTTGGTTCTGTGTTTTTCATGCCGCTGCTTTGAAGTATGCCGTTCCAGCGCCAGGCGGGGTCTTCTTCACGTAATCCCTCATCGTAACTCCTCATAAAATAAAGATCAAACTTCGAACAGGTAAGTTCTCGTTTAATCTCACTATTAATTCAGTTACCATGTTGGTAACTTTACCAATGGATAAGGTGATAGTTTTGACAAATGTGTGTCAGAACCTGATTAACAAACCTTATCCCTCCATCTGAGAAGTTGCCAAGGTTATTGGGAAGTTTGTAGCAGCATTTCCAGCAGTAGAATTTGGTCCACTAAATTACCAAAATCTTCAAAGGACAAAAGCTCAAGCGCTTATTCAGCGAGCAGGCCATTTTGATAGGCCAATGCAATTGCCAAAGGAAGCCTTATCAGAATTGCATTGGTGGGTTGAGAATGTTCCACAAGCTGCTAAGAACATTTTAGTTCAGCAGCCAGTAGTGTTTTTGCAAACTGACGCAAGTTCTCTCGGATGGGGGGCTACGGATAATGAGACCAGCTGTGGGGTCAGATGGGCTGTCCAAGAGGATTTATTGCTCCAAACATATGGTATTGATTATTTGGAGCTACTGGGAGCATTTTATGGATTAAAAGCTTATTGTTCTACATTAAAAGATTTGCATGTCCAAATACAAATAGACAATACCACAGCTGTGGCATATAATCAATCACTTGGGTGGTGTAGATCAATATCATGTGATCATCTGGTAAACCAGATGTGGCAATGGTGTATTGGTAAAATATTTGGCTTTCAGCTATTTATCTCCCAGTGAGAGACAATGTTGCGGCAGACAAAAGATCACAAATATTTTAAGACAATACAGAATGGATGTTAAATCCACAAATTTTCAAAAATATTGTCAGTCGGTATGGAGTACCGGACATTGATCTGTTTGCATCTAGATTGAATCACCAATTGCCCAAATACGTGTCTTGGGAACACGATCCAGGGGCAGTAGCGGTGGATGCTTTCTCGCTACACTGGGGGAATACGTTCTTTTATGCTTTTCCTCCTGTCTGATTGGGCAATGTCTTAAGAAAATAGCGCAAGACGCTGCCAAAGGCATTTTGGTGGTGCCAAATTGGCCTACGCAGTCATGGTTCCCATTGATGCTTAAAATGATTGTTGAACCATGTATGACAATTCCCAGTTGCGACAATCTGTTGACACAACCAGTAACAAAAGAAATTCATCCATTGCATGATCATATGAATTTGTTGATCTGCAGGTTCTGACCAGACCATTGCAAGAGTTTGACACTGTCGGAAAGGACCGTGGATGTTATAGATGCAGCTTGGAGGAATAGCACTAAAAAACAATATATGTCACAAAAAAGGAAATGTGATGTTTTTGTACACAGTCAAAGATATCTTATCATACTGCAAACATTTCAAATGTATTGGAGTTCCTTGCTGGGTTACATTTTGCTGAGCATTTGAGTTATAGTGCCATTAATTGTGCTCGTAGTGCATTGTCGTCCTACTTAGGACAAATTTCTGATCGGGATTCAGTTGGGTCTCACCCATTAGTATCCCAATTCATGAAAGGAATTTTAATAAAAAATCCTCCCAAGCCAGATATACAGAATTTTGGGATGTTAGCATTGTTCTCACTTTGCTTAAGCAATGGACTCCAATTACTTCAATGTCTTTGCAGAAGTTAACATTGAAGGTAGTAATGTTAATGGCATTGGTATCAGCTCAAAGAGTACAAACTTTGCAATTGTTACGGTTGGATTGCATGCATGTGACTGCAGATAACATTGTGTTTTATGTTTATGACCTGATCAAACAAAGCAGACCAGGGAGAACTGGAGCTAAGGTAATGTTTAAAGCATATCCTATCGATGAAACATTGTGTGTAGTAAGCATTTAACTCAATACATTGAGGTAACCAAAAATCGCAGAGGTTCCGAGGAAGTGTTATTGATAACGCACAAAAAACCACATACAAAAATTTCAGTTCAAACCATTTCTAGATGGTTAAAACAGGTTTTGGATCTAGCAGGAATAGACACTGATGTGTTTAAATCTCACTCCACTAGGGCGGCAGCTACGTCCGCGGCGAAGGTACAGGACGTACCACTCGATCAAATTTTTAGAGGCCGCAGGGTGGTGTAGAGAAGAAACGTTCAAAGTTCTACAATAAACCTGTTGTCACGGTGCCAGGATTTAGGCACGCAGTACTGGGTTCTCTTTAAATGCTTGCTTTGTTTTATATTATCGATTTATATTATCGATTTATTTTACCATTGACATCATATATCATTTTTCTTTTGTAATTTTCCCCTACGATAGAGGGGTTATTATTTCTTTTTAAATTTCTTTTTTAAAGGACTTATTGCATAAATTGTAACAATGTCTTAAAATACCATTTACTCACTACTGTTTTGACTAAACAGAGAGTCGTATGGAATGAATCTACAACATAAAAAACACAGAGCTTTAAAATCTTCACGTAGTCACTCACGTGACTCCGAAGTAAAATAGTATGATTAAACGAGAACTTACCTGTTCGAAGTTTGATCTTTATTTTATGAGGAGTTACGATGAGGGATTACGTGCCCTCCGCTCCCAACCCTCATAATATAAATGATCATCTGGTAGTTCTAGTCTATGTTGGGCCTTACTATCTTATTCCGGCTATTGGTTCTGTGTTTTTCATGCCGCTGCTTTGAAGTATGCCGATCCAGCGCCAGGCGGGGCTTCTTCACGTAATCCCTCATCGTAACTCCTCATAATATAAAGATCAAACTTCGAACAGGTAAGTTCTCGTTTAATCTTACTATTAAATTCCATTGGGTCACTCCCAGACCCATTCCTGGGTCCGTTGAACTGTAGAGCTTGTGTAGGAAGGGACTGCAGTTGCTGGTTTAAACTGAACATTGACACAAAAAGCTGAAGCAACTCAGCGGGACAGTCAGCATCTCTGGAGAGAAGGAATGGGTGAGGTTTCCGGATCTGAAGAAGGGTCTCGACCCGTAACGTCGTCCATCCCTTCTCTCCAGACGTGCTGCCTGTGCCGCTGAGTTACTCCAGCATTTTGTGTCTATAAGCTGTGGAGCTTGATTGTTTGATGTGCTTATTAACTGCAATATCATCGGTATATAGAACAGTTCAGTTCAGTTTATTGCCTCGTGTACCGAGGTACAGTGAAAAGCTTTTGTTACGTGCTATCCAGTCAGTGGAAAGGCAATACATGATTACAATAGACCCATTTACAGTGTGTAGATACATGATAAGGGAATAACGTTTAGTGCAAGGTAAAGCCAGCTAAATCCGATCAAGGATAGTTCGAGGGCTACCGAAGAGGTAGACAGTAGATCAGCACTGCTCTCTGCTTGCGGTAGGATGATTCAGTTGCCTGATAACAGCTGGGAGGAAATTGCCCCTGAATCTGGAGGTGTGTGTTTTCACACTTCTATATCTTTAGCCTGATGGGAGAGGGGAGAAGAGGGGGCGACCCGTCCTTGATTATACTGCTGGCCTTGCTGAGACAGCGTGGGGATAAGTACAAGCCCTTCAGTCTTTTACTCATTCATTCATACTGCTACATTCTCACCTTCCCCCTCAGCCAACAATGAACCATTGTACACTCCCTTGATCATCCTCTGCTTTGATCTGTCCTTTTCACACCTTACATGCTCTTTGAACGCTTCCATACCTCTGTGTCTCCCTCTCCCCTGACTCTCAGTCTGAAGAAAGGTCTCGACCCAAAACCTCACCCATTCCTTCTCTCCAGGGATGCTGCCGGTCTCGCTGAGTTACTCCAGCATTTTGTGTCTGCCTACAATCCACAATGTCTGTGTCGAATATAATGCTAACACCATCTATAATTCATCTATAATCCATATCCCTCCATTACCTACATATCCACATGCCTTTCTGAAAGTCTCTCAAATGCCACTGTCGTACCTGCTTCAACCACCAATCTTGGCAACGTTCCAAGCACTCACCACTGTAAAAAAAGTTGCCCAACATATGATGGGGCATGTTGGCCAGCATGGGCTAGTTGGGCAGAAGGGCCTGTTTCCACCCTGACTCTATGACTCTATGTTCCCAACCTCACTGAATGGTCCCTGTCCCTGATCCTATTTCTTATGTTTCATATGAAAAAGACTTTGAGATCTTCCTACAAGCATGTGAAAGGTTATATATAGCTATAAACCCTTCTATACGCTGTTCTTTTCCACGGTGGCGCAGCAGTAGAGTTGCTGTCTTACAGTGCCAGAGACCCGGGTTCGATCGTCGCCATGGTTGCTTGTATGCACGGACTTTGTATGTTTTCCAAATGACCTGCATGGGTTTTCTCCGAGAACTCTGGTTTCCTCCCACACTACAAAGACGTACAGGTTTGTAGGTGAATTGGCTTGGTGTAAATGTAAATATTATCCCCAGTGCAGGATAGTGTTTATGTGCGGGGATCGCAGGTCAGTGCAGACTCGGTGGGCTGAAGGGCCTGTTTCTGTGCTATATCTCTAATCTAAAAACTATATCCCTTTGGCATTATCTGATATTCAGTTTAGGGAGGCTACGATTCTGACAAAGCCATCTCAGGTTTTAGAATAGGGATGCCAGAAGGTCTCATAAAATTTACAATGACTTAGAATGACTTGTCCTTGATCAGTCAGGATATTGAGCATAGATATTGGGATGTTATGTTATAATTACACAATATGTTGGTGAGGCCGCACTCGGAGGATTTTGTTCAGTTTTGGTCACCCTGCTCTATGATGGATGTTGTTAAACTGAAAAGGTGCAGAGATTTATCATGATGGAATTGAGGGCCTGAGCTAAAGGGGGAGGCTAGACAGGCTAGGACTTTATTCTTTGGAGCATAGGTTGCTGAAGGGTTACCTTACAGAGGTATATAAAATCACGAGGAGAATAGATTGGGTGATTGCACAGTCTTTTACCCATCAAGAACCAGAGGACAAAGGTTCAATGTGAGAGGGAAAATATTTAATAGAAACCTGAGGAACAACTTTTTCCCAAACAGGGTGGTGGGTACGTGGAACAAGCTACCAGAGGAAGTAGTTGCGGTAGATACTATAACAACATTTAAAATACATTCGGACCGATACATGGATAGCGAAGGTTTAAAGGGATATGGTCCAAATGCAGGCTGGTGGGACTATTGTAGATGGGGCATCTTGAACTGCATGGCAAGCTGGGCCGATGGGCCTGTTTCCATGCTGAATTACTCTATGACTCTATGAAATTGGACTAAAATCCCCTGCTTCTGCACATGGAGCAGGCCGCCCATGACCTCAGGAAGCTGATTATGTCATGTTTGCTCTGTTGTCACCTTCTCCCAGCTAATAATGATCTCTTCTACATCTTCCTTGACCCTCATCTCTTTTGACATCCCGTTTTCACACCATACGCGACCTTATCTCTGTGTCTCCCTCTCCCCTGACTCTCAGTCTGAAGAAGGGGCTGGACCCGAAACGTCATCCATTCCTTCTCTCCAGAGATGCTGCCTGTCCCGCTCAGCTACTCCACCATTTTGTGTCGACCTTCGGTGTAAACCAGCATCTGCAGTTCCCTCCTACACGAGCCGGTGTCGAAGTTGACTCGCTCCTCGATATGCTGTAGGTTTGAGGCACCGCCTCCTACGCCGGGGTGATTGGAAGGTTTCTCTGCACCATCCAAAAGGCTTTGGAAAGATGTGAATTCTCAGAGCTATTATTTCTGGCAAGTGATGAATTCATATAAATAAATTGTATTTGTGCTTTTCTATTGGGAACTTCTTACAGAAAGAAACAAAAGCAGCACGGTTGAAGACAAATAACTGTTATCATGTCAAAGGCAGCAATAGGAATAACAACAGCTGTTCACTGCTTGGCTTTGTTGATGGTTGAAAAAGAAAACAGAAAGTTTAGAAGAAATGAATGCTTTTAATCAATCATTGTTTTTGGTTGTCTATATCCAATTAAAAATCCTCTTGAATCATTTTTTAGGTTTAATGGTTTTAATATAACATTTTGAAAGGGATAAATGACAGACTTTTGATGTTTGGTGAGGCAGTTTTATGTTGTCCTTGTTTATTAACACAGCACATTTTCTTATTTATTAATGGGTGTCTAATCAGCCATCTCAGTAGCAGTGTAATCCTGGCACAGCATGGAAGTGGCACGTGTCAGGCTATGATTTTTCTGTCCACTTGCTTTAACAAGTGGAACATTTACACTTACAAGCATGAGGACAAAGGCATAAATCTGCTCACTGGCTGACAATTGAGGATGCAGTGAGGGACTAAATCCAGGAGGACTGGAAATTGTTGGAGGATGGGGGTGGGGGTGACCATTTGAATAAGATTCATGGCAAGGGCGGCACGGTGGCGTAGCGATAGAGCCACTGCCTTACAGCGCCGGAGACCTGGGTTCGATCCTGACTACGGGTGCTGTCTGCACAAAGTTTGTATGTACATTCTCCCCGTGAACCTGCGTGGGTTTACTCGGCAATCTTCGGTTTCCTCCCACACTCCAATGATGATCGGACTTGTCTGGTTAATTGGCTTGGTGTATAGGTAAATTGTCCCTAGTGTGTGCATAGGATGGTGTCAGTGTGCGGGGATCGCTGGTCGGTGCAGATTTGGTGGGGTGAAGACTGTTTCTGCGTTGCATCTTTAAAATAAAATAAAATAAACTAATCTAAAACATTTGGGCACTCTCTGTAGAACTCCCTCCACCCACTCCTTCAAGTTTAGAAAGAGAGAGAGAGAGACAGTGTAGAATCAGGCCTCACGGCCGACCATGGATTATCTAGTTCTATGTTCTATGTTCACAAGTTCTATGTTCTTGCAGTTTCACATCCTACACACTAATGGGCCTGTCCCACTTGTCGATCTTTTAGGCTACTGCCGGCGAATGTCATAGTCGTAGCAGGTCGCCGCAAAACTGGCGACAACCTACGTCATCCTGGCGACAACCTGCAACAGCACCTACGTCAGGAGAAGTCAAGCAACGCTCATTGGTGTCAAACCTACTGTGCCAATTTTTTTTTAACATGTTGAAAATTTAGTGGCGACCAGAAAGACGCTACGACTTTTTGCACGACTGACTCCCGGCGACCACCGGCGAACATGTGGCGACAAACTAGTTGCCTTTAGTTGCCTAAAAAATTGCCTAAGTGGCACAGGCCCATAAGGGAAAGTTACAGAGGCCAATTAACCTACTAACCTGCACGTCTTTGTGGTGTGGCAGGAAACCGGAGCACCCAAGGAAAACCCACGCGGTCATGGGGATAAACGTACAAACTCCATTCGGACAAGCACCTGTTGTCAGGATCAAACCTGGGTCTCTGGCGCTGTGAGGCAGCAACTCCACCACAGCGCCACCGTTGCTTTTATAATGGACAACCACCTGGATTCCATGATTTAAGCCCCTGTCCCACTGTACGAGGTAATTCACGAGTTCTCCCGAGTTTTCCCCTAATTCGAACTCGGAGAATGTCCGTAGCAGGTCCGTAGGAGTTCATGGATGTCTTGTAGCAGCTTGAATGAGTAAAAAGTAACGATTTTTTTCATCACGAGTATGTTTTTACTCGTGGTCATTTTTTACATTGATGAAAAAACGTCACGAGTTTACCGGATGTCCCGAGTACCTACCGTTAACATAACGAGCCGCTAGGAGACATCCACGAACTCCTACAGACCCGCTAGTGGTACATCTGTAGAATTATCAGCCACAGAAAGTAGTTGAGGCCAGTTCATTGGCTATATTTAAGAAGGAGTTAGATGTGGCCCTTGTGGCTAGAGGGATCAGGGGGTATGGAGAAAAGGCAGGTACAGGATACTGAGTTGGATGATCAGCCATGATCATATTTAATGGCAGTGCAGGCTCGAAGGGCCGAATGGCCTACTCCTGCACCTATTTTGTATGTTTCTATGTTTCTATGCTACGGACATTCTCCGAGTTCGAATCAGGGGAAATCGCGGGAGAACTCGTGAATTACCTCGTACAGTGGGACAGGGGCTTAAATCTGAATAGGAAACTTATGTAGGAATGTGATGGTAAATGCCTGAGGGGTCAGGTAGGAAACAGTGTCGCCCAGTGATTGCTACAGTGTGGGAACCTTGCCACAGTGCTCAAAGGGTTAAGATATTATTACTCCTACTTCAGTAGCAGCAACAAAAAAAAATCCAGTAATCCAAAGCATCTGCCATGGGCTTTTGGTCAGAAATTTAATTGGCTGTGGACAGGCATTGCTGCCTTTATTACTTTTAATCACTTTACAGCCTCTGATTGCTGGAGCCAATGGGAAATTTAATATGTGTCAATACAATATTGGGATTGTCTGCATATTCAGCCAGTGATTAACTGCGTCAGGGTCCATCACAGTGGCAACATTATTGTGTTAGCTACCTCTTGGGAAATGTGAAATTAAATTACATTAAAAAATGTTGTTGATTATCATTAGAGACTTATTTGTAGTGTACAATTACTGATATGTTGTAAAATAAATCAATCTTTTTTTTTATCCTCGACGTACAAATTAGTTGTAACGCTGGCGAGCCGAGCCTGAGCGGAGTGGCTCTTTCAAGGTAGTAGTCAGCGCTGCATAAACAAGGGCAATTTGCGGCTCTACAACTGTTCCGAGGCTTTTTTATGCATTTTATTCCTCCTGCTATTATCCCCTCTATCTGACTGCGGCTAAGGAGGGAGTTAGGAGATCATTTCTCCTTGTTTATACAGCAGCATAATACATGACACTCTGCTTAAAGTGGGACTTAACTCGCCGCTAAAAAATGCCGAGCACGACGAGCAAAGACAAAAGGAACGGACGGGCGTTTAATGCGGCGCCGCTCCGCAACCTCGAGCCCCCCCCCCCCCCCCCCCCGGACCGTCACACAGCCAGCGCGAATTAATATGGAATAAGGCTGGAATAAAAGGGGAGTAGGCTGGGGAAGGAAGCAAGATCACACAGACAAATGACATGAAGAACCACACCATCTCTTCATGTTGGTTTAGTTTAGTTTGGAGATACGGCGCGGAAACGGGCCCTTCGGCCCACCGAGTCTGTGCCAACAAGCCATCCCCACACACCAACACTATCCTACACACACACTATTTACAACTTTACCGAAGCCAATTCACTTACAAACCTGTACGCCTTTGAAGGGGCATAGGAGAACTAGGCTGCTCGCCATATTTGCGACGCAGGCAATTATTGTTTTTAAGGTGAGTTTTGGGAGGCACAGTGGCGTAGCGGTAGAGCTGATGCCTTACAGCATCACAGGCCCAGATTCAATCCTGTCCTTGCTTGCTGCGCGTCCAAAATTTGTACGTTCTCCATGAGACCGAGTGGGTTTTCCCCGGGTGCTCCGGTTTCCTCCCATACTCCAAAGGCACACAGGTTTGTAGGTTAATCGGGGACTCGTGGGCTAAAGGGCCTGTTTCCGCAGGGCATCTCTAAACTCTAAATGTCTAAATTGAGTAGGGAACGTTTCAATAGGAACCTGAAGGGCTATTATTTTCACACAGAGGGTGGTATTTATATGTAATGAACTATCAAAAGAAATTATATAAAAAAACAGGCAGCACAATGGCACAGCTGGGAGAGATATTGCTGCATTGCATCAGAGACTAGGGTTTGCTCCTGATCTCGGATCATGTCTGTGTGAAGTTTTTACGTTTTTTCTCTGACTCTGTGGGTTTCCTCTGGGCACCCCGGTTTCCTTCCGCACCCCAAAGATGTGCGGGTTTGTAGGTAATTTGCCCCGGGTGGTCCAGTGGATGGGAAAGTGGGATAATATAGAACACGCATGAACGGGTGATCAATGGTCGGCAAGGACTTGGTGGGACGAAAGAGACTCTGTGTCTCTTAAAGAAAAACAATTTCCGGGTCTGTGGTTGGGAAAGCAGGGGAAAAAAAGGGGCTGAACGGCTCCCTTCTGTGTTCTAGTGCTCCTAAAATGCACTGGATGCATCTTCAAATATCATGCTCATCAACTGCACTCTTAGCCTCAGGCACTCTTCCTGTTGATTAGTTCATAAGCCATAGGAGCAGAATTAGGCCATTCAGCCCATCGAGTACAATCATGGCTGATCTATCTTTTACCACTCAATCCCATTCTCTGCGTTCTCCTCATCACCTTTGACACCATTACTGATCAAGAACCAGGTAATCTCCACTTTAAAGATACCCATTGACTTGGCCTCCACAACTGTCTGTGGCTATGAATTCCACAGATTCACCACCCCCTGACTAAATAAATACTCCTCACCTCCTTTCGAAAGGCACTTCGTTTTATTCTCGGGATGTGGCCTCTAGTCCTAGACTCTCCCATTGGTGGAGACATCCTCTCCACATCCACTCTATCCAGACCTTTTATTATTTAGTAAGTTTGAATGTGTTCACCCCTCATCCTACAGGCCCAGAGCCATCAAACGTTCAACACCACAGCCATGCCCCTGGGTTTGTGGGTTCTGAGATGACGGCTGATCTAAATGTATGAACTGTAGATTCTTCAACAAAGGGGACTAGGCGGGTGCATAATGGTGTAAGGAGGTGGAGTAAGTAGGATGTGAATATTCCTCCTGCTGTCATCTATACAAGGTTTCCTTTAGTCCCTGATACATTGTCTCAGCTCATACGTTTTTGTGTTTATTGTTAAATTCTTTAATGTTGTGTCTTATTTTTATCAGTGTGCTGCAAATGGCAGGTCAAATTTCACTACACCAATTGGTATATGTGATAATAAAGGTCCTTTGTATCTGTTTGTAAGTGATAGGAGTAGAATTAGGCCATTCGGCCCACCAAGTCTACTCCGCCAATCAATCATGGCTGATCTATCTCTCCCTCCTAATCCTATTATCCTGCCTTCTCCCCATAACCTCTGACACCTATACTACTCAAGATTCTTGCTCTGCCTTAAAAATGTCCATTGACTTGGCCTCCACAGCCTTCTTTCTGTGGCAAAGAATTAAACAAATTCACAATCTAATTCCCAGGATTCCCAATACCATCCTGAGCTCCTCTTTAGCACGTGTTAAAAGGTGGGACCATCAAATGCTAGGCTTAATGTTACATCAGCTTTGGACACTGATTGATACGATACAATATGACACTTTTAATCCTGGCCAGATTGGAGAGGCTAGGACTCAAAAATTGAGTAAAGGCTTCAGGGCTGCTGGGCCATTTGGTCAATTTGAAAGCGCTCTCTGTGGAAATGGGACAAGCTTCAGAATGGTGCCACTTTGTCTAGGGCCCAGATCTGAGCTGCAGGAAGGGAATGGGAACAGCTGCAGACCCGGTTAATTGGGTGCAAGGTACATAGGATGGATTGGGTGACTGCAAACCAAACATACACCTTGTAAATAATTGTGAATAATGTTGCAAAGGTTTATGTTACTGAATGTTGATTGGATGAGGTATTGAGCCTTGTCTGGTTTTCTTGCAGATCTGGGTAAATGTTGCAAGGTTCGCTTCCTTCGAGAAACACTGTTTGAATACAATGTATTAGCTACTGTATTATTGGGTTAGGGAAATGTCTGTCATGTATGGGGTTAATCGATATTTGTAATTGGATTGTAAAGAGACCACCCCCATGTGGTTCGGCCCCTCGAGATCCAGGGACCTATAAAACTCCGCTACCACGAGGTCCAGCGTCGATCTTCTGGGAGAGCGCTTAGGACTGTGTGACCTTCTGGAGTGTCTCTGTTTGAGTGAGGCCTAGAGGGCTTTGTCAGGCAGGTACGAGGATTGAACCCGCAGTGGGTTACGTACAGTAGTTGAACTGTAATTGTGTTTTGTCAAAATAAAGATTAGCTGCGCAAGTGCTTGATTCCGTGGTTTTTGACTGAAACTAGACGGGGGGAGGCTTAGAATGAACAATTTACATTGGATCGTCCGGGATCTCAACTGACCCCCAAACACAAGTTTGCGATCAAGAGTGTTGAGCTGTTTCGATCGCGAGTGCAGAAATCGGGCCCGCTGTGCGGTTTTTGCTTTGGTTTTCGGCACTTTGTTCGTCGGAGCGGATCAATAATTCGCGGGCTTGGGAAAGTATCAAATCGAGATCATTAGAATAGAGTCTAGCAAACATGGGGGGGTGGTTAGCACTCCTTTGGGTTGGGGGCCCATAAAACCGGGTGTGGAGTCGCCCAAAACTTGGTTGTAGATGGCAGACTGCAGCTGCTTTAATGAGAGCCTGACACGCTTCATTGGGCGAGGAGTGGCCCAAGGTTAGATTTGGTATCCCATTGGTGGTGTATTGAAACACAGGTCTGACCTCCGTATTGATCTATCTTTGCAGGGAGCGCGGATTGGAAAGCTCTGAAAATCGGCATCAACCACTGCCAGCGCGAAGAGGCTTGGCGCTGAACCCCCAGTGCCCAGCAGAGAGGGGTGTCTGCGTGTAGATATCTGAGTCCCTCCCTGGATTGACGGATGAAGAATCTCGTAAAGGTACTGGGCTCGGTGGTCAGAATATAGTTTGGCTGGGAATACTCTAGTCCATTCAAGAATTTAATTGGACAATTTCAGTTTGATTCGAGTGCCCACGTATGAGGAGGGATAAGCACTAAAACTAGAAGTTCAAGAACAAGTCTAGATTTGCAGAGTCAAATTTCCAAATACAGAATTTCACATTGAAGTTCTGCCAGTAAGATAGAATTCGAATTCCTGCAGATAGAACTTTGGAGTTGGTTCATGTCCGTGATTGATTCCGAATAGCAACTCATCAACAGTGAATAGTAACCCTCTGATCGATTGTTGATTAGTACCTGATAGCGAAGAGTACCTGCGAGATGGAACTTGATGAAATCAGAGCATTGAATATAGGAGTAGGGAAGTAATGTTAAAATTGTACAAGGCATTGGTGAGACCAATTCTGGAGTATGGTGTACAATTTTGGTCGCCTAATTATAGGAAGGATGTCAACAAAATAGAGAGAGTACAGATGAGATTTATTAGAATTTTGCCTGGGTTCCAACAACTAAGTTACAGAGAAAGGTTGAACAAGTTAGGTCTTTATTCTTTGGAGCGCAGAAGGTTAAGGGGGGACTTGATTGAGGTCTTTAAAATGATGAAAGGGATAGACAGAGTTGACGTGGATAAGCTTTTCCCATTGAGGGTAGGGAAGGTTCAAACAAGAGGGCATGACATGAGAATTAAGGGACAGAAGTTTAAGGGTAACATGAGGGGGAACTTCTTTACTCAGAGAGTGGTGGCTGTGTGGAATGATCTTCCAGCAGGAGTGGTGGAGGCAGGATCGATTTTAACATTTAAAAGTAAAGTGGATAGGCATATGGACGGGAAGGGAATGGAGGGGTATGGTCTAGTGCAGGTAGATGGGACTAGGGGAAAATAAATGGTCGGCACGGACTGGAAGGGCCGAGAAGGCCTGTTTCCATGCTGTAATTGTTATATGGTTATATGGTTATACTTGGTGAAAAGTAATCCGAATAGCGAAGGGTATCCCTAATTCTGTCGAACTTAGAGAGGAAGGATGGTGGTCCCCCTATAGAAGTTCTGTCTTCGGAGAGGGATAGTAACATTCTGGAGGAAAAGTATTAATTTGAGGAGTAGTACCCCTCAGCAAAGGGTAACCTAGGAAGGGGAAAATCTTTGGTATCAGAGAGAGAGATTCACTGATTGATAACAGCATGATGCTGCGTTGAGGTCGAGTGTTTGTAAACTGTGCGCTAGTGCTTTAAATCATTTTTGTAAATTGTAAAAATCTAGCTTTCTGTATTGTTATCGGATCCGAATTGTGTAAATATTCTGTGTATGTAGATACATTTATAGTGTATTAAGACTTAGAAGTAAGATTTAGAGTGTGTTAAGTTTGCAGACCACTGTTGTATCGCTGCTTGTGTGAGTGTTTAACGATTTAGATACTTGAAGTAAAAGTGTGTTTGAGTTAAATATTTGTAATTGGTTGGATGATAGTGTTGTGAGAATCTGAGTCGTGGTTCGATCAGGGACTGCACTCTTTCAATCGCTGTGTCGGGGGAGGAGTAATTCCGCTGACCGACTGCGCCACGAGGAAGATTTATTAGGGTGCGATTTCTTGGATGCTTGTAGTTTATATTGGGGTGTGTCTTGGGTTATTTGTAATTGGGGGAATATTTACATTTCTAATTATAGTATTATTAGCATGGTTCGGATTTGTCTGTCTATGTGAACTTAAAGTGGATTGAGAGAGATTGCTGCATGGAAGAGGCTGTGATTGAGAGTTAGACTTGGATTGCGAAACCGGAGATCTTTTGTTTGAAAGTTTAGAGTTGAATGAAGTGATTTAACTGCTAAGAGAGTTGGGAGAACGTTTGAATATGAGCGAGTGGTTTGAATAATTGAACTCCTTAGCAGGAGTGGTTGAGTGAGTGATTGAGTAAAGGTCGATTGAGTAAAGAGTAAAGATTGCGAGTAAGTGTGAATCTGAGAGACGATTATCCATTGTGTGGGAGAAACTCCATTGACCTTGGGGTCTGGAAGGAAGGAATGAGTTTGAATAGGTGTTAGTATCTGGAAATTTTATTTTGTATTTTGTATTGTGACTATTGTTCATAGAATGGGGAATGTCTCAGAGAAGGACCGATCAACTAGATCAGGAAGTCCAATAAGGATAATTTGCAAGAAGCTTTCACATGAGACCGACAAACTAACAGGATTATCTGCGGAATTAAATGCAATTTTGAGAAACAAACTTTGGCCGATGGGTGGACTAAAATCTGTGATAGGGATAAACTGCATAGAAATGATCTAAAAAAATATGGAAATAGTGAAGAAGGAAATTAGTTAATTAGTTAACTAATTAATTAATTAGTTAATCTTGTTCCCCATTGCCTTTCCATAGACTTAAAAGCTGTGATCTAGGACAGTCAAAAGCCTATAACTTTCTTAAAAATTAAGAGAACTGAATGAAATTTTCAGTTATTATGGATTGAAGCATTCTGAAACAAATATGAAACAATCTTACTTGGATGACCTGAAATTAAAGCATATAATTAGTTAGTTACTAATTGGAGATAATTACAAAATTCAATTACTAGATCTAAACATCTATCCATTTCTTAAGAAAAGATAAACATTTTAAATTGCCTGTGTCCAAATAACATTCACACAATAATTCACAATATAACATGATTTTTAAATCTCATTTTCATTAATTTATAGGCCAAATGGAAGCAATTTAGTGTTTAATTCCTGTAAATTAATGGCCATTTTAATCAACTTGCGAGTTTGTTTTAGTACAACGCGCTGGATTGGAACGTTGTGGTTTGCGGTAAATTTAACCCACAGTCGGCAGGAAAAACACTGCCGGTTCGTATATATTTTTTGTCCCCATTTCGCAACATGAAAATGTGATTAAATGCTTCCTAAGAACCACGTTTTTATGTAAAAATAAACTGTGTAGCTTCTTTTATCCCCTACGTAAAATCCTTCCCGTTGTCGGCGCTCACGGCTTTAGAAGATGATTTTTAAATTATTCTAGCTAATAAATGATCTAGCGTAGTTGAAAAATACCTTCATAAAACAAATGTCGGAGCGATTTCTCTTTAGCGACGAAATCCCCTAAGATGAATCGACTTGAACTGTCCGGTGAAAAACGGTATTTTAAGCCCGCCCCCCCTCTGAAAGACACCAAAGTCGCGCACACGGGAGTGGAAGAACTGCAGTGCCGCTGAAGGTAAGTTTTGTAACATACCTAGATTGTAACATTCCAGATTCTAGGAGGAGACAAAGAATCTAATTCTCCAGAAACCCTCACTGAAAGGAAGAAGTAAGAAACATAGTACTTGGCGTGAGAAGGAATGGTAAATAAGGAATGGAAATGGCACTAGGGAGAGAAGAAGGAAACCTATTATGCAGGAGATACGGGAGTGGGGAAAGAAGATATTATACTAACGTGTTACTGAGTTTGTGCCTGCAGGACAGTATAATCGACAACCTACTCTCTGGGGAATGAGGTCAAGACTACACAGACCCCTTGAGAACATGCAGAAGACAGCAAAGGTAATGGATGTAGCTCCCAGAAACAGGACCCAACAAGCAGGAGAAAATGATACTGTCCTGCCCCTTTAAGACAAATTTCGGAAGGCCAACAGACAGAGCTCCTCAGGAGAAGTAGAAGAAGAAGAAGATGAAGAAGAAGAAGAAAGGAGGGGGAGGTGGGAGGAGGAGGAGGGAGGGGGGAGGAGGGGGAGAAGGGGGAGGAGGGGGAGAAGGGGGAGGAGGGGGAGGAGGAGGAGGAGGAAGAGCAGGAAGAAGAAGAAAACCTACCCTAGTGCCCAACCTTAACATCATCTAGCTTTTGAAGAAAGAAAAGGAAGGAAAGCAAAGGACACTATCTAATTTCCCTAAAGAAACAACATCGACAACCTATAACGCCTATTGGGACAAGGTCCTCTTTAAGAACTGAATTAAAAATATTCCTCTGTGGTTTTGGGTTAAATGCCTAATTTGCATCTAAACCAAGATTATTAGAAATAAATTCATGAAATTTTGGATTCGGTCTCGAAATTGCATGGTAATGAAATGGAGGCACTTTAAATTTTGAGATTTGGAACAGACTTGTGGAATTTGGCTTAGGAATAATTGGAGTTTGATTATTAATTGATATTGTTATTATCTCATCCCCAGACAGGCAGCCAAAGATGGGAAGAATTGTTCAGAGAACATCAGGAAGGATGGAACTTGGGAAGATCTGGTAACATGGAAATTATTTAGGGAATATGAGTTGGAGTTAATACTGGAATTAAAATTGGATTTGGAGTTGGAATTGGAAATGGTCAAAAGAGGAACTGTGAGCAGCAGTACTTCCCTTTAAGAGACCGGACTAGAAATTATTTAGCAGTAGTTAAGAACTAGTATAGGCGAGAATCCGTAGACTGAGAACGGAACCAACATAGTAAAGATCCACCACAGTAAGGAGAAATACTGTAGGAGAGACGTAGTGAACAAGAGCTGTAAACTTGAATAGGTGTAGGAATCGCAGTCGATACATATTTAACTGATGGATCTAAATTATTTAACCCTTGATGATAAAGCGGCTTCTATTATGGGTTTTGTATTCCCTCCAGTCATAACACCAGTCAGCGGAAAGACAATACGTGAGTACAATCAAGCCATCCACGGTGTACAGATACAGGATAAAGGCAAGAACGTGTTTAGTGCAAGGACACAGTCCAATCAAAGATAGTCTGAGGGTCACCAGTGAGGTAGATAGTAATTCAGCACCGCCCTCTGGTTGTGGTAGGATGGTTCCGTTGCCTGATAACAGCTGGGAAGAAACTGTCCCTCAATCTGGACGTGTACGTTTTCACACTTCTATACCTTTTGCCCGCATCTAAATTTGGTTTGAGACTCTGAATAAAAATGAGGATAATACCGAGTGAAACTTTGGAGGTCATAGTCCTCATGAGATGTCAAAATGGATTACAGAGTCATAGAACTATACAGCACGGACATGTGCGAGAGTCTAGGACTACAGGGCACAGCCTCACAATAAAAGGATGTTGTTTTAGGAAAGAAATGAGGAGAATCTCTGGAATCCCAGGAATCGCCAGACTGATTCCTGGGATGGCAGGACTTCCATATGAAGAAAGACTGGATAGACTCGGCTTGTACTCGCTGGAATTTAGAAGATTGAAGGGGGATCTCATAGAGACTTACAAAATTCTTACGGGGTTGGACAGGCTAGATGCAGGAAGATTGCTCCCGATGTTGGGGAAGTACAGGACAAGGGGTCACTGTTTAAGGATAAGGGGGAAGTCTTTTAGGACCGAGATGACAAAATCATTTTTACACAGAGTGGTGAATCTGTGGAATTCTCTGCCACAGAAGGTAGTTGAGGCCAGTTCATTGGCTATATTTAAGAGGGAGTTAGATGTGACCCTTGTGGCTAATGGGATCAGAGGGTATGGAGAGAAGGCAGGTACAGGATACTGAGTTGGATGATCAGCCATGATTATATTGAATGGCGGTGCAGGCTCGAAGGGCCGAATAGCCTACTCCTGCACCTACTTTCTATGTTTCTATGTTTCTATATTATCAAGGTAAAAAGAAATTGTCCCTAGATTCGGCTTTCTTAATTGGATTTATGATGAAATTGACGACATATGGAAATTGATTAATTACATTTGAACAGCTGGGAATTCCACAGGAATTGGAATGGGATTGTGTTATTGGTCACAATGCTGTGGAATAAGAAGGATGAGATGGACACTGAAATTTAAATAGTAAAATGAAGGCTGAGACTGAATTTGATTGAAATGAAACATTTCTCATGGTTTGCTTTAAATTAGAGTCATGCCTGTAGGACTGGACTGAACCCAGCTGAAAATTATATGAGGACCCATCATCAGATATACATATTATAACATCGTGTGAATATTTAGAGGGCTGATTAGTGTTGATCTTAGGTGTAAAGAGTACATTAGGGAACCGAAAAGAAATAGGAATATACAGTGATAGAGTGGAACATAATAGGATAGGTTAATAATTACAGTGAATGTTTGGGAGAGCATGGGTGCATGATGATACCTTGCTTTGTCCCAAGTTTTTCAGGAATTTTAGGTTGAAAGTTCGACTATGGAAAGGGATGGAAGAATGGGCAACAACACAGATGAAGGGAATTCGCGCCGACAAAAACGCGGGAGGTGAAGACTCATCAGACGGAAATTGTGAATAAGCCCACGAAAACCAGGGAAGCTTGATAAGATTCTGGGAAGAAACATCATCATCTTGTGTTGCTGATAGATGGAAAATGTAATGGACAAACTTATGTATATCTGGTTAGCTGATTTGGTTATCATAAATGATGGGTTATCTTATATGATAAAAAGGAAGGAATGTTAATCCTTCATTCTGCTGCTGAGCCATTTGGTCAATTTGAAAGTGCTCTCTGTGGAAATGGGACAACTTTCTGTCCCAAAATGCCAAAATGGTGCCACTTTGTCTAGGGCCCAGATCTGAGCTGCAGGAAGAGAAAGGGGAACAGCTGCAGACCCTGGTAATTGGGTGCAAGGTGCATAGAATGGATTGGATGACTGCAAACCAGACATACACCTTGTAAATAATTGTAAATAATGTTGCATAGCTTTATGTTACTGAATGTTGATTGGATGAGGTATTGAGCCTTGTCTGGTTTTCTTGCAGATCAGGGTAAATGTTGCAAGGTTTGCTTCCTCCGAGAAACACTGTTTGAATACAATATATTAGCTATTGTATTGTTGGGTTAGGGAAATGGCTGTCATGTATGGGGTTAATCGATATCTGTAATTGGATTGTAAAGAGACCACCCCCATGTGGTTCGGCATCTCGAGATCCAAGGACCTATAAAAGTCTGCTACCATGAGATCCTGCGTCGATCTTCTGGGAGAGCACTTGAGACTGCGTAACGTTCTGGAATGTCTCTGTTTGAGTGAGGCCTAGAGGGCTTGATCAGGCAGATACGAGGATCGAACCCACGGTGGGTTAGGTACAGGAGTTGAACTGTAATTGTGTTTTGTTAAAATAAAGATTAGTTGCACAAGTGCTTGATTCAGTGATTTTGGGGTATTTCAAGTCAATGGGTATTTTTAAAGCAGAGATTGATAGGTTCTTGATTGGTACGGCTGTCACAAGTTATAAGGGGGAAGGCAGAAGAAGGGGGACGAGAGTTAAAGGAATAGATTAGTCATGATCAAATGGCAGAGCAGAGTCAATGGTCCGAATCGCCTAATTCTGTTCATGTGTCGGATGGTCTTGTGGTCTTAGGATATGGTGACTGGATTTTGTACAACAGTTCTTACCCCCTCAATTACCGGACCACTGATGGGAAGAGTTTAACTACAGCCAAGCCCAGCTTCCATGTATAATTGGAACTAGATACATCAAATTGGACGAACTATTGACTAAGTTGATTCCACTTTTCACACAAAGGGTGGTGGATGTATAGAACAAGCTGCCAGTTGAGGTAGTTGAGACTTGGACTATCCCAACCTTTAAGGCAGAGTTAGAAAGGTACATGGATAGGACAGATTTGGAGGGTTATGGACCAAATGCTGGCAGGAGGGACTAGTGTAGCTTGGCCGTTGCGGGTATGTTGGGCCGAAGGGCCTGTTTCCACACTCTATCACTCTGTGACGTTCTTTTAGGAAGGTGGTGTGGAGAAATCTCATTAGTCAGAGGGTGGTGAATCTGTGGAATTCATTGCCTCAGAAGGTTGTGGAGACCAAGTCAGTGGATATTTTTAAGGCAGGAAATATAGATTCTTGATTAGTAGGGGTGTCTGAGGTTATGGGGAGAAGGCAGGAGAATGGGGTTAGGAGGGAGAGATAGATCAGCCATGGTTGATTGGCGGAATAGTCTTGATGGGTCAAATGGCCTAATTCTATTCCTATTACTTATGACCTTATGACTATGACTCTGGTCGGCAAGGATGTTGGCAAAAGGAGGCAGCTGTGTATGAGGGTGATGCCAATAATGGAGGAACAAGGGTCAGAGGACCTTTGCATGAATGGGGCAGGGATGATAAACCCGATGTTTAATAAATATAATTGGCCACGATAAATATGGCATCCCCAGGCGAGCAATCGTGTAGTTCTCTTGCTGACAGACCTAATCAGCGAGATGGACACCAGAGGGTACAGTCAGGTATGAAATCATCACAATGACTGTGGCTACAGCCAACAGGGCTCCACATCCCTCAAACCCACATTGCTAAGCCCATAATTGTATAACGTGCTTATCCAGATAAGTGTCGCCTGCTTCTCTCAGTAAGGATTTCTTTATCTTTCCGTCTGTCATCTGTCCGTATCTCAATGCAGCATCTAACTGGGGGAATGGAACTGAATCTCTTCATAGAGACAGAGATACATAGAAAATAGGTGCAGGAGTAGGCCATTCGGCCTTTCGAGCCAGCACCGCCATTCAATGTGATCATGGCTGATCATCCACAATCAGTACCCCGTTTCTGCCTTCTCCCCATATCCCTTGATTCCACTAGCCCCTAAGAGCTCTATCTAACTCTCTTTTGAAAACATCCAGTGAATCTGCCTTCTGAGTCGCAGAATTCCACAGATTCACAACTCTCCAGGTGAAAATGTTTTTCCTCATCTCAGTTCAAAATGGCCTACCCCTTATTCTTAAACTGTGACCCCAGGTTCTGGACTCCCCCAACATCAGGAACATGTTTCCTGCCTCTAGCATGTCCAATCCCTTAATACTTTAATATGTTTCTGTAAGATTCCTTCTCATCCCTCCAACTCCCAGTGAATACAATCATACATCACATGAGAGACACAGAGAGAAGAGAGTTAACTCTAAGGTCTCCGATAGACAATAAAATCGCACGGTGCTGGGAGATGATTGAGAACCCGTGCCCAGTTTGTCAAAGGAAAAACATCTTTGAAATTATCTCACTCAAACTATAAATCAATATTCCAACAACTGGCAGCCCAGCCCATGACAATCCCGCCATCCCGGGAATTAACCAGGGAACCGTATTCCAGTTATCTGAAACATTTCTTCTACCGCGGGGCCAAAAGGTGTCCTAGGTGAAGTCCTTTTTTTTGCCATAGTGCCTCAATCAGCTGTAGTGTCGTGAATGTTGTGGTTTCTGGCATTTAACAAGCAATTTTCATGTGGAAATCTGGAGGGGTAGGGAGTGAAAGGAGCACATTTACATCATCACCCTGTGGTGCGTGCTAGTAAATGTTTTTTTTCAGTCTCGCAGAAAAAACAAACATAGAGGCATTTTGTGTTTTTAGTTTAGTTTAGTTTAGAGGTAGAGTGCAGAAACAGCCCCTTCGGCCCTATGGGAGGAAACCGGAGCTCTCAGAGAAAACCGTACCCAGGTGACGGGGAGAACGTACAAACTCCGTACAGACAGCGCCCGTGGTCAGGATCGAACCCGGGTCTTCGGTGCCATAAGGCAGCAACTCTCTCGCTGCATTTTTAGAAGACTCCTTGGATGAAAAAAAATAATTACAAATAATGCACTAGTTCTGTGATTTGTAATTTCTGGCTCTTAGTGACGTTCTTAATACTGCATGGTTAAACGCTGTGGGTTTACGGGCTGAGCACATACCTGTAGCGATATATTGCACAGGGACATTGTGCAGTCACAACGCTGCACAATAGGCCTCTTTCCAAGAAGAACCCAACATTGCTCTAGGGTTTCAACTTCAAAAAGCTGCTTCTTGTTCATCCCCACTACAACATCTGGTGACTTTTTGTCATGTTAAAGGATACGTTAATGACTTTTTATCTTTTGCATTCTTAACTGACAGTAATACCCGAAAGCCATACCTCACGCCAATATCTTGTCATAAAAGCTGAAAGAATAATATTTCAGTTACTTATTAATTTCTGTAGTTGCCATTCACAATTTTCTTTCTCATGCAAATGATTGAAGGCTACATTTTCTGGATGGTTAACCCTTCAGAACCAATTAATTATTAACGATAATTAAAATAGTTTCTTTGCAAAATGTTTCAGGTTAGCAAATAACCTGGTAACGGTCACATGATTGATTAATAAGCACTTGGTTATGTCACTGAGCTTGTAGTACAATATTCACTGATAACCTTTGAACAGCGTCTGTGAAAGATCTGTTAGTCATTCGTGATTTCCTAACAGAATAAAATGGCTTGCACACAACACACAAAGGGAAGCAGGGACTAGGGAAGCAGAACTGCAAACTACCTCTTTGGTGACCCTTGGACTATCCTTGATTGGACTTTGCTGGCTTTACCTTGCACTAAACATTGTATCCTTATCATGTATCCATACACTGGAAATGGCACGATTGTAATCTTGCTGTCTTTTTACTGACTGGATAGCATGCGACAAAAGCTCTTCACTATACCTCGATACCTCATGTGACAATAAATTGAAGTGAGCTGAACTGGAGAAGAGAGGGATTTTCAATGATTCTCAATGAATCATTGATTCAATAATGCTTTTATATCAAATGTCCCAAGATACAGTTAAATACTTCATTTTTGCTTACAACCTGGTAAAATTGTATAGGAGACCTCACCTAGGCGGTGGCCCCATAGCAGAAGCGTCCACATCACGGGGCTGGAAACTGGAAGTGTCCTGAGCCAATTCTGCGACCACCATCATCGATTGCAACAAGTGATGGCTCCCACTGATTGTCGCCGGAAACTTGCGTCCTTTTCAGGATGGACGATGACAGCAAGGTCAACATTTGAAACATGGAAGATGGACACGATAGAAAGTTACAGTAGCTAACCGAGCAGTCCTATCTACTGCCTGGCAGTATATGGTACCTGGCAGAAGTCCCATTCCCCCCCCCCCCCCCCGTTGGGAAATCCTTTGTTCTCAGTGCAAACCCCCCCCCCCCCAAAAAACACCCGCCACCACCCCTGCCGTGTCCCCATTTGTTTTCAGAGGCCCCATCATTCTTATCTCTCTTACTTCTCCTTTACATGTTACTAATTTTGCTATCCCCTCCCCCTCCACCAACCCTTCTTTAAGATTCTCCTTAAAACCTATCATCTCAATCAAGCCTTTTGTCACTTGCAGCAATATCTTCGCTGGATTATATTCTATTTAAGTGGCATTAAAAGCTGAAAGAGTGACAGGGGTTAATGCATTAATTCAGTGTCCTGTGTTGATCATAATGAAATATTGGTGGCATTAAATAACTCAACATTGAGATTAGTTAAGTCTGCAAAGTCCACAGATCAAAACTGATGACCCCAGATATCTCCACGGTTAAGTACAAGATGTCTTGGATTTGTGTTCTTTACGTATTGTCTTTTTAGGGCATGCATCCTTTATTGATTTATGCTGCTAGGATCTTGTATACATCCATGTTGTAATGAATGGCGGCACGGTGCCATAGCAGTAGAGTTGCTGCCTTACAGCGCCAGAGACCCGTGTTCAACCCTGACTACGGGTGCTGTCTGCACGGAGTTTCTACGTTCTCCCCGTGGCCTGTGTGGGCTTTCTTCCAGGTCTTCGGTTTCCTCCCACACTCCAAAGACATACAGGTTTGTAGGATAGCTGGCTTGGTATGAATGTAAAATTGTCCTTAGTGTGTGTAGGATAGTGTTAGTGTGCGGGGATCGCTAGTCGGCGCGGACTCGGTGTGCCGAAGGGCCAGTGTCTGGGCTGTATCGCTAAACTAAACTAAAAAAACTAATTCAGAAATTCTACAAGAAATCCCCAAGTTCAATAACCTGACAAGAATATTTATCAGCTGCCGCTAAAACCTTATCTTCTTCACCTTAACTCTACATCAAGGAACCTTCTGGAGTTTAACTCATGATCTCTGCCTCAGAATTAATAATGCTTAAATCTCCCTCATGAAGCTGTCTCATATCAAACAGTTTGGAATATATTACCATTTATGCTGCCAACATCCTATTAGGATTTGTGCAACACACTGAATGAATGAATTTCAATTTCACCAAAAACAGATTAGCTGGTTATCAGAATTTAATTTTAAACCTCAGTGCTGTTTGTCTGATATTAAGGCGCACAAAGCCATCACACTATTTGCCTACGTAACTATGGTGTCTCCAAGTCATTGTTCACATTTGAGATATTTTAGAGATAATATTTACCTTGATCACGGGTCACACATCAAACTTCCATACAAAGTACGTTCACGATTCTAAAGCAAGGAAGAAAGAAGAAAAATTGTGAATTACCTCACCTTCAATGGGGCCAGAGGAACTGAAGCTGGACAATTAGTACATATTGATCTGAAGATGGGTCTCGACCCGAAACATCACCCATTCCTTCTCTCCGGAGATGCTGCCAGTCCAGCTGAGTTACCCCAGCTTTTTGTGTCTATCTTCAGTACCTATTCAATTAGACTATGCCTGGTGAAGGGTGCTGTCTTTACGGAGTTCCATGACTCAGGTCAGTAAAAATTGTAACTCCAACTTCATTACATATATCTGCCTTGGCTCAGTTACCTTTGGAGTACAGTGGCACGATGGCACTGTGGTAGATTTGCTGCCTTACAGCGCCAGAGACCTGGGTTCAATCCTGGCTAAGGGTGCCGTCTGTACGGAGTTTGTACGTTCTCCCCATAATTGCGTGGGGTTTTCCACGGTACTCCGGTTTCATATAACCATATAACCATATAACAATTACAGCACGGAAACAGGCCTTCTCGGCCCTTCCAGTCTGTGCCGACCATTTATTTTCCCCTAGTCCCATCGACCTGCACTCAGATTCCCCTCCATTCCCTTCCTGTCCATATACCTATCCACTTTACTTTTAAGTGTTAAAATCGATCCTGCCTCCAGCACTTCTGCAGGAAGATCATTCCACACAGCCACCACTCTCCGAGTAAAGAAGTTCCCCCTCATGTTACCCCTAAACTTCTGTCCCTTAATTCTCATGTCATGCCCTCTTGTTTGAATCTTTCCTACCCTCAATGGGAAAAGCTTATCCACGTCAACTCTGTCTATCCCTTTCATCATTTTAAAGACCTCAATCAAGTCCCCCCTTAACCTTCTGCGCTCCAAAGAATAAAGACCTAACTTGTTCAACCTTTCTCTGTAACTTAGTTGCTGGAACCCAGGCAACATTCTAGTAAATCTCCTCTGTACTCTCTCTATTTTGTTGACATCCTTCCTATAATTAGGCGACCAAAATTGTACACCATACTCCAGAATTAGTCTTACCAATGCTTTGTACAATTTTAACATTACTTCCCTACTCCTATATTCAATGCTCTGATTTATAAAGGCCAGCACACCATAAGCTTTCTTTACCACCCTATCTACATGCGATTCCACCTTCAGAGAACTATGCACAATTATTCCTAGATCCCTCTGTTCCACAGCATTCCTCGATTCCCTACCATTTACCATGTACATCGTATTTTGATTTGTCCTGCCAAAATGAAGCACCTCACGCTTATCAGCATTAACCTCCATCTGCCATCTTTCAGCCCACTCTTCCAAATGGCCCAAATCTCTCTGTAGACTTTGAAAATCTACTTCATTATCCATGATCCATGGCATTATGAGTGTGTTTCCTCCCACACTCTGAAGATGCACAGCTTTGTACAGATTAATTGCCTTTGGTAAAAATTTTAAATTGTCCCTGGTGTGTAGGATAATGCTAGTATACGGTGATCGCTGGTTGGCGTGGGCTGAAGGGCCTCTTTCTGTGCTGTGTCTCCAAATTATCTAAACTAAACTAACAGGCCAGCTAAGGGATGCAACCATGGAGAACTTGGATAGGTGACGTCCATAAAAGCCCATGCTTTCCCAAAAGGAACCCTTATCTAACAAAATGTTATTCATTTAAACTAAGATGATCTCTTTTTTTAAAGCTGGAGTACTCTAGGTAATACAGGAGATCCAAAGAACTGCAGGTGCTGGTTTACAAAAAAAAGACAAAGTGCTGGATTAAGTCAGCAAGTCAGGCATCATCTCTGGAGAACATGGATTGGTGATGTTTCAGGTCGGAACCCTTCTTCAGACTGTTTGTGGTGGAGGGTGGGGGTGGGGGTGATAGCTGGAAGAGAGTGATAGGTGGATGAAGGTGAGGAGGATTTTTGAAAAGCAGGTGGTTAGCAGGTGGTTAATGTCTCAAATCAGACATTTGAGATGATAGGTCAAAGAGTGTGAGGTCATGATAGAAGAGGTGAGAATTGTGAAGCCAGAGAGAGAAATGTAGGTGCAAAGGGATAAATGGGTACGAGTCCAGGTGGGGACACGGGGAAAAGAAGGCCAAGTAAGGATGGAAAAATGAAAAGACGGAGATAGTTCTGCAAGTTCCTTCTTACTCGAATAAAAGAGGGAGTTGTTAGTAGGTTGGTAACTTAAAATTGTGGAATTCAATGTCCACACCATTAGGTTGTAAGCTATCAAGGCGGAAATGAGGTGTTGTTTCTCCAGTTTGCATGTAGCCTTACTCTGGCAATGGAGGAGGCCCAGGACAGAAAGGCCAGTATGGGAATGGGAAGGGGAGTTAAAATGGTTAGCGACTATTTTAGGAACTCTGGATAATGTGGGTACAGCCTAATCAGAGCTTCTTACAACTGCAGTATAATGTGTAACTCATAGTGTCAAAGTCATGCAGTATGGAAACAGGCCCTTCAGCCCAACTTGCTCATTCTGACAAAGACGCCTCATCTACTCTAGTCCCACCGGCCCGCCTTTGGCCGATATCCCTCTAAATCTTTCCTATCCACATACCTGTTCCAATGTCTTTTAAATGTTGTTATAGTACATGCCTCAACTCTGGGGTAATACCAATACCATACATTTATTAACTCTGTCTGTCACCAGTTTCATCGATTTAACCTTTTTATCCTTTCATTTACTTTAAGTTGCTCCTCTTTATTTATGTGGAGTTTGCTTTAAGTAGAGTAGGAGAGGGAATGGAATGGGAGAGAGGGATTCCTTTTGAGAGAGGAGAGGATGAAAAGTATGGGACACATTGTGACTATGGATAAACACTGAGAGTAGAGGGCAAGGAGTAGAGAAAATAGACGCACCAAATGTATTGAATAGTGAAAGGCCTGGATAGAGTGAACGTGGAGAGGATCATAATAATAATACATAATAATACACTTTATTGTCATTGTAAATACATGCAATGAAATTTCAGGTGCACTGCTCGAGCATAGCTCTAACGTATCAGATAAATAAGAATGACAATGGAAACAGCAAAAACGGCAAGAAAACGTCAAGTCAAGTCAGAATGTGCAATATTTCACAGTATAGTGTTGTGGCAAAACACAATGTTGGCTATGGGGGCTGTGTGTTCAGTGCAGAGTTCAGAATGGTGATGGCCTTGGGGTAGAAACTGTTTGTTAAACTTGTGGTGTGTGATTTCATTAGAGGGAGAAGTCCAGCACCAGAGGCCACAATCTCAGAATAAAAGGACATACCTGTTAGAAAGGAGATGAGAAGGAATTTCTTTAGGGTGGTGAATCTGTGGAATTCGTTGCCACAGATGGCTGTGGTGGCCAAGTCAATGGATATTTTTAAGGCGGAGATAGATGGATTCTTGATTAGTAAGGGTGTCAGGGGTTATGGGGCGAGGCAGGAAAATGGGGCTGAGCGGTCACAATGGCGCAGTGGTAGAGTTGCTGCCTTGCAGCGAATGCAGCGCCGGAGACCCGGTTCGATCCCGACTACGGATGCTGTCTGTACGGAGCTTGTATGTTCTTCCCGTGACCTGCGTGGGTTTTCTCATAGATCTTCAGTTTCCTCCCACACTCCAAAGACGTACAGGTTTGTAGGTTAATTGGCTTGGTAAATGTAAAAAAATGTCCGTGGTGGGTGTAGAATGGTGCTAATGAAAGGGGATCGCTAGTCGGCACGAACCCAGTGGGCCGAAGGGCCAGTTTCCGTGCTGTATCTCTACCATATAACCATATAACCATATAACAATTACAGCACAGAAACAGGCCTTCTCGGCCCTTCCAGTCCGCGCCGACCATTTATTTTCCCCTAGTCCCATCTACCTGCACTCAGACCATATAAATAGATATCTAATAGTAAAGTAAAGGAGAAGATAGATCAGGCGGAGAAGATTTGATGGGCCGAATGGCCTAATTCTGCTCCTGGAACTTATGAACACAAAATGCTGGAGTCACTCTGCTGCAGGTCGAGACCCTGAAGAAGGATCTGAAGGGAGTCAGAGGAGTGTGAGGAGAAAAGGGAAAGATTAAAACGAGGACATTTAACGTGAATCACCCCAATAATTTTGCGGATTTTTTTCAGCTTTAAACAACTTTCAGCATTGTATCTACAGGAGACTTCAGCTTGCCGTTTAAACGTGAATTAGAGCTCGGGGACATCAGCATCACATGCTACATTATGATTCATATTAAATCCTCAAACCTCTGAAAATGTGTTAGCCCACCCTAACTGGACTCAACTGTTCAATAGGTCATTTGCCATCTTAACTCCTAACTACAGTGTCGACAGTGCAGAAGAAGGGTTTCGGCCCGAAGCATTGCCCATTTCCTTCGCTCCATAGATGCTGCTGCACCCGCTGAGTTTCTCCAGCATTTTTGTGTACCTTCAGTTTTCCAGCATCTGCAGTTCCTTCTTAAACACAGTGCATAATGTATGTACATCGCCTTCAAATCGCACTGGCGGTATTCGTACGAATGCAGGGTACAATTGCAAGGGACAAATTTGTATTAGCGCCACCGTCTATTTTCTGTTATTCTTCTGAAGTGTGCACCTGAAATTATGTGTAATTTTTGGTGTAATATCACATCCCGAGTAATTATCCCGGTCCCCGTTTGTCATTTGCTGAAATTCTAATTATCTGCGTTGAAAATTTATTATACTCTTAAGAGAGTTGTGATTTTTCACTAGAGTGCACTCTCCGAGAATTACGGATGCTGAGTACTCTTTGGGATTTCATAAGTGTCGACCGCTGATGTGTTCCCTTGGATCTACAAGAGTTCAATTGAAATAAGGGTTTAGAAAATAAATTCTTTGTTTAACCGCTGTGCTAACATCATGCCACCGCATCAATCTTCTGGGCTTTTCCACCACGGCAGATCCTTAAATTAGCCAATTTTCTTATTGATATCTAATGAATTGATGCAATTGAATTGGATACGAAACGGCTGTGCGATTTATTTTTTAAAATCCGCAAATGGGAACACACCTCGTGTACTTTAAGCTTCACAGTCATGACTTGGAAAGTAACAGAGGAACTGTCATTTCTTATTGTGAGTTAAGGGCAGCACGGTAGCGCAGCGTTAGAGTCGCTGCCTTACAGCGCCAGACACCCGGGTCCAATACCAACTATGGGTGCTGTCTGTACGGAGTTTGTGTAGATTTTCTCCAGTTACGTGCTCCAAAGCCATACAGGTTTGTAGGTTAATTGGCTTTGGCAAACTTGTAAATTGTAAATTGTAAATCTTCCCCTAGCGTGTAGAGTGTACGGTTGATCGCTGGTCGGCGCGGACCTGGTGGGCCGAAGGGCCTGTTTCCGTGCTGTATCTCTAAAGTCTAAAGATTAAAGTAAAGAGTTCGGAGCTGTGAAAATAAATGTTTACAAACACAAAGTTTTTGAGATCGTTTCTCTCTGGAGCATGTGATTTTGTTGACAATAAGTAAAGGGAAAGTCACCAATAATATAGCTTTGCAACGATGATCCTTTGTAACTTCTAGGCATTTAAATCTCTTTATAGCCAACAATGTGTTTTTTTTTTCTTTTGCAAATCTGGGCATTGCAAACTCTCACAAAAAGCATTACAATAATTACCAGATAATCTGTTCTTTTTCAGTGATTTTGATGGAAGGACGAGTATTGCCCAGGATAACTCTCACATTCTACTTTGAATCGGTGCCATGAGGTCTTTTATCTACACCTTAGCAAGCAGATAATAGCTCAGTTTAGCATTCAGTCTTGAAACACAAAGATAAAGGATTGAAAAAGACTACAATAGTCCAACCAAACTGTTCCAAAGGGGAAAATTATTCATATCACACTCTAGGTTGGAATTTAACATTGACAATTGTGGAGACTGGGGAACATTTGATCTCCTCCTTTCGATGTAAGTAAGCTGCAGAACGTAGATTTGGTATTATCTACCACTTTTTAACCCCTACCCTGCCAAAGCTTCCTTCAATTCGAAAGCCTGCAACCAGGCTTCCTTAAGATTCCTTGAAACAATTCTCCTCAACATTTTCCTACAACAGCCTACATGAAATAATTTGAAATCTACTCTCCATTGTATCAAATTATTTTAGTTCAACCAGATCCAAGGTGAACTTATAATTTTTTTTTGCTAATGGAATCTTTTTACCGTTTAGTGTAATATTGCCAGATATTATAGTCTCTTCTCATCATTCAGTTAGTTTTAGTTTAGTTTAGTTTAGAATGTTGTCACGTTTGCAGGTAGAGTGAAAAGCTTTTTGCTGGGTGCCATCCAGTCAGTGTAAAGACTATACATGATTACAATCAACCCCTCCACAGTGTACAGCTTCAGGGAAAAGGGAATGACGTGTAGTGCAAGATAAAATGTAATAAAGTCTGTTTTAATGCCACATCAGAGATTTGAAAATCTAAACCAATTTTCTGAGGGAGGGCTGCACTGTCACAGGTGCTGTCTTTTGCAAGAGGCAATGAGCCAAAGTCTCTGTATTAAAATGTCCCACGGCACAATTTTAGTATGGGCTTTAGTTTAGAGATACAGTGTGAAGACAGGCCCTTCGGCCCACCAAACCCATGCCAACCATCGGGCATCTGTACACTAGGTCTAGAGATACAGTGCGGAAAAAGGCCCTACGGCCCACCGGGTCCACTCCGACCAGCGATCCCCCCATATTAACTCTATCCTACACATGCTATGGACAATTTTTACATTTACCAAGCCAATTTACCTACATACCTGCATGTCTTTGGAGTGTGGGTGGCAACAGAAGATCTCTGAGAAAACCCATGCAGGTCATGGGGAGAATGTACAAACTCCGTACGGAAGGCAGCACCCATAGTCGGGATCGAACCCCGGTCTCCAGCGCTGCAAACACTGTAAAGCAGCAACTCTACCGCTGCGCCACATTTCCGCCAGCTAGTTCTATATTATTCCACTTTCACATCCTACATATACGAGGGGTAATTTACAGAAGCCAAATAATCGACAAACCTGCATTTCTTTGGAATGTGGGAGGAAACCAGAGCACCCGGAGGAAACCCACATGGTCAGAGATCGTACAGACTCCGCACAGACAGCACCCATAATCAGGATTGAACCCGCTGATCTGGCGCTTTGAGGCAGCAACTCTACTGCTGCACCACTGTGCCGCCCCAGTTTTGAAGAAGACCAGGAGAGTAATTACAAGTATCCTGGCCAATGTTCCTGCATCAGTCAGTAATTCTTGAACAGATATCTTTTTCATCATCACATTACTCTTTGTGGAAGAATGTTGTGCATAAATAGGCTATCACAGTTCTTAACTACTCTATTGGCTTCAAAGGACATTCAAATATTTAGAAAGATACATTAAAACAATGATTAATTGCAATTTTAAGTTTTTTTTCTTTAAATACTTTTCATCACCCTTGCCATACCCATTACACCAGCAGTGCTTGATCTCTGTCCAAATGTCTGTTAGTTCAGTTGTATTATGCAAGACAATGTATTTAACTGTCTTAAGAATAATATAAAGTCTAAAACAGCATTTACCATCTGAGATTAGATAGCTGAATTTATTCTTCAAAATATTCTTTATCATAAGAATTCCAGTTCGAGTCTGAGTAAAAATCTTTACCATTTAAATCATCTTCATGGCTGTTTTCTGATTTCATCAGTAATTATCTCAATGGGCCTTAACAAGGAAAATCAGCATCAATTTTAAGGCGTTTTATTTTTATTAGTGTTCATTATTACATTTGTTTCTGTGTTAATATTTTTTTTAATAGGTGATCGCAGATGTGTCTTTGGCATTGTCCGTCAGCTTGACGACGTTCTCACCAAACCCTGCATCAATCTCAGAGCAGTTTTGAACCAGGTCCAAGACGATATGATGAAAGTGTCCTCTCCTGCAGCGTGCGAGGTGTCTACACATTTGCTGGTGGGCATGAGTTCACAATACAAGCTATCCATAATTCAGGTTTAAATTGACGTTAAATTTACAACTGGCTCAAGATGACTAATGCGGCAAATGAAGTAAAGAAGGGAGCACTTCCATCCATCTGCTTCTCCCTTAGCCTCTTTGAGCAAATCATCTGGCTAATAAGCTTGGATGGGAGCCGTAGGTTTCTAATCCCTCGTGTTTAGTGCTGCTTTGAAAGAAGCTTTGTTCATTTGATTCCCACGACAGAGCCCGCAGTTGTCCCGGAGAAGCCAATTCATGGTTGCCACGTGTAGGAAGGAACTGCAGATGCTGGTTACACAGAAGATAGACACAAAATGCTGGAGTAACTCATCGGGACAGGCAGTGTCTCTGGAGAGCAGATATGGCTAACATTTCATGTTGAGACCCTTCTTCAGACGAAATACTTTTTCGAAGTTCTCGGAGCAGAATTAGGCCATTCGGCCCTTCAAGTCTTCTCTGGCATTCAATCATATCTCATCTATCTTTCTCTGTCAACTAGATTCTCCTGCCCTCTCCCCATAATCCCTGATGTCCTTACTAATCAAGAATCTGTCAATCTCTGCCTTAAAATCTCCATTGACTTGGCCTCTGCAGCCGTATGTGGCAATTAATTCCACAGATTCACCACACTCTGACTAAATAAATTCCTCCTCATCTCTTTTCTAAAGGTACCTCCCTTTATTCTGAGTTTATGGCCTCTTGTCCTGGACTCTCCCAATAGTGGAAACATCCTCTCCACATCCACTCTATGCTGGCCTTCCACTATTCGGTAAGTTTCAATGAGGTCCCACCACCCCCCCCCCCCCCACCCCCTCCTCATCCTTCTAAACTCCAGGGAATACAGCTAGTGCTTCCTTGTCAAATAAATTGTCATCTTTTCCTTGTTTTTGTGATCTGGGCTGGTAAGATCCCAGTCACACAAAATCAAAACTCGGATGGCGATTTCATTTAGACCAAATTAATGTATTTTTTCCTTTCTATTTAAACTGGAAAAAAAAATCCTCAGAACAGCCCATTATGTCCTGAATGAGATGTCATCTTCAATTTACGAGGTTGAGCTAAATTAATTTTCCACTCTTATTCAAAAACGCATTCAGCGTGTGTGCCCAGCAAAATAATAGCTTAATAGTCCAACATTACAAGTAATGGTGTATTTTTCAAATCGTAATTAGCAGTCTTAAGTAAATACAGACCATTTGATCACATACTCAATGATGGGGAACAGGTAGCAATAAAACAGGGAGCTCTCTGCCCTGAATTTGCCAGTGTGTGCAGTTTAGTACAGGTCGGCAAAAAGAAAATGCTAATCAACATTCATCACCCAGTCAACAAAGTTACAACATCTCATCTTCATGTTCATATGTTCATATGTTCAGGATTAAGCCATTCGGCCCATCAAGTCTACTCCACCATTCAATCATGGCTGATCTATCTCTCCCTCCTAACCCCATTCTCCTGCCTTCTCCCCATAACCACTGACACCCATACTAATCAAGAATCTATCTAATTACTGCCTTATAAATATCCACTGACTTGGCCTCCACAGTCTTCTGTGGCAAAGAATTCCACAGCTTTGCCATCCTCTGACTCAAGAAATTCCTTCTCATCTCCTTTTTTAATTTTATTGCGTTGTTCTTTAGCATATCTTACTATGTACAAATCGGGAGCCATTTTTTCGATGTTATAACAGTGCTTGCTACGCTGAAAAATTGTGTCAATGGTTAGAAAGCATTTTTGAAACATCCGAAGATGCTACATTAATGCAATTATTTTAGAGATATAGCGCGGAAGAAGTCCCTTCAGCCCACCGAGTCCAGTGATCCCCACACACTACACACATTAGGGACAATTTACAAAAGTCAATTAACCTACAATCCTGTACGTCTTTGAAGTTTGGGTTGAAACTGGTGCACCCGGAAAAAACCCATGCATATCACGGAGAGAACGTGCAACTTCCATACGGTCGAACCAGGGTCGCTGACATTTAAAGGCAGCAACTCTACCGCTGCACCACCGTGCCGCCATTAACTGTGCATTAAAATGTCATTGACTATTGAAACAATCTTGGGTCATTTTGTATTAAAAAGTGTTTCACCAGATCAGATTTAATATAAGGTCAATAAATTGATAAGTGTCGCAGTCAGTGCTTTGTCATGCAAAATATTTAGAGGTTTTGTTTTGCCAAAATGTATTTGCTTGTCGATTTTCAGAAGACTATATAAAAAGAGGCTTTGGAATGGAGAGGGCAAATAGGTGGCCAGGGAGACAGTGACTGGATATGTCATGTAATAACAGACCAGACATGTGTACAGCACCAGTGAATTGAATTGAAAGCACAGCTTGGAAGCAGGTCATTCAACCCACTGAGTACATGCTGACTTTCAATCACCTGTTCACACAAATTCTATGTTATCCCACTTTCCCATCTACTCTCTCTACACAGGAGCGGCAATTTTACCGAGGCCCGTTAACGTCCAAACCCACACATCTTTGGGATGCGGGAAGGAAACCCATGCGGCCGCAGGAAGAACATGTAAATTCCACGCAGATAGCCCGCCCGAGGTGTGGATTGAACCTTTGGTCTCTGGTGCTGCGAGGCAGCAGCTATACCCCTCTGCTGCCCTGTACAATGACATTGCCACACTGAAGTACACCAGCAACATCAAATTAAAGCCACAAACTCACACTGGGGCAGAACAAACACCTCAACCATAACGCGAGCAAATCCGCAATGTCAATCTGTTACCCTTGCTTGGTCTGGTCTGTATATATCTACCAAGGCAACTCAAGTCAAGTTGAGTTTATTGTCAGAAACACAAGTACAGGGAGGGTACAGGTATAATGAACAACTAGTTTGCAGCAGCACCAACGGCTCCAAGACTCATACAAACAAATGAATGAATGAATGATACTTTATGATCACATGACATACCCAAGGTATGCAAAGAGACGCCACATAAAGGGCGGCGGCAAGGTTACAAACGTGAATTGATTGAAAAATACAGCATGGAAAGTACTGAGTCCACACTGACTATTGATCCTTCACACTAGTTCTTTGTTACCCACATAAAACATCGTCTATCCCTGTCCTCAACGTATGCTGCGTGACCCATTGAGTTACTCCAGTACCTTGCTGTCTTTTCTTGTGCATTAACTACCCCAACACTTTGCCGATGGTGCCTTCTGGTTATTTGCACTGCCTTTCTCGGCTACATTGTGCAGCCCCTAATATAAGCAACAATTGTTGGGCCATTGCTGGGAGCTTTCTTCTCACCACGGCTGTTGATTTAAAACCCGCCACGGAGCAGCTAACAACACCAGTGGCAATTAAAGCAGAATATGCAGGCTAGCCATAGGCACTTAAACATCTGCAGTGAACGCTTCCCCTGTTACCATAGATACTGGCCCATACTCCATCCACTGCAAATGCAGAAATCACGATTGCATTGGAAGTTCCACTCAGCAGACTGAGCAAATTATTTGGGTTCTCTTGAAAAGCGGACACAATTTTAGTCAGCACGGTGGCACAGCGGTAGAGTTGCTGCCTTTCAGCGTCAGAGACCCGGGTTCGATCCTGACTACTGGTGCTGCCTGTACGTTGTTTGTACGTCCTCCCGTTCACCTGCGAGGGATTTGTCTGAGATCTTTGGTTTCTTGCCACACTCCAACAATATCCAGGTTTTCCGGTTAATTGGCTTGTTATATATGTAAATTGTCCCAGGTGTATGTAGGAATGTGATAGTGTGCGGGGATCGCATGTCGGTGCAGACTCGGTGGGCCGAAGGGCCTGTTTCCGCACTGTTTATCTCAACTAAACTAAACTAAAAATCACTATAACCTTTCCACTGGTGCAGTGTCATGGGGGAAAAGGGCAGGTACCAGTAATTCTCTAAACGTTATTGACGACGTACTGTCATAATAGTTGCCCCAATTTCTACAATTTTGGGAAGAATTACCATATTTCCCGGCGTCCAAGATGCTATTTTTTACTCTAAAATAAGGCACAAAAATTTACATACGTCTCGGAGGCCGAAGATTAGGCTGAGCAATGCCACTCTCGTAGCGACTGCTCCGTGGAACCTGCTGCGCCTTCGACCCTGGAACTATGTGAAGTGGGAAGCGGCTGTAAAAGGACAGCACCACTGGGTGGGGGAGAGTTCCTTTCCATAGCGTGTTGGGAGTCTGGCCCGGATCAGCACGGCCTGGGCTGCACAAAGTAGTAAACCTGGCTGGGCCACCAGGGGTAAAGTTGCGGGGAGGGCAGGAACGTTGAGAAGGAGGGGGCCGGGGATCATGCTAGCAACTCACTCACTCACCGCTGCCGCGGCGCTCCGGGCGCGGAGCCACCGCATTGTGGCTGGGGAGGGAAGTAGCTCAGGTGGCTGCGAGCGGCCGCCGGGACTGGACAGCGGAACCGGCCGCCACCGCAGCAGCCTCTGTCAGCCCGCCAGCCAGCCAGCCACTGTGTGCTTCAGGATAAAGGCACAATCGGTGGAGGTGGTGGGGTTTAGTCTTCGACGCAGGTGAGTCTTTAACGCCGGGAAATACCGGAGCCTTGACGTTAAATTGCTCGTGCAACTGAGAATCTTCTGAGTAGCCAAGGGATAAGGAAGCAGTTCCTTTGTTTACCGGCAGGCAGAATCTATATCACCTTTATGCATTAGTAATTGATGCATCTGCAGATTAATTTTATTGGCAGATATTTTAGTTTATTGTCACATATGGAGGTACAGTGAAAAGCTTTTGTTGCGTGCTAACCAGTCAGCGGAAAGACAATATGCGATTACAATTGATGCCGCCACAGTGAACAGGTACATGATCAAGGGAATAATGTGAATAACATTTAGTGCAAGGTAAAGTCTAGTAAAGTCCGATCAAAGATAGTCCGAGGGTCTCCAATGAGGTAGATAGTATCTCAGGACTGCTCTCTAGTTGTTGCTAGGATGATTCAATTGCCTGATAACAGCTGGGAAGAAACTACCCCTGAATCTGGAGGTGTGTGTTTTCACACTTCTGTTCCTTTTGCCTGATGGGGGAATGGAGATGAGGGTGTGGCCAGGGTACGACTCAGCCTTGATTATGTTGCTGGGCTGTGTGAGGTATGAATGGAGTCAATAGAAGGAAGGTTGGTTTGTGTGATGGTCTGGGCTGCATCCACAATTCCCTGCAATTTTTTGCGGTCTTGGATGAAGCTGTTCCCAAACCGTGCTGTGATGCACCCTGACAAAATGCTTTCTATGGTGCATCTGTGGAAGCGGTTAATATGCGGTATTGCCAGGGGTTTAGTCAGTTACGCTTTAGTCTGATAGTCATCAGGTTGTGGAATTAAATCCCACTGCTCACATCTGAACAGAATAACTAGGCAGTATCTCTGATGCAGGGCAGAGGGAGTGCTGCGTGGTTAGAGATGCTTTTGTTCAGATGAGATGTCAAGTTGAAACTCTGCAATGGAAAAATAATTTATCTTCAGTGTCATGCTAATAGTGATTTAACAATCAACTAAATTAACTTTTAATTACAACATAGAACATAAGGCCATAAGGTCATAAGAAATAGGAGTAGAATTAGGCCATTCGGCCTGACGTCTACTCTGCCATTCAATCATGGCTGATCTATCTCTCCCTCCTAACCCCATTCTCCTGCCTTCTCCCCGTAACCTCTAACCACCCGTACTAATCAAGAATCTGTCTATCTCTGCCTAAAAATATCAACTGATGACCTCTACAGCCTTCTGTGGCAAAGGATTCCACAGATTCATCACCCTCTGACTAAAGACATTTCTCCTCATCTCCTTCCTAAAAAACGTTCTTTAATTCTGAGGCTATGGTCTCTGATCCTAGACTCTCCCACTAACGGAAACATCCTCTCCACATTCACTCTATCAAAGCCTTTCACTATTCTGTATGTTTCAATGAGGTCCCCCCTCATTCTTCAAAACTCCAGCGAGTACAGGCCTAGTGCTGACAAACGCTCATCATAGGTTAATCTACTCATTCCTGGGATCATTCTTGTAAACCTCCTCTGGACCCGCTCCAGAGCCACCACATCCTTCCTCAGATATGGTGCTCAAAAATGCCCACAATATTCCAAATGTGGCCTTGCCAGCGCCGATACCCATGACTTCGTAGCTGGACATCGTGCAAACTTCATCATTGAGTTTGCCGACGACACCACTGTTGTTGGACGAATCACAGATGGGGATGAGTCGGAGTATAGAAGTGAGATCGATCGACTGACCAAATGGTGCAAGCACAACAACCTGGCTCTCAATATCAGTAAGACCAAGGAACTGATTGGGGACTTTGGTAGGGGAAGGATGAGGGCACACAACCTTGTTCATATCAATGGGACAATGGTGGAGAAGGTCAAAAACTTCTAATTCCTGGGCCTGCATATTTCCAAAGATCTTTCCTGGACCCAGCACACCGATACAATTATAAAGAATCAGCGACTCTACTTCCTGAGAAGATTACGGAGATTCGGCATGTCGAAGAGGGTTCTCCAAAACCTCTACAGGTGCACGGTAGAGAGCATTCTGACTGGTTGCATTGTGGCCTGGTTCGGCAACTTGAACGTCCAGGAGTGAAATAGACTACAAAAGGTTGTGACCACTGCCCAGTCCATCACCGGCTTTGACCTCCCCACCGTCGAAGGGATCCATCGTAGTCCCTGCCTCAAAAAGGCAGCCAAATTCATCAAAGACCCACACCATCCTGGCCACACACTAATTTCACCATTGCCATCAGGAAGAAGGTGCAGGAGGCTGAGAACTGCAATGTCCAGGTTCAGGAATAGCTTCTTCCCTGCAGCAATCAGGCTATTAAACACAACAACGAATAAGCTCTGAACTGCAAAAGACTATTTTATTATTGCACTGTATTTGTTATTTATTGAACTTTTTCTTTTTTTTCCTCTTCTCCCGTTACGTACTATGTTTACATATTCACATTTTCTGTTGTGCTGCAGCAAGTAAGAATTTCATTGTCCCATCCGGGACATGTGACAATAAAACACTCTTGACTTGACTTGACTTGAGTTGCGCTACTGAGCCTCAACATTCCATCACTAGAACAGTACAGCACAGGAACTGGCCCTTTGGCCTGTAATGTCCATGTCGAACATGATACCAAGTTAAACAAACTTCCTCTGCATGCACGTAACCTATATCCATTCATATTGCTAAACACTTTAATTCTCCTTCCTATTCCCACACAGACTTTTCTGTCCTAGGTCTCCACAATTGTCAGAGTGAGGCTAAATGTAAATTGGAGAACAAAAAGCATCTCATATTTCACTTGGGCAGCTTACAGCCCAGTGGTATGCATATTGATTTCTCTAACTTCAGGTAGCCTCGGCATTCCCTCTCACTCTATCCCTCCCCCACGCAAGTCGCACCAGCTTCTCGTTCTCACCCAACAAACAGCTAACAATGGCCTGTTTGCTTTATCATCGTCACTTTTTAGTATATCTTTCATTCATTGTTCTTTATCTCTCTACATCATCATCTATATCTCTCGTTTCCCTTATCCCTAACCAGTCTCAACCTGAAACATCACCCATTCCTTCTCTCCAGTCATGCTGCCTGTCCTGCTGACATTACTCCAACTTTTTGTGTCTATCCTTGTATATTCATGTGCCTATTTAAAAGGTTCTTAAATGCAATTACTTTATCTGCCACCACCACCATCCCTGGCAGCACGTTACAGACCCAAACCATTTTGTGAAAAAAAGACTTGCCCCGCACAACTCCTTTGAACTTTACCCCTCTCACCTTAAAGTTATGCCTTCTAGTCTATGACATTCCCACTCTGGGATAAAGGTTCTGACTGTCTATCCCGTCTATGCCTCTCAGAATTTATGCCTATCGTATTCATACCTCTCAATCTCCCATGCTCGAGAGAAAGTCATGGTGGCGCAGCGGTAGAGTTGCTGCCTTACAGCGAATGAAGCGGCGGAGACCCTGGTTCGATCCCGATTATGGGTGCTGTCTGTACGGGGTTTGTATGTCCTCCCCGTGACCTGCGTGGGTCTTCTCTGAGATCTTCGGTTTCCCCCCATATTCCAAAGACGTACAGGTTTGTAGGTTAATTGGCTTAGTAAATGTAAAAAATTGTCCCTGGTGTTAATGTGCGGGGTGCGCTAGTCGGCGCGGACATGGTGGGCTGAAGGGCCTGTTTCCATGCTGTAACTCTAAATTAAACTGAACTAGACTAAACTAAGAAAACAATCCAAATGTGTCCAACCTGTCTAGATGGGCAAGTTGGGCCAAAGGGCCTCTTTCCATGCTGTAAGGCCCCGTGACTGACCCTCCTTATAACTAATACCTTCTATTCCAAGCAGCGTTCTGGACCTCTTCTGCACCTTCTCCAAAGCCTCGATATCCTTCCTCTAATGGGTCGAGATTGCCTCTGAGAGCCTGCTGTGTGCAAATGAGATGCCATGTTTCCATCATTACAATAATGACCATACTTCAAAAATACTATGGCTGGAAATGTATCCTTAGTCATTAGCTCTGCAGTTTAATGTTCTGAATGTAGGAAGTGGAATAAAATATACAGCCACTGGAATGTTTAGCAGTACAGACCGGTAATTAAATTTTGGATGCTGATGTTTTTTTGATTTGTGACATCCTTTATTACATTGTGAAAATGCTATATAAATGCAAGTCTTCATTTATAACCCTTTTATCAGCTTAACAACTTTCTGGCATGTCTTCACGGAAACACAACGTTCAGACTACATCAGGAAAATCAAAAAATTATCAGACGATGAATCAAAGTGTTAATATTGCCTTCAGTTCACTTCTCTCCCCGCTCCAGTTAGTTTTAATTTCCTTATTGGCCCTCCTGCTTTCCAGAGACTGTGTGAAGAGGCACAATGAGAAAATACAGTTTGTCCAAAACTATTTTTATAAAGAATAAAATGTATTCCTGGACCTTCGCGATTCTGTTTAGTTTAGTTTAGTTGAGAGATGCAGCATGGAAACAGGCCCTGTGACCCTCCGATGCACCATACACCAGTCTGCTTTGATCTGTCATTTTCACACCTTCTCCTTTCATATCTCGAGTTTCTCACTCCTCTGACCCTCAGTCCGAAGAAGGGTCTCAGACTCCATCCACTCAAATGTCACCCATTCCTTCTCTCCAGAGATGCTGCCTGCCCCACTGCGTTACTCCAGCATTTTGTGTCTATCTTCACTGAAAATTAACCTGCTGTGAGTGTTTGGCAAGCAGTGTTTGCCAGGGCACAGATAAAAAGTCAATTAACCAACAAAACGGAAGTTACTCCTTCCGATCTGCTTCTAGATACTAGTGTTAGTGTGTGGGATGCTTGCTAGTCGGCATGGACATAGAGATCCAGTGTGGAAACAGGCACTTCGGCCCAGCGAGTCCATGCCGACTAGCGATCATCCCATACACTAACACTAGTCCCGCACATTAGGAACTCCTTCGATCCATCAACTCAGTGCCGACCAGAGATCCCTGCACATTAAATCTACCCTACACACTATAGGGACAACTTACAATTTTACCGAAGCTAATTAGCGTTGCAAGCCTGTAAATCTTTAGAGTGTGGAAGGAAACCGGAGCATCTGGCGAAAACCCACGCGGTCGCGGGGGGAGAAGGTACAAACTCCCTGCAGACAGCGCCCATGGTCAGGATCGAACCCAGGTCTCTGGTGCCGCGTCAAGGTGCTGCAGGAACCAGGTAATGTTTTTGTCGAAGGAGTTAATCCAGCCATCATCCTCACACCACGGAGCACTTAGTGCCTCGGAGTTTCACAGTAGCCATTGCTCAAGAAACTAACAACTCTGCCCAGAAATGTATAAATATTTATGCTGCCACTATTTGTAATTGGCTAGTCATTATTCCCACAGCAAATTACAACAGACTTTGATGATCACCATAAAAATCTCTGCTAGCCAATGGGAGAACCAGCCAATACTCTTTGCAAATCTGCCAATTCGCTGTAGAAGTTCCCCGGCTGTGCAGAATTGCAATAAACCATCAGAGAGCCTAGACTCCCTGGAGTGATGGTTGCTTTATAATACTCTATTTACATAAAATTGTTCCAATAGATTATATCTCCCCAAGTTCATAACTAGAAACAATTTTCAATTAAGCAGTCCTCAATTACTGAGTGTGACAGCACACACGCGCACACACACACAAAAAATTTGGACACCAAATAGAGCTGAGACTATTTAAAAATGAAAACTTTTCTGTAAACATAGCGATGCAAGCCCTTTTGAGTACATATTCAAACAGCAATAACAATGAATTAAAAGCCCCCGGCTATAGTCTGTGCATTACTCTCATTCAACACTGCATACCAAGCAGATAGAACAATTTACAATAAACATGAGCCCATTACAATTCAATCGAAAGATGTTTTCAGCAAAATAATGTGAAATTAAATCTTCGAGGACTCTGTATATTAAAACTTAGGCAGTCAATAAAATCGGGCCTAGGATTGCCATTTGTCATGGGGCAGATTATTTCCCGATGCCTAAAATCTCTTCTTTATATGTGTTGCCAGCTTGAATGTTTAAACTGCAGCTATAATATCGGTGGAATAAAGCTAGCCTTGACAGATTGAGTTCGCGGGCAACATCGTAAAAAGAGCTAATGTCGAACGGTTCTTATTAAATGGCTTGGTAAAAAGAAAAGGAGAATTGCCCTGTTAGAAGCTGTCGTAGAGTTGGAAAGTGTACAAGGAACAAAGAGAGTTGTTTTTTATTATGCTGTTTCATATCCATTACAAAATTACAAAAATATAAAAACCCTACAAATGATTTCCTCTTCAGTGTGTTCAATCATTAGTTCAATCTTGTATCATTTATACAAGCTGGTGAATGTTATGCAGCTCAAAGCGTGGCATGCAGTAGCAATGTTACAAATTTTGAGAGTTTAAAAATCAAGTCTGCAATTTATCCCATCAGATAAAGCATAAAAAGAAGTTTAATTTGACACCTAATTCACTTTCATATCTTCAGTATTAAAAACGTTATGGCCATTTTCATACTCGGAAATTAGCATCTTGTTCCCCATTGCCTTTCCATTGACTTAACTCAAAAGCTGTGATCTAGGACAGTCAAAAGCCCATAACTTTTTAAACATTAAGAGAACTCAATGAAATTTTCAGTTATTATAGATTGAAACATTCTGAAACAAATACGAAACAATCTTACTTGGATGACCTGAAATTAAAGCATATAATTAGTTAGTTACCTAATTGTAGCTAATTACAAAATTCAATTAATACATCTAAACATCTATCCATTTCTTAAGAAAAGATAAACATTTTTTAATTGCCTAAGTGTCCAAATACCATTCACACAATAATTCACAATATAACATGATTTTTAAATTCATTTCATGAATTTATAGGCCAAATGGAAGGAATTTAGTGTTTAATTCCCGTAAATTAATGGCCATTTCAATCAACTTGCAAGTGGGTTTTAGACTTGATCGATTTGAACTGTCTGGAGAAAAACGGTATTTTAAACCCACCCCCCTCTGAAAGGCACCAAAGTCGTGCACATGGGGAGTGGCAGAACTGCAGCGCTGCTAAAGGTAAGTATTGTAACATACCTACATGTAGTGCTCTGCACAGGATTGGAGAAGGGGCATTGAGGTTATCATTAAAAACAGCACCTTAATTTCAGATTAAAGTTTGTTTGTAGGCATTCGTCAGAACTTTCCATTGCTTACGTAGGATATTCATCCTGAAACCAGTCAATTTAACATAGAACAGTACAGCACGGGAACTGGCCCTTCGGCTGCTGATGTCCAAGCCAAACATGATGCAAAATTAAATTAATCCCCTCTGCCTCGTATGTGATCCATATCCATCCATTCCCTGTATATTCATGCACATTTAGACAGGTACATAAATAGGACAGGTTTAGAGGGATATTGGTCAAACGAAGGCAAGTGGAACTTGTATAGATGGGACATGTTGGCCGACGTGGGCAAGTTGGACTGAAGCGCCCAATTCCATATTGTGAAATGCTATGACTCCATGTCACTTTGCCTATCTCAAAGCCTTTTAAACATCACTATTGTATCTGCTTTCACCACTTCTCCTGGCCACGTATATTCCAGGCACCCATCACTCTCTGTGTAAAAATCTTATCCGCAACCTCTCCTTTCAACTTCCCCTTTCACCTTAAAGCTATACCTTTGAATGTTTGCCAAACTCACGGACTGAAAAGGCAATTGAGGCAGAAACACTCAACACATTTGCAAACTACAACTAAAAGATGTTGAAAATACTTTGGTGGTCAGGTATAATATGTGGAAGGACAAAACTGAAAGTTAGCTCTTCCGTCCATGACTTTTCATCGGTCAGAAATAAAATAAGCTTTAAGATGCAGCAAAAGAGGTTCAGATTTAGGTTTATTATTGTCATATGTGCATACTTTGAAGCCAAATGAAGGTAACTTTGTCAGAGACCTCCCCCTCGACCTTACCGCCATGGGCAACCCTACCAGGAGCACAGCTCCAGACGTCAACGCTCTCAGGATCTCAGGACCACACAAGCTTCTCCACCACGAAAAGGTGACAATTCACGGAGAAGTAATGCTACACTGAGCTGCTGATATGATGCATACTTCACCAGGGCAGTGATGCCGTGCATGCTGCATCTGGGCAATGATACCATGTGGTTGAGGAAGCTTAGAGTCCAGGCGCCAATGCCACAAAATAGTCGACGACATCTTGGTCCATAGCGGCGACTGCGGAGGACTCAAAGGACCCAACCACGGGTGAACAAGAGGAAGATGGCTGAACTTTATTGCCTTCCCTCACAGTGGGAAACGTTGATTCCGCTGTGTGGGGATGTTCATGTTAAATTCTACAATGTTGTGTTCACTTTATTGTATTTGTGTGGTTGTATAGTAACTCAAATTTCACTGCTCCAATTGGTGTATGTGACAATAAATGTAACTTGAACTTGAACTTGAACTTGGTCAAAATGGTGAAGGAACACACTCCCCAATTCAATGGCCAGCGCCAACTTCACCTGTAGAAACTGTGGGAGGGTCTGCCTGACAATGATAGGCTTAGTCAGCAGGAAATACTGTCACACATGAAACATTCCCCTCTCCAAATATGAACATGCCAAAGCTGCACCATCACCTCTGAAGAAGGAATGTGTAGCAAGGAACTGCAGATGCTGGTTTACCTTGATGATAGACACAAAATGCTGGAAGTAACTCAACGTGTCAGGCAGCATCTTTGGAGAAAAGGAATAGGTGACGTTTCAGATCGAGACCTTTCTTCAAATCTCCACAAAAAGAAAGAAGGGTCTCGACCCAAAACGTCACCTAATCCTTTTCTCCAGAGATGCTGCCTGACCCGCTGAGTTACTCCAGCATTTTGTGTCTACCATTATTAAATTCAATTCAATTCAATTTCTTTATGACTTTAATGTCATTGCACAAATACAAGTATAGGTACAACAAAATGCAGTTTAGCGTCAGTTCGTACTGATAGCGATATAGAAAATGTCTATCTCTTGCAGATGGACGGAGATGCTAACACCACGTGATCAGTGGTCCAGTAGACTTTGTCAATCTTGTTAGCTGAACTGTGCCTGTGCTTTTGCCCGATCCATGACTCAACCCTCCAACCCATCATCATCAGTCACTGTTGGAGCGAAATATTCAAACTAATTCATGCGAAATGGAGAAGAAATCAAAAGGGTGTCAATTACAATTCTCTGTAACTGATTGATTTTTAAAGAGGTCCTAATGGCAATGCTTGCTTTTTAACAGGTGAACAACTAAATTGTTTGTGAATGGGCCTCTGATTGGGTTTGCAAATTTCTCTCTGAAATCATTAACATTTGAAGAGCTCTCTCTCTCATCTGCCCCCCCCCCCCCCCCCCCCAAGCATTTAAAAAAAAGTCAAGTAACCCTTGGAGTGCCTTGAAGAAAGATATCTTATTTCAGTCAACCTCAACTATTGAGACTGTGATTATATGAAATTCCCCAATTTTAAGTAATGCCTCCCTTATCCCATCTTGCTTTCTGGTACCCCCCCCCCCCCCCCCCCTCCATTCTGGTGTGCACTGATTTCTCCCAATATCCTGCCACTCTGTCCCTCCCTCTCATCACAATCAAAGATCCCATAGCAAGCAAGATGGATCACTTGACAAAAAAGACGTAGTACGGTCATGGGCAGATTCATGGGTAATTGTTTGGCCCCATTTCCGTAACCGGCTTCCGTCTCCGCACCAAAGATCCCATAGGATACTAGTACAGAGACAGAAGCCGGTTACGGAAACATCCTCGTAAAAATAAAAGTTATTTAGGAAAAAATCTTCTCCTCATTTTCAGAATTATAATTTATTAACACAAACTGTTCCCCCGCAACGTTGATTACACTGCGGGTCGGGTCGGGTCGGGTTACTAAAATGGATGAAAAAAAGGCCCACGTTCCGCTCCGTTGCGTACTACACGTCAGCCCATTGCATTTAGCAGGAGTGGTCTATTTTGCTTGCTATAGGATCTTTGATCACAATTCCTTCACGTCCACTTCCACCTCTGTCCATCTCTCTGCATTTATATTTCACTCCTCTTCTCTCCTTCCCTGACAACCTTTTGTCTCCTTTTCATCGCTAGCCTTTGCCACTTGCTCCACCCATTTTCCAATCAAACCCCCCTCACCTGTATCCACCTACTACTTGCCAGGCTTTGTCCTGCCTCCACCCGTTTTACAGCTTTCTCCCCGCCACTACAATCAGTCTGAAGAAAGGTCCCAAAGATTGGGTTAACACATGATGTGCGTTTGATGGCACTGGGGCCTGTACTCGCTGGAGTTTAGAAGGATGAGGGGGGAACCTCATTGAAACTTACTGAATAATGAAAGGCTTAGATAGAGTGGATGTGGAGAGGATGTTTCCATTAATGGGTGAGTCTAGGACCAGAAGCCAGAGCATCAAAATAAAAGGACACATTTAGATAGGAGATGAGGAGGAATTTCTTTAGTCAAGTATGTTGTCAAACTGGAAAGGGTACAGAGAAGATTTAGGAGGACATTGCCAGGACTAGAGGGTCTGAGCTATTGGTAGAGGTTGAGTAGGCTGGGGCTCTATTCATTGGAGCACAGGAGGATGAGGGATGATCATATGAGGTGTATAAGATCTTGAGAGGAATAGATTAGGTAGATGCCCAGAGGTCTTGCTCAGAGTAGGTGAATCAAGGACCAGAGGACATAGGCTTAAGGTGAGGGGAAAAGATTTAATAGGAATCTGAGGGGTAACTTTTTCACACAACGGGTGGTGGGTATATGGAACAATTTGCCAAAGGTAGTAGTTGAGGTTGGGACTGTCCCCACGTTTAAGAAACAGTTAGACAGGTACGTGGATAGGACAAGTTTGGAGGGATATGGACCAAACGCAGGCAGGTGGGACTAGTGTAGCTGCTACATGTTGGCTGGTGTGGGCAAGTCAGGTTGAAGGGCCTGTTTCCATGCTGTATCACTCTATGACTCAATGAATCTAGTCATAGGATGGTGGATCAGTTGAATACATTGCTGCAGATGGCTGTGGAGGCCAAGTCAATGGACATTCTTAAGACGCAGATTGACAGATTCTTGATTAGTACTGGTGTCAGGGGTTATGGTGAGAAGGCAGAAGATTGAGGTTCAGAGGGAAAGAATGATCAGCCATGACTAAATGGCAGAGTAGACTTGATGGGATGAATGGCCAAATTCTGCTCCTGGAAGTTATGAACCCGAAACATCGCATATCCATTTCCTCCAGAGATTATATATATCCTCGTATACTACTGACCCACACAGTTAATCCAATACTTTCTGTTTTGCTTCGGCTAAGATTGCTAGATCTCACCAATTAGTTTTGCAATGGTTACATAGATGACCAAAATGAAATCCTGTAACCCTGTCAATAATTGTTAAGGGAGAAGTGAAAAACTTTCTGGAAGTAGATTCTGAACACAATTTGGGGGAAAGCAATTTAAAAATGTTTAGTTTAGTTTAGAGATACAGCGCGGAAACAGGCCCTCCAGCCCACCAAGTCCGCACCGACCAGTGATCCCCACACATTAACACTATCCTACACACACTAGGGACAATTTAAATTTCTACCAAGCCAATTAACCTACAAACCTTAACCTACAAAGGGGTATGGTCTGAGTGCAGGTAGATGGGACTAGGGGAAAATAAATGGTCGGCACGGACTGGAAGGGCCGAGAAGGCCTGTTTCCATGCTGTAATTGTTATATGGTTATATGGTTATAACCTGTACGTCTTTGGAATGTGTGAGGAAACCGAAGATCTCAGAGAAAACCTATGCGGTCACTGGGAGAACGTACAAACTCCGTACAGACAGCACCCGTAGTTGAGATCGAACCCGTGTTTCTGGTGCTGCAATCGCTGTAAGGCGGCAACTCTACCGCTTCGCCACCGTGCTGCCCACTATTTACTTATTGTAAAGAATCCATTCAAATGGTTTGTCTGCGCAAGAGACTGCAGATGCTGGAGCCCTGAGCAAAGAACAAAATGCTGGAGGATCTCAACCAGTGATCTCAATCTGTGAAGGGAAACCGACTGAGGCTGTTTTGGGTCGCGATCCTTGCTGAGGCCGATCAGTGCTTTTTTATTGCTTTTTAAAAGAATTCTTTATTTCGAACAGAATAAAAGAATAAAATGCAAGTATGAAACAGCATACAAAAAAAACCCAAGAATATTTATAAATAAATGAATTCATATGTGTCCGAAAACCATAAGACCGTAAAATATAAGCACAGAAATTGGGCCATTCGACCCACTGAGTCTATTCCACCATTCGATCATGGCTGATCTATGCTTTTCCTCTCAACCCCATTCTCCTGCCTTTTCCCTGTAACCTTAAATGCCCTTATGCCCCTGTCCCACTTAGGAAACCTGAACGGAAACCTCTGGAGACTTTGCGCCCCACACAAGGTTTCCATGAGGTACCCGGAGGTTCCCGGAAGTTTTGGTCACTCTCCCTAATGGTGGAAAGTGGTTTCCGCGTAGTCGAGGCTTCTTCTATGTTCCTGCGATTATTAAAAAAAAAAAAAAACGGCCTCGACTAAAAATAGGTTGTCGTTTGGTCGAAGCCAGTGGAGTGGAGTCGCTATTTACTTACAGGCAGTCGAAGGCCATCTCCTTCGCTGACCAGCCATTTTGATTGGCTCATAGGAGCTTTCAGCAATTATCCTGTAGGATCTTTCAGGATCTAGAAGATCCGCCGGAAGGTAAAATGCCCGCTAACTTTATTAAACTTCTTAAAACTGTCTCCACTCCTTCTCCCCCCCCCCCTTCTCTCCCCTGCTCTTCTTCTTCTCTCTCCCCTTCTCTGTTCTTCTCTCCCCTTCTTTCCCCTTCTCTCCCTTTCTCCCGCGCTCTCTAAAGGACTTACTGTGCTCTGTGGCAGCCGTTTACCTTCCTCTTTGCCGCATATGAGGGCTCCACTGCTGTGCCAGGCCCCCACCTTTGCGATGTGTCTGTGTGTGTGTGTGCAGTCGGCAGCAAAGATCTTGTAGGATCTTTGGTGAGTAGATGCAGCTCACACTTCGGTCGAGGCTTTCCAGGCAAGTGACCAAAACCTCTGGCGACTCATGGAAACCTTGGGTGGGGCGCAAGGTCACCAGAGGTTTCCTTTCAGGTTTTCTAAGAGGGACAGGGGCTTTTCTATGTTCTGTTGTGCTATGCAAAGAAAGATTTTCATTGTCCTGTCAGGGACACATGACAATAAACTCTTTTGACTTGACTTGACTTAACTCATCAAGAACTTTTTAATCTTCACTTTGGAAATACCCATTGACTTGGCCTCCACTGCCATCTGTCGAAATGAATTCGACAGATTCATCACCCGCTGGCTAAAAATATTTGTCCATATCTCCACTCTAAAGGACTTGTCCTGACCAGACCTTCAATATTTATAGAGTCAGGGAGACAGGGAGTCATACAGCATAGAAACAGGCCATACGGCCCACTATGTCCATACATATTAATCCCATCTTTGAACCCGAGGGGGACCAATATCCTGGCGGGGAAATTTGCAAAGGCCACTGGGGAGACTTTAAACTAGAATGGTTGGGGCGAGGGATGCAAATAGCAAAAGCTAGTAGACAGAATGGGAGGCAGGAAGCAGAAAAGGGAAGCACTCGGACACAAGAGGAGAAAGAAAAAAAAGGAAATAAACAGAGAATAAGAGATGGGGGGTTTCTTAAATGTGCATATTTTAATGCTAGGAGCATTGTAAGAAAGGTGGATGAGCTTAGAGTCTGGATAGACACCTGGAAGTATGATGTTGTGGCGATCAGTGAAACATGGTTCAGGAGGGCTGTGATTGGAAACTAAATATTCCAGGATTTCGTTGCTTCAGGTGTGATAGAATTGGAGGGGCAAGAAGTGGAGGTGTTGCATTGCTAGTCAGGGAAGATATTACAGCAGTGCTTTGGCAGGATAGATTGGAGGGCTCATCTAGGGAGGCTATTTGGGTGGAACTTAAAAGTGGGAAAGGTGTAGCAACACTTATAGGGGTATATTATAGACCGCCAAATGGGGAACGAGAATTGGAAGAGCAAATATGTAAAGAGATAGCAGATATTAGTAGTAAGCACAAGGTAGTGATTGTGGGAGATTTCAACTTTCCACACATAGACTGGGAAACACATTCTGTAAACGGGCTGGATGGTTTGGAGTTTGTAAAATGTGTGCAGGATAGTTTTTTGCAGCAATACATAGAGGTGCCTACTAGAGGAGGGGCAATGCTGGACCTCCTGTTAGGAAATGAGACGGGACAGGTGGTGGAGGTATGCGTAGGGGAGCACTTCGGGTCCAGTGATCACAATACCATTAGTTTCAATATAATTATGGAGAAGGACAGAACTGGGCCTAGGGTTGAGATTTTTGATTGGAGAAAGGCTAACTTTAACGAGATGCGAGATGATTTAAAAGGAGTGAACTGGGACATTTTGTTTTATGGGAAAGATGTAGAGGAGAAATGGAGGACATTTAAAGGGGAAATTTTAAGAGTACAAAATCTTTATGTTCCTATTCGGTTGAAAGGAACCAGTAAAAATTGGAAAGAGCCCTGGTTTTCAAGGGAAATTGGACATCTTGTTCGGAAAAAGAGGGAGATCTACAATAATTATAGGCAGCATGAAGTAAATGATGTGCTTGAGGAGTATAAGGAATGTAAAAAGAATCTAAAGAAAGAAATTAGAAAAGCTAAAAGAAGATATGAGGTTGCTTTGGCAAGTAAGGTGAAAGTAAATCCAAAGGGTTTCTACAGCTATGTTAATAGCAAAAGGATAGCAAGGGATAAAATTGGTCCATTGGAGAGACCGAGTGGACAGCTATCTGCAGAGCCAAAAGAGATGGGGGAGATATTGAACAATTTCTTTTCTTCGGTATTTACCAAGGAGAAGGATATTGAATTATGTGAGGTAAGGGAAACTAGTAGAGTAGCTATGGATACTATGAGTTTCAAAGTAAAAGAAGTACTGGCACTTTTGAAAAATATAAAAGTGGATAAGTCTCCAGGTCCTGACAGGATATTCCCTAGGACATTGAGGGAAGTTAGTGTAGAAATAGCCGGGGCTATGACAGAAATATTTCAAATGTCATTAGAAACTGGAATAGTCCCCGAGGATTGGCGTACTGCGCATGTTGTTCCATTGTTTAAAAAGGGTTCTAAAAGTAAACCTAGCAATTATAGACAGGTTAGTTTGACTTCAGTGGTGGGCAAATTAATGGAAAAGATACTTAGAGATGATATATATAAGTATCTGGATAAAGAGGGTCTAATTAGGAACAGTCAACATGGATTTATGCCTGGAAGGTCATGTTTGACTAATCTTCTTGAATTTTTTGAAGAGGTTACTAGGGAAATTGACGAGGGTAAAGCAGTGGATGTTGTCTATATGGACTTCAGTAAGGCCTTTGACAAGGTTCCTCATGGAAGGTTGGTTAAGAAGGTTCAACTGTTGGGTATAAATGCAGGAATAGCAAGATGGATTCAACAGTGGCTGAATGGGAGAAGCCAGAGGGTAATGGTGGATGGCTGTTTGTCGGGTTGGAGGCAGGTGACTAGTGGGGTGCCTCAGGGATCTGTGTTGGGTCCTTTGTTGTTGTCATGTACATCAATGATCTGGATGAAGGGGTGGTAAATTGGATTAGTAAGTATGCAGATGATACCAAGATAGGGGGTGTTGTGGATAATGAAGAGGATTTCCAAAGTCTACAGAGTGATTTAGGCCAGTTGGAAAAATGGGCTGAAAGATGGCAGATGGAGTTTAATGCTGATAAATGTGAGGTGCTACACCTTGGCAGGACAAATCAAAATAGGACGTACATGGTAAACGGTAGGGAATTGAAGAATACAGTTGAACAGAGGGATCTGGGAATAACCGTGCATAGTTCCTTGAAGGTAGAATCTCATATAGATAGGGTGGTAAAGAAAGCTTTTGGTATGCTAGCCTTTATAAATCAGAGCATTGAGTATAGAAGCTGGGATGTAATGTTAAAATTGTACAAGACGTTGGTGAGACCAAATCTGGAGTATGGTGTACAATTTTGGTCGCCCAATTATAGGAAGGATGTCAACAAAATAGAGAGGGTACAGAGGAGATTTACTAGAATGTTGCCTGGGTTTCAACAGCTAAGTTACAGAGATAGGTTGAATAAGTTAGGTCTTTATTCTCTGGAGCGCAGAAGGTTAAGGGGTGACTTGATAGAGGTCTTTAAAATGATGAGAGGGATAGACAGAGTTAATGTGGACAAGCTTTTCCCTTTGAGAATAGGGAAGATTCAAACAAGAGGACATGACTTTAGAATTAAGGGACAGAGGTTTAGGGGTAACATGAGGGGGAACTTCTTTACTCAGAGAGTGGTAGCGGTGTGGAATGAGCTTCCAGTGGAAGTGGTGGCGGCAGGTTCGTTGGTATCATTTAAAAATAAATTGGATAGGCATATGGATGAGAAGGGTATGGAGGGTTATGGTATGAGTGCAGGCAGGTGGGACTAAGGGAAAAAAGTTGTTCGGCACGGACTTGAAGGGCCGAGATGGCCTGTTTCCGTGCTGTAATTGTTATATGGTTATATGGTTATATCTTCCAATACTTGGCCAGTGGCCTTCAAGTTTAGTTTAGTTTAGTTAAGTTGGAGCGGCCAGGGTGCGACTCATCCTTCATTGTGCTGGGAATTAAGGACATGGTTCCTTAGGCCCAACATGCCCATGTCGACCAAGGTGCCTCATCTACCTCTCCATATCCTTTTAAACCTTCCCTATCCATGTGTCTGTCCAAATGTCTTTTAAATGTTGTTATAGCAAAGGTTGAGAGTTAAGACCAAAATCTGATCAACCATGAACCAATTGAACAGAAGAGTAGATGTGAGAGTCACAGGGTCTTCTTCCATTATTTCTTATTTTCTTATGTTGTTAGGATTAAATTGCATGCCACTTCACCCCCTTGTTTCCTCAACTGATGCTCATAATCCTGGTTTAGTTTCCAGATACAGGCCGTCCGGCCTACTGAGCACTCAGTACTGATCAACCAGTACTCCCCGCACATTAACACATTCAAGGGACAATTTTACATTTACACAAAGCCAATTAAAACCTGTACACCTTTGGAGTGTGAGAGGAAACCCATAGATCCACGCAGTCATGGGGAGAACGTACAAACAGCACCCATCATCAGGATTGAACCCGGGTCCCTGGCACTGTAAAGCAGTAGCTGTCCCGTTACACCACCGTGTCACCCAGCAGTGTTATGGTGTTATGGGAACATGTCGTTCCAGAAGTAGTTACAGCACAGGTAAGAACACGGCTCTCTGAAACCTTCCTCCTGTTTAGTGCCTTTTGATGAGCAGCGTACCCTCTGGCTGTGTATGATCGCTTTGCTGCACATAAAGACAAAGACTTGATTTACTGGTCATCAAGAGGGGCACATGTCATCCAGTAGTATGATTCATGCATGGATCTAACAATGGAACTAGTAACCAGCTGCTTCTTGACAAATAGCATTTATATCATAGCAGTGTAGTCCTGTCATCATCTGCATTCACCCTAATTAACAAACATCTGTTTCCCATTTTCATTTACACAAGGAACAAGCTTGTCTAATCCATTACCTCTAATTCCCCACTCTCCCCAGAAAGATATTCCCCATCTCCGAGCTTCGTTTCTGCCACCAGCGAGCTTCTAAATGAATGACCGCGCGATATTGACAGTAAACTCTACTCTTTACACACCTTTAATCCACGATAATCTCGCAGACTATCTTCCACCCACTGAGGTTCACAGTCAGTGACTTCAAAGGGTCACTGCTTGGAAATCAAGCACGTCCCAGAGTATTTAACGTTTAATATATAACAGATAATTAATAAGGGTTAGGAATTGAATTGGTTCGCAGGCATTGATGGTCTTGTTGCCAAGTATCTACAGACTTCCGCCCGTTCCTGTCAGAACAAGAGCAGTAGCATTGAAAACATCACAGGGGTGCAGGACCATAAATTAACAGACAGATAAAACAACGCAGGATTTTCTTCGTCGAGTGGCAATCACAAACCCCATTACACAGTTATTTTGGTTTCAACACAGCAGGGCCCAGTTTTACCTCATGTTACATCCCATAGCTTCTCGTTTATAACTGCTAAAATAGACGGAATTACAGATATCTGGGTGGGAGACAGAAGCCAACAGCACACCTAAGGGATTCCACATGAGTTTCTAAGGCATGTGAATGAAATACAGACTGGCACAACTGATCAGAGCTCTTGGGGTATAAATTACAGTATTTAGCTCTCTATCAGTTTCATGTTATAAAACATGCACAGATTTGGATCTCTGGAAGAAAAAACATTTCCATCGAAGGGGGAAAAAAAACAAGTATGGAGCAATAGAACTGAGCCAGTTATGAAGGCTGGTATAACAAACAGTACACGTTACAGTAGCAGACATGTACAAAGCTTTTCAAAAATGGGGGTGGAATGACATGATTACAAAAAATTGATATAATTTGAAATAACGTGCACACAGCGTACATTACAAGCGTGAAGATTGAAGTCCCTTGTGGCCGGGATCCAGGGCCCTTAAGCGGGCCCTGGAATCTCTGGGGTTTTAGATGCTCTCTGGTGCATTCTGAGCTTTAATTTAGAGCATTTTTGCACCAAATTTATGACCAATATTTCAGAAATAATTTTGGTTGAGTCAAGAGTAATGAATGGGTGGAATGGGATGATTGGGGTTATTGTTGTATACATTTTTTAAAAATCAAGAATTGAAGTTATCCTTGTTTAAATAATCAAATTGTGCTGTTGTAAAATGTTATGTAAAATGTTATAAAGGAGCTTGCAAAAACTGCAAATAAAATACTGTAAGTTTTTGCAGTAAAGAAAACCTTTTTTTAGAAAATGTTTTCTGTGTTGATTTGCTTGCCTGTTACTGTTAGACTATGTTAGTGTGTGCAGTGCACCTTTAATGGTCCTCCTGACCTAACAACTTCACATCACATCAATTTCAACATGGAATAATGACGTGAATACAACATTTAGTTTGACTTCAATTTCGCTGATGAAGTCAAACTAAATGGTGCATTTGCATTACTATGGTCACTTTCCAACTAACCTATTTTACTGTCATACTATTATTACAAATTCTCATAAAAACAGTGTTCTAACTGTAAAAATGTTACATATTCGAGTAGAGCTTTACCCCCTTGGAGTCTGAAATCACCTTATCTGAAAATGTTGTCCTTTACTTCTTGAGTCATTTATGAAAATGTTCACAAATCCGATAAAACTTAGAAAATAAACCGGCGTTTTCGCTGATGGCATCACAATGGATCTGCCTGCCTGCCATCTGCTCACGCTGTGATTTTGACTGCAGCTGTAGCCCGGAGCTGGAGCTGGAGCTGGAGTGAGGGAGTATTGCGTTCCGGAACCAGCCTTCCCCTGTGATGCCGCCCCCTGGAGCTGGAGTGAGGGATTATTTTGTTCGGAAACCAGCCCTCCCCTATGATACTGCACCACCCCTCACCCCCTCATAATCTACCACCCGCCATCTCTGCTCCCCTCCCACTCCCTCTCTGCCCTCCTCCCACTCCCTCCTTGCCCCTGCCCTCCCCTCCCCTGCCCTCTCTCTGCCCCTGCCCTCTATCTGCCCCTGCCCCCACTCTGCTTCTGCCCTCTCTACTCCTGCTCCTGCCCTCTCTCTGACCCTGCCTCTGACCTCTCTCTGACTCTGGCCTGCCCTTTCTCTGACTCTGCCCCTGCCCTCTCTCTGACCCTGCCTCTGTCCTTTCTCTGACTCTGCCCTGCCCTCTCTCTGACTGCCCCTGCCCTCTTTCTGACTCTGCCCCTGCCCTCTCTCTGCCTCTGCCCCTGTCCTCCCTCTCTAGCCGCGCCTGCGAGTTGGGAGCTATGCATGAATGGATAGGGTGGGGGATGGGGTAAAAGGAGCAAATGAATAATATTAATATCAAGGGGGTGGTTAGTGTGTGTGGGGGTGGTTAGTGTGTGCGTGACGCCACAGCCCCCCCCCCAAACGGATCCCCCTTGTAACTATTAAAAGTCTGATCTTGGATGTGTGTGTATTTGTTCGTGTGTGTGTGTGTGTGTGTGTGTTTGTTTGTGTATAATCACACCTTCTCGAAAAAACAACATGCTAATGGTAAAATGTTTATATATTCCGGTAGAGATTTTTCCCCTGGAGTCCAAAATCGCCATCTGAAAATTTATTGTTTTATTTCTCAATTTATTAATGAAAATCTTCAAAAATCTGACAAACATTGAAGTCTGTGCCGTCTTGCTCACACTGCTTGTGTCGAGCTCCTTTCAAGCAGGGTGCAAGGCCACCAAATTCAAATGCAGTTTCATACCATTTCAAGCAGGGTGCAAGGTCACCAAATTCAAATGCAGTTTCATACCATATCAAGCAGGGTGCAAGGCCACCAAATTCAAGTGCAGTTTCATACAATTTCAAGCAGGGCGCAAGCCCGCCAAATTCAAATGCAATTTCATAACATTTCAAGCAGGGTACAAGGCCACCAAATTCAAATGCAGTTTCATACCATTTGAAGCAGGGTAAAACCACCATAAAACCACATAAAAACCACACACAGTTCAGTAGACATTACGTGCATTCAGTTGATTCACAGCTCAGACTGAGAGTCGAGACCTCTCCCGCCCCCATCTTGCAGAGACAGAGCCATGCACACACTTCCGGGGTTTATCGCTCCTCCCCCTCCTACTGGAAGGGGCGTGGCCCTCATGGCATGATTGACAGGAGAGAGAATCTCAACATTTAAAAAAACATTAATAAGTCTTTGATTTTTAATCGATGGGAAAAACTCTCTGGCCCTGACAGCTGGAGGGGGACTCTGAGTAAGATGACCAAAATTCACAGCTGTAAGGGGTCACTTTTTTTCTAAAATCAATATACAGTGCAAACAGGAAGTGGTCAAGTTTAGACTTTTAATTATATAGATACTCCTGGTTGTGCTACATTGCAGACTACACACTGCCCTCACCAACTCTACCTGTGCTTTTCTTCATTTTTTAATTAGTTTTTAGGGGGACAGCATGGAACACAGCCCTTGGCATATCAGGTCAATGCCAACCATTGATCACACATTCATTTCAGTTTTATGTCATCCCACTTTCTCATCCACTCCCTACACATTACAGGCAATTATACTTAGACTTAGTTCCTCCCACACTGTTGAGTGCATTGGGCAGCAAGCTTTCGGCATTCTGTTCGGTCGTCTTTTTGCAGAGGCAATTTTGCAGAAGCCAATTAACCTACAGTTAATCTCTATCGTGAACGGGGATGCGACCTTTTCCAAGTCGAGTCTCCGTTGTCATTGGGGCCTAACATTGTGGAATCGGCGGCCTCCAACCAGAATTGACCTGGGGCTCCAGTCGCAGAGCTTGCAGACTCACCACCGCGGGGGCTGGCTGACTTCGCAGCGCAGAGTGCTGTGGTAACGCGCGGCTGCGACCCAACTTCGGAGCTTTAGAGGCTTCGCTGCAGGCCCTGTGGACGGTAACATCGGGAGCTCCCGGGTCCCTGGTGGGAGACGCTTTTCGGAGCTCCCGCAACGGCAACTTCGAGGGATTTAAATCGACCCGGAAAAAAGCAGGGCCTTACATCATCCGGCGCGGCTTAAACGGCCGCAGGACTTACCATCACCTGCCGGGGGTTCTCGCATCAAGAGCCTCGATCAGCTCGATGCAGCAGTTTGACTGATTGACTGTGGGAGAAGAATAAAGAACGGAGAACAGGGAAGATATAAGATGCTTTAGCATTGTTACTTTTTTGCATATTATGGGGGACGAATAAGCAAGCCACGCGTGGGGAATCAAAGAGATCTTTATTGTGAAAGCAAGGAGAACAAGACACACGTGAATGGGAGAAGGTTGACCCGGGGTTTATTATATATACTAGGGCACACCCCTAAACCTCGTGACAACTCCTTGCCGCCATTACCCAGTCACGTGACCCTACCCCCGACTGCCGAGGGTTCGCATAGTAAGTGGCCTAACCACCGGGTGGCGCCACAATATCTTTCATCCGTTTGTTCTATATCTCTCTATATCACCGTCTATATCACTCGTTTCCCTCTCCCCTGACTCTCAGTCTGAAGAAGGGTCTCGACCCAAGACATCACCCATTCTTTTTCACCAGATATGCTGCCTGCCCACTGAGTTAGTCCAGCATTTTGCATCTCTCTTCAGTGAAAACCAGCATCTGCACCTTACAGACCAATTTCCCATTTAATCCCTCACGCCTCCCAGTGAGAAACGCACTGGACGAAGGTGGCTCTATTTCCAACCCGGCAACAGAGCGTCAATCCTATCACATCAGGGAGCCGGAACCAGCCCCGGCCACAAACCAGTTGAGTAAACTCTGACAGATGCCTATGTCAAAGCTGTCAAAACACAGTGGGCCTTTCTGAATATTTTCAAGATTCAGAACCATTCAAAAACTATTAACAATAATTCAAACGACTGATAACATTGAAAAATGATTTAACAATTAAGAAGAAATAAAACTAAAACACTTAAAAGCATTCAGATTAAATTGAAGAATTAGAAGCTGTACTATTGTAATCCCATGCCATTGAAATCAGTTGAGAACTCCCTGCATTGAATCTGACAGACAAAATGTATTCGAGCAAATTTCCCACTGTAAATGGTAGTGCGGTGAAAATATTTTGTGCTCTTCCCTTGGATTGGTCATAGACCTGCTGGCAAATTACTACTCTTAGTGGTGGTGGATACAATGAACTGCAGATGCTAGTTTACACAAAAAAGACAGAAAGTGCTGGAGTAACTCATAGGGTCAGGCAGCATCTCTGGAGAACATGGTTCAATGGTGCTTTATTTGTCACCTGTGCAAATGCGTGGTAAAATTCTTTATGCATATTTACACATGCCAGTGCCATTATGTTTTGGTGATGTTTCTGGTCTGGATTCTTCTTCAGACTGGAATGGTGATGCATGTGTTTCCACTTTTTTGCTTCCGAATCCTGATTATGCCGCTCACTTGAGAGGCTTCAGCCTAGTTTAGTTTAGTTTAGTTCAGAGATACAACGGGTAAACAGACCACTTTTGCCACTGAGTCCGCGCCGCGCGCTGCACACTGACACTGCCCTACACATATCAGGGACAATTTTACATTTATACATTCATACCAAGCCAATTAACCTACAAACCTGTACGTCATTGGAGTGTGGGAGGAAGCCGAAGATCTCGGAGAAAACCCACGCAGGTCACAGGGAGAACGTACAATCCCCGTACGGGCAGCACCTGTGGACAGTATCGAACTCGGGTCTTTTGCGCTGCAAGGCAGTAACTACCACCACACCACTGTGCCACCCGTTAGTATTTTCTCAAAAGATATCACTTTCTATATCAAATTTCCAAAATTTTGTTTTATAATGCTCCGAGGCTGTAGTTATGGCAGTAAGGCACTGTTTAAATGCAGGCAATTGTTAGTTGCATCCGAAGAGGATCGAATAGCAAAGTATATTCTAGACTCAGGCACTGATAGGTGCCGATCCTGTTGATGTTGCTCTGATCACCCTCACTGGAACTGCGGTGGTTAACTCTCAGTAGCAAGGTTGGATTGCATTCATAGTGTGCCACTCTTAAAAGCCAACTTTCTTTTCTACCTTAACCACCAACCCTGGCAGTGCGTTCCAGGCACTCACATGTAATAAAGTCACCCTGCACACATCTCGTTTAACATTTTCCCCCTCAACCCCCCTCCCCCCCACCCCCGCCTCAGTTTAAAGCTATGACCTCTCTTAGGTTACCATAACATTTATTGTGGAACCATTCTACAGTAAAATCTTCCAGCCATTCTAGCATATCCCTGTATAAGCAAACAAAAATTGTAACAGATGTATAAACCAAAGAGTGAAACACAAGGCCACGGTGAGTTGAGGTTGATAATTTAATCTGAGTTCTACAGATGTTCATAAACCACCTGAACTTTATATATATATGTGATTTATGATGTCGACAAAGCTGATAGATTGAAGCATTTCATGCTAAGTCGTTGAGAGTTGTATATTACCCTAGGAGCTGTAATATGTTTACACTGCTCAGCATATCCAGTGCACAAAAAGATGGCATTGGTTAGGCACAGAATAAAAGGCTTTACGATGGGCATTAGCATATCACGACCTATCTTGGTTGAACCCAATAGTAGTAATGGAGTACGTGCAGTCAGGACTTAAAACCAGACGATGAACACACCCCTTTGAGTTCATCAACGCAGAGTCACTGTGTTTTTCTATTCCATAGAGGTCCTCTGGCCTTCTCACTAAGACTTCTTCTTTTTGTGTCCATCTTGTTGCAAATGTTGACCTCGCTGTCATCGTCCGTCCTGAAAAGGGCGCAAGCTTCCGGCGGCAAACAGTGGAAGCCATCACTTGTGGCAATAGATGATGGTTTTAGCAGAATTAGCTCAGGATACTTCCTGTTTCCAGCCCCGCGATGTGGACGCTTCTGCTATTGGGCCCTCTCATGAAGACAAACAACGTGAATCTGTCCCAGATCACGCCCGCCCGTGGTTTACTGTGGCTCACAATTAGGGATGTCAATTGCGTTTGCCCACTCAAGTCTGAAGAATACAATACAATACAATACCGTTTATTGTCATTTGAATCTCAAATGAGGTTCAAACGAAATTTGGTTTCTGCAGTCATACAAGACGAAGAAACAAATTTACAAGACACACAACCAACTCAATTCACACAAACATCAAGGCAAAGTCTTGTCTCTCCCCTGCTCTCCATCCTCTCCCGATGTTAAAGCCCCCGGCGGGCGATGGCAAGTCCTGCGGCCATTAAAGCCATGCCGGACGATGTAAGGCCCCGCTCCGGGTCATTTTCAACTCCGCAACCCGGGCGGGAGAAGCTGCCGTAGTGGGAGCTCCGAAAAGCGGTCTCCCACCAGGGTCACGCGAGTTCCCGATGTCACCATCCATCGGACCTGCGGCTGGAGTTTCCGAGCTCCGGAGTCGGGTCCCAGCCGTGCGTCACCACAGCTCTCCACGCTTCGAAGCCAGCCAACCTCATGATGGAAAATCCGCAGGCTCCACGCTTCACGGTGCTAGGCCCCAACGACAACGGAGACCCAACAGGATAAAGTCGGGTCCCCCGCACAGGGAAGAGATTTTAAACGTTTCCCCCACTCCCCCCTTGCCCCCCACATATACACTGCTAAAAACAATATAAAACCCACAACAAAGTATACATTCAACGGACAAAAAAAAAAGACAGACGGACTGCAGAGGCCGCTGCATTGTCGGTCGCGAAGGATCTCGAGCCAAAACGTCACCCATTCCTTCTCTCCGGAGATGCTGCCAGTGCCGCTGAGTTACTCCAGCATTTTGTGTCTATCTCTGAGTTTGCCAACCTTGCCTCTTACAGAATGCAATCCGATGTTACGGAGGAAGATTTTTGAAAGTCCTGCAGGAACCTGTCCACATCCCGTTGATAGCTTGTGACCTCTTCGGATCGGTTACCTTGTCGAGGTGAAGAGGCTTGCATGACCCCATGATTCCGAGAGTGATGCCGCCGGAAGCACCAGGTTCGGGTAGGGCCACGCATGTGGTATGGTCAAGGATGAGGGTCCGGACCTCAATGGTCCAACATACAAGACCTCAATGGCAGACCAGGTGGACAACGTTATCTTGAACTCAACGGCTGTGAAGGCGGATGAAGGCTGCAACAGATCAATCTGTTCCAATCGTCTTGGTTCCCTTGCCATTGGGATTAGTTGATTGATTTGTGAAGGACCATGTGCTTCTTGGAGCGCAACATCAAGTACACGTTAAACAAACACACGCACAGGCGTCTTCGTTCTGTGAGCTGCAAAGCCAGGATTGGACTTATAAGCCACCTGAGAGTCCATAAAAGCAACAGAACGTAGACCATCATCCTCAATCGCGAGGGATAGCCATGACGGCAACAAATAGCGTGTGAAAATAAAAAGGTAACGCTGACATGTTTTCAATAGTTTCTATTTATTCTGCACTATTGCATCTTAAGTGTCTGTCTCGCAGTATGTAGTATTTCAGTACCAAATTACAATACATGGGAATGGGTCCTAATGCATGCCCGAAGATCGCACAGAGCAAAAAACACACAGGATCCGAATACAATATCCTATCCCCTTAAAATGTACACATAAAGGGAGCTTTTTAGAAATTATGAGACTATTAATTGTTCCCCACTTTGTAAAACAAGATAAAATGTTTGCATTTAACTACAATTAACAAAGGAATACATGTGCTATATTTCATTTCGGAAATACATTACTTCATATAAATGATTATATTGAGTTGGTTGTGGCGAAAAAAATGTTAATTTAGGAATGCTTTTAACTCATTTGTTTAATTCATTTCAAAGCTCGAATAAAAAGAGTTGGGGAAAAACATGATTCATTAAGACTTCATTAATATGCATCATTATGCAAATTAGACTACAATTAATGAGTTCCTGAGAGAAGCATTCTATAATTAATACAAGTTTAATGACATCATTACTTACCAATAGTTTTGTAAAAATTAAAAAAAATATACTTTGAATAACTTATGAAATGAGCCATTTTGGAAAGAAATCAGGCAGTTGTTAATCAGTTTTAATTTATTTCATTAAAATGCAATAAGCCCAATAAAATAAATGAATAGTGTGTTATTGCGCAATAGCGGACCACTTTATTGACTGTGAATCCAGCTTAAAGAAGAATGTTATGTAGATATAAATCCCGATAAACCTGATTTAAGTCTTTACGAAGACTTAAACAAACTGATCAACTCCACAGAGAACTATGTATGGGGGGGATTTTCGTTTATTTCACACTAAGGAAAAGTCGATAAAATGTAGTGGATCCATGGTCAATCAGCTTCATCCAGGACCGCACAAAATTACACAGAATTGTGGACGCAGCCCAGACCATCGCACAAACCACATTCTATTCCATTGACTCCATTTATACCTCACGCTGCCTCGGCAAGGCCAGCAGCATAATCAAGGACGAGTTTCAACCTGGCCACTCCCTCTTCTCTCCTCTCCCATCGGGCTAAAGGTATAGAAGTGTGAAAGTGCACATCTCCAGATTCAGGGACAGTTTCTTCCCAGCTATTATAAGGCAATTGAACCATCCTACCAACAACTAGAGAGCAGTCCTGAGCTACTATCCACCTCATTGGAGACCCTCGGATTATTGTTGATCGGACTTGACTGGACTTTGTCTTGCTGTAAACGTTATTCATTTTATTCCCTTTATCAAGTACACGTGCACTGTGGAGGACTTGATTGTAATCATGTATTGTCTTTCCGCTGACTGGTCAGCTACACAACAAAAGCTTTTCACTGTACCTCCGTGCCTGCCAGGAAAGAGATGGAGTCACAATGAAAATTACAATGTGTGATTTAATGCCACACTCCAGCCAACATTTGGGTCACTGTCATTTTAAATGAGGCACAGATACATGTTGTAAAAACATGGTCATAGGTTATGATCCTATAAACTCTTTCTGTTGGGTATGGCCAGCCGGGTTATTCATCCTTCTAAAGGGTCTGTTTATTCATCAAACCCTCCTGTGATTGTCTCATTGCTTAAATTCCTGTTGCTCCACTCCCATTGGAGTCAGACACCGAATAGCTGGAATTTTGCCACCTTCAAATTGGCAACATAAGAGCGTAACAAAAAAACATAGAAGTTGGCCATCTGGTCTTCGGACTCACTTCCGTGATTCGTCACGATTATGACTGTCGTTTTACCCCAGAGCTATTTTCCAAAGCTCTTCCCATATCCCTTGATTTCATTAATACCCCAAGATATATTGATCTCTGCTCTGAATGAATAGGAGCAACACAGTGGCACAGCAATAGATTCACTGCCCTTCAGTACCAGAGACCCAGTACCAGGTTCGATCCTGACTACGGGTGCCGCCTGTACAGTGTTTGTACCCTCTCCCCGTGACCTGCGTGGGTTTTATCCGAGTGCTCCGGTTTCATCCCACACTCCAAAGACGTACAGGCTTGCAGGTTAATTGGCTTATGCAAAATTATAAATTGTTCCCTATAGTGTGTAGGAAACTGTTAGTGTGCAGGATTCACCTTTACATTTAATTACCTTACAATTTTCCACCCCGCCATTATGCCTTTAGCTCTTACTCTGTCACTCCCAGATATTTGCTTGATTTTTTCCAAACTGTATTAATGTTTACAGACGCTTTGTGGTTCTCACATGGCTTGGCCAGGTGGCCTGAGGAATGGTTGATGGAATTTAATACAGAGAGATGTGAGGTTGAATTTCGGGAAGTAGAACTTGGGCAGGACCTACACAGTGAACTCTAGGGCTCTAGGGAGTTATGTAGAGCAGAGGGATCCAGGAGTACAGGTGCATGGTTCCTTGAAGGCGAGTCGCAGGTAGATAAGGTGGTCAAAGAAGCACCTTGACCTTCATCTGTCAGAGTATTGAGCATAGAAGTTGGGGGGTCATGTTGCACTTGTATAAGACATTGGTGAGACCGCATTTAGAGTATTGTGTTCAGTTATGGGCACCATGTTATAGGAAAGATGTTGTCAAGCTGGAAAAGGTACAGAGAAGCTTTACAAGGATGTTACCAGGGCTAGCGAGTCTGAGCTATAGGGATAGGTTGTTTAGGCTGGGACTCTATTCCTTGGAGCACAGGAGGATGAGCAGTGATCTTATTGAGGTGTATAAAATCTTGAGAGGAATAGATTGGGTAGATGTGCTGAATCTCTTGCCCAGAGCAGGTGACCCGAGGACCAGAGGACATAGGTTCAAGGTGAAGGGGAAAAGATTTAATATGAATCTGAGGGGTAACTTTTTCACACAATGCATGGTAGGTGTATGGACTGAGTTGCCCGAGGAGGTAGTTGAGGCAGGGACTATCCCAACATTTAAGAAACAGTTGGACAGGTACATGGATGGTACAGGTTTGGAGGGATCTGGACCAAATGCAGGCAGGTGGGACTAGTGTAGTTGGGACATGTTGGCCGGTGTGGGCAAGTTGAGCCAAATGGCCTGGTTCCATGCTGTATCACTCTATAACTCTATGACAGATACTGATTCGCAGTACTATCCATAGTGCCGTAAACAGGTTTTGTTAATAAGAATTCAATTAGTCGGTTAACTATGCAATTTAAATGGCGTCCATAGAAGGGCACTCACAGCTCTTCTGCAATTTTATCATTGAATGCACATCCCCCTACAATTCCCGCCACCGCCCACTCTATATCTCAAACTCAAGAAGCTCTGTTGCCCAAAAAAAAAATTCACACTCGCTTATTATTCCGCAAGTGTTTTTGTGATGATCAAAGTTCATGTTCAAGTGCAGATATTCATTATTTTCCCAGAGACAAATACATTTTCAAGTGGCTGGTTTATTAATATTTGTGTATGTAAATGGAAAGAGACTAATTTTAGAAGCTGCCTTCATGGAAGCACTTGCTTATGCAGGTGGCACTCAGTAAATTGTATTTTAAAAAAACCATGTAAATGCATTTATTGCTTAACAATAAAATAGCGTTATTTCTTTATTATGAATTGATATTTTCCAAGATTACACTCTGCTAAATTTAATTTTGTCTTTGAATAACCTACGACCACCAGTAATGAAACAGCAAAGAAGATTCGATCATTGGAAACATTGCACAGTTTTAGATATCATTTTCACTCATCATTTTCTTTGACAATCGCATAGCTTGCTCAAAACCAAGTCAATTAATCTTTCTCTTCACTATCCCCCTCCAGGTTAATTTCCATAAGACAAAATTCCTGTTAAGAGTACATTGATGTATGTCATTTTTGGACAAGTATTTTCAATTGCTGTGATCTGACAGATCTTGTATTAAGTCTGAACATGTGTGTGCCGACTTCACGGCTCAGTATTCGTTCATGGGTCGACAGAGATGAGATGATGGATGACCCGACCAGAAGTAAAAAATCTCCTCGCTAAAAGATGGAAATCTGCCTGTCGAGCACTCCTGGCAACTTGAAGGTGTTGCCCCATCGAATGACCAATGCATATCGACAACGGACTTGCAAAAAGGTTGGCTTATGGAACTTATTGGACAATGTTAATCGTAATATGAAGCATTTTTTTCTTTGCATGACAGATTATTTATGTTTCTCCGAAACCAAACTGGCTGGGGTGTTTTGGTTTCCTATGTTCCCACGTGAAAAATTATAAAAGGTTCATATGTTTTATCTTGGCACTTTCGTGATGTCTTGGTTGGGGTATGGAAGATTATAACCATATAACCATTAAGAGTGTTGTAAAAACAAGCCTGAAGGCTTTGTGTCTCAATGCGAGGAGCATTCGTAATAAGGTGGGTGAGTTGAAGGTGCAGATAGCGATTAATGACTATGCTATAGTTGGGATAACGGAGACATGGCTCCAGGATGACCAAGGCTGGGAGCTGAACATCCAGGGATATTCAATATTCAGGAGGGATAGACGAAAAGGAAAAGGAGGTGGGGTAGCGTTGCTGGTGAGAGAGGAGATTAATGCAATAGAAAGGAAGGACATTAGCGTGGAGGATGTGGAATCGATATGGGTAGAGCTGCGAAACTCTAAGGGGCAGAAAACGCTAGTGGGAGCTGTGTACAGGCCACCTAACAGTAGTATTGGAGTTGGGGATGGCATCAAACAGGAAATTAGAAATGCGTGCAACAAGGGTAACACGGTTATAATGGGTGACTTCAATCTGCATGTAGATTGGGTGAATCAAATTGGCAGGGGTGCTGAGGAAGAGGATTTCCTGGAATGTATGCGGGATAGTTTTCTCAACCAACATGTGGAGGAACCAACGAGAGAGGAGGCTATTCTAGACTGGGTATTGAGTAATGAGGAAGGGTTAGTTAGCAGTCTTGTTGTGCGTGGCCCCTTGGGCAAGAGTGACCATAATATGGTTGAGTTCTTCATTAGGATGGAGAGTGACAAAATTAAGTCAGAAACAAGGGTTCTGAACTTGAACAAAGGTAACTTTGAAGGTATGAGATGTGAATTGGCCAAGATAGACTGGCAGGTGATTCTTAAAGGGTTGACAGTGGATGTGCAATGGAAGGTATTTAAAGATTGCATGGATGAAGTACAAAAGTTGTTCATACCAGTTTGGCAAAAGAATAAATTGGGGAAGGTGGTGCATCCATGGATAACAAGGGAAATCAGGGATAGTATAAAAACAAAAGATGAGGCATACAAATTAGCCAGAAAAAGCAGCCTACCGGAGGACTGGGAGAAATTCAGAATCCAGCAGAGGAGGACAAAGGGCTTAATTAGGAAAGGGAAAATAGATTATGAAAGGAAACTGGCAGGGAACATAAAAAATGACTGCAAAAGTTTTTATAGATATGTGAAGAGAAAGAGACTAGTTAAAACAAATGTTGGTCCCTTGCAGTCAGAAACAGGTGAATTGATCATGGGGAACAAGGACATGGCAGACCAATTGAATAACTACTTCGGTTCTGTCTTCACTAAGGAAGACATAAATAATCTGCCGGAAATAGCAGTGGAACGGGGGTCAAATAAGATGGAGGAACTGAGTGAAATCCAGGTTAGCCGGGAGGTGGTGTTGGGTAAATTGAACGGATTGAAGGCCGATAAATCCCCAGGGCCAGATATTCTGCATCCCAGAGTACTCAAGGAGGTAGCCACAGAAATAGTGGATGCATTAGTGATAATTTTTCAAAATTCCTTAGATTCTGGAGTAGTTCCTGAGGATTGGAGGGTAGCTAATGTAACCCCACTTTTTAAAAAAGGAGGGAGAGAGAAAGCGGGGAATTACAGACCAGTTAGTCTAACATCGGTAGTGGGGAAACTGCTAGAGTCAGTTATTAAAGATGGGATAGCAGCGCATTTGGAAAGTGGTGAAATCATTGGACAAAGTCAGCATGGATTTACAAAAGGTAAATCATGTCTGACAAATCTGATAGAATTTTTCAAGGATGTAACTAGTAGAGTGGATAAGGGAGAACCAGTGGATGTGTTATATCTAGACTTTCAGAAGGCTTTCGACAAGGTCTCGCATAAGAGATTAGCATACAAACTTAAAGCACACGGTATTGGGGGTTCAGTATTGATGTGGATAGAGAACTGGCTAGCAGACAGGAGGCAAAGGGTAGGAGTAAATGGGTCCTTTTCAGAATGGCAGGCAGTGACTAGTGGGGTGCCGCAAGGCTCAGTGCTGGGACCCCAGCTATTTACAATATATATTAATAATTTGGACGAGGGAATTCAATGCAACATCTCCAAATTTGCAGATGATACCAAGCTGGGGGGTATAGTTAGGTGTGAGGAGGATGCTTGGAGGCTGCAGGGTGATTTGGATAGGCTGAGTGAATGGGCAGATGCATGGCAGATGCAGTATAATGTGGATAAATGTGAGGTTATCCACTTTGGTGGCAAAAACATGAGGGTAGACTATTATCTGAATGGTGGCAGATTAGGAAAGGGGGAGATGCAACGAGACCTGGGTGTCATGGTACACCAGTCATTGTAAGTAGGCATGCAGGTGCAGCAGGCAGTGAAGAAAGCAAATGGTATGTTAGCATTCATAGCGAAAGGATTTGAGTATAGGAGCAGGGAGGTTCTACTGCAGTTGTACAGGGTTTTGGTGAGGCCACACCTGGAGTATTGCGTACAGTTTTGGTCTCCAAATCTGAGGAAACACATCCTTGCCATAGAGGGGGTACAGAGAAGATTCACCAGACTGATTCCTGGGATGTCAGGACTTTCATATGAGGAAAGATTGGATAGACTCGGCTTGTACTCGCTGGAATTTAGAAGATTGAGGGGGGATCTTATAGAAACTTACAAAATTCTTAAGGGGTTGGACAAGCTAGATGCTGGAAGATTGTTCCCGATGTTGGGGGAGTCCAGAACAAGGGGTCACAGTCTAAGGATAAGGGGGAATTCCTTTAGGAACGAAATGAGGAAAACAATCTTTACACAGAGAGTGGTGAGTCTCTGGAATTCTCTGCCACAGAAGGTAGTTGAGGCCAGTTCATTGGCTATATTTAAGAGGGCGTTAGATGTGGCACTTGTGGCTAAAGGGGTCAGGGGGTATGGAGAGAAGGCAGGTACGGGATACTGAGTTGGATGATCAGCCATGATCACATTGAATGGCGGTGCAGGCTCGAAGGGCCGAATGGCCTACTCCTGCACCTATTTTCTATGTTTCTATGTTTCTATTACAACACGGAAACAGGCCTTCTCGGCCATTCCAGTCCGTGCCAACCATTTATTTTCCCCTAGTCCCATCTACCTGCACTCAGATCATACCCCTCCATTCCCTTCCCGTCCATATACCTATCCACTTTACTTTTAAATGTTACAATCGATCCTGCCTCCACCACTTCTGCTGGAAGATCATTCCACACAGCCACCACTCTCTGAGTAAACAAGTTCCCCCTCATGTTACCCCTAACCGCCAGTTTTTATCGTGGGCCAGTGGTGGAGAGGATTAGCTTCTTCACGTTCTGGGGCATTAACCTCGTGGATCATTTGTCCTGGGCAGAGCACATAGATGCAAAGAAGATGCATCAGTGCATCTCTCTACTTTCTTTGAAGTTTGAAAGAAATTCGGCATGTCACTGAGTACTCGAGTAAATGCACTGTAAAAAGTATCCTACTTGCATTATGGCCTTGTACAGCAATCTCAATGGACATGAATGCAAAAGGCTGCAGGGTGTGATGAACTCAGCCTGATCCATCATGTGCATAGTCCTTCCCACCATTTAAACCATCCACATAATCCTTCAGAAACACCTGTGTGGATGTTGACTGAGAGCAGATTAAACTTGCGCAGTTCACCTCAATCCTAATGCTCACTTAATTTGCAGGAAATATTGATGGCAAACTATTTCTGATCCATAGAAGAGCAAAGAAGAAGGGGTAGGCCATTGAGGACTGAAATGAGGAAAAACATTTTCACCCAGAGAGTTGTGAATCTGTGGAATTCTGTGCCACAGAAAGCAGTGGAGACCAATTCACTGGATGCATTCAAGAGAGAGATAGATATAGCCGCAGTGGCACAGGGGTAGAGTTTTTGCATTACAGCGCTTGCAGTGCCGGAGACCCCAATTGTTCCCGACTACGGGTGCTGCCTGTACGGAGTTTGTAGGTTCTCCCCGTGACCGTGTGGGTTTTCTCCGAGATCTTCAGTTTCCTCCCACACTCCAAAGATGTACGGATTTGTAGGTTAATTGGCTTGGTGTATGTGTAAATTGTCCCTAGTGTGTGTAGAATAGTGTTAATGTGCGGGGATCGCTAGTCGGTGCGGACGCGGTGGGCTGAGGGGCCTGTTTCTGCACTGTATTTCTAAAAAAAAAACTAAGCTCTTAGTGCTAACAGAATCAAGGGATATGGGGGGAAAAGCAGGAACAGGGTACTGATTCTGGATGATCAACCATGATCCTTTTATGAGCTACTTTCTATGTTTCTATATGAGGCGCTACCTGAAGAAGGTGACATCTATCACCAAGTCTCCCAACCATCTGGTCCATGGCCTCTTTGCACTGCTACCATCGAGCAGCAGCAACAAAAGCCTGAAGTTCCTCTTCACCAGGTTCAGGAACAGCTGTTTTCCTACTGAAGAAGTTCTGAAGCAAGGGCCTCGACCCGAAACGTCACCCATTCCTTCTCTCCAGAGATGCTGCCTGTCCCACTAAGTTACTCCACCATTTTGTGTCTATCTTTGGTGTAAACCAGCATCTGTTGTTTCCTCCTACACATTTTCCTGCAGCTACATTAGGTTCTTGAACCAACTTGTTCAACTCTAGCCCTATCATGGCAACGGAACACTGTAGACTACCTCTTGCACTATAGTATACATCATTTCTAATTTTGCACTTTTACACCAATGTTTTGGTTTTTTGCACAATTTCTTTCTTTTCACTGTCATATAGAATTAATATGTAATTTAATTATAATTAAAGTGTAATTTATGATCTGTTATGTCTGCGTCTATATACCTGTGATGCTGCTGCAAGCAAGATATTTATTGCACCTGTACCATACCATACATGAGCAAATGGCAATAAACTTTTGATTTGCACAGACCTTTAAACTGTCTATAATCAGACATTTTCGGACTTCAATGTTATATCTTGCACTTAATGTAGTAGTATCCTTTATCCTTAACTTGTACATTGTGGACGGCTTGATTACCCTGTATTTACCGGAAATGAAGACGCTATTTTTTACCCCAAAATAAGGCACAAAAATTTATCTGCGTCTTGGAGGCCGAAGGTTAGGTTGTTAGCCAAGAAAGATAGACTTGGCTATCCCTCAGTACAGCAACATCAAGAACGATGTTGCTGTACTGAGGGATAGCCAAGTCTATCCCCCATTGCTGGCAGCTGATGGGAAGCGGCTGTAAAGTGGGAAGCGGCCGTAAAAGGGCAGCGCCGCGGTGGGGGGGGGGGGGGGGGAGTTCCTTTCACAGCGTGTGGGGATTCTGGCCCGGGGAGGAAAGTAGCTCGGGTGGCTGCGAGCGGCCGCCGGGACCGGACAGCGGAACCGGCTGCCACCTCGACACCTTCTTCCCACCCGCCCGCCAGCCACGGTGTCCTTCGGCACATGCGCAGCTGGTGGAGATGGTGGTTGGCGGGTAACTACTGGGCGGAAGGCTGGCTGACCTGGGAACTGCAGCCAGTCCCGGGAACGCAAGGGATCTGGGAACTGAAGCTAGTCCAGGGGCACGCAGGCGATGTCGCCGACCTCTGAACTAAACCAAACCCTTGATCCTGTCCCACCATCCTTTTTTCAAAATTTAGCAACTTAAATTGGGGGTGCGTCTTCATTGCCGGGAAATACGGTGTATACTTGTGTGTATATATAGCCTTGTCTCTGACTGGATAGCACGCAACAAAAAAGCTTTTCACTGTACCTCGGAATATGTGACAATAATGAATAAATTAAACTAAACAAAACGAATGGATCAGAAGATGAAAGGAAGCCTTTATTTACATAGAACCTTTCTGAAGATCAGAGAGTCACAATACATTTACATTCAAGTAATTACTTTTGTAGTCTAGTTACTAATGTAATGGATGAAACAGCCAATTTGTGCACATCAATGGTAGAATAGTTAAGAAGTGTGGCTGCACAATACCAGATCAGGCTGTGGTCCCCATTGATAGCAGGGAGGTGTAAGCAATGATTATATTTTTACAGCCATTATGAGAATTGGAAAACAGTAGACTCTTTTTAATTTTTGGGGTGTAATAGCCTAGTTTTTTTTTAAAAAGAAAATATCTCACGGACAAAGTATGATTTTTTTTAGAAAGGACGTATTTACCAGGTTACCGGACTAACTCCCCTCCCACCCCGCCCCCCAATCCCTCCCCAATCTTTGAACATCCCCAATCCCGGACTTCCCACTCGTCACATTAATTTCATGTTTCATTTTCTTTTGTTGTGTTTTATGATTGTTGGAAGACCCATTTCCCCCCTGGGATAAATCGTATCATATTATCAAATTCCACCATATGTTCTGGCAGAAAAGGTGATGCCTCAGGAACAGAGGAAATCTGCGTGCCTTATCTTTGATAACATTTGCCTAGATATTATTCATTTTCATTCCATAAACATGCTATACAGTCGCATCAGTTTCAGTTTAGTCTACCGAGGTACAGTGAAAAGCATTGTTGCGCACTAACCAGTCAGCGGAAAGGCAATGTGTCAGAAGGAACTGCAGATTCTGGTTCAAACCGAAGATAGACACAAAAAGCTGGAGTAACTCGGCGGGACAGGCAGCATCTCTGGAGAGCCCGCATGAACCAACCTGATCTCCCGGTTGCTGGACATTTTAAGAGATGCTGCCTGTCCCGCTGAGTTACCCCAGTTTACCCCCGTTGATTTTGTCTATCAACGGAAAGACAATGCATGGTTACAGTCGAGCCGTTTACAGTGCACAGATCTGTGCCTGTCTGAGGCAGATTACAGCACGGTATCACTATTCAGTGACATTGACTGAGAGGAATTCCTTGGTGTTTGGAGTTACATGCATCCTATAAACTGCTGGGCCAACTTTGTTCATTGGTGAATTGTTGTTATTTTTATGTCATGTCAAGGCAGTCTGAAGAAGGGGCCCAACCCTAAACATCATCAGTTCATTCCCTCCACAGAGGCTGCCTGACCCGCTGAGTTTCTCGGTTACTGAAATAGGTCAAGGTACCAGTAAGGTCCCAGGGATCACCAGTGGGGTCCTACAAGGATCTTCATTAGGTCTGTCACTTTCCTTAACTTCTTCATTACAGAAGGCATCAAGGGAACAGCAATGATGCCTAGGCAAAGGCAAAATGTAAGAGAAGCTCTATAGATACTGGAGATTACGGATCCATATCAGGCAGTTATTTCTACGGTGTGGACAAGTCAAGCATCAATTATCATTGGAACTGTATATTTAAGGCTGTGGAGAGTGAGGGGAACCGTGAGAAGTTAATAGAATCATTGAATAGATTCAGAAGGAAGCCATTAGGCACTTTGTCTCTTTGCAAAGTCTCTGAATGACCAACAGTTAATCTCTGTCTTTCAAAAATCAAAACCCTACAGGGATTTTTGATGTATACTCACCGTTGGAATATCAGTGGCCATGTAGGCCAATGCTAGAAACATAGAAACATAGAAAATAGGTGCAGGAGTAGGCCATTTGGCCCTTTGAGCCAGCACCGCCATTCAATATGATCATGGCTGATCATCCAAAATCAGTTCCACTAGTGGGAGAGTCTAGGACTAGAGGTCATAGCTTCAGAATTATACGATGTTTCTTTAGGAAGATGAGAAGGATTTTTTTCTTTCTCAGAGGGTTGTGAATCAGTGGAATTCATTGCCACAGAAGGCTGCGGAGGCCAAATCAATGGATATGTTTAAGGAAGAGATAGATAGATTCTTGATTAGTACGGGTGCCTGGGGTTATGGGAAGAAAGCATGAGAATGGGGATAGGAATGTGAGATAGATCAGCCATGATTGTATGATGGCATAAACTTGATGGGCCGAATGGCCTAATTCCACTCCTATCACTTGTGAATTTATGAACTCCCCTGCTCACCTTGGATGTAACAGCACAGGATCTCTTGTGTTCATCCAAGAGCAAGACTGGCATCTCATCAGAAGGTCAGCACTTCAAAATGTGGAAAAGTCCCTTCACACTGCACCGACACATTACAGCTGATTTTGTGCTGCAGTCTCTGGTGATAATTGAATCCTCCAACTGAAAATAAAAGGTGCAAGCATCAAGTCACCCCCAGGAGTCACGGCTTACATTTACAAACTAGAAGAAACTCGACCGAGAAGGAAAACCAGACAAAGAGTCGGCTCTCCGGTCTTCAGGCTTCTACGAGCTTCCCTCCTGAGTAACTCAGCAGGTCAGGCAGCGTCGCTGGGTAACATAGGATGGGCGACGTTTCAGGTTGAGACCCTTCTTCAGACTCTTCATTCATAGTCATACACCACAAGACCAGGCCCCAACTTGCCCATGCTGCCAAGAGTGTTGGCGGACCCACGCTGCCGAGGGCAACCGGGCGGGGGGGGGGGGGGTGTCACCCAGCCCAGAATGAAGGGGGACCTGGCAGTGGGCCTGGCTTGCCCCAGCAAGAAGATAAGACTATTTGATGGACTTTTTGTAACTTTGTCGGCGCCAGGAACATAGCGACTCTATGTGTACTGGCTGGGTGAGTATGATTTCACTTAATTGTACGCAAAAACAAAGAATGTCACTGTATCCAGGTTCATGTACCAATAAAGTATCATTAAATCGTTGAACAATCGTGGCATGTCATAATTGGAAGCAAGGATGGGTCAACAAACACCAGATGAGTGTAAGTTATCTTACTCAAACATCAAACATTAGAGCACTGGAGCAGGTGCTCCAGCCCAAGTCATCTGTGCCGAGCACAATGCCAAGATCAGCTAATCTCATCTGCCTGCACATGTTCAGTATACCTCCAGTATACCCGTATATTCATGTGCCTATCTAAAGGCTTCTTAAATACCACTATTGTATCTGTCTCCACCACTCCCCCTGGCAGTGCGATCTTCTTAAAGACCCTTGAGAGGGCAGCACGGTGGCGCAGCGGTAGAGTTCCAGCACCAGAGACCCGGATTCGATCCCGACGACGGGTGCTGCCCGTACAGAGTTTGTACGTTCTCCCCGAGACAGCGTGGGTTTTCCCCGAGATCTTCAGTTTCCTCCCGCACTCCAAAGACGTAGAGGCTCGTAAGTTAATTGGCTTGGTATAAGCGTAAATTATCCCTGGTGTGCGTAGGAGGGCGTGTATGTGCGGAGATCGTTGGTCGGTGCGGGCTCGGTGGGCCGAAGGGCCTGTTTCGGTGCTGTATCTCTCTAAACCAAACTGAACTAAACCAAACGACATCTGAAATTGATCAGTCCAATGTTGTTGGTGGGTTTAAGTATATAGTGAGAATCTTTCCCTGTTGTACCTCCCTTGCACTGAATCTGCTTCTTACTTTCTGTTTTCGATGCTAAATATCTGTAATAACTTTGAAGAGAAGAAAGGAACTCTGAGGATATACCATTCATCTTGCTTATCCCATTCCAAATCTCTCATTTTATGTAATTAAAATGAAATCTAACGACCCACACTAACCTACCTACTCCGAATACCCAAAGGGCCACTGTGCAGATTAAATACAAGTGGCATAAAGACAGATGCTTTTCCAAATAGTGTGTGTAAAATCTAATATCTCTAAGTTAGAAAAAAATGCATTGGCAAATTCTAAACAGTCAGCTCCTTAATTCATAGAACACAATATTTAATGAGAAGTTTGCCTACAATAATTGTATTGCAAAAAATAATATTTTTTACATTTTGTTATTTTTATTATCAGCCATTTTCAAAAAAATCCTGATCATTTTAAGATTGAGTCCTTGAACATCAATTGAGGTGAATGGGGATTCAGATACGTACAGGTTTGTAGGTCAATTGGCTTGCTAACCGTGAAAAATGTCCTCAGTGTGAGTGGGACAGAGTTAATGTGCGGGGATCGCTGGTCGGCGCGCACCTGGTGGGCCGCAGGGCATGTTTCCGCACTGTATCTCTAAACTAAAGATACCGTTGTATCTCATCTACGAGTGTAAAATTCATGGTAAAACCCTCCCATAAAATGTACAAGACCCAGATGACTGCTCCGAGATTAATAATGGTGATTTCAGAACGTTTTGATCGGAGGGAGGGGATTTTGAAAGCATTGAGTGCAACTGGATATCAAAATCATTATCGACACTTTCAATTTAAAAAGGTCCAGGTGACTTTAGTTTAGCTTTAGATGCTGCAGAAACACAACATGCTGTTGTTGGTCAGAGACAACCATATACACATCGGTCTGAAGAAGGGTCTGGACCAGAAACGTCACCCATTCCTTCTCTCCAGAGATGCTGCCTCGTCCCGCCAAGTTACTCCAACATTTTGTGTCTATCATCTACAAGAGAATGCTATGGAAGAATATTTTATCACTCTGCTGCCATTCACTGAACAATACTAAAAAATGAACTCATTTTGTTTAAAAATACTGCGTTTTAGTTTAGTTTGGTTTGGAGAATGGTTTGGTTTGGATCATGCGCTTCGGCCCAACGAGTACGCGCTGACCAGCGATCCCCGCAGATCAACAATAACCTACATACACTGGGGACAATTGACATTTACGCCAATCCAATTAACCCACAAATCTGCATGTCTTTGGAGTGTGGGAGGAAATTAAAGATCTCTGAGAAAACCTACGCAGGTCACGGGGAGAACGTACAAACTCCGTCCTGACAAGCACCCGTAGTCAGGATTGAACCCGGGTCTCTGGCGCTGTCGGGCAGCAGCTCTACCTGCTGCGCTACCGTGCCCCCCTGTAAAATGTCACACTGCAACGTGAATTTTAACACGCATTGTCGTCTGGTGAATGATATTTTAATTGTAAGTGGCTAGAATAGGGGTAGGGCTGCAGGTACGAATTTTGTGGAGCAAATGAACAAAGTTCCGTGGGATTGTGTTCAATGAAAATAAAACACTCATTAAAGGGTGGGGGAAAGCATTTGTCTATTGACCCGGCACTTTAATGAGCTCACTGAGTTCCTGGATGCGGCGTCGAACGCACTTAATCATCCTCAGTTTTTTGCCATCCAAGACATGAGGACAGGAAGTCACAATTGCCTGAGGAGGTCAAAGTAACGGGGACGTTGTAGGTGTCAGGAATAGAATGCTTCCCTTCATGACTTCCCCCTTCACCTCTGACCCGTGACGACCAAAACCGTTTGCCATTATGATGACAACGCATGTTGGTCAAACGACTGGACCGGGGAAGGATTCCACCTTTAATTCCACACGGAAAGCATTCGGCTGCGATCACCACTTTATGTGGTTGTTCGGTGGCTGCAATCATTTGCGGAATCACTGATTTTTTTTTTCTCCTCTCCACTCCGCTTAAAGCAGCTGGATCGCATGATCAATCTCCCATGACAAATCAGTTAGTATAATCAATTTCAGACCAATTAAATGGCAAGAGTGCAGAGCCAAAATTTATCTTCATGATTCTTGTCTATAATAAAAATGTTTAATGCTAGATTTCAGTAATGTTAAACTGCGCGTTTGATTTACAACAAAGCTGTCTATTTGACCACATCATATTAGTAATTGGTAATATTATTTGCTGTCTGAAACCACGTTTAATTGCTGGAAAATTTAACTTGATAGAAAATGAAGTAAGGAAAATGAGTAAACTGCAATCATTGAAGCTATTTTTTTTTGTTCTCGAAAGACGGAGCAACTATGAAAAGTAGAAGGTACTCAAAAGGCTGGAGAAACTCGGCGGGTGCAGCAGCATCTAAGGAGCGAAGGAGACAGGCGACGTTTTGGGTCGAGACCCTTCTTCCTTTAGGAAGAAACGTCGCCTATCTCCGAAACGTCGCTTATCTCCTTTGCTCCTTAGACGCTGCTGCACCCGCTGAGTTTCTCCAGCCTTTTGTGTACCCTCGATTATCCAGCATCTGCAGTTCCTTCTTTAACACTATGAAAAGTAGAAGGTGAATTTGTCAAAATACTAAACTGACACACAAGCCGGCGTTGGATATTTCTGCCACAACTCCAAAGCAGCAGAGGCAGACTCAGTGGTCTAATAGAGCTATGTGACTTCTTGATCCAGCCACTGGATGAGGACTGTTCTAAAAAAGCAAGCAAAATGAATGGGGACAAGTGAGGAGCTCAAGGGGAAATATTTTGAACTAATGTCTGAATAAAGTATAGATAAAGTGGCTGACATGCCTTACAGAAGCATCTCAATCTTCCTCTTCCCCAATGAGATCAGCACTCGAATTACCAACAACTAGATGGCTGTGGACCGAGTACGTGTAAGTGGGATTAGTATAGACAAGTATTTGATGTTGGTTGAATAGATGGTGGACCAAATTACTTGTTTTGCACTTAGAACCACGGTCCTAATTATGGTCATACAGCATGGAAACAGGCTGTTTGCCCCAACTTGCCCATGTCGGCCAAGATGCCCCATCTACACTAGTCCTACCTGCCTGCATTTGGCCCATATCCCTCAAAACCTTTCCTATTCATATACAGCCCCTGTCCAAATGTCATTTAAATGCTGTTATGAATTTTGTTATAGTACCATAGAGTAACTTTGTGGTACAATGACTGCTTATGACTGTGATGTTAATGTACTCTTAAAGAGTGGTCACAGGTGTAACATGCAAAACATACCAGCACTCAGTAAACTTCCACGAAACATAATACAGAACCATAATATAATAATGGGATATTTGGAATATACATTTAGATAATGTGCTTGCTTTATTTCAAAGTAGCATCTTGTGATCTTTTACCCCCTTCAAAAAGGCAGGCTGGATTGATTTAATATTTCATGAAATCTAAGCAACGTCTAAAGCTGCAGCACTCGATTGACTGCATGGATTTTTGTATTTGACCATCTGCACTTGGTTTGGTTAGTTTAGTGTAAATTAGGTTAGTTTCGGGTTCAGAGATGCATTGTGGAAAAAAAAACCTTCGGCCCACCATGCCCGCGCCGACCAATGATCACCCGTGTACTATTCCGTTCCACACACCAGGGACAAGTTACGGAAGCCAATTAACCTACAAAACTGCACCTCTTTGGAATGTGGGAGGAAACTGGAGCACCTGGAGCAAATCCAAGCGGTCACAGGGAGAATGTGCAAACTCCGTACAGACAGCGCCCCTTGTCAGGATCGAACCCGGGTGTCTGGCACTGTGAGGCAGCAAGTATACCGCTGCGCCACTGAGCCACCCTATTGATATCTGAATCTTCTGAATCTGAAGCGAGAGTTCTACCCACTCAGCCACGGCAATGCAAACAAAGTGAAACGGCGGGCTAGTGGAGGGGCTGAGAGGGGAATTAATATCCAATTAACGTATATTAAACCTCAGTCTGACATTGTAGCTGTTTGGAGAGATGCACAGTCAGAGATATTTTGGCATATAAGCCAGCAACTTATGTTCACTACAACTTGTTACATGGCAGTGGTTGCTGCTGCCAGCGCAGCTGGATGAGGGATATTAAACATGACAGGTTAATTCTTCTGCAATTTATAAAATTCTGAAAGTCCCAGAAGCAGATTTTTTTCTATAAACAGAATTGTGTGAAAGTCCGTCTCCAGATTTTGCCAAAGCACAAAACAAACACAAAAAAAAATGCAGCCCTGACATGGATCGCACTTTTGTGCTCCTTGATAAACCGGATTCACTAGCTTTGTCAGTCATAACACCATGGTGGCATAGAGACGGATGGCACGGAAATAGACTCATCCATAACGACCAAGATGCCTGGTCGAAACTAGTCTTATTTCCCTGTGTTTGGTCTATAAAATTTAGAGATACGGCATGGAAGCAGGGCCAACTGAGACCGCGCAGACCAGCGATCACCTCGTACACTAACACCAACCTACACACTAGAGACAATTTACAATTTTTTTTACCAAAGTCAATTAACTTACAAACCTGTGAAGGAAGACACTGCAGATGCTGGTTTAAACCAAAGATGGACACAAAAAGCTGGAGTAACTCAGCGGGTCAGGCAGCATCTCTGGCGAAGAGGAAAAGGTGACATTTTGGGTCGAGACCCTTCCTCAGACTGAGATTCAGGGGAAAGGGAAACAAGAGATATAGACAGTGGTATAGAGAAATATAGAACAAATGAATTAAAGATATGCAAAGATGGAACGATAATCGAGAAAACGGCCCATTGTTGGCTGTGGGCTAGTGGAAAACCAGTTACAGACAATGAAACTCACCAGGACATCAGTGAAAGTGGTACAATGACTAGGGTGGGGGAGGGATGGAGCGAGGCGATGCAAGACCTACTTGAAGTTAGAGAAATCAACATCCATACCGCTGGGTTATAAGATTTGATACCACCCATCCATGTCAGCAAAGATACCCATTTACACTAGTTCCGTTTGGCTGCATTTGTCCCATATCCTTCTGAACCTTTCCTAACCATGTACCTGTCCAAGAATCTTTAAAATATAGTTATTATAACTGCCTCAAGCACAGCTCATTCACCTTCCATGTGAAAAAGATACCCTTTAAGTTTCTATGGCAGTACTCCCCTTTGACCTTTCAACATGTGAGGATTGTGATAGAATACTCTCCATTTGCCCAGAATGAATGCTGCTCCCTCTTCTTTGTCTCTGGCAGCCTTTAGCATTGAGGGCGTCAGATGGGAAATTGAACCAAGGGGGTAATTTTGAAAGAAGGGTTCTGACCTAAATGTATGTGAACAAATATTCACCAATTTCTTTTCTCCAGAGGTGCTGCTGCCTGACCCGCGGAGTTAACCTGGCATTTTGTGCCTGTCTTAACTCAGCAACTTCCTGAGACCTCGTTATACCTCATTATTATCTAAATGGGGGCCGATTAGGAAAAGGGGAGATGCAGCGTGACCTGGGTGTCATGGTACGCCAGTCATTGAAAGTAGGCATGCAGGTGCAGCAGGTAGTGAAGAAAGCGAATGGTATGTTAGCTTTCATAGCAAAAGGATTTGAGTATAGGAGCAGGGAGGTTCTACTTCAGTTGTATAGGGTCTTGGTGACACCACACCTGGAGTATTGCGTACAGTTCTGGTCTCCAAATCTGAGGAAGGACATTATTGCCATAGAGGGAGTGCAGAGAAGGTTCACCAGACTGATTCCTGGGATGTCAGGACTGTCTTATGAACAAAGACTGCATAGACTCGGTTTACACTCTCTAGAATTTAGGAGATTGAGAGGCGATCTTATAGAAACTTACAAAATTCTTAAGGTGTTGGACAGGCTAGATGCAGGAAGATTGTTCCCGATGTTGGGGAGGTCCAGGACAAGGGGTCACAGCTTAAGGATAAGGGGGAAATCCTTTAGGACCGAGATGAGAAGGACTTTTTTCACACAGAGAGTGGTGGGTCTCTGGAACTCTCTGCCACAGAGGGTAGTTGAGGCCAGTTCATTGGCTATATTTAAGAGGGAGTTAGATGTGGCCCTTGTGGTTAAGGGGATCAGAGGGTATGGAGAGAAGGCAGGTACGGGATACTGAGTTGGATGATCAGCCATGATCATATTGAATGGCGGTGCAGGCTCGAAGGGCCGAATGGCCTACTCCTGCACCTATTTTCTATGTTTCTATGTTTCTATACCACATTGTTGATACGTATAACGAGGACTGGAGGTTTAGAGATACAGCGCGGAAACAGGTCCTTTGGTCCACCGGATCCACGACTCCGTACAAACAGCACCCGTAGTTGGGATCGACCCCAGGTCTCCTGCGCTGCATTCGCTGCAAGGCAGCAACTCTACCGCTGCACCAAACTCTACCGCTGCACCACCTTGCTGTAGAATTAAAGAGCTCTCATTTAGAAAGTAGGTGAGGAGGAACTTTAGTCTGAGGATAGATAATCTGTGGAACTCAATGCCACAGAGGGCTGTGAAGGCCAAGTCATTAGATATTTTTAAGGCAGAGATAGACAAATTCTTGATTAGAATGGGTGTCAGGGGTTGTGGGGACAAATCAGGAAAATGGGATTAGCAGGCAGAGATCAGCCATGATTGAATGGCATATGAGCCAAAAGGCCTAATTCTACTCCTATAACTTGTGAACGTGAGGATTGAAGGGCATAAATTCATATCTACCATTTGTGTTATAGTCCATATTTTGTTATGAATTGAAGGTTTCCATCCACTTCCGGATCTCTTTTCATGTATGCATAATCCAAGCTTTAAATCCACGATTTAAAATGTTGGTCAAAACATGTATAAGGGGAAAAAAAAGGAGAGGAAAATAAGTTATTTGTCCACTATTGTTATCATCTGGAATTGGCTGCTTGTCGGGGACAGTCAGAGCAATCACGAGGGAGTTGTGTAAATTCTTGAGAGAATATAATTTGCAGTTCAAAGGGGAAGGAGCAGGTGAGCACAGGATTATGGCCACGATCGAAACGTCACCCATTCCTTCTCTCCAGAGATGCTGCCTGACCCGCTGAGTTACTCCAGCATTTTGTGTCCACCTTCCATTTTTATTTTATTGATTTTAGACTATGCACAAAGGGTCACATTTTTTTCAATATAAGAACATGACTCCTTTCTCCACTCACATTAGTGAGTGTGGACTTTTGAGACGCGCTAGTATGGGTTTAAACCAGTTCTTTCCTAAACAGGGTTATGGTAATTGGTCAATTATGAGCCAGCATAGGCTCGGTGGGCTGAATGCTATAAGTTTAGTTTCACTTGGAGATGCAGCCTGGAAACAGGCCCTTCAGCCCACCAAATCCAGACACCGACCAGCGATCCCTGCACATTAACACCAACTACATACACTAGCGACATTTTTACATTTATACCAAGCCATTTAACCAACAAACCTGTACATCTTTGGGGTGTGGGAGGAAAACGAAGATCTCAGAGAAAACTCACGCAGTCACGGGGCGAACGTAGAAACTCCGTACAGACAGCGCCCGTAGTCGGGATTGAAACCAGGTCTCTGGCGTTGTAATCACTGTCAGGCAGCAACTCTGCTGCTGCACCACCAGACCCCCCCCCCTCCCCCTCTTTCCCCCCAGGGTTGCCAACTGACCCGTATTAGCCGGGGCATCCCGTATATTGGGCTAAATTGGTTTGTGCTGTATTGGTCCCGTATTTGACTGCTACTACTTGGGTCAAGGGGACTGGCACTTCGGAGCATCGCATCCGGCCCCGCCTCACCCGTCCCGACATAGTGCAGCCCATGGAGTGCAGCAGCAGCACCTCGCCCATGGCTCCGCCGGTGGGCAGCCCGACCAGCTGTCCGACCTTCGCACCTTCGCTTACTGCCGACACCACCACCCCTCCTTCTCATGGCCGATCATTGGTTCATGAGTTGGATGGGGCGCCGGACTTTGCGCACAATGTCGTGCGGCCCAGGCCAAAACTCCTCCGCTAACCTGCCGGCTGGGCTTTGTGTGCAGTCCAGCACCAGGGCCAACTCATCATTCACCCAGCCACTGCCGAGTCTGTCAAAGAATTGCCGTCGGGAATTTGTCCCTTATTTTGACCTTTTGTCCCTTATTTGGGAGTGAGAAAGTTGGCGACTCTACCATCCCCCCCCCACTCCTCTAAATACCATATATAGACACAAAATACTGGAGTAACTCAGCGGTTCAGGCAGCATCTTTGGGAAAAAGGAATAGGTGATATTTTGGGCCAAGACCCTTCTTCAGACTAATATCATAATGTTTAATTATAAATTTAAATTGTAAATACAGTTCAAAGCAAGAAAAAACATTGTATGAGCTGTGAGATGTCTTGACAAACTGAAACATTGCCATATAAATATGTTTTCTCAACACAATCAGACTGCATTGTGCACATCCTTTTGTGTGATATAATCTTAAAAAGTTGTTTCTATCTATGCAAGTGGGCGTTGAGTATTTAGTAAGGAACATTAAATATTTTAGACACAAGGAACTGCAGATGCTGGTGAATGCTAGCAAAAATAAAGACACAAAATGCTGGAGTAATTTAGCAGGTAGACATTCAGACTGAAGAAGGGTTTCGGCCCGAAACGTTACCTATTTCCTTCGCTCCATAGATGCTGCCTCACCCACTGAGTTTCTCCAGCATTTTTGTCTACCTTCGATTTTCCAGCATCTATAGTTCCTTCTTAAACAGAGTAATTTAGCAGACTAGGCAGCATCTTTGGAGAACATGGATGGGTCGGGACCCTTCTTCGGACTGATTATCGTTAGGGGAGGAAAGTTGGAAAAGGGGAGAGGGCGGGGCAAAGTCTGGCAAGTCTGATAAAGGGTCTTGACCCAAAACATCACCTATTCCTATTCTCCAGCCCTAGAGTGCTCTGTTATATAGTGTCATAGAGTGATACAGCGTGGAAACAGGCCATTCGGCCCAACTTGCTGACACTGGCCAACATGTCCCAGCTACATTAGTCCCACCTCCCTGGGTAGGGTCCTTATCCTCCAAACCTGTCCTATCCATATACAGTATCTTTTCTAATTCTAACTTAAAAATCTTTGCTAAGTTTAATTGGATCAACAAAGGCAGCTATGTTTTCAGCTCCCAAAACACTATGTAAGAAGGAAGTGCAGGTGCTGCTTTACACCAAAGGTCGACAAAAAATGCTGGAGTAACTCAAAGGGTCAGGCAGCATCTCTGAAGAAAAGGAAGAGTTGGCTTTTCAGGTCGAGACCCTTCTTCAGACTGAAGAAGGATCTCGACCCAAAACGTCACCTATTCCTTCTCTCCAGAGATGCTGCCCGTCCCGCTGAGTTCCTCCAGAAATTTGTGCCTATTCTGTTGAGTGATGGGTGGAATCAAGTGATAGATAGTTCAAATACGATAAATTTCAGAGCATTTAATATCTTGCTCTTTAAAAAAAAAAGTTGGAACTTAAGATATGTTTGCAATCCAATACAGAACAAAAAATAACGGGGCACATCAGCTGCAGCTCGAAGGTAGACACAAAACGCTGGAGTCACTCTGCAGGACAGGCAGCATTTCTGGAAAGAAGGGACGGGTAAACGTTTAGGGTCGAGAACCTTCTTCAGACTGAGATAGACAAAAATGATGGAGAAACTCAGGGGGTGAGGCAGCATCTATGGAGCGAAGGAATTGTCGACGTTTCGGGTCGAGACCCTTCGTCAGACTGAGAGTCAGGTGAGAGGGAAACGGGAGATCTGGACGGCGAACCTCCGTCTCCCTGACTTAACACGGGGAGCCAGAACTTTTTTTTGTCTCTCCTTGCAGAATATTTCTTGCAAGGCTCTTCACACCTTTCCGGTAAATTGAGCGAAAAACCATTGGCTTTCTCGACATTGGTTATGCTGACTCCTGGATTCACTTATATGCAGTTTAACAGTTATGGCACTGCAGAAGAATCAGGCACCAGCAGCTGTTTTCACTAAAAAAAATCACAGCAAGGCTTTAAAAGCTGGTGAAGATGTAGCTTTTTTTTTTCACTTACGCCACAGGGAGCCGCTCCATGCTACGCAGCCCCGAAAGCAGGACTCTAAAAGCCACCCTAAGTGAGAGCAATTAGGTAATGTGTATTTATCACCCCCTGGAGACTGGCTCTACACTGTTTGTTTTTGATGATTTAAAATGGAAAATTTGAAGAACATTTCGTGCATTTACCAAGCTGCTTTAGCAGTCGAGCTCACTTGCAGCGGGCGCGGTACTGAATCTTGGAGATGGCTTTATAGAGGTCTTAAAGAACAGTTATCTAGATATGCGTTCGCAGTTATTAACGCTAAACGAGCTATATATTAGCATTAGCATGCTTTACCCTGTCTCTGAAATCTGTCTCTTGGAGTTTACTGGAATGAATTTCAGACAAATAGTACATTTTGCAGTTGATAGGCTGCAATAGACAATAGAGAATGGGTGCAGGAGTAGGCCATTCGACCCTTCAGATTTTCGTCTTTTGTCTGATAAATACTGAGAAGTATTCACCAAAGGCTGGCTTTAAAATATTGATTTTGCTTCACTGATGAAATCGTGTGCAAACAATAAATATCAACAAAGCAGATTTACATTCATTCCGCGTTGAAAAAGGCCACGTGCAGATTTTGGAACGAGATTGATTAGACAGTCCTGTTATTGAGATGTGCAGGTCAATGTGTAGGAAGGAGCTGCAGATAGACACCAAAAGCTGGAGTAACTCAGCGGGACAGGCAGCATCTCCGGAGAGAAGGAATGGGTGATGTTTCAGGTCGAGAATCTTCTTCAGACCCTTCTATAGATCAATAGGTCCTAGTTGCCCAGCTTCAGCTCCTCTGGCCCCATTGAAGGTGAGGTCATTCACAAGACTGAACTGCACATGCTGGTTTACACCAAAGAAGGGTCTCAACCCAAAACGTCTCCCATTCCTTCTCTCCAGAGATGTTGTCTGTCCTGCTGAGTTACTCCAGCTTTTTGTATCTATCTTCGATGTAGATCATTGGCATGATGATAGTAAATGTTCTACCCAGTGTTATTCCTTGAATTATGCACATTGTTATTTTTTTAAATTTTGTTTTAGTTTAGAGATACATCGCGAAAACAGGCCCTTGGGCACACCGAGTCGGCACTGACCAGCGATCCCCGCACATTAACACTATCCTACACACACACCAAGGATAATTTACAATTTACCAACCAATTCTGAAGAAGGGTCTCGACCCGAAACCTATTCCTTCTCTCCAGAGATGCTGCCTCACCCGCTGAGTTTCTCCAGCAATTTTGTCTACCAACCAATTAACCTACAAACCTGTACGTCTTTGGAGTGTGAGAAGAAACTAAAGATCTCGGAGAAAACACACACTGTCATGCAGGGAACATACAAAATGCGTAAAAACAGCACCCGTAGTCGGAATCGAATCCTAGTCTCGGACGCTGCAAGCGCTGTGAGGCAGCAACTCTACCGCTGCGCCAACCAGCCGCCCTATTGATTTTAATTTTGTTTCAGTTTCATTTTCAGTTTAGTTTATTGCCACGTGTACCGAGGGACAGTGAAAAGCCTTTGTTGCGTGCTAACCAGTCAGTGGAAAGACAATACATGATTACAATCGAGCCATGCACAGTGTATAGATACATGGTAAGGGAATAACGTTTAGTGCAAGGTAAAGCCAGCTAAATCCGATCAAAAATAGTACAAGGGCTATAATGGTCTTTTAGTGCTTTATAAAGTGCTTTATAAAGTTGTAGTGCATTATAGAGACTTACAAGAATTCTTTTCGAACATCAAAAACCCCCATTTTTTTCTGAAGTCTATCATGAATCGGACAAGACTAGTTGGAATATTCAAGTCCTGAATGGTACTTACTGCTGCAACCAGGACTGGCTTCTATTCTAATCCTTTTTTTATTCATTCATATAACATGAACAACACCAGTGAGGCCTGCATTGCCATACATTGTGCAGTGTCAGAGGAAGAATAAGTCTCAGATATAGCACAGATAGCCATTTGGAGGTCTCCTTTAATAATTTACCTGAAAGAGATTAATAAATCTGTTGCACTTTTACAGCATTTGGGAAATTATCATTTTCACCATTACTGGTATTTGCTTTCGAAGTTCAGAATTTATTTAATCACTGGATATTAAGATCATGATCACCTGATATTAAAAAGATCCTTTGGCTCAACGAGTCCACACCGACCAACGATCACTCGTACACTAATTCTACATTATCCCGCCTACCCCTACACTACACTTTAAAGAGGCCAATTAACCTGCAAACCCACATGTCTTTGAGATGTGGGGAGGAAACCGGAACACCTGGAGGAAACCCACATGGTCATATGGAGAACATACAAACGTGAGGCAGCAACGCCACTGCTGAGTCACTGTGCCGCCCTAAGATGCTGACTAATCTTTGACTATGTCCAATATTTTATGTTTTTATTTCTGCTCTGAGAATTGAAAGCTGTGAGGCAATAAACCTTTTTCTTTCTTTCCTTCTTTCCTTCTTTCCTTCTTTCTTTCTTTCTTCCTTCCTTCCTCGAGGATGTTATCTTTCCTTCAGACCATGTTAGCCTTATCTCAACTCATTTTGAACAGTGAATTATTTCAATGTGTTTATGTGATGGTGCCACAAAACCTCAGCACAGCTGGGTTACAGCCTTCTGTACTTCATAACGGCCTTCATTGATGCTGCAGGGAGCAGGATATTACAGGCTGGCAAAAGGAAGCAGATAAAAGTAAGGCTGAGAAACATGCTGAAACAGTGTTAGATTTATAACTCCTTATTTCCTGCTCAAATCTTGCTAGAGTGCCCTCTACAGAACATGAACCAATCTAGAAAACAGCAAAGATTGGCCAACAACTTTGATAAAGTCTGAAGGTAGACACAAAATGCTGGAGTAACTCAGCGAGACAGGCAGTGTCAGACTGGAGAAGGGTCTCGACCTGAAACGTCATCCATTCCTTCTCTCCAGAGATGCTACCTGTCCCACTGAGTTACTCCAGCATTTTGTGTCTATCTTCGGTTTAAACCAGCATCTGCAGTTCCTTCCTACACAAAATGCTAGAGTAACTCAGCGGGACAGGCAGCATCTCTGAAGAGATGGAATAGGTGGCTTTTCAGGTTGAGACCCTTCTTCAGACTGAGTCTTGCCCCAGATTTAGTATTTGTTTCAGAGATACAGTGTGGAAACATACTCCAAGACCCACCGAGTCCACATCGACCAACGATCACTCATATAGTAGTTCTACACACAGGGCTCCAACAACCTGAATGAGCAACAATATAAAATGGCAATTTATTTAGCACCATTTCAGAGGTTAAAATAGTGCGATGATCTTCAAATAGGAGACTTTAGACATTAGAGATCACAGGGCGGAAACAGGCCCTTCAGCCCACTGAGTCCACACCGCCAGCAATCTCCTGTACACCATACATCGCTACCCTACACACTAGCAACAATTTACAATTTACAGAAGCCAATTAACCTACAAACCTGTATGTGTTTGAACTGCGGGTGGGAGCACACAGATAAAACCTACGTGGTCACAGGGTGAACGTATAAGCTCCATACAGACAGCACCCGTAGTCAGGCAGCAACTCTACCGCTGCGCTACCGTGCCACCCCTTTATTGATGGAATTGATTGAATGTTTGATCGAAAGATACAGCATGGAAATAAGCCCTTTGGCCCTCCCAGTCCACACTGCTCATCGATAACCTGCTCACACTAGTTCTTCTACATTACCACACAGGTACACGGCTATAAGTCAAGCCCTCTTGATCGGCGGTGGCTGGCCCTCTCCATACAGAAGATCCCACTGGAAAATTAAGCTCAAGGGATAGAACTGCACCACATTGAAGGGACATGGCGTACTGACCAATCTGAAAAACTTCAAACCACCAAGGGCGCTTTGAAAGTTTATCTCAGTATGTCGCATGACATGTGAGGACAAGGTACAGCACTAAAGGTGCAGTGGGACATTAATACAGCATGATAGCTATTGTTGCTTAACTTTAATTTCCATGCAATATGCAACAGTGTTAGGTTTACACATTCCTGAAGGTGTACGTATCCCTGAGATGAAAATCCTTTTTTGTCATGTTGGTGGAAAAATATTACCCTAGATTTTCCGTTCAGCTTTAAAAACACACTTGCCTCACTGACACTTGCCCAGGTAAGGTTTCTCCAGGTTTTGTGTCAAGGAATGGTGCCTCAATCAGTGTGGAGCCCTCTGCACGGATAGCCTCGAGCAGGCCACATAACAGAGAGGCACACAAAGTGCTGGATTAACTCAGAGGGTCAGGCGGCATCTCGGGAAAACACGGATAGGTGATGTTTCGTGTCAGGACCCTTCTTCAGACCCGACCCGAAAGGTCAGCTATTCATGTTCTCTGGAGATGTTGCCTGACCCTTTGAGTTACTCTGGCATTTTGCGCATTTCTTTGGTATAAACCAGCATCTGCAGGTCTTTGTTAATATATAACAGAAGCAACTCTTCAACAACTTACACTGAACAATCCAGAATGGGGGTAATTTCACCCATCAAAGGCAGATAGGCTGAACTCAGGCAAGATGCAAAAATATTTAAGTGATAGTGAAACAGTATCCCTTCCACCCACTGCACATGGGAGGGTCAGAACGAGGGGTGTCCATGAAACTGCTGAGATTGCTAATCATTGCGATCCCACCCTCAGGTATACTGCTTGTCTTTTCACTGGTTTAGAATTTGCACTTTAGACTTTAGAGATGCAGGCCCTTCTGCTCACCGAGTCCACGTTGAACATCCTGTACACACGTTCTTCCGACCACTGAGACCGTGCCGACCATCGATCAACTGTACACTAGTTCTAACCTACACACTCGGGACTATTTACAATTTTTTACCAAATCCAATTAACCTAAAAAGTTGTACGTCTTTGGAATGTGGGAGGGAACCGGAGCTCCAGGAGAAAACCCACGCAATCGCAGGAAGAACAGTATGAACTCTGTACAGACAGCACCCGTAATCAAGATCGAACCCGGGTCTCTGCCGTTGTAAGGCAGCAACTCTGCCGCTGCGCCACCATGCCACCCTGATATCCCTGATATTCAGAAATGTTCTCCACTGGAAATTAAATATGTCAAAAAACTTAACAGTTATTAAAATGTAAACAAAGACAGAAGAGAATAAACTCCCATAAAACACTCAATTTAAAAATAGGTGAAATCATTACTGCAAGTAATTGCTACTAAAGTAGTAATTACTTGTTCTTATCTTTGAACCTAAAGTGCTGGGTGTGTCAGAGTCTGGGTGACTCTGTGGGTCAGGTAGCATCTCTGGAGAACGTGGCTCTTTATCCATGTTTTTGGAAAGAGTCCTAATCCAGAACGTGTTCTCAGAGATGCTTCCCAATCCATGTTCTTCAGAGATGCTGCCTGATCTGTGGACGTTGCTGGCTTTATCTTGCATTCCCTTATCATGCATCTATGCACTGTAAATGGCTCGATTGTAATCATTTATTGTCTTTCTGCTGACTGGGTAGCACGCAACAAAAGCTTCTCACTGTACCTCGGTACACGTGACAATAAACTAAACTGAACCTGCTGAGCTACTCCAGCATTGTGTATCTTTCCATGGTAAACCAGCACCTGCAGTTCCTTGTGTCTTCATATTAAAACCGAGTCGTTCAATCCAGTTGTAACTGAATAATCCCATCACAGCATTGCTACACAAAGTAACAAAGACAGATTTTAAACATCAAAAAAACTGTAGTTTTTGAAATAAAAGCAGAAAATGTTAGAAACACGCGGCAGCTCAGGCATTACCTATGGAAAGAGTAACAGAGTTAATATTTTAGACCTGAGAAGCTAAACACAAATTGGAGAAACATCACCTCATATTTTCTTTGGGCAGCTTACAACCCAGTGGCATGAATATTGATTTCTATAACTTCAAGTAACCCTTCCATCCCTTCTCTCTCCATCACCCCCCACCCCCCCACCAAAGTGCTTCAAAGTCGTCTTGTTGAGTCTCATTGTAACTCGTTTTCACCTAGCCCACGGCTGACAATGGCCTGTTTCCTTTATCATCATTATTTGTTTTGCGTATCTTTCATTCATTTGTTCTATATATCTCTATATCACCATCTGTATCTCTCGTTTTCTTTTCCCCTGACTTTCAGTCTGAAGAAGGGTCTCGACCCGAAACGTCGCCTATTCCTTTTCTCCAGAGATGCTGTTTGACCCGCTGAGTTACTCCAGCGTTTTGTGTCTAAGTTTAGTTTATTTTAGAGATACAGCGCAGAAACAGGCCTTTCAGCCCACCGAGTCCGCACCGACCAGCGATCCTCGCGCATTAACACTATTGTGCGCACACTAGGGATGATTTTACATTTATTCCAAGCCAATTAGCCTACAAACTACGCCTTTGGAGTGCGGGAGGAAACTGACGATCGCGGAGAAAACCCACGCATGTCACGGGGAGAATGTACAAACTGGATCGAACCCCGGTCTCTGGGTATGAGAGGCAGTAGCTTACCTGCTGCGCAACCATCACACCGTTTCTTGGACTAAGTATCACCAGTAACTTGTCCTGGACTAGCCATATCGAAGCAATGTCCAAGAAAGCACATCAAGCCTTAGATGGCTTCACAAGTTCGGCACGTCCACGACAACTCTCACCAACTTCGACAGATGCGCCGTTGAAAGCATTTTATCGGGATGCATCACAGCATGGTTTGGGAACAGTTCCATCCAAGACTGCAAGAAATTGCAGAGAATTGTGGACTCGGTAGAGACCATCACACAATCCAACCTCCCTTCCATTGACTCCATCTACACTTTGCGCTGTCTTTACAAGGCCAGCTGCATGATCACGGACGAGTTGCGCCCCAGTCACTCCCTCGTCTCCCCTCAGACTATATTGAAACACACTTGACTTGACTAAAAGTTGTTCCCTTTGTCATGTATCTGTGCACTGAGGATGGCTCGACTGCAATCATGTACAGTCCTTCCAATGACTGGCCAGCACGCAACAAAAATGTTTTCTCTAGCTAATTCTATTTCTCGTTCCACAGATGCTGCCTGACCTGCTGAGGGTTTCGGGCATCTTGTGTTGCTATAACAAAAGCAGTTTGTTCCCCGTGGTAATTATCTATTTGTGAAACCTTTCCCTGTGAGAAGCTACCTGATTATCTTAGTCACCTGAACGCAGTATATAATCGTTACCATCACCAATAATAAGCAATTATGTGGGAGTTGCTGATTATTGTTTAATTGTCTGGGGTCACTCCTGATCGCTTGCAGTTATTATAATATTACACTAAATTACATTGTCTGAGTTTCTAATAAGCTTTCTTTGAATTATGTGCTCACAATTACTGGAAGTGACAAGCAGTTATTCTGCTGTTGAATGAGACCGCATCATATTATCTTTCCGCAATACTCCGACCTGAATTGGTGGTTCACTTAAGGATGTTTTGTGTGGCCTGCGACTTAGTCCCAACGGGTTAATCTAGTTGGTCGCGCAAATCTCCGAGGGCTGGTGCACTTACATTCAGTCGAGGCATCTTTTCAGTGTCAGCTTGTGTGGATTTGATTATTCCTTTTGCCTCACAAATGTCGTCGTTACGAGAGCTCAAGGTCGCACGATTACAAAGGTTCATCTCAGCGAGTTGTCACTGTACCGCCATGCAACAAAAAAGACTAAACATTTATAGTAAGAATAATCAATCAGTTCTATTTGAATAATTGTCACCATTTGATTTGCCTTTTCTTCTCATTCCCTGCCATCTCCCGCAATTGTTTCCCATCCACACAGAGACCTGTGCTGTGCGCAAAACTATTACGACTTTGTCTCTTTCACCTCTTCCACTCCTTGATGCTCTTTATTGGAAAGATCAATTAATTGCTTAAATAGATACTTCTCAGCCTCTCGTAGAAGTAATCAAATGCTCAGAGAGAGAGAGGGAGGAAAACAAAGAGAAAAGCTTTATTTCGATAAAGCCAAGATGAAATCTTAGAAGTGACTCCGATCTCTGAGTAATTTCTTTGACTATTCTCATTCTGCCTGCTATGTCAACCCAAGACTTCAGATCTGTGATAATTAAAACAACTTAAGATGAGGAGGTATTAGGACGTAACAAACAATTTATCTGCGACATTGGAGCTCAAATCTCTATCCATCCACAGTTCTGCGTTCTCCACCTCCTCATAAAAGCAACATAAAAGGGGCTCTGTCTTTGCACTCTGAATATCGTTTCAGTCCTTGGTTTTTAATAGTCCTGGTCCTTTCTCTTCACCGCGAGCCTTTAACTATTTCTATTCTTCTTCTCTGTATTCTTCTAAGCTTTGTGGCTTTTGGCATGACATCTCTTGACTGTGGGTGATCAGAAGCAGGGCAATATTTACAACGGACTACTGGACAGAGCGCTATTGTACTTATATTCCTGGAGAACGCATTAATGGGAATGGATTCACACTGATGTCTATACTAATCAGAGTAATTTATCATTCTAATCAGCATGCCTTTGAATAAACACCATTGCACTCCTGTGGCATGAGAAAGGTTATCTACAATATGGCATTCTTCTCCCCGAGGATATATTATTCCCGGCTTCTTGAGCTTTGGCACAATGCTGTCATCTTCTGTTCCTTAGTTCGACGTGGCAGATATTCACTCGAAAAATTTATCAGGTCACCGACACAAGAGACTTGACATTGTCTTGGATACTCCAGTGAAGATTTATTCTAATCACAAGGGAGTAGTCTCTTAGTTACATTAACATCCAACTCATTCTTCGGGAATCTTTACTAACAAAGGTTCCTCATGTGAATGCTCTGAGTGTTTAACCGTTAGTTTTTGTCAGCGACAGTAAAACTCCAGTAATCTGGGAATCTCGATTAGGCTGGGTTGCTATTCCCTGGAGTGCAGGAGGATGCGGGGTGATCTTCTAGAGGTGTACAAGATCTTGAGCGGAATAGCTCGGATAGATGCACAGAGTCTTTTGCCCAGAGTAGGTGAATCGAGGACCAGAGGACATAGGTTTAAGGTGAAGGGGAAAAGATTTAATAGGAACCTTAAAGGCGGTGGATGCATGGAACAAGCTGCCAGAGGAGGTAGCTGAGGCAGGGACTATCCCAACATTTAAGAAGCAGTTAGACAGGCACTGTACATGGATACACTGCAAGGGCCAGGATGCGAGCGGGCAAGATCATCTCTGACCCCTCTTACCCTGGCCACAAACTCTTTGAATCACTTCCCTCTGGAAGGCAACTCCGGACTGTCAAAGCTGCCACAGCCAGACATAAAAACTGTTTTTATCCACGAGTAGTTGCTCTACTCAACAGCCCAAAATCTGTAGCCTCCCTTTGATCTGGTAATTTGTTGGTTTACATGCTTGATCAATGGTGTTTTATCATTAATGTTTTATTATTATTAATGTTTTGTGTTTTCCGAGTCATTCGTAATTGTCACTGTATGTCATGTTGATACTTGTGGGCGGAGCACCAAGGCAAATTCCATGAATGTGAACACTTGGCCAATAAACTTACTTACTTTTCGGATAAAACCAGCATCTGCAGTTCCTTCCTACATTATATTCTGCACTCTGTTTATTTTATTTTTTGCGCAACCTGTGTGTATGCACACTCATGTGTGGCATGATCTACCTGGACAATGGGCAGCTCAAAGCTGACAATAATGCACCAAGGCCAATACCTTGGGACTTTGTTGGTGTGGACCATTTGGTTTTCCAGGCTACCAGATTTTACTCCCATTCACACCTAAACACATCTTTATTTTGCTCTTTTTACATGTTTGCATGATACATTTCCCCCAGTGTACTCAGTGAGTTTCAGGCAGCAGTGCAGAAACCTGCTTTGGCTGCCGACCTAGCCATGTTCCTGACGCCTGAGCGAGTGGTTTGCACTTTGAGAGGTCAAATGTAAGAAGAAAGTATACAGTTTATGGCAAGACTACTAACATCACTGATGTACAAAGGGGCCTTAGTGTCCAAGTCCATGGAAGTGGAACAAGCAGATTAAGTGGAAAAGTGGGGTTTGTCTGTCCGTCTGTCCGTCTGTCCGTCTGTCCGTCTGTCCATCTATCTATCTATCTATCTATCTATCTATCTATCTATCTATCTATCTATCTATCTATCTATCTATCTATCTATCTATCTATCTATCTATCTATCTATCTATCTATCTATCTATCTATCTATCTATCTATCTATCTATCTATCTATCTATCTATCTATCTATCTATCCACAGTATCTGGCTCTTGATCTATCTATCTCTATCTGTCTGCATACATGCATACACAGATACATACATACATATAATAGTATGTGGAAGATAGAAACAAAATGCTGGAGTACCTCAACACGACAGGCAGCATCTCTAGAGCTAAGGAATGGATAATGTTTTGGGTCAAGACCCTTCTTCAGAGTCTCGAACCCAAACATCACTCATTCCTTCGCTCCAGAGTTGCTGCCTGTTGTGCTGAGTTACTCCAGCATGTTGTATCTATCTTCGGTGTAAACCAACATCTGTAGAATGCCAGCCTTCTTAGTGTGTGCGGCTTTTGATATGGATCACATGCAGGCAGATGAGATTAGTTTAACCCACCTTCATGTTTGGCATGTGCATCGTGAGACAAATGGCTTGTCTTGCGTTGTAGTGTTATATGTTCTATGATGTTCTAGACCTCAACCCTGGCTTTGGACAGTCCCAGCCCACAGTCCAGATTTCGACCCACTTTTCAGCTCCTGTCTGGATCTTCAGATCTGGCTGAAAACGCTTTTTGCATTATGGGACCCTGCTTAAATTCCAAAGGGTGGTAAATCTGTGGATTTCATTGCCACAGAAAGCGGAGATAGATGGGTTCTAGATTAGCACGGGTGTCGGGGGTTATGGGGAGAAGGCCGGAGAATGGTGTTAAGAGGGAAAGATGGATCATCCATGATTGAATGGTGAAGTAGACTTGATGGGCCGAATGGCCTAATTCTGCTCCTACAACATATGAACTTACAATGAGTGCTTTACATGTATCGCACTATCGGATGCTGGATTTTACTGAGTAACCTGTAAACACCCAGTTCTGGCAGATGTAACGAAACAGAGTGATGTGACCAGTAGTTAAATAGTCGAGGGCTGACTTGGAGCAAATTAAAGCAAATTCAAATTCATCAACAATCACTGATACATAAACCCAATCAACACATTTTATTCCCCAAGATCCAAATGCCAGTCTTACTGCAAGTTAAAAAAATTACCCACCATCGACTTCATTCTATTCTTCAATAGAAAACATGAAGGTATTCTGTTGCGGAGCATAAGGTGATGATATAAATATGTCTCCACAGTAAAGCCATTCGTCATTTAAAAAATAAATAAATATATATATATATACCTCTATTCATTTCAGAGGCATTAATGCCTACTTGAATATACTGAGATAAAAAACTTCCTGAGTATTGCTTTCTTAACACTTCTCTTGGTGAAGTGAAAGCACAGTTAATGTGTTATCAAAGGACGGGGTAACTTTTAAACCCTTACCATTTGGCAAAGGTGAAAAAAAAAGATATATCACCGTCTGAACTTTGAAATAAATGATCAGAACAGAATTAGTGTTGCAGTGCGTTTGAAAATGGTTACAGTAAGAGAGCAAAGAAGATGAAATATCCTTTGTGCGTTCCTCTGTGCAGCTTTATGAAAGGCTTCTACGTCTGCAGAACACAAGTATGGCGCACGCTAAAGTACAAGTAGGCATGAGCGGAATCTGTTCAAAGCAGTGATGAGGCAAGACATTGTAATCGTGGACTTTGGATCTAGTTTAGTAAGTAGGAAATGAGGTGTGCGATGCTGCGAAAGATAAGGAGCGTAACAGTACATAGCAACATCTTTCCTCTACTTTTTCTCACCATGGCGGTTTAAAGGGCTAATGGGCGGTGGCAGAAGCAACAAAACGTCTACAAATGCAGCAGATTTCCATGAATTGCACATTTGTTCAAGGGTGCAATTATTGAATTAGTTAGTATAAACTGGAAACCACAGTTAGCTGCGTCCTTTGCCCTACATCCAGCTGGAGATGTATTGCATGGCTCATTCCAACATCACGCAAAACCAACCTCCCTTCTATTGACTCCATTTACACCACATGCTGCCTCGGCAAGGCCAGCAGTATAATCAAGGATGAGTCGCACCCTGGCCACTCCCTTAGACCCCACACATCTCCATCACAGTCTGTTCACTGCTGCCCTCGGGGGAAAAAGATATCACAGCATAAGGAGCAGAACATCAAGCAGCAGAACAGCAGAAGCAACAGCTTCTTCCCACGAGCCATCAGACTCCTGAATGCCATGTAATGGGCTGCCACCATTGTCTATTTATCCTTTTTATCCATTTTATCCATGCCTACCCTTCTGTTAATTTATCGTGTTGCACAGGGAGCCAAATGCAACGAAATTTCGTTTGGAACTGCATATATCAATGTATTTCTAAATGACAATAAAGTTTGAAAATAAACAACAACAGGTAAAAGGTATAGAAGTGTGAAACGCACACCTCTAGATTCAGGGACAGTTTCCACCCAGCTGTATTACAGGCAACTGAACCATCCTATCAACAACTAGAGAGCAGTCCTGAACTATCTACCTCTTTGATCAGACTTTACTGGCTTTATCTTGCACTAAACATAATTCCCTTCACATGGATGGCTCGATTGTAATCATGTATTGTCTTTATAACGCTGACCGGTTAGCACACGACAAAAGCTTTTCACTGTACCTCGGTACACATGACGAAAGACTAAACTAAACTAAATATTGTCAAGAACAGAACAAACCTTCACTAATTATTTGTAGCATTAGCTTGTGGTAATTGTTGAATCTGCTTTGTTATTGCTCACGTCAGGCTACCATGTTGGTGATGTATAGTATAGGATGACACCGGGTTCCACAGTGACCACACCGGCACTTGCAGTAGGGTATAGTTTAGAAACATAGAAATATAGAAAATAATTGTAGGAGTAAGCCATTCTTTGAGCCAGCACTGCCATTCAATATGATCATGGCTGATTATCCAAAATCAGTACCCTGTTCCTACATTTTCCCCATATCCCTTGATTCTGTTAGCCCTACGAGCTAAATCTTACTCTCTCTTGAAAAAAATCCAGTGAATTGGCCTCCACTGCCTTCTGTGGAAGAGAATTCCACAGATTCACAACTCTCTGGATGAAAAAAAAAAATCCTCATCTCAATCTAAATGGCCTACCCCTTATTCTTAAACTGTGACCTCTGGTTCGAGACTCCCACAATGTCGGGAACATTTTTTCTGCATCTAGCCTGTCCAATACCTTCAGAATTTTAGATGTTTCTATAAGATCCCATCTCATCCTTCTAAATTCCAATGAATACAAGCGCAGTCGACCCATTCTTTCATCATATGTCAGTGGCATTTTATTTGCAGTGGTAAGAAAATCCAGGACTACATGGGGGTGCTGTCCCTCGCCAACAGAGGGTTTGTGAGATGATTCTGGGGATCTCGGGCTTGTCCCAGCAGCTTAGTCCTGGTCATCTAAGGAAGAGGCATGGTGATTTCAAGCTTCTGCCTGTAGTTCACCCTTCCCTCGAGAGGGGGCACTGGCAGAATCAGGGTTCTCCCTGGCAGCTCAGCTTTGGGGTAAGACTGAATGGCCGGGGCAAGACCGAAACACCAGAAACTCTTCCTGACCACAGTCAATTAGTGACTGCGTCCACACACACACACACACACACGCACATACAGAGGCAAAGATTGGCCGTCAGGATAATCCAGAGACCCTCAACATTGCCAAGTCAAACCCAAGGCCAAACACGCTGACCAGCGATCACCCCGAACACTATCACTATCCTACACACACAGGGGACAAGATACAATTTTTACCAATGACAATTAACTCACAAATCTGTACGTCTTTGGGATGTGGGGAGAAACTGGAGCTCCCGGAGAAAACCTACGTGCTCACAGGGAGAACGTACAAACTCCATACAGACAGCACCCGTGGACAGGACCGAACCCGGGTCATTGGAGCTATGTGGCAGCTACTTTACAACTACGCCACCGTGTGGCCTTTGAGCTGTTATGTAAAGCTTTGAGTTTGGATATATTACTAGTCCAATTGCAATGAAACAGATTAACCTTGAAACATATCTTGAAACAGATGCTATTTGGCTTCATACGCCCTTCATGTGAAATAACCCACCTGCTCTGTATACTGGACTCAGTAAATACTTCTCAAAGATACGGTACTTCCAAATCTGACATCAACTCTGAGTCCCATTCCACTGCCAACTCCGATAAACCTACCTTAACAGCACAAGCCCAACTTACTTATTTTCAACAAACTCCCCTAATCCCCCCCACCCCCCCCTCCCCCATCCCACCTCCTCCCTCTTCAATTCTCCTCCCACCCCCACCTACTCTGAAAATAATACACAGTAGCTAATCAACTCACAAACTCAGACATCTTTGGGATCTGGTAAGAAACTGGCGGCAGCCCATGGAGCCTCGGGGAGGAAATATAAACGTCACACAGACAGCATCCGGATGTCAGGATGGCTGGAGACGTGAGGCAGCAGCTCTACCTGCTGCACCACTGTGCTGCACCCAACTGCAGGAGGGGGGGAGAATGAAGGGGAAACTGGCGCAGGAGGTGTGGGGGGGGGGGGGGGGGGGGGATTTGGAACTTTGTAAGCTCCCTTTATGGGCAACTATTGGCTCAGCAAGCAAAGAATTTCACTGTGACATGTCACATGTGAAAATAAAGTATTCAATTCAATTCAATTCCAGATGCTAACCATTTGCTGTGTAGAAATGTTTTCTGTCTCGCTACTCCCCCCTCTGTGATTCCTCCTGCTCTCCGGCTCTACGACCACATTGCAACCCAGCCACGTTATCACCTCCTCCACAGCCAACAATGGATCATTGTGGGCTGCATCTTTCCTTGGTCATCGGTGCCGGCTCAGATATGTTCTGTACCATTTCATAGATCGGCACTGGGATGCAATGGTGGAGTTGCTGCCTTACAGTGCCGGAGACCATGGGTTCGATCCTGACTACGGGTGCTGTCTGTATGGCGTTTGTGCGTTCTCCATGTGACCGCGTGGGTTTTCTCCGGGATCTCCGGATTCCCCCCACATTCCAAAGACGTATAGGTTTGTAGGTTAATTGGTTTGGTATGAATCTACAGTACATTGTCCCAAGTGTGTGTGGGATAGTGTTAGTGTGTGGGGATTATTGGTTGGCCTGGACTCGGTGGGCTGTACTGACTTCCCTTCAAGTAGCCCTTGCTTTCCCTTTCTCCATCCCTCCCCCTTCATAGTTCTCTGACCAGTCTGACTGTCCCCCTGATTAAATTTCATCTCTGTGTATTTCGTTCTCACCTTCTCCAAGCTAATAATGATCTGCTCTACATTTTCCTTGAAAGCCATCCCCTTTGATATCTCGTTTTCACACCTCACACTTCCTTATCTCTGTGTCGCCCTCGCCCCTGACTCTCAGTCTGAAGAAGGGTCTCGACCCGAAATGTCACCCATTCCTTCTCTCCAGAGATACTGCCTGTCCCGCTGAGTTACTCCAGCACTGTGCCTTTTTTCGGTGTAAACAAGCATCTGCAGTTCCTTCCTACACAGCAGATAGTGAAGCCAGATGTGACAGAAGAAGAGACCAGGAATGAATGTAATTATCGAGGAAAAAGGGTGAACTGAAAGCAAGTGTCAAAAGTTCCAGGAGCCTCTTGCTATGGATTCTATGTGGCTTTGGATACAAAATGTTCTGGAAAGGTAGACAAGATCAGAAGGGACACCAGTATTTATTTTGAAGAATATTGCAGTACTGGTTAAAGATGTCCTGGAACAATTGAGAACAGAATCTACCTGTACTCAGAAATGTTTCACATTGTCAATCTGACCCGACTGTGAAAAAAACTCTCCTTTAGAAAATGCGATCAGCAGTAGTTTGATTTTAACGATAACTTAATTCTCTCTCTCTCTTATTCACTCCTCTTTAGAAAATGCGATCAGCAGTAGTTTCATTTTAACGATAACTTAATTCTCTCTCTCTCTTATTCCACCAATTCCACCCATCCCCAGTCACTTTAACACCACTTGCCTTAACGTAAATGTACCAGTCAACTGATTGTCGGCCGTAGACTCAAAAAGCTGGAGTAACTCAGCGGGACAGGCAACAACTCTGGAGAGAATGAATGGGTGACGTTTCGGGTCGACACCGTTCTTCAGAGACTGTTCTGCTACAGTGGAAATTTAGTTGAGTTTAGTTTATTGTCAGGTGTACCGAGGTACAGTGAAAAGCTTTTGTTGCATGCTAACTGGTCAGCCGAAAGACAATACGTAATTACAGTCGGGCCATCCACAATGTACAGATACATGATAATGGGAATAACGTGAATAGCATTTAGAGCAAGATAAAGCCAGTAAAATCCGATCAAAGATTGTCTGAGGGTCTCCAATGAGGTAGATAATAGCTCAGAACTGCGCTCTAGTTGTGGTAGGATGGTTCAGTTATCTGATGGGAAGAAACTGCCCCTGAATCTGGAGGTGTGCGTTTTCACACTTCTATACCGTTTGCCTGATGGGAGAGGGGAGAAGAGGGAGTGACCAGGGTGCGACTCGTCCTTGATTATGTTGCTGGCCTTGCCGAGGCAGCTTAAGGTGTAAATAGCGGGGTTGGACTGTGTGATGGTCTAGGCTGCGTCCACAATTCGCTGCAACATTTTGCCGGCCTTGGATAGAGCTGTTCCCAAACCGTGCTGTGATGGATCCTGATAAAATGCTTTCCACGGCACAACCTAGTGCTCTCAATGATGTGTGCAAGACTGTGGAGGAAGAGTGAAACAAAGTGAAATGATTTTTCTGAAGAACAGACTTGGGCTCGATAGACAGAATGGCCTTCTCCTGCACACTCTAATCTCTAAAACAGGGTACCGAGGGGTTAATGGGGCGGCACAGTGGCGCAGCGATAGAGTTGCTGCCTCACAGCGCCTGGGACACAGGTTTGATCCTGACGACGGGTGCTGTCTGTACGGAGTTTGTACGTTCTCCCCGTGACCAGTGTGGGTTTTCCCCAGGTGCTCCAGTTATCTCCCACACTCCAAAGACGTACAGGTTTGCAGGTTAATTAAGTTTGGTAAAATTGTAAATTGTCTGTTGTGTGTGTTGGATGGCATTAGTGCGCGGGGATCGCTGGTCTGCGCGGACCGAGTGAGCCGAAGGGCCTGTTTCAGCTCTGTATCTCTAAACTAAACTAAATATATGCTTTTATCTACCTTTTGTCTACCTTAAATATATGCTTTGCTTCTTTTGACTTTCTTCTTGTGGAGGATCATCTGGTCGCTGGCTAACTGGGTTGGAGTATCTGAGCTCTATCTGATATTCAGCACCATTCATTCAGCAGAGGGGAGTCGAGATGTGGTCACAAACTGCTTGTGGTAGACATTACCTGCACAGCAGTACAAAACCCAGTGCACGATCAAAAATTGTTTTTCACTGCACCACTTCCTTCCTTCCTGCCGACGTACGAACTTGTCCAGTGACACTGCCTTGTTGATCTGTACGAAGAGCACACTATCAAAGCCTTTGGACGGAACAGAGAGAAATGAAAGGAAAGTGGAACAAGTAGATAAGGAGTAGGCCATTCGGCCCATCATGTTAGTTCTTAGTTTAATTTAGTTTAGTTTAATTTAGAGATACAGTGCGGAAACAGGCCCGTCGGCCCACCGGGTCCACGCCGACCAGCGATCCCCGCCCATTAACACTATCTTACACACACTGGGGACAATTTTATACTTTATACCAGGCCAATTAACCTTCAAACCTGTACGTTTTTTGGAGTGTGGGAGGAAACCGAAGATCTCGGCAGGTCACGGGGAGAATGTACAAACTCCGTACACACAAGCACCCGTAGTCGGGTTTGAACCCGGTTCTCTGGAACCGTAAGGCAGTAGCTCCACAGCTGTGCCATCATGCCGCCTGTCTGTCACCTGTAGTCGGGATCGAACCTGCGTTTCCGGCACTGCAAGCGCTGTAAGGCAGCAACTCTACCGCTGCACCACCGTACATCCCTTCACAAGGGGGGTGACAATGGCTACGCTCCAGTCCTCCGGGACCTCATCTCCCCAATCAGCTTAATTCCCATAGTGACTTCACCTGAAACTCAACATAATTTAAAGAACTGTGATTTTGTTTTATGTATTATGAGCAATGGTTAATATACTCAGTTTTATCAAAATAAATTGAGCTGATTTGACTGTTTCCATTGGAATTTGTGGTCCAACCAGTGGCACATTTTGGATACAGGAGATGTCTGTGTTTAGTTCATTGCCACGTGTACTGAGGAAAAAGCTTTGGTTGCGGGCTAACCGGTCAGCGGAAAGACAAAACACAAATACAATTGAGAATGTCCAATGTGATCTTAAATATCATCAAATGTGCTTAGTTTCACAAGGATGTCAGGGCTTCTATTGTACAGTATCTAGTTGACAGGTAGAGATAGTGTCCATTTAATTTAGTTTAGTTTAGTTTACAGTGTGGAAACAGGCCCACCGAGTCCGCACCGACCAGCGATCCACACACATTAACACTATCCCGCACACACTAGGGAATATTTTACATTTATACCAAGCCAATTAACCTACAAACCTGTCCGCCTTCGGAGTGTTGGAGGAAGCCGAAGATCTCAGAGAAAACTCACACAGGTCACGGGGAGAACGTGCAAACTCCGTACGGACAGCACCCGCAGTCAGGATCGAACCTGGGTCTCTGGCGCTTTGAGGCAGTACCTATAACTGCTGCGCCGCCGTGCTGCCCGCACTGTTCTCTTCACCAAGACATAATAGATGCAACCCCAAAGAACAGGCAGCCTGGGCCTGAAATTTTGTTTCATCAGTTGCAGGTGGATTGAATTGACAGCTCGGGGATTCAAAACCACAACCAACAATTTGAAGAAAGTCATTCAATTATCTGCAGCAATGGGCCATTATCAATAAATTTGTATATAATAGAAACATAGAATCATAGAAAATAGGTGCAGGGGGAGGACATTTGGCCCATGGTGATCATGGCTGATCATCCACAATCAGTAGCCTGTGCCTGCCTCCTCCCCATATCCCATGATTCGGCCAGCCCTAAGAGCTCGATCTAACTCTCTTATAAATTCATCCAGTGAATTGTCCTCTACTGCCTTCTGTGACAGAGAATTCCACAAATACACAACTCTCTAGATGAAAAACTTATTTCTCAGTTTTAAATGGCCTCCCCTTTATTCTTAGATTATGGCCCCTGGTTCTGGACTCCCCTAACATTGGATACATTTTTCCTGCATCTAGTCTGTCCAGTCCTTTTATAATTTTATACTTTTCTATAAGATTCCCTCTCATCCTTCTAAATTCCAGTGAATACAAGTCCAGTCTTTCCAATCTTTCCTCATATGACAGTCCCGCCATCCCGGGGATTAACCTCGTGAATCTACGCTGCAATAGCAATGATGTCCTTCCTTAAATAAGGAGACCAAAAATGTACACAATACTCCAGATGTGGTCTCACCAGGGCCCTGTACAACTGCAGAACCACCTCTTTACTCCTATACTCAAATCCTCTCGTTATGAAGGCCAACATGCCATTAGCTTTCTTCACTGCCTGCTGTACCTGCATGTTTACTTTCAGTGACCGGTGTACAAGGACACCCAGGTCTCGTCGCACTTCCCTTTTTCCTAATCTGACACCATTGAGATAATAATCTGCCTCCTTGTTCTTGCTGCCAAAGTGGATAACCTCACATTTATCTACATGATACTGCATCTGCCTTGCATCATGCCTCTAACTCAACCTGTCTAGGTCACCCTGACACCTCCTAGCATCTTCTTCGCAGTTCACACTGCCACCCAGCTATGTGTCATCTGCAAATTTGCTAGTGTTACTTTTAATCCCATCATCTAAATTATTAATATATATTGTAAATAGTTGCGGCCCCAGCACCGAGCCAGGCAGCACTCCACTCGCCACTGCTTGCCATTCTGACAGGGATCCATTTATTCCTACTCTCTGTTTCCTGTCTGCCAACCAATTCTCTATCCATGTCAGTACCCTACCCCCAATACCATGTGCTCTAATTCATGTGTTCATGACAATGTTTCATGAATGCAAAGAGACTCATTTCCCACTGAGAGGGGGCATTGTTGTTGCCTCTCAAATATTCCCCGGAACCTTTGCACCCTTCAGCAGGATCAAAGCTGTTCTAGGTTAATTTTAAATGAAAGGCAACACAACAAACGTCTCCTCCCACCAGGTTAACGGCACAGATGAATTGCACAAAATCGTAGCTGAACCTCAAAGCCTTGCCCCTTAAAAGGAGCAAGCAAAAATATACGCCATATGCTCATCTGTAAAAAGGATGACAGAATCTGCATGACATCCCAGCAGATCCATTGTAAATAATTCTCTTTAAAATGTCATTGTTTGCATATTATAAGCATATCCTTTGAGTATATGGTTGTGATCAATGGTATTTCTAGATTTCAGGAATCTGAAGTCTCAAAAATGCTAATTAAAAGTTTGAAACTTGGTACTCTTCTTTGACAAGACGAGCCATGCCAGCGGTATGAATGTTGATTTCTCTAACTTCAAGCAATCCTTTGCATCCCCTCTCTCTCCGTCCCCACCCTAGTCGTCGTACTGGTTTTATTGCCAACATGCTGAGTTTCACTGATAGTATTACTCGTCATCACCTTCCCCACAACCAACAATGAACCATTGTGGGCTCCATCTTTCCTCGATCATCGTTGCTGGCTCTGATCTGTTTTTTTGCATATCTCTCATCAATTTGTTCTATGCACCTTTTCATCTCGCTCGATTCCCTCTACCCTGACTCTCAGTCTGAAGAAGGCTCTCGACCCGAAACGTCACCTATTCCTTACTGCCTGACCCCGCTGAGTTACTCCAGCTTTTTTGTGTCTATCTTTGGTGTAAATCAGCATCTGCACTTCCTTCCAACTGCACATACAAATATATGTTTGTTTTCAAACTGCATCGGATTTGTAATGTTGAATAAATTACCTGCTGAATAAAAATAATTGGAAGATATCATTTCATTCAATATTGTACAATAAAGATATTGTTAAAATTACTAAGTCATTGTACTTTGGCAGAGAAGGCAGGAGAATGGGATCAGTAGGGAGAGGTAGATCAGCCATGAATGAATGGCGTAGATTTGATGGGCTGAATGGCCTAATTCTGCTCCTATCATTTATGACTCTATGAGTTCACTTTGATTTTACTTCGGACCCTCGTGAGTGACTACGTGAAGAAGCCCGCCGGCCTGCATGCGCGTCAATACGTCTAATGCATGGCGCACGACTGGCTGGCAGGCGTGTCGCTCCTCCAGCGGTACGTTTCAAATCCTGCAGGTAAGTTTTCAAACTTATTTTTCAGGTTGTCCTTTTGCTTGTAGGAATCTCTTTGCTGGATTCTTGCTGGATTTTGAAATACGGGGCGAAATCCGGACGAGCTGCGGGGAAACTGGCTACGGACCGCGGGGAAACCAGCTACGGACCGTGGAAATGCAGGTAGCTGGCAGCCGTCGGGTTCGCCACCCGAGTTGCTGACTGTGCGGTCAGCGACTTCCGAGTTCAGCAGCCCCAAAAAGGTGGGCAGACAAACGGACTCGGAGAGGCCTGGGTAGGGACGAGCCAGGCCAGGAGGGTCCCCCTCCGACAAACATGGGACCCAGATGGAGCATGGATAGCGTCCTCGGGCGTTCATCCCACAAACGTGATGCTCCATCCTGATATGGTCTGTGCAACGGGGCCATATCAGCTCAGGTCTCCACGGGGGCCTGCGGCAGCGCCTGTTTCAGGGCTGCTTACAAATCTCCATCTCGGTGGAGGGGAGTGTGAGGGGTCAGTGTGTGACTGACTCCAAACTAGGAAGTATGTTGGAACATACTGGAATTTATGCATGAGTTTCAAGAAAATCCAGGGGAGGGGGGCGGAGTTCCCCTCACGTTACAAGCCTTGTAACAGCTATCTCACATCGCAACATTACAGGAACAGGTGACGGAAAATACCATACACCTGTAAATTGAGCATTCCTCAAAAGTGCCGGCAGTGAACAGCGCTATTTGGGGAGACTATGGAGTCCAAATTTGCAGGCTTATGTAAGGCCAGCATTGTCCGCCGCCGAATCTTCTCCTTGGGGAAGACCTATCCAACAGGTAAAGGACCAGATATGAGGAAGCATAAGCTGTCGGACTAATCAAGGTACCAATGACGAGCAAAGCTTCACCGTTTTGGTGACAAACACCCCTACGCCTCCATTGGCAGTAAGCGGTTCACTGAAGCTGGTGGTAGCTTGAAAGCTGATTCTCTGGGCGGAGGTCTTCAGGCCTAGGCCCGTCGGCCCTCAGGGAAAATGTGCCATCCACGCACTCCAGCAGTCCTACCCTCAAAATCAGGATGGGAATAGAACCCACATCAGGGGCCTTTGATACTACATGACCACCGGTAACCATGCAGGTACGTGGGTCTGGTTCTTTCCGAAACATAGAAACATAGAAATTAGGTGCAGGAGTAGGCCATTCGGCCCTTCGAGCCTGCACTGCCATTCAATATGATCATGGCTGATCATCCAACTCGGTATCCCGTACCTGCCTTCTCTCCATACCCTCTGATCCCCTTAGCCACAAGGGCCACATCTAACTCCCTCTTAAATATAGCCAATGAACTGGCCTCACCTACCCTCTGTGGCAGAGAGTTCCAGAGACCCACCATGGGTTGTGTGGGCCAATTATAGTGTATTCTTTTAAGGTATGGGTATAATAAAGTGTGCATTTATAATAGTTGCCACAGAGTCGCGTTTGTGACTATCATAACCAATACATCTTAGGAGCTGCAAACTCCACACAGATATATCTGTGTCAGGATTGAAGCCAAGGTTGGTGCTGTAAGCCCAGGTCTCTGGCATCAGCTCTACCAGCTGCATTATCATGCCAATTTAGTTATGTTTTACAAGAGAGAAATTACAAGGAATAATTATTATCACTTACACCAATAAAAAGGTGTAGTAGAATCGGACCTGCCATGGCAGTCTGGAGCCACTAGCTTGGGAAGCCTTGTTGAGCTGTGCCGATCAGTCACCTGTGGGAGCTACACATGGTGGTGTCATGGTAATTCTGCTCATTAAAGGGGACTGTGGAAGATTCTTCCCAAAGACACCAACTTTATACATATCAATAATGTGATCAAATCTCTGATATAATTGGGATGGGGTTTCATTCATGTAAACGTCACTGCCCATGACTAATACCTGGCAGGTTTTTTCCAGCATTTCTCCCGCTCTGTCTGGTGTATGGAGGCCAGAGGCGCTCCAGTCCTTCCTTGTATACTGCATTGGCATCGGAACGGAGGAGGACTCGGAGTCACTAGCACGTGCAACCTGTTTAGTAAATGAGGATACCAACAGAGCATCGATTTGCACAGCTAGTCCTGGCAGCTGCTGAAAGTAGTAACCTGACAACCCCAACCCAGGGCAAACTATCTATGTCAGACAAGATTGGGACTTGTCTCAGTTACGAACATCTGACAAATCAAGTTACAACACAAAGAATGCTCCATCTTAAGGCATGTCAGGCAGCAGCTCCGGGTTCAGGGTTGCAAATTTCTTCCCACTCAAATGAGCGGCGTGGCAAAGATGGTGCTAAAGAAGTATGATCTTATGCCTGAAGCAACCCCTGGTTCAGGGTTGCAATTCCTCCCACTCGGTTGAATGTAGTGATGGAGATGGTGGTAACATATATGCACACATGCCTGAGGCAGCTTTTGGTTCAGGTTGCATAAGTCCTCCCATTCGGATGTATGAAGGATGAAGATGGAGCCATATATACAATGGCTTGCAAAAATGTTCATACCCCTTGTACTTTTCTACATTTTGTCACGTTACAACCACAAACGTAAATGTATTTTATTGGGATTTTATGTGATAGCTCAACACAAAGTGGCGCATAATTGTGAAGTGGAAGGAAAATGATACATGGTTTTCAATTTTTTTTACAAATAAAAAACTGAAAAGCGTGGCGTGCAAAAGTATTCAGCCCCCTTTACTCTGATACCCCTAAATAAAATCCAGTGCAACCAATTGCCTTCAGAAGTCACCTAATTAGTAAATATAGTCCACTTGTGTGGAATCTAATCTCAGTATAAATACAGCTGTTCTGTGACGGCCTCTGAGGTTTGTTAGAGAACATTAGTGAACAAACAGCATCATGAATACCAAGGAACACACCAGACAGATCAAGGATGAAGTTGTGGAGATGTTTAAAGCAGGGTTAGGTTATAAAAAAATATACCAAGCTTTGAACATCTCACGGAGCACTGTTTAATCCATCATCCGAAAATGGAAAGAGTATGGCACAACTGCAAACCTACCAAGACATGGCTGTCCACCTAAACTGACAGGCCGGGCAAGGAGAGCATTGATTAGAGGAGCAGCCAAGAGGCCCATGGTAACTCTGGAGGAGCTGCAGAGATCCACAGCTCAGGTGGGAGAATCTGTCCACAGGACAACTATTAGTCGTGCACTCCACAAATCGGGCCTTTATGGAAGAGTGGCAAGAAGAAAGTCATTGTTGAAACAAAGCCACAAGAAGTCCCATTTGCAGTTTGCCACAAGCCATGTGGGGGACACAGCAAACATGTGGAGGAAGGTGCTCTGGTCTGATGAGATCAAAATTGAAGTTTTTTGGCCTAAATGCAAAACGCTATGTGTGTCGGAAAACTAACACTGCACATCACTCTGAACACACCATCCCCACTGTGAAACAAGGTGGTGGCAGCATCATGCTGTGGGGATGTTTTTCTTCAGCAGGGACAGGGAAGCTGGTAAAAGTTGAGGGGAAGATGGATGGAACCAAATACAGGGCAATCTTGGAAGAAAACCTGTTAGAGTCTGCAAAAGACTTGAGACTGGGGCGGAGGTTCACCTTCCAGCAGGACAATGACCCTAAACATACAGCCAGAGCTACAATGGAATGGTTTAGATCAAAGCATATTCATGTGTCAGAATGGCCCAGTCAAAGTCCAGACCTAAATCCAATTGAGAATCTCTGGCAAGACTTGAAAATTGCTGTTCACAGACGCCCTCCATCCTATCTGACGGAGCTTGAGCTATTTTGCAAAGAAGAATGGGAGAAATTTCAGTCTCTAGATGTGCAAAACTGGTAGAGACATACCCCAAAAGACTTGCAACTGTAATTGCAGCAAAAGGTGGTTCTACAAAGTATTGACTGAATATTTTTGCACGCCACACTTTTCAGTTTTTTATTTGTAATAAAATTTGGAAACCATGTATCATTTTCCTTCCACCTCACAATTATGCACCACTTTGTGTTGGTCTATCACATAAAATCCCAATAAAATACATTTACGTTAGTAATTGTAACGTGACAAAATGTGGAAAAGTTCAAGGGGTATGAGTACTTTTGCAAGCCAATGTATTATGCCCCATATCACGGAAGTATACACAGGCAGTTCAAGTCATATGCTTGCAGCTGCCTTGGTTCAAGGTTCGCATTGCCTCCCACCCAAAAGACTATGGTGTCGCGAAACATGCTCGGTACAGAAGCATGCACAGACAATTCGAGGAATAGGGATGGTAACACCTGGTTCACGTGCAATTTACTCCCACTCTAAAAGAGTGTCAAAGGTTAGCATGGACTAACCCCAAACAGGAACCCGAATATGACTTTGTGCCGGGATCCCATGCTTTAATGCATGATGTTTGACAATCGCATGAAGGAAAGCAGTTGCTTTGCCTCTAAAATTGCTGCTCCGTCGGGGATGGACTAGCCACTACAAGAGAAGTTGGCCAGCAGCATCAGCTATCTAATAGAAATGACAAACTTGATGAACAGAGTCTGCGAATGAAACTTCGCTGAAGCTCCAGCGAAGGTAAGCGACCTGGAGTTAGAGACGCTGGTAAGTAGGTCTCATTATTTACCTCCATGAACTCCGAAAAGGTATGGAACACCGGATACCGATTTGTTCGCATCTCAACTCATTCGCCAGTTACCAAAGTATGTTGTATGGGAACCAGATTCAGGGGCAGTAGCGGTAGATGCATTCTCGCTACATTGGGGAGGAAGGTTCTTTTATACATTCCCTCCATTTTGCCTCATCAGTCGGTGCTTACTAAAGATCCAGCAAGACTCCGCCTCAGGCATTTTGGTAGTGCCTGACTGGCCTACACAGCCACGATTCTCACTCATATTGGGAATGATAACGGAGCCTTTCATGGCTGTTCCCAAACGCAGAAATCTGGTGGTTCACCCCGTAACTGGGGAGGACCATCCACTGCATGCTCGAATCAAATAGTTGATTGCAGACTCTGAGTAGACCTTACCTGGGCTCAGTCTGTCTGGTCGTACGTCGGTCATGATCATTGCGGCCTGGAGAGATAGTACCAAGAAGTAGTACACCTCCTATATCAATAAGTGGGAAGTGTTCTGTTTACAGTCTAACATACGTATGACACGGCACGTATAACAGATGTTTTGGAATTCCTCTCTAAACTAATTTTAACGAGGGATAGAGTTATAGTGCAATAATTTGTGCCAGAAGTGCCTTGTCATCATACTTGTTGCTGGGATCGGGACATCACTCTGTCGGGTCTCACCTACTGATAGCCAGATTTATGAAGGGTATCTTCAACTCAAAACGTCCCAGGCCCAAGTAAACAGAGATATGGGATGTTAACTTTGTGCTGAAGCTGCTTTGCCGGTGGGCTCCAGCTACATCCCTGTCCTTGGTCAAACTCAGTTACAAAGTGGTTATGCTCATGGCGCTGGTTTCAGCGCAACGGATCCAGTCGTTGCATAAAGCTGCGACTGGACAGGATGGTCACATCTGCAGGCAAAATAACATTTTATGTTTATGACTTTGCCAAACAGAGCAGACCAGGGGCATCAGGTCTCAAACTAGATTTTTTGGCATACCCCATGGACCTTTGGTTGTGTGTGGTCACACATCTACAACAGTATGTTAAGGTCACCAAGAGCCTTAGACGCTCTGAACTAGCTATGTTTGTTAGTTACATAAAACCTCATAAAAAGGTATCGGTACCGACCATCTCCAGGTGGTTAAAACGGGTTCTGGCTTGTGCAGGAGTGAACACTGACATTTTCAAATCTCACATTCTTTAGGGCTGCAACAACATCAGCAGCGAGGGTTATGGACGTTCCGCTAGACCACATCCTAGCGGCCACAGGATGGTCAAACGAACGAACCTTTCCAAACATTTTATAACAAACCATTTGCCAGACCGGCGGTATTTGCCAACTCTATTTCAGGTTCTGTTTTATAGTTTCCTCCCAGATGAGAGGGGTTACTATTATTATTATTTGTCCAATTAAAAACATCAGCACGTTTAAATCTATGTCATGTCTGAATGCATTATTAATGTTCACTCATCTGTGGTCAACTGATGCAGTTGTGTTGTGTGGACTCATGTTCACGGCATGAAATCTCAGAGCTTTGAAATCTTCATGTAGTCACTCACGTGACTCCGAAGTAAAATAGTAAGATTAAATGAGAACTTACCAGTTTGAAGTTTGATCTTTATTTTATGAGGCGTTACGATGAGGGGTTATGTGCTCTCTGCTCCCAACCCTCTCTAATAAAGGTCAGCTGGTAGCTCTAGTTTCTCGAATCGTCCTATATTCAGTTCAACAACTGTTATCTGTGATTTCACACCGCTGCTTTGAAAGTTGACGCGCATGCGGGCTGGGGGGCTTCTTCACGTAATCCCTCAATGTAACTCCTCATAAAATAAAGATCAAACTTCAAACTGGTAAGTTCTCATTTAAACTTACTTTTTTTTGGTAATTGAAGATTGTTAGACACAAAGGAATAACGAGAATAACCCTTTGCGAAGGGGATAAAGCCCCATAATTTGTCAGTTTGTAGCAACCCAACATGGATAAAATAGTAGGTAACTTTCCATAACATCTCATTGAAGAGATAGAATGAGACTGACTCCAAGCCCATCAGAATCATCACCAAAGAATGCTGTTTTGATCTGACATTTTATGATTGGCTTGACAGCCTTTATAAATTCAGCAAGGAACCCTTTAGAACATCAGTGTGCTCAGCGCAAACATTGCGAATCCATCTCATGGTGTCTGCTACTTAATACCGCTTTGCTTGTTTTTGCTTCTTAATTTTAGCCGATTCTTTCCCCCTTAATGTGCACAAGGAGGACATACCGTGCCATGGGTAAATAGTACCCATTGAGTAGCATTTTGTGTGATCAGCTAACTCAGGTCACAGTGACTTACTTGTCAGGGAGATTCAGATGCCGCAATGATGGCTGTACGAAAGCTAACCAAAAAAACCAGCTAAGAAAATAAGGCGGCACAGTGGCATGGCGATATGGTTTCTGCTTTACAACGCCAGTGACCCAGGTTCGATCCTGACTACAGATGCTGTCTGCACAGATTTTGTACGCTCTTCCTGTTACCTCGTGGGTTTTCTCCGGGTGCTCCGGTTTCCTCCCACATTCCAAAGACGTACAGTTTTGTGGGTTGATTGGCTTCTGTTAATTGTCATGTGGTGTACAGGTGGTTGTTGGTCAATATGGATTTGGTGGGCCGAAGGACCTGTTTTCACACCGTATCTCTAAAGTCTAAAGAAAATCTACGACCAAATATCAGTCAGTCATTGGCAGTAAGGTGTAAATATGAGACCATCATCTAAAAAAGTGAAGAGAGAGATCAGGGGGCTTTGAATGAAGAAAGTTCCTAAAACTTAAAAAGTCCCATTAAAAACAGTGGCGTAGTGGTATTGCATCTATTATGTCTTGGTGAAGGGAACAGTGCGGGCAGCATGGCGGTGCAGCGCCAGAGACCCAGGTTCGATCCTGATTACGGGGGCTTGTCTGTACGGAGTTTGTACGTTCTCCCCGTGATCTGCAAGGGTGTTCTCCGAGATCTTCAGTTTTCTCCCACACTCCAAAGACGTACAGGTTTCGAAGGTTAATTGGCTTGGTATAAATGTAAACTGCCTCGAGTATGTGTGGGATAGTGTTAGTGTGCAGGGATCGCTGGTCTAGGCGGACTCGGTGGGCCGAAGGGGGCCTGTTTCTGCGCTGTATCTCTAAACTGAACTAAACTAAGACTAAACATGGACTTTAGTAAGGCGTTCGACAAGGTTCAGCATGGTAGGCTGCTCTGGAAGGTTAGATCTCATGGGATCCAAGGAGAGATAGCTGAATGCATAGCAAATAAGCTCCATGGAAGGAAGCAGAGGGTGATGGTGGAAGGTTGCTTCTCAGAATGGAGGCCTGTGACTAGTGGTGTGCCACAGGATTCGGTGCTGGGCCCGTTACTGTTTGTCATCTACATCAATGATTTGGATGAGAATTTACAGGGCAAGATTAGCAAGTTTGCTGATGATACAAAAGTGAGTGGTTTTGCAGCTAGTGAAGATGGTTGTGAACGATTGCTGCAAGATTTGGATCAATTGGCCAGGTGGGCGGAGGAATGGTTGATGGAATTTAATACAGAGAAGTGTGAGGTGTTGCATTTTGGGATGTCGAACAAGGGCAGGACCTACACAGTAATGGTAGGGCTCTAGGTAGTGTTGTAGAGCAGAGGGATTGAGGAATACAAGTACAGGGTTCCATGAAGGTCAAGTCACAGGTAGATACGGTGATCAAAAAGGCTTTTGGCACATTGGCCTTCATCAGTCACAGTACAGAGTATAGAAGTTGGGAGGTCATGTTGCAGTTGTATAAGACATTGGTGAGACCGCATTTAGAATATTGTGTTCAGTTATGGGCACCATGTTAAAGGAAAGATATTGTCAAGCTTGAAAGGGTTCAGAAAAGATTTACGAGGTTGTTGCCAGGGCTCGAGGGTGTGAGCTATCGGGAGAGGTTGTGTAGGCTGGGTCTCTATTAGATGGAGCATAAGAGGATGAGGGGAGATCTTATAGAAGTATACAAAATCATGAGAGGAATAGATCGGGTAGATGCACAGAGTCTTTTACCCAGAGTAGGGGAATCGGGGACCAGAGGACATAGCTTCAAGGTGAAGGGGAAAAGATTTAATAGGAATCAGACGGGTAACTTTTTCACATAGAGGGCGGTGGGTGTATGGAACAAGCAGCCAGAGGAGGTAGTTAAGGTTAGGACTATCCCATCATTTAAGATGGTGCATGGATCGGACAAGTTTGGAGGGTAATGGACCAAACGTAGGCAAGTGGGACCAGAGTAGCAGGGACATTGTTGGCCGGTGTGGGCGAGTTGGGCCGAAGGGCTTGTTTCCACACTGTAATACTCTATGACTCTCTATGACTCTAAACAGGTGGAAGCAGAATCTATAGAGGTATTTAAAAGCAAAATATTTAAACACTTGAAAGAGGCAACGTTTAAAAAAAAAAACACAGGAGGATGGAGCCAACTGGATAATTCTTTCAGATTTGATTGAGATAAGACAAATGGAATTCGAACTCTTCAGCACTGCCATCTGTTGCTTAACTTGTCATTTTATCCACAATCTTAAATCTGGTTCAAAACAGCTTCACTGGTTATTCTACTGGCCTTTTCTGAAGTGACTTTAATGTTATGACATATTGCTTCAAAGTGAAATACTTACACACGCTGAACAGTATCATCCATATCACAATGTTTACTACATATGAACAGCATGCTTTCATTATCTCTGTTGCTAATGAATCTTAAGCCCATTTTAAATCTATATACCCTAATAGGATTAAATAAAATGTCCAGATTTTGGTTCTGTTGCTTCTATTTCAATGCAATCAGTAACATTTCCCAGCTGCGAGTGACTCTAAATGAATAGCAGATGCAAGAGATTTATTTCAGAGAATGTTAACTTTGCATACCAACAGTGTCTGCAGGGCACCAAGAGCGTTTCACTTTACGCACTCGTATACATACAAACACACACATGCACGCAGGCATAAACATATGCTTGATTACCTATTAAGTGCCATTTTGGGGAGAAAGTGCTGTTGGGGAAGGCCAGCACTTCTTGCCCAATTCTAATTCCCATGAGAAAGTGACGGTGAGCCTTTGTCGTGAATGGCTGCGTCTCCTTGATGAAGGTACTTCCACAATGACATTTCACATTTCCTTGCAGCAAAGAAGGAGGCCATTTTGGCCCATTGAGTCTATGCCCATTCACCAAGTAATCCCACTCCCGTATTAATTTTTACAGTAACCTATTCTCCTTCCAGATTCTACTACAGGAGTTGCACAGTGGCGCAGCGGTAGAGTTGCTGCCTTACAGCCCTTACAGCGCCAGAGACTCGGGTTCGATCCCAACTATGGGTGCTGTCTGTACGGAGTTTCTACGTTCTCCCCGTGACCGCGTTGGTTTTTCTCCCAGATCTTTGGGTTACAACTTCGGGACATGGGGGGAAACTTGAGCCACACTGGAGGAATCTGGCATGGTCACAGAGAGAACGTGCAAACTCCACACAGACAGCGCTGGATATCAGCGTTGGACCCAGGTCACCAGAGATGAGAGGCAGCAGCTTAATCAGCTGAACCACTTTGCCACATCTGAGAGTTATTCTGAGGGTTAGGCCCACCACTAATGTGGAATCGGCCATGTTTTTGCAAATCAGGTCCAATACGGCATGGGACACAGAGAAATGCACGTGCTGAAAACTTGAGCAAAAAACAAAGTGACGTAGCAACTCAACAGTCAGGCAGCATCTGTGAAGGGAATGGGCAGACGACGTTTCGGGTCGGATTCCTTCTTCAGATTGGATGGTGTGGGACTTGGAGTGGAACCTATAGGTGTTGGTGTTGCACTTCACCCTCTGACCCTCCTTTTCCTTCAAGATGAAGTTGGTGGATTTGAGAGGCAATGTCACAATCCCCCCTTTGTACGTTTAGGTTTAAGTTTAGAGTTACAGCATGGAAACAGGCCCTTCAGCACACTGAGTCCATGCTGGCCAAAGATCATCCATTCACTAGTTCTATCCTACACAATAGGGACAATTTACAGAAGCCAATTAACCTGCAAACCTGCATGGCTTTAGACTGTGGAAGGAAAACGGAACACCCTGAGACAAACTCCATACAGGCAGCTCCCGTAGTTAGTATCAAACCCGGGTCTCTGTCATCGTAAGGCAACACTGTGCGACTGTGCTGCCCCAAACCTTAGCTCAGAAACAGGCCCTTCAGTCCATCATGTCCATGCAACCTTTATACCCATCTATACTAATCCCATTTGCCCTGATGTGTCATATCCTACTATATTTCCCTGTTGAAGCTTCTGTCCACAAGCAAAGGCAAACCAAATATCAATGTTCTTAGCTTAATTCCCATTGTTCTTTAGGTCATTATTCTTAAACACAATGTAATAATAGTGTGACAAATCAGAAGTCTCCCATAACTGCATAAATTCCCTTTTTAAAAAAATCCAGTTTTTAGTTTTAATTTTAGAGATACAGCGCGGAAACAGCCCCTTCGGCCCACCTAGTCCGTACTGATCATCGATCCCTGCGAATTAACACCATAATAAGCACTCTAGGGACAATTTTTATATTTCATACCAAACCAATTTATCTACATACTTGTACGTCTTTGGAGTGTGGGAGGAAACCAAAGATCTTGGAGAAAACCCACGTGGTTACACGGAGAACGTACACACTCCATACAGACATCACCCGTAGTCGGGATCGAACATGGGTCTCCGGTGCTGCAAGCGCTGTAAGGCAGTTGCTTTCTTACCTATTGTAGGTGCTTGTAGCACAAGCAGATACGAGTATAAGGTAGAACATTTTATCAAGAATATAGAGTTAGGATTATTCATGTATCAATATTTTGACTTATGTGCATGCAATGTTAGTGTAATCTCTCATTTTTATTTTGATTTGCTATAATTAGATCACTCGATGAGTTTATGTTATGGTGTCACTTAATTATCTTCATTGACAGTATAATTCAAATGAGACATAATTATTAGTAAAATATATGATTTATAAAGGAGTGAAATTATTTAAAATAAAAGTGGTTTTCTTAACCACTTTGTGACTGAGTAATGGCACAACCCGATCCTTTTTCTTGCTTTGAGTTCTTGTGGATGACCATTACACCATTCGAAATGCAGGAAAATCAATTTTTAAATTCTTTAAAGCAAATATTGAATGAATGATTATTTTTGTATTTAGTGCTGAAAGGGTTAATATAAAACCCTGACAGTCTTTTTTAGCACCACTTATTGTGGTTGACGGTTGGAGCTTTTAAAACATCATCTGAATTAAATGCTTACAAATTATTACATTTGGGAAAGTATTTATCCAAAGCACTGACAAGAAAGCTTGTATTAGTACAGAGACCTTTCTTTCCCGAGGGAACTTAGGAAATGTTAGTTGCTCAGCGGAGTCTGGTCAGGCTAAGCTGTAAAATCAACACTATGCGCAGCAAAGTCTATTCTGGTGCCGAGCAATCTTTAACCTTTGAAGAAAAAGGCACATGAAATAACATCTGTGGCGCGGCCAAAGGCGGGCGTACATAAAAAAAATAAAAGAGGCCTTTTGTGCAGGAAACATAGATCAGAATGCGATCTCCTGCAAGCACTCCAGGATATTGAGAACCATAAAAGCAGCGGGTTGTTCATGCCACCTTGCAAACAGTGTGTGTGAGTCGGCGAGGGGGGGCTCCAGCGCGCAGACATCCGTTTGGTGTCGGACTGAACCAGGGCAGGTGGGCTCACCTCCGCACCCACAAGACCGACCGAAGTGGGGGAACTGGGCCCACGCTTTGGAAAGACGAGCAGCCAAGCAAAGATGGGCGCGAATAGGGCAAACTAAACGGAAGCAACATGCCCGCAAAACAGTGCACAGAACTATCTGGGCTGTTCTAGCCTGTCTGGTGCATCCAGATTTGATATCAATTGTTGCTTCAGTTAACAAGCATCTGTTCTAAATGGCGCTTGGTGGACCATTTCCGAATTTTAGTTTAGTTTAGTCTAGTTTAGTTTAGAGATACAGCATGGAAACAGGCCCTTCGGCCCACAGAGTCCGCACCGACTAGCGATCCCCGTGCACTAAAACTATCCTACACACGCTGGGGACAATTTACACTTATACCAATCCAATTACCCACAAGCCTGTATGTCTTTGGAGCGTGGGAGGAAACCGAAGATCTCGGAGAAAGCCCACGGGGAGAATGTACAAACTCAGTACAGACAGCAACCGTATTCGGGATCGAACTCGGGTCTCTGGCGCCGCAAGCGCTGTAAGGCTGCAACGCTACCGCTGCGCCACCGTGCTGCCCATTTTGTTCAGAAACGATGTGGTTTTCTTTCTTAAAAAAGCCTTTCTTTTTCTCGTATTATCAGCCGGTGATGTCACACTCCCGTTAACCTTTGCCATTTTATATAACTGTACTTGAGTCGGCCTGATTTAGAATGGCAGTGAGTGTGACAAATAAACAGGAAATGAGGAGGAAGAAAGAGTGGGATTTCTCGTTCAATCTGAAACAGTTTTATATAAATATTTTGTTTGGCAAATTGTTACCTGACAATGCTTGAGGAGGATAGTTGTGCTACAAAGTGTTGGCCAAATATTTGTTGTGCATCGAGAAATATTTCTGATTTTATCCAGTTCCATTTTTCTTTTCTATCTTTGCTTCTCCTGCCCTCTCATCCTGAAAGTTGGGCTTTGGTCCACGATGACAGCATGGTTCCAGCCAAATAATCGCCCTTCACGTTGGAACAGCTGTAATGAATGTCAGCAGGCTATTTGATAGTATAGGTTCATAAGTAATAGGAGCAGAATTAGGCCATTCAACCCATCAAGTCTACTCTGCCATTCGATCGTAGCTGATCTATCTCTCCCTCTCAACCCCATTCTCCTGCCTTCTCCCCATAACCCCTGACACCCGTACTAACTCGTCTCAAAGGTCCACACTCACTCTCACAAGAAAGGAATCTTGTCTCTATATTAAAACATTGTGACCTTCTCAGGATAGTCTAAAATCAATAGTATAAAAACAGAAGATGGACACAAAATGCAGGAATAACTCAGCGGGACAGGTAGCTACTCTGGAGAGAAGGAATGGGTGACGTTTCAGGTCGAGACCCTTCTTCAGACCAGCATCTGCATTTCCTTCCTACAAGAAGAAAAACAGTTTGTTGAAGGAAAGCTTTCTCATTGAATTTTGCGATGCTGGTGGAGAGATAAGCATTGGGCAGGACTCCAAAGATATTTCAGCTGCTTTGGTTAGTACGGGTGTCAGGGGTTATGGGGAGAAGGCAGGGGAATGGGGTTGGGAGGGAGAGATAGATCAGCCATGATTAAATGGTAGAGTAGACATGATGGGCTAAATGGCTTAATTCTGCTCCTAATGCATGATCTTATGCCTTCCTTTTGCAAAGAAGATGTTGCCTGGACTCGAGGACCTGAGCTACAGGGAGTGGCTGGGCAGTCTTAAGCTTTATTCCTTAGAGTGCAAGAGGTTGAAGGGCGATCTCATAGAGGTGTATAGGGGAATGTATAAGGTGAATGCATAGAGACTTTTTTTTCCCCAGCAATGGATGGCACGGTGGCGCAGCGGTAGAGTTGCTGCCTTATGGCGAATACAGCGACAGAGACCCAGGTTCGATCGCAACTTAGGGTGCTGTCTGTATGGAGTTTGTACGTTCTCCCCATGACCTGCGTGGGTTTTCTCCGAGATCTTCGGTTTCCTCCCATACTCTAAAGGCGTACAGGTATTTAGGTTAATTGGTTTGGTAAATGTAAAAATTGTCCCTAATGGTTGTAGGATGGTAATGTGCGGGGATCGCTGATCAGTGCGGACTCGGTGGGCAGAAGGGCCTGTTTCCACGCTGTATCTCTAAACTAAACCAAACTATATGAAAGGAAATCAAGAACTAGAGGACATGGGTTTAAGTTGAGAGGGGAAAGATTGAACAGAAACCTAAAGGGCCTGTCCCACTAGCGCGCGATTAGACGCGACAAGCGCGACCTACCGTGGTCGCTTTAGTCGCCCGGCCTCGCGTGACCCTGTCCCACTGCGATCGCCGGAGTCTCGTCGAGTTGTGTGTAGCTGGTGTCGACATCGCGCGTAGTGTCCAAAAACCGACACTGCTTAAAAAATTACGCGCGGCAAAATCCTGTCGCGCAGAACGTGATTAACGTGATGACGTTTTGACGTTGTGCGTCTTCAGCGTGGCGTTGCGTGATGACGTCACTGCCCGACGTCGTGCAACGCGCATGCTCATGCGCATCGTCACGTGATGAAAAATAACGTCCTTCCTTCGGACGTCGCGCGTGTAATCGCGCGCTAGTGGGACAGGCCCTTCACTCGCACCGGGATCACCTGACCCCCACACGACCCCCGCGTCCGAATTTGTCGCGCTTGTCGCGTCTAATCGCGCGCTAGTGGGACAGGCCCTTAAGTGAGCAGCATTTTCACACAGAGGGTGGTGCGTATGTGGAACTAGCTGTCAGAGGAAGTAGTTGAGGCAGGTGCTATAACAACATTTAAAAGGCACTTGGACAGGTGTATAGGCAGGAAAGGTGCAGGGAGATATAGGCCACGTACGGACAAGTATACCAGCTTGGATGGGGCATCTTCTTGGTCATCGTAGACATATTGGATTTAAGGCATGTTTCCGTGCTATATTTAAATTTTAGTTTTAGAGATACCAAGCAGAAACAGGTCCTTCGGCCCACCGAGTCCGCACCGATCAGCGGTTCCCGTTCACTAGCGCTATCCCACATACCGGGTATAATTTACAAATTTACAGCCTTCCTGGAGATCATGGATAGGTGACTTCAGGTCGGGACCCTTTTTCAGATTGGACACCTCAGACTTGAGTCTGAAGATGGGTCCCGACCCAGAAAACGACACCTATTCATGTTCTGGATGGATGCTGCCTGCTCCGCTGAGCTACTCCAGTACTTTGCACCTTTTTTCCTGCGCCATATATGAGATGAGAAACTCCAGTTGTCTCTCATCTATTCTGTGGTTTAGCAGACCACTCAGATTTATAAAAAAAGGTCACCTCATATTTTGCTTGGTCAGCTTACAACCCAGTGGTTATATTTTGATTACTCTAATTTCAAGTAACCCTTGCATTCCCTCTCTCTCCATCCCTCCCCCACCCTAATCACCCTGCTGGTTTTACTGCCGTCCTGCTAATTTCCGTGTTCCTCTCTCTTTGTTACACCTCTTCCACAGCCAACAATGGACCATTGTGGGCACTACGTTTACTTGGTCATTGGTACCGGCTCTGATTTGTTCAGTATGTTTTCATACCTCTGGTTTCTATCTCCCCCGACTCCCAGTCTGAAGAAGGGTCTCGACTCACAATGTCACCAATTCCTTTTTTCCCAGTGATTCTGTCTGACCCCCTGAGTCACTCCAGCATTTTGCAACCATCTTCGGTGTAAACCAACATCTGCGGTTCCTTCCTACACATTCAATAAAGAAAATGTGTTGCCCTTGGTACATTATCAAACCATTCTTAGGACAACGAGAGATAGATAATAATTGCTGATTGAACTCTTGTTCTGAGAATGAAAAAAAAGCAAGGATCAAAAAGCAGGAGCTGAAAATTAACGATAGCATTCCCAGATGAAATTGCTGGATGCTTGCAGTGCGTTTTGCATGAAATTGTTTAAAAATAGTTCAAACGATCACAGCATATTTGAAAGCAAATTGCATTCAACACATTTCAAATTTCTGTGATCTTTAGCACTGGTGTAAAAACTATTTTCTTTTTGGAAGCCGGTCACGTCCAAACAAAACTAGCCTGACCCCTCGGACAAATTAATCACCATTGGGAGTTTGCTCTAATTGCACTCATTTGCAGACTTACATTAATTGTACTCATTTACGGACCTTCAAGCACTAATGATTAAGTTGGCTCACGTGGACACTAAAATTATTAAAAGCTTTAAAATGTAAAAGAAAATTATTGTACCTTTGACTAGCAGAGTCACTGATCCCAGCTGTAATTCCCCTGCTTGGAATATTAACCATATTTAATTGATTAAAATAAAAAAAAATCTGTCCTTTTTTTGCTGAGTTCGACCAGATGCATTGGCACAGACATGCATTGGCTGGGTAGAGGGATGTGACTTCCTAGTTAGAGCATGCAGAGATTTCGTATGAAAATGCACAACACGTACCCATGGAAAGGTATACATATCTTTCAAGGTGCACGTTAATTGAAGCAGCACACACCCTTCGGCCCACCGAGTCCACACCGACCAGCGATCCCCGCACATTACCACTACCCTACACACACTAGGGACATTTTTTACATTTACACAAAGCCAATTAACCTGCAGTGTGGGAAGAAACTGAAGATCTCGGAAAAAACCCACGTGGGCCACGGGAAGAATATGCAAACTCTGAACAGACAGCACCCATAGTCGGGGTCGATCCCAGGTCTCTGCCGCTGTGAGTGCTGAGAGCCAGCGACTCTACCGCTGCGCCGCCATTGGTAACATTTGGATCCTGTGGTCCATGTCCATAAATCCCTGAAAGGATCCCTGAAAACACTGGTAGATGGGTCAATGAATCATATGGTTTCATCAGTCTGATGAAACGTCTCGACCCGAAACATCACCCATTCCTTCCCTCCAGAAAATGCTGCCTGACCCGTCCAGTTACTCCAGTATTTTGTATTTATCTTTGGTGTAAACCAGTATCTGCAGTTACTTCCTTCTCATATCGTATGCATGCCTTCATCGGTTGGGGTAGTGAGTATAAGCGTCCCGGACGTCATGGTGCAGCTTTATAGGACTTTGTCTTGGCTGTGCTTGGAGTATTACATGCAGTTCTGGTCACCCAATTACCGCAAGGATGTGGAGAAACCAGAAAAGGATGCAATGGAGGTGTACCGGAATGATGCCTGGTTTGGGTGGGGGCGGGTTTAGCAACAGGAAGAGGTTGGATAGAGTTGGATTCTTTTTTCTGGAACGCCGGAGGTTGAGGGGACATGTGATCATCACCCCTCATGCCAGTTCTTTAAAACAGCTGCACATTTAGTTCCACGCCCCAACATTTCCCCCAAGGCCCTGCATTTCTCTGCTCTCAAATATTCATCAACTTGCCTTCTGAAAATTGCTACCACTAATGTCCTCGGAGTAGATCCTGATCTCCAGTTGTCTTGGACATATTGTTACAGCATCAAAACCTGCGTGACACAGCGGCACAGCTGGTAGAGCTGTTGCCGCACAGCACCAGAGACCCAGGTTCAATCCTGACCTCGGCCACTGCCTGTGAGAAGTTTGTACGTTCTCTGTGACTGCGTGAGTTTTTCTGGGTGTTTCGGTTTTCTCACATCCCAAGGATACACAGGGTGGTAGGTTAATTGGTCTAATGTGTGTAAGGAATTGATGAGTAAGTTGGATAATATAGAACTAGTGTGAATCAACGATCAACGGTTGGTGTGGACAAGGTGGGCCGAAGGGCTTGTTTCCACTCTGTACCTCTAAACTAAACTAAACCTATGTTTAGTTCAGCAGGTACAATTATAACATTTAAAAGATATTCAAGATTCAAGATTCAAGATTAGTTTATTTGTCACATACACCAATTGGTGTAGTGAAATGCTTCTTGCCATGTAGCACATAAAATAAAGAATACAGACATAACACTAATAAAGAGACTTAAACATACAAACATCCCCCCACAATGGTTCCCATTATGAGGGAAGGCACAATGTCCAGTCCCCAACCCATGTCCACCCATAGTCAGGCATATTGAGGCCTCCATAGTTACCTTCACGGAGGCCCGATGTTCCAGGCCGTTCTCGCCGGGTGATGGTGCTCCGGCATCGGGAGAATTCTCACAGCGGCTTGGGACACCTGGAATGGCCGCCTCCTACTGGAGTCCACGGCTTCCGAAGCCGACAAGGCCGCGCTGAATGGAGCTCTCCCACTGGCTCCGGATGTTAAGGTTCAGCGCCGCCGCCCGCAGCCGGCCGCTCCACAGACCCGCGGCTCCGCGATGTTTGTGTCGGCGGTCTCAGCTCACCGGAGTTCCAGCGCGGCGACCCAGGCAAAGCATCGCCCGCTCCGCCCCGCGATGGCGCTCCAGCGCTCCGCCGCTGCCGAAGCCGAGGTTCTGGGCGGTCCCCTCAGGAAACGCCGCTCCAGGCCTGCTGGTAGGCCGCGAGGGCGGGTCAAAGATGCAGCCCGGAGAAAAGCTGCCTCTCTCCGACCAGGTAGGGGCCAGGAAAAGTAGTTTCCCCCTTCCCCCCCCTCACCCCCGCATAAAAAAGAATAGGCTCCAAAAACAAAACACTTTAACACACTAAAAAAAAAGAAAAGGGTGAAAAACATACAGCTGCAGGCTGGGCAGCCATACCATACAGGACGGCGCCCCTAGATATTTGGACAGATACAAGGATAGGAAATGTTTGGAGGTATTTGAGCCAAACACAGGCAAATGAGACTGGTATAGATGGGCGGTAGACACAAAATGCTGGAGTAACTCAGCGGGTGGGGCAGCATCCATGGAGAGAAGGAACTGGTGACGTTTCGGATCGAGACCCTTCTTCAGGGAAGGGACAAAGATAGAATGTAGGCAGAGACAGTAAGTCTAGTGGGGGAACTGGGAAGGGGGAGGGGATGGAGGGAGAAAGCAAGGGCTATCGAAAGTTAGAGAAATCAATGTTCATACTGCTGGGGTGTAAACTACCCAAACAAAATATGAGGTGCTGTTCCTCCAATTTGCGCTGGGCCTCAATCTGACAATGGAGGAGGCCCAGGACAGAAAGATCAGATTAGGAATGGGAGGGGGAGTTGAAGTGCTGAGCCACAGGGAGATCGGGTAGGTTAGGACTGAGTGGAGGTGTTCAGTGAAACAATTGTCGAGCCTGCGCTTGGTCTCGATGTGGAGCAAGATGGGCATCTTATTCTGCAGACCCTAGTTTACAGTTGTCTTGGACATCTTGCTACTGCATCGAGACCTTCCTCTATGAAGCCTGGGTTTAAACTGGTGTACAATTGCTTTAGAGTTTTAGCATGGAAACAGGACCTTCGGGCCACCGAGTCCATGCCGACCATCGATCACCTACACTCTATGTTATCCCACTTTCACATCGTACACACCAGGGGTAATTTAATGCAAACCTGCACGTCTTTGTAATTTGGGAGGAGAAAATCCATGTGGTCACAGGGAGAACGTACAAACTCCAAACAGACAGCACCGGTAGCCAGGATTGAACCTGGGTCTCCAATGCTGTGAGGCAACAGCTCTACTACTATGCCACTGTGCTGTTTTATAGGCTGGTTTAAAAGGCAGCATTCACAAGCAACTTCCACTACACAATACAAAATTCCGGCCCTGGAATGTTAGGATTGTGCGGGATAACGGCGACAGGTCTGAACGTTGGTCTGTAATGGGTCTGTCCCTCTTATGAGACTTTATCGGCGACTTCCGTACCCGTCATAGGTCGTTGCAGGTCGGCAAAAATGTTTAACATGTTGAAAATGTAATGGCGACGGGGAATGGATGAAGAATTATATATAATAGATCACTGATATATCTCCAATGTAGAACAGAATGTTTAAAACTCCACTCATATTATTGATTTTCTATTTTTATTATTATTTTAATTTATTTCTTTCTATTAATTTCCTTCTTTATTAAAAATAATTAAAAAAATATGTAGAATTATAAACAAGAATGAGTGGAAATTTTATAAATATTAAGAATGTATGTGATGAATAGTAAATTCTTTTGTTTCTCTTTTTTTTCTTACATTTTAAATTGTCTTAATATGTATCAATATGCATTAACTTCTAATAAAAAATATTAACAAAGAAAAAGAAAGAAAATGTAATGGCGACCAGTAAGACGCTACGACTCTTTGGGCGACTGAGGAGACTCCTCACGACCATACAGGCGACACCCTGGCATGATGGTCGTGAGTTGTTGCCCAAAGAATCGTACCTTGTTCTGGTACCCGTTGGATTTTCAACATGTTTGGACGACCGATGACGGGTGCCAGCAGTCGCCGAAAAAGTCGAGTAAGTGGGACAGGCCCGTAAGTCCCACTTTGGCCCCCCCCATGTCGGAACCCACAAAACAGAAGTAGCAGCAAGCTTTCCTCAATCTCATGGGACTGCCTTCGAAGATCAACACTCTTTCAATGAATCCCAGATCAAAACAACGTGCATGAGAAAAATACCTCATCTGCCATCTGTGTTTTCTTAGCACTTCCTTTAAATTTGTGTATTCTGCTCATTGTCCCTCCTGCCATTGGGAATAGTTCTTCCCCATTTACTCTCATCAACACCCCTCATAGTTTAGATCGATGCTTAATTTTCTTTAACTAAGTGAAGCAACTAAATAACGAGCACATTACGTTCAGCAAACCGAAGCAAACTTACGTCGATCAAGTGCAAATATCGGAACTCAAATTCAGCATTCACTGATCCAAAATGTTTCGAGCTTTTGTAACACCCGTGATAAAATATGTGCAGACAGGTGAGAAATATGTAGGAACAAAGGCCGCTTGAAATAAAAGCACATTAAAGGTTGAAAATCAAAAAAGAAACGGCAAACGTTAGAAATGTGAAATAATAACAAAAGATTCTGGAACAAGGAAGCTGTGGAAAGCGAGACATTTAAAATTTTGGGTTTGAGACCCTGCCATTTGTTAGAACTGGGTAAGAGAGCCAACACTGTAGAAGCGAGGAATTGCAGATGCCAGTTTACACATTACTCATAACACTGAGTCCTGCCTCTCCTCTCCTCTCCGGGTTCCTCCTTCCATTCAGTCTGAGGGAAGGGGAGAAGGCTGCAGGTTGTGTTGCACACAGTAACTTTCACAAGTCCCACATGCCAACTGGATAAACAGCAAGGCATATTCTATTTAGGCAGCTTATGTGCAACAGCAAGGACATTGACTTCTTCAACTTTAGGTAGCAAAGGCGCTTAACCTACACCCCCCCCTCCACCTTTAATTTTCCTCCTCCCTTCCCTGTGCCTCAGCCGGGTGTGCACATATTTTTCCCACTATCCCGACCCCATTCCCCTTTCCCTCTGCTCTACCTATTGTACTTGACTTCAACGTGATCGTATTTATGTATAGTGTTATCAGATCTCAATGAGAAGAAGAAGAAGACTGCACCGTGTCAATAATAAAGATAGCGGAGTCAGGGGGTATGGGGAGAAGGTAGGAACGGGGTACTGATTGGGGATGATCAGCCATGATCACATTGAATGGCGGTGCTGGCTCAAAGGGCCAAATGGCCTACTCCTGCACCTATTGTCTATTGTCTATTGTCAAAACCTAAACCCTTCCACCTTGGTCCGCTTCCACCTTTATCCCTTCCTCTGGCTTCCAATTTCATTCTTCTTCTCTCCTTATCTTACACCCTTTTGTCTCTTTTACATCTCTAGCCTTTGTCCACCCATTTTCCAATCAAACCTCCCTCACCTCTACCCACCTGTTAGCGCCAGCTTTATCCTGCCACCACCACTTCTCCAATTTTCTCTCCCCTGCTACAATCAGTCTGAAGAAGGGTCTTGACCTGGCTATTTCCTGCCCTTGTCCTCCAGAGATGCTGCCTGACCCGCTGACTAACTATGTGTGTGTTGTTTTACCCAAAATTATTACTGTCTATAGCTAATGCTAAAGTCTAATGTTAGTTAACACAAAATAGTTAACTATGGACGTCTTCACCAGCATCTATGAATGGCACGGTGGTGCAGCGATGAGGTTGCCTCCCACACTCCAAAGATATAAATGTTTGAAGGTAACTTGGCTTCCAGTAAAATTGTAAATTGTCCCTTGTGTGTGCAGGATATTGTTAGTGTGCGGGGATTGTTGGCGGCTCGGACCCGGTGGGCTGAAAGGCCTGTTTCAGCGCTGTATCTCTAAACGAAACGAAACTACGCAATTAGGTGACAGGGTTTCTATATTAAAAGCTGTGGCCAAGCTATCTCTTTCCGACACCCTGCTGTATATTTCCAGTATTTCCTTGTCCTATTACTACCCCCCCCCCCCCCCCCCCCCCCGCACTCCCAAATTTTTTTAAAATTATGCGTGTTTTTTGCTACGCTGACTGGTCACAGCAACATTAATCTCCATGTTGAAAAATGTTCTAATTCAAGGTCGTGCTTTTACTCCGCGCTTTGACTCAGAGCGTTCTTCCGCAATTCATCCTCATGGAAATGTTTTCCCCTGCAACCCAAGGCCAAAAGGAACGTCTTCACTGATGCGCAGTGTTCCTCCAGCACAATGAATATTCAGCAGCAACCCGCTCCCATAGAAAGCAGAAGAAAAGATTCAAGCTGGAGTCAGTGCTTCCATTCTCATGTTTTTTTTGTCGTGAATGAGTTAAGAGATTGGATGAATTATTCTTGGTTTTTTTTTTGCGCGCCCTCTCCTTCCCCCACCCCCTTCTCCTCCTCTCTCCCGAACATGCAGAGCAGATGTATGTTTTGATCGGACTTTCTGCTACTGTCAGACAAGTGATTAGGTCCCACTTCAGATGGAAGAGCCTGGGTTCATTTTCCTTGTAAGTGAGTAATTACTGTTGCTCCGTTTCACAAGGCAGGAGAAAAAAAAAATCAAGGACAGAAGTTGAAAATCTGACGAGGACTTGAGTTTAATTAATATTAAGTTCCCATGTCACATTCCTTTCAGTCTTTGTAAGAATTCAGTCTTAATTAGAAATACAAGTCAGCCAGTGAGCACGTCTGCAAGAGATGAAATGTCACAAATAAAGTTTATGAGAGTCAGTACCTGAGCATTTCCTCTCTAATTTTCTCCTCATCTCCAAAGGCAGTGCTGCCTGTTTCTGAGAATACTTAACGGGCAGTGGAGGTCTTTGGTCAAGTGAAGGTCTCTTTGTGAGACCTGAGCCACCAACAGGAGAGAACTGCTTAGTTGTGCGGATCATCACAGACTTAGGTAAAGGTCATAGTTTTGAGTCAGTTAACATCTTCACTTGCATTGAATTGAATTGAACTGAACTGAACCGAACTGAAAGGAAATGAATTGAAAGATGTTCCATGTTATCCCACATTCGTGTCCACTCCCTGCACTTCAGGGACAATTTTCAAAAGGCAATTAACCTACAAACCCGCACATTTTTGGGATGTGGGGGGAGTGTGCAAACTCCACGCAGACAGCACCCGAGGTCAGGATCGAACCCCGGTCTCCAGCGCTGTGAGGCAACAGCTACACCAACGACACCACTATGCCACCTTGTGCACCACAGTGCCGCCAAGATTTTTTTTGAGGTTAAGGATGTCAGTGAATACGGGGCAAAGTTAGATCAACGGGTGTGAGATGCAGATCAGCAACAATCTAATTGTTTGGCGGGACAGGATCAACGAGCTGTAAAGGTTATTCCAGTTCTTATATTCCACACAACCTCGCCTATACACTTTCCTAAATGGGTCCGTGGACAATAATTCAGGACCAGACCTGGGATGACATCCTTTCCCCTCCCTCGAAACTTAAATCAACTGTAACCCTTCAGCTGGTGTTCTCGATGAAATCTAGAGCACATGGGCATAGTCCTGAAAGAACACCAGGCTGTGCCTTTAACCAGTAGGCCACCAGAGGGAACCAAGAACCAGTGTGGGTGAAGAGAAGAGTCCCCTTAATTTCTGTCGTCAATTCAAGAACGTTAACAGCAACACACACTGGAAACAACAAGAACTCCAATGTCATAGTGAGCAAAGCAAGTTGGTGGTGATATCTCAGATGTGTTTCCTTCCCATCCCAGGCCATCAAATTATGGTTCAAATTATGGGTCATATAGCAATCAGTACCAACGTTCAAATGCTAACATTGGTAGAAGGGTCTAGGTGGGATAATTTGATGAGATTGTGGGAGGGAATTTAAAAGAGGGAGATTATTGTAGGGTTAGTGTCAACGTACAGTGGCCCCAAAGCAGAAGCGTCCATGTCGCGAGGCTGGAAACTGGAAGTATCCCGAGCTAATTCTGCCACCACCATTATCTATTGCGACAAGTGATGGCTTCCACTGATTGTCGCCGGAAGCTTGTGTACTTTTCAGGATGGATGATGACAGCGAGGTCAACATTTGTAACAAGATGGACACAAAAAGAAGGAGAATGGAAAGTGTAAATGATGGTTGGCATGGGGTGGGCCAAAAGACCTGTTTCTGTGCTGTATCTTTCTAATAATCTACAATTGCCAGTTGATATTTTTATGTCTCCATAAATATTGACTGCTCATTACCCATCATTACAGAGCCAGTTCAGTTCAGTTTATGGTCACGTGTACCGAGGTACAGTGAAAAGCTTTTGTTGCGTGCTAACCAGTCAGCGGAAAGACAATATATGATTACAAACGAGCCATCCACAGTGTATGGATACACAATAAGGGAATAACGTTTAGTGCAAGGTAAAGCCAATAAGGTCTGAACAAAAATAATCTGGGGGTCACAAAAGATTGTCATACGCAGTAGTCAATGGATCATTACGGGGAGGTTACTGAAATGAAAGGATATTTTCACGCGTAGCCGTAGAAAATGACTAGAATAATGAAGATGAAGATGTGCTCATATATGTGTTGCACAGTGGCACAGCAGTAGAGCTACTGCCTTACAGTGCCAGAGCCCCGGGTTCGATCCTGACTGTGGGTACTGTCTGTAGGGAGTTTGTATGTTCTCCCTGTGACCTGCATGGGTTTTCTCTGAGATCTTCAGTTTCCTCCCACACTCCAAAGACATGCAGATTTGTAGGTTAATTGGCTTGGTGTAAGTGTAAAATTGTCCCTAGTGTGTGTAGGATAGTGTTAATGTGTGGGGATGGCTGGTCGCTGTGGATTCGGTGGGGCAAAGGGCCTGTTTCCGCACTGTATCTCTAAGCTAAAAAAGAAGTAGAGAAGGAGGTAACTTTGCATGACAAAAACAGGCACAGCAGGACATGAAAGGTGAGTAGTCCTCAATGCAGAGATATTGTTTGATCCAGGTCAGGTGAATCAGGTGAATCATGTGATCAAACATGAAAGTTGCAAAATCCATTATCTTGCAATCCTTCCAAGGATGTGGTGCCAGATGACTGGACAATGGTGATTTTTGCAATTCTATATAAAAAGATGAAAATTATAATGGTACTGTAGAATTGTACAGCACAAAAGCAGGCCCTTCAGCCCACCATGCCCATGCAGACCTTTATGCCTATTCGCACTAATATCCCATTTACTCCATTAGTTTGGTATCTCTCTATGCCTTGCCTTCTCAAGTGATGTATTTCAGAAGACATGCATTCAACGTGTAAAAGATTTACCCTTTGGACCTTCTTTAAAACTCTTTAGTACCAAGTTAAACCTATGTCCTATTGTTTTTGAAAGGCCCACCATAGAACATGACACATAGAACTGTACAGCACTTTGGACCATAATGTCTGTGCCAAACACGACGAGAAATTAAGCAAATCTCTTCTGCTTGCAGGTGATCCATATCCCTCCATTCCCTATCTTTATGTATCTATTTAAAGCCCTCTGAAATGCCACCATCTTATCTACTGCTACATTTACCATGCGCGGCACAATGTCACATTAAGCTAATCTCCTCTGCCTACGTGACATCCATATCCCTCTAGTCCCTGTATATCATTGTGCCTATCTATAAACCTCTTAAATGCCACTGTTTTACCTGCCTGTACCACCTGTCTCTAGTTACATGCTATGGCGCCCACAACTCATTGTGTGTAAAGACATGCCCCGCATATTGGATTTAAACTTTGCCGCTCTTGCCTTAAAGCTCTACCCTCTGGTCCTTGATATTTCCAACCTGGAAAAAGGTTCTGAGTGCCTGCCTTTTCTATGCCTCTCATAATTTTATATACTTCTATTAGGTCTCCCCTTAGCCTCCGATGTTCCAGACTAAACAAATGTGCAACTTGTTTGAGTTCTCTGCTGGAGTTTAAAGATGGTTGAAGAGGGAAATGTGGTTGATCTGGATTTAATTGACTGGCAAACCCTTCTTCTAAAGTAGTTCTCAGTATCAATGATGAGTTAAGTGGACACAAAATGCTGGAGTAACTCAGCGGGTAAGGCAGCATCTACGGAGAGAAGGAAAGGGTGTCTGAAGAAGGGTCTTGACCCGAAACGTCACCCCTTCCTTCTCTCCATAGATGCTGCCTCACCTGCTGGGTTACTCCAGCATTTTGCATATACCTTCGATTTTACCAGCATCTGCTTTTCTTTCTTACACATCAATGCTACCTGTCTGCTTTTGTACAGTTCGATCAATGGTAATGTTATGAAGGGTGTATAACAAGAGAGCTATATTCTACACTCTGTAACTTTCCCTTCACTCTCCCTCTTCTACTTGAATTTGCCTTGAATGTATTTATATATAGTATGCAGATAGGCACATAAAGCTGGAGTAACTCAGCGGGCCAGACAGCATCTCTGGAGAAAAGGAATAGGTGGTGGTTCGGGTCGAGACCTTTCTTCAGACCCGAAACGTCACCTATTCCTTTTCTCCAGAGATGCTGTCCAACCCACTGAGTTCAACTCCAGCTTTTTGTGTCCATCTTTGGTTCAAACCAGCATCTGGAGCTCCTTCCTACACACGCGCACATATATATATATATATATATATATATAGTATGATCTGATTTAATTCTATAGCATGCAAAACAAGCTTTTCATTGCACACAGTATGTGTGACAATAATAAACCTAATCCTAATCCTCACACTCATGTACACAAACTATTGAAGGTGAAAGGGTAAGCCCAGAAGCTCTGATTTGAAAAACATAACATTGTTTGCATTGGTAGACACAAAAAGTTGGAGTAACTCAGCGGGTCAGGCAGCATCTCCGGAGAAAAGGAATGGTTGACATTTCGGGACGTGACCCTTTTTCTGAAGAAGGGTGTCTCAACCCGAAATATCACCTATTCCTTTTCTCCAGAGATGCCGCCTGACCCGCTGAGTTACTCCAGCTTTTTGTGTCCGTCTTCGGATAATACCAGCACGTGCAGTTCCTCCCACAACATTGGTTGCATGGGTGTCTGTCGGTTGCCCTTGTTACTGGAAAATCCTGGATGGAGCTACTTGGATTTTGCTGGATAAAACTAGCAGAGTGTAAATCTTTAATCACCGCAGGCTTTAAGCAACAGTACAAGAGAATAGAAGCAATGCCGGCAGCAAAAAGACGTCATCTAGTGGCTTACTAGCTGCAGAACTTACTGCTGCTGCCAGAATCGGAGAACTTAGACCTAGCGGTGCTGAAAGCAAATGCAGGGGTAATGGGAACCAGATTCTGGAGGCGAAATGCATGTCGGCACCGAAAAGCACAGACATGGAACCAATTAACAGTGCAAATAAACTAAAGGAAGACGAGAGAGTCCTTGAACTAAGTCCAGTCACTGCAGTCAGCTCTCTGTAACTTGGAAAGTCTGTTTCTTGGAAGATTCAAATGATCAGAGGCAGAGATAGGGTAGATAGGCAGAGACTTTTTACCAGTGTGGACATGCCAAATATTGGAGGAGTGCTTGAGAGGTGGTAGAAGCAGATACAATAGACTGGTCAAAAAGACATTTGGCGCATTGACCTTCATCAGTGAGAGTATTGAGCGTAGAAGCTGGGAGGGCATGTTGCAGTTGCACCATGTTATAGGAAATATGTTGTCAAGCAGAGAAGGCTGCAGCGATTTAGGAGATGCTTGAATGCATACAGACACATAAATACACATAAATACACATAATCTCTTTAACATACACACACCTCTTTGACTATGCTATTGTAACTTTATCTACTTATGTGGTAGATACAACATCTTAGTTGATCACATTCCCTGAAGCGACTTGGATTATTTTACTACATTAGTGGTACTCATTCATCTAGCATCACAATGATTAAATTACCCTGTCGTTAATGCATTGTTATCAGGAGCTAGCAGTGTCCAAATTGTCATCCATATATAGCTATATTGCAATAGTAACTACTTTTCAAAAGTATTTCAGTGGTTGTAAAATGAAACACACAAACTCTCGTGCTGTATTGAAGTATCCAAGAAAGAGTTTGAGATAGCTCTTAGGGCTAATGGATTCAAGAGTTATGGGGAGAAAGCAGCAACGGGGTACTGATTTTGGATGATTGGCCATGATTATATTGAATGGCGGTGCTGGCTCGAAGGGTCGAAAGGCCGTCTCCTGCGCCTATTTTCGATGTTTCTATGTTTCTACCTCTACGACTAGTTTTTATTGATTTACCCTGTGAGCTTGGTCCTCCAGTTTGTAGGAATGCTTGGTAAGGATCTGCCTACAGATGGAGGTGCAAAAATGCATAACGCAGACTGGTGCTTTGGTTGTGCGTACCACGGGTGGTTGTGCGGCAGAGGATGTTGTGTCTTCGCTCAGGTATTTCAGTCTGGCTACCCTCACAGTTCCTTCAGGTTGCACAACAAAAATCCTCTGTTCAACATTGCGGGACTCCATCAGTGCAGCCCTGTGCTATTTCAGTGATACATGCATGCGGCGAATAATATTAAAATATATATCGAGCCGTCAGAATGTAAGAAATCACCAACATTTCAGTTCAGTTTAGCTTATTGTCACGTGCACCGAGGTACAGTGAAAAGCTTTTGTCAACCAGTCAGCGGGAAGACAATACATGATTACAATGGAGCCATTCACAGTGCACAGATATATGTTAAGGGAATAACGTTTATTGCAAGGCAAAGCCATTAAAGTTGGATGTAAGATAGTCTGAGGGGCACCAATGTGGTGGATAGTAATTCAGGATTTTGCCGTGCCCACTATGCACAACAAGAGAAGTCCACAAATGGAAGGCCATAGCCACCAAAAAACGTAAACAGGCATTTTCATTATTCAATCTGAAACTGGCTTCCTTAAATAAAGTCAAACCAAATGCATGGTGAAAGACCACCTAGAAGCAAATGCAATTCAGAAATAAATGAAAAAGAAAAGGAGTCTTCAGGATTACTTACACAAGTTGAGCTAAAATTGCCGCTTATTTATTTTATTTATTTATTTCAAGCTATATTTATTTTATAGCATATTGCGAATATTTTATCGCGAATATTGTTGGTGTGTAAAAGACTTGGCTGCACGGCCTGTCAAAGTTTGTAAATCAATAAAATTAATGCCGCACCTCCCCTGAGAATACTTTGACATATATCAACATCTAGTAAATCCAGCAGATATTTCCCTCCTGTCGACATCTGCACTGAAGTTCAGCCAATTCCAGTTCGACTTGATCTCAGCGCAGAGCCAAACCACTTCCTGTGTTACATAAAATTCCTGATTCAATTATAACACTTAAAGACAAAGCCCTGGTTTCAAGTCGAAAATCTTTCCCAATTATCTCTTTTAAAACTTGCCTTGTAAACAAAGCTTTGGGACAGCCTCGTGAATATGGAATGTCACAGGCTTGTGTAAGGCTAGCGTGCGTCTGCAAGATGCCCAGTCTTCGAGTGGATGGGATCGGTTTGTAACAGAGCTCAGTTCTAGATTAACAAGCTCACCTTCATGTAATCTGTACCAGCTTTCGCTGGTGCAAAGGTGGGCACTGCAACCTTGAGCGCAATTCCCACGCATCCTAACTTCCCAAAAAAGTTTCACTTACCCGAAGGAAAAGGAGTGTTATCATTTATCGGCGTTCAACCGCAGAAATGTTGACAAATGCAAAGTGGAATGTAGAATTTACGAGACATTTAAAACAGCCCTACAGAGCTGTGGCCTAATCCGCTCCATGTGGACAGAATCCTGTGGCCAGTTTTGGATTTCCACGCACTGCCCCAAATACCATTTTGTAAACGTGTAATGGAAATCAGGCGGCATGGTGGCGCAGCGATAAAGTTGCTGCCTTGCAGCGCCAGAGACCCGGGTTTGATCCTGACCATGGGTGCTGTCTGTACGGAGTTGTGGGTTGTCTCTGGGTGCTCTGGATTTCTTCCCACATTCCCAAGACGTGCAGGTCTGTAGGTTAATTGTCTTCAGTAAGTTGCAAAATTGTCCCGGGTGTGTAGGATAGTGCTAGGGTACGGAGATCGCTGGTCGGTGTGGACTCAGTGGGTCTTAGGGCTGGTTTCCGCGCTGCATCTCTAAATAACACAATATCTTTCTGAGTCTGATGGAGCACGCTCTCACACTTCTGTATCTTCTATCTGATGGGTGCAGAGAGAACATGGAACGACTGGGATGGGATATGTATTTAATTATATTGGCTGCTTTCCTGTGGCAGCGTGAAGTGTCAATGGAGTCAATGGAGGGGAGTCTGGTGCATGTGATGGAGTGGGCTACATGCACAACCCTCTGCCATTTCATGGGGTCTTAGGGCAGACCTGTCCCTAAATCAATCTGTGATCTGCTGGGGGTTATAGGGAATGTGGGGAGAAAGAAATGGAATGAGTGAGGGATTAACGCTTGTAAACCTCCACAGACATGTGGCGGGTGCATGGAACAAGCTGCCAGAGGATGTAGTTGAAACATAGAAACATAGAAACATAGAAAATAGGTGCAGGAAGAGGCCATTCGGCCCTTGAGGCAGCATTGTGAACATGATGATCGTCCGCTATCAATAACTCATGCCTGCCTTCTCCCCATATCCCTTGGCTCCACTAGCCCCAAGAGCTCTATCCAACTCTCTCTTAAATCCATCCAGTGACTTGGCCTCCACTGCCCACTGTGGCAGGGAATTCCATAAATTCACAACTCTCTGGGTAAAAAAGTTTTTTCTCATGTCAGTCTTAAATGACCTCCCCTTTATTCTAACACTGTGGTCCCTGGTTCTCAACTCACCCAACATTGGGAACATTTTTCCTGCATCTAGCTTGTCCAGTCCTTTCATAATTTTATATGTTTCTATAAGAGAACCCCTCATCCTTCTAAACTCCAGTCAATACAAGCCTAGTCTATTCAATCTTTCCTCATATGACAGTCCCGCCATCCCAGGGATCAATCTCGTGAACCTACGCTGCACTGCCTCAATCACAAGGATGTCCTTCCTCAAATTAGGAGACCAAAACTGTACACAGTACTCCAGATGTGGTCTCACCAGAGCCCTATACAACTGCAGAAGACCCTCTTTACTCCTATACTGAAATCCTCTTGTTATGAAGAGGCAGGGACTATCCCAACATTTAAGAAGCAGTTAGACAGGTACATGGATAGGACAGGTTTGGAGGGACATGGACCAAACGCGGGCAGCTGGACTGGTGTAGCTGGGACATGTTGGCCGGTGTGGGCAAGCTGGGCCTTAAGGGCCTGTCCTACCAGCATCCGACTCCATGCGATGAGCGCAATCAAACTAGAAGCGGGGGCCGCGCGGAGGTCGGGTGATCCCTGTACAGGGCCGTTCCCAACAGCATGCGCCTGCAGGCGGCATGCGCGACCAAACCGGCAGTGAGGGCCGCGCGGAGGTCGGGTGAGTGGCGCAACGCGGCTCAAAGTGAGGTGAACTTGGAGCAAAGTCTTAAAGGTAAGTTCGCCAAGACAGAGAGGGGCACACAGAGAGGGGCACAGAGGTACACACAGAGAGGGCCACGGAGCCACACACAGAGAGGGTCACGGAGGCACCTACAGAGAGGGTCACGGAGGCACGACGTCGAGGCGGTGTGTAATGCGTCGAGGCAACTGCGAGCCGACATGTCGTTGCCGCGCGGAATTTTTGAACATGGTCAGTTTTTCGGAGCCCCGTGCGATGTCGGGACAAACTCCGCACAATTCCGCACAGTTCTGGCGATCGAAGTGGGACCGGCCCCGTGATGCCGGACGGCTCAAGCGACCACGTTAGGTTGCGCTCACCGCATAGAGTTGCATGCTGGTGGGACAGGCCCTTAAGGGCCTGTTTCCATGCTGTATGACTCTATGAGTCATCTTACGTGACTGGCTATTATCAATTTATGGCAAAGCATTTGCACAAAGATGCTTCCCTGGTGCAGTAGTGAACAAGTGCTACACTGCCAGAGGTGCTTTCTACAGATTGAGTTGTAAAAATGAGGGCTTCTTCGCGCCTTTCTATAACTCTCAAACAGAGGAAGCTTTCCTGCCCAATTTATAGCCCTCAGTCACTGTACTGAAAACAAATTATTTGGTCTTTATCACACCACTGTTTGTGGAAGCCAGCTGTGTTCAAATTGACTGCTTTACAGTATTTCCTACATTACAACTGTGACCACAGTTCAAGAAGTGTTTCATTGGTTGTAAAGTGCTTTGGGCTTTTCTAAAATTGTTATATAAATGCAAATCTTTCTTGAGAGTGTTTACACCTTTATTGCAAAGTAGCAGAATCTTATCCCCCATTTTAAGAGAACCATTTTAGAAGCGATTAAAGTCATGGACAGACGCAGCCACAAGTATTTTATATTTTAATGGTTTGTCATGCAGCAGTTTTAAATTTCAAGCTCCATGACTCAGTGGCACTCTAAATATATCAGTAGAAATCCATTTTAACAGTGCGCCAGCAAGTAGCCATACACCAAGTGAATGCAATGCTTCCTGCCTTAGTCACCAACTCAACTTGCCAATTTTCAATGAGTATTTATATTCTTGCAATACTTGCAATGCCAATGCATCAGGGAGAACATGCAAATTGATGAATTGCCGCAATGTAGTGCTTCTGCAGCTCGTTCAACGGTATTTCCGGGGGTCGAAGCAGAGCAGTAAAAGTGTCCCTGGTTCCCACTGCTGAAATGCAAATGTTCAGTTCAGAAATACAGGGCGGAAACGTCCGTGCCAACCAGCAACCCCCGCACACTAACACTCCCCCCCCCCCCCCACACACTAGGGACAATTTACACTTATACCAAGACAATTGCCCTACGAACCTGTACGTCTCTGGAGTATGGGTAGAAACCGAAGGTCTCGGAGAAAACCCACGCGGGTCATGGTGAGAACGTACAACTCCGTACAGACAGCACCCGTAGTAGGGATCGAACTTGTGTCTCTGGCGCGCCAAGCACTGTAAGGCAGCAACTCTACCACTGCACCACCGTGCCAACCAATGTGAAGGGCGCCCTATGTGAAACCTGGTGTAACCTGGATATAATATATACGGGTGTCTAGGATTATGGGGAGAAGGCAGGAGAATGTGGTAAGGAGGGAGCGATAGATCAGCCATGATTGGATGGCAGAGTAGACTTGATGGGCCTAATTCTGCCCCAATCATATATGACGTTGTGTTAATCATTCTGCTCCCAACTTCACCAAGCTGTACAGTAGGCAGTAGGGAATGATATATAAGTTTACAACAAGATCTGGATCAGTTGGGAAGGTGGGCCTAGAGGTAGCAGAAGTTATCTAGGCCCGCATCGATATGTCAAACCAGGGCAGGATTACACAGCGAACGGTAGCGCCCTGAAGAGTGTTGCAGAGCAGAGAGATCTGGGAGCACAGGCTTGATTGTGTGATGAAGAAGGTGTTTGGCTCACTTGCCTTCGTTGGGAAGGATATTGAGCATAGACATTGGGGCATCATGATGCAATTGTAAAAGTCATTGGTGAGACCACACTTGGAATACTGTGTGTAGTTCTGGTTGCCCTGCTGTTGGGAGAATGTAATTGAGCTGCTAAGGGTTCAGAACTGATCCATCAGGATGCTACCCGGGTTGTGGGCTTGAGTTACAGGGAAAGGATGAATAGGCTGGGACAATTTTCTTTGGAGAGTAGGAGTCTGGGGTGTCCTTATCGAGATGCACACATCATGAGAGGCATGGATAAAGGAAACACTCACAGTCATTTTCTCAGGTTAGTGGACTAAATCTAGAGGGCATATGCTTAAAATAAGCGAGGGTGATTTAAAAGGGACCTCAGCGGGGTTTGATCCCGACTACGGGTGCTGTCTATACGGAGTTTGTACGTTCTCCCCGTGACCCTGTGGGTTTTCTCCGAGATCTTCTGTTTCCTTCTACACTCCAAAGACGTACAGGTATGTGGGTTAATTGGCTTGGTGTATGTGTAAATTGTCCCTAGTGTGTGTAGGATAATGTGTGGGGATCGCTGGAGTGCGCAGACTCGGTGGGCCGAGGGGCCTGTTTCCGCACTGTACCTCTAAACTAAACTAAACTAAAAGACACTTGGACAGGCAGCATCTCTGGAGAACATCGACAGGTGACGTTTCCTTTTGGGACTCTTCTTCACTTCTTCACTGTGCCCTTTTGTGTAAACCAGCATCTGCGGTTCCTTGCTTCTAACTATGAATAGGAAGGGTTTCGAGGGCTCAATGTGGCCAAATGGGACTAACTCAGTATACAATCTAGGTCGGCACAGACAAGGTGGGCTGAAGGACCTTTTTCCGTGCTGTACAGCTCTATGACTCAACGAGGCAGCAACAGCAGCCATGTCCGTTGTGAGGTTGGAATACACGAGGAGCTGCAGATTCTGGAATCTTGGGTAAAACACAAATTGCTGGAGCAACTCAATAGATCAGGCAGCATCTGCGAACGGAATGGATGGACGGACTTTTTGGTCAGGATCCTTTCACTTTATGCCTTTACTGCTTAATGTTCAACCTTTAAATTGGTTCCGAAATAATTTTTCTCTTATTTTACACCCCCGCCCCCACATCCACCCTTCAATCCATAACAGCATGGATTTATATTTAGCAGCTATAACATGAGAAACTGAAGAGTGAAGTGAGGTAGAATGGCTGATTGGCTTACTGAAGTAATTCTAGAGAATAAAAGTGTGAAACCCAAGGTTTTGCAGGATGAGGAGAGATATACCCTGGCTAGTACAGGCAGTGCATGAATAAGATGAAGTGGTTTCTTTTTTAATTTAGGGATAAAGCACGGAAACAGACCCTTCGGCCCACCGAGTTCGCGATTCCCGCACACAGACATTATCCTACACACACTAAGGACAATTTTACCAAGCCAATTAAGCTGCAAAGCCGTATGTCTTTGGAGTATGGGAGGAAACTGGAGATCCCGGAGAAAACCCACGCATGTCATGAGGAGAACATATAAACTCCATACAAACAAGCACCCTTAGTCAGGATCGACCCATGGTTTCTGTAAGACAGGAGCTCTACCATGCTCTTCAAAGTAGGATTTGAAGAGCAGAGATTGACATCAGTTCAAGATTCTGCAAGACCAGAAAACAAAAACTCATATGTCAGGCTGTTATTCATTGATTACAGCTTGGTATTTAACAAAATCATCCCCTCCAAGCTGGTTACCAAACTCGCAGAACTGGGTCTCTGCGCATCCCTCTGCAATTGGATCCTCGACTTCCTCATCCACAGACCACAGTCTGTTCGTATTGGTGGAAATGTGTCAGACTCGATAACAATCAGCACGGGAGCACCTCAGGGTTGCACCTCAGCCCCCTGCTGTACTCACTCTATACTCATGACTGCGTAGCTGGTCATAGCGCAAACTCCATCATCAAGTTCGCTGACGACACCACTGTTGTGGGACGTATCACTGATGGGGATGAGTCAGAGTATAGAAGAGAGATTGAGCAACTGTCCATATGGTGCCAGCACAACAACCTGGCCCTCAACACCAGCAAAACCAAGGAACTGATTGTTGACTTTGGACGGAGTAGGATGGGGACCCACAGTCCTGTTTATATCAACGGGTCGATGGTTGAAAGGGTCAAGAGCTTCAAATTCCTGGGCGTGAACATCTGTGAAGATCTTTCCTGGTCCGAGAACACAGATGCAATTATTAAGAAAGCTCATCAGCGCCTCTACTTCCTGAGAAGATTACGGAGAGTTGGTCTGTCAAGGAGGACTCTCTAACTTCTACAGGTGCACAGTAGAGAGCTTGCTGACCGGTTGCATCGTGGCTTGGTTCGGCAACTTGAGCGCCCTGGAGAGGAAAAGACTACAAAAAGTAGTAAACACTGCCCAGTCCATCATCGGCTCTGACCTTCCTTCCATCGAGGGGATTTATCGCAGTCGCTGCCTCAAAAAGGCTGGCAGCATCATCAAGGACCCACACCACCCTGGCCATACACTCATCTCCCTGCTACCTTCGGGTAGAAGGTACAGGAGCCTGAAATCTGCAACAACCCGGTTTAGGAGTAGCTACTTCCCCACAGCCATCAGGCTATTAAACCTGGTTCGGAACTCTGAACATTAATATCCCTCCATCTGTTATTTGCACTTTATTAATTTATTAATTTGTGTGTGTGTATTTACGTATATAATTGTAGTCAATGCCTTCTATGTTCTGTTGTGCTATGCAAAGAAAGAATTTCATTGTCCTGTCAGGGACACATGACAATAAACTCTTTTGACTCTTTTGACTTTGACTCTTTTGACTCTTTGATCAAGAGATTACCTCTTTTGTCGTCTGTTGACGTTTCCTGTGTTAGGATACCTCACCCAGAGAGGTGTCAAGTGTAAAAGACAGAAAGCAACTCAATAATTTTAGAACAGGAATTACATTAAGAGACTGGATTACCGTTCCTCAATACAGTGGTTCGTAACTTTTTTTGGCACCAGTATGCGCATACGTGAACAAAATATTGTATGTGGTATGTACCTTTGTTAGCTTCCTAAACATGGGCTCCACAAATTGATATGTTATTTGTATATCCCCTTCATGACCCTCGGCAAAGCCCCAAACGACCCCCATAGGTGGTCATGACCCCCAGGTTAAGAAGCAATGCCTTAATATTTAGTTTAGAGATAAATCATGCAAAGAGGCTCTTCAGCCCACCGAATCCATGCTAATCACCGATCACCCATTTACGGAAGGACACAAAGTGCTGGAGTAACTTAGCTGGTCAGGCTGCATCCCTGGAAAACATGGATTGGTAAAGTTTTCAGTCGGGACCCTTCTTCAGAGATGATCTGCCTCAAAATGTCACATGTCCACGTTCTCCAGAGAGGGTGAGTTACTCCAGCACTGTGTGTCCGTCCTCTATTGTAAACCTATATCTACAGTTCCTTCTGCACCCACAGGTACTCCTGCACCTATTGTCTATGGTTTCTACAATCACCCATTCACATTAGTTCTGATATCCCACTTTCTCATCCACGTCTTTGGAATGTGGGACGAAACCAAAGCACTTGGAGGAAACCCACGCAGTCCCAGGAAGAAGCTACAAACTCCATACAGACAGCACCCATAGTCAGGGTAGAACCCCGGATCTTTGGCGCTGTGAGATGGCAACTCCACTGCTGCACCACTGTGCCGCCCCATTCATAGTTCAAAGTTTTTATTGGTACTTGAAATGTTCATTAGCCTGATGGTTGTTGGGAAGAATCTGTTCATTCCTCTTCACAATTGACACACTACAGTCCAGGCAATATCCAGGTAAAACTCTTCTACACCGCCAAAACGTCCACATCCTTCGTATACCACATGGGGCGCCGCATTGATGGCAGCATTGATCTTTTTAAAATTTTTAGTCTGTTTTAAAAGTGTGATTTGGAGATTTAGGTTGTTTTTCTATGTGGGGGAGGGTGGTAGGGTAAGGGGGAAACCGTTTCCCAGTCACTTCCTGGTGAGGATGCAACTATTCTCTGAGTTACGTCCTCGCCCCCCCTCCTCACGGCCTACCACCTGGATTGGCGCGGCCTTTCCTGCCGGGGACCAGACCAGAGCTTCAGCAACGGCAGCGCAGCGCTGGATACATCACGGAGCGGGCGATGCCTTACCAGGAATCGCAGTTTGAAGCTCCGGAGTGTTGGGCCTGCATCTTCAACATCGTGGAACTGTGGTTCGTAGAGCTTCCAGCGCGGACGGCGCTGACTTCAACATCGCGGTGCCCTGGGGCCCTTTGCCGAGGGCCGCCAGCGTGGGTCTCCACTCGGCGCGGCCTGTGGACTTCGGGAGCCGCGGAATCCGGTAGCCGATTCGGAGCTCCAAGCCGCTGAGTGTGCAGTCTGTATGGAGTTTGTTCGTTCTTCCCATGACCTGCGTGGGTTTTCTCCGAGATCTTTGGTTTCCTCCCACACTCCAAAGCCACTGAGGTCGTTCTCCCGTTCCTACGTCGGAGATCCATCATCCCGGTGAGCGGGCCTGAACATCAGGCCACCCGTAGTGGCGACTGCGGAGAGCTCGGGAGGCCCCGACCACGGGTGAACATCAAAGATCATCAGAGGAAGATGAGTGAACTTTTTGTGCCTTCCCTCACAGTGGGAAACTTTGATTCTGCTGTGTGGGGATGTTTTATGGTGGAGCCTATCCTGTGTTGTGTTCTTTTTTATTCGAATGACTGTATGGTGACCACACATTTCACTTTACCAATTGTTACATGTGACAAATAAATGTATCTTGTATCTTGTATCTTGTATAGTTTAGTGACCAGAACTGGAAACAATACTCAAAATCCAACCAAAGATTTATGCAGAACATAGACACAAAATGCTGGAGTAACTCAGCGGGACAGAGAGCATCTCTGGAGAGAAGGAATGGGTGGTTTTTCAGGTCGAGACCACCCGACTGCCCCCCTGAGATACTCCAGCATTTTGTGTCTATCTTCGGTGTAAGCCAGCATCTGCAGTTCCGTCTTACTCAAAGTTCTATACAGCTGCAACATCACGGTCATGATGGCGCAGCGGTAGAGTAACTGCCTTACAGTGAATGCAGCGCCGGAGACCTGGGTTCGATCCCGACTACGGACGCTGTCTGTATGGAGTTTGTTCGTTCTCCCCGTGACCTGCGTGGGTTTTCTCCGAGATCTTTGGTTTCCTCCCACACTCCAAGGGCGTACAGGTTTGTTGGGTAATTGGCTTGGTAAATGTAAAAGTTGTCCCTAGTGGGTGTAGGATGATGTTAATGTGCGGGGATCGCTGGTTGGTGCGGACCCAGTGGGCCAAAGGACCTGTTTCCACTCGATATCTCTAAACTAAACTAAACTAAACTAAACATGTTTGCCAACTTTTAAATTCAATGCCCCGACTGATGATATCCTTCCACATCTCCACCGACACCCTCTGTCTCTTGCCAGCAAAGTGCCCCTCCACTCCCTCGGCCTATAGTTCCTTCTCAACCACTACCACTATTGGAAATAATACTGGGAGAATGTAGTACTGACAGAGCGAATAGTATTGACAGAATAAATAGTAAGGAGAGCAAAGAGTACCGACAGCAACCTTTAAATGTGCACAATTTACTGATTTGAAACGCCATCAAGATAAAATGATTTTAAAATGACTGTGGTAATTTGTTACTGTAACACACTATTACTCATGGGCAATTTGACTTCAGATCTGATGGCTGGTGTCGGCTTCATGCACACAAGGCAAACATCAATGTATAAATTATATCATTAAACAGACTCCATCTGACCCCTTCCATTAAAACAATTATTAATGTAGTGGCCTACATTAGGTTTTTTTTTCGTTCAAGGCAATTCAGCTAATATAAGCCAAATGCACGGTGAAAACAAAAAAACAGCATGGGTCAGCCATAAGTGCCACACATCTTCGCTAACATTTGCAAATGTGCTTCAGGAACTCTGCTGATGTACCATACATTGCTGATATCAAAAGAGTTCACACAGATGAATGTATGTTGGTACACAGACTTCAAGCAATAGTAGTCCAGAGCAGCACAGCAGGACACAAATGGTAGATCCGCTGCCTCACAGCACCAGAGTCCCAGGTTTGATCCTGACCTTGGGTGCTATCTGTGTAGAGTTTGCACGTTCTCCCTGTGATCGCGTGGGCTTCCTCCAGGTGCTCCACTTTTCTGCCGAATCTCAAAGGATTGACGGCAGCTCAGAGGAAAGCGCTCCAGAGGGCCATTGACAACGCCCAGAGGATTGTCGGCTGTCCTCTCCTTACCTTGGAAGACTTACACAGTTCCCGCTGCATCAAAAAATCCCAGAATATTATAAAGGACATTTCCCACCCCGGACACTCCCTGTTTGAACTGTTGCCGTCAGGCAGACGGTACAGATCTACAAGGACAAGGACAAACAGACTTTAAAACAGTTTTTACCCCACTGCTATAAAGGCACTAAATGTAGCCGCCAAGGAACGCGGGGACTAAGGGACTGTGGTTGGTACACTGTGAAATCGACAGAAGGATGTAGGGTTGGGTGTTTATGCGTGCTATTTTCATATTTCATATTTATTTTAGTTGTTTATCTTTTTTAATATTTTACCTTGTATGTACCGTTAGCTTTTATGTTTGAATGTTGCACTGACTGGTTGACATTTTTAAATTTCGTTGTACATGGTTCATGTTACAATGACAATAAAGAAACTATTCTATTCTATTAATTGGCCCTCTGTAAATTGCCCTCAAGTGTGTAGAGAGTGAATGCGAAATTGGGATAACATAGCATTAGTGTGCACTTTCCCTTGCAACCGCAAAAAATGCTACACTTGTCCCTTCACCTCACCCATCCACTCCTTTCAGGGACCCAAGCAGTCATTCCAAGTCCGACAGAGTTTCACCTGCACCTCCTCCAACCTCATCTACTGCATCCGTTGCTCCAGATGCCAGCTGATCTACATCGGTGAGACCAAGCGGAGGCTAGGCGATCGTTTCGCCGAACACCTCCGCTCGGTCCGCAATAACCAACTCGACCTCCCGGTGGCTCAGCACTTCAACTCCCCCTCCCATTCCGTATCCGACCTCTCGGTCCTGGGCCTCCTCCACGGCCAGAGTGAGCAACACCGCAAGTTGGAGGAACAGCACCTCATATTCCGCTTGGGGAGTCTGCATCCTCTGGGCTTAAATATTGAATTTTCTCAATTCTGTTAACCCTGGCTGCCTCCTCCCCTTCCCACCTATCCCTCAACCCTCGGGCCCTGGCATTCCTTCTCTCTTTATCTCTCCCCCACCCAAGTCGCACTAGCTTCTCATTTTCACACTACAAACAGCTTACAATGGCCTGTTTCCTTTATCATCGATACTTTTTTGCATATCTTTCATTCATTGTTCTTTATCTCTCCACATCACCGTCTATATCTCTCGTTTCCCTGATCCCTGACCAGTCTGAAAAAGGGTCTCAACCCGAAATGTCGCCTATCTCCTTCGCTCCTTAGATGCTGCTGCACCCGCTGAGTTTCTCCAGCTGTTTGTGTAACCCTCGATTCTCCAGCATCTGCAGTTCCTTCTTTAACACTTGATCGGACTTTGCTGGCTTTACCTTGCGTTAAACGTTATTCCCTTATCATGTATCTACACACTGTAAATGGCTCGATTGTAATCATGTATTGTCTTTCCGCTGACTGGTTAGCACGCAACAAAAGCTTTTCACTGCACCTCGGCACACGCGACAATAAACTAAACTGAACTAAACTAAACTATGCTGTATCTCTAAACTAAACTAGACTACTCTGGCCACAAAGAAGGCTGAGAGGTCACTCAGAAGCCTCATTCAATATTATAACAAGGATTGATTTGTTATTATTTATTATATTTAAAAATCGTGAAGTGAAGACTGGGGAGAAAAACAATGGAAATCAAAAGTGAAGATTCTGGGAATCTGAAATAGCTGAAAACACACAGCAATTCAGACAGTTTCTGTGGAAAGTGAAATGTTTCTGATGCAGGATCTTTGGCCTGAAATGCTAATTGTTTCTAGATATCCCTTGAACGATTGAATGCTTCCAGCATTTTAATACGATTCCAATTGTTCGACGCTGGCCACATTTCCTCTTCTCTGCCAGTTCCCTGTTTTCCCACGACGTTCAATTCCTCGATCTTTCAGAAATGTATCTCTCCCCCACATTAAATATTTCAAATGATCTGTCCTCCACAGCCGTCAGTGCCAGAGAATTCCAGAGATTTAAAACTTTGTGAGGAAAGACATTTCTACACCGCTCTGTTTTAAATGACCATTCCTTTACCTTATAATTATGTCCCCTTCTTTTAAACTTTTGCAGTAGTGAAACCATCTCAATGTCGACCTTGTCAAGACCCCTAACTAACTTGTGGGGCTGGGAGATTGCAACCTTCACGTGGTCCACCCTGTTTCGACTAATGCAATCAACCCGATGTGCACAAACAAAACCTATAACTTTAGGCTGTGCATGCCATACGCAAGAAGAAGAAGGAACTTGTGGATACAAGGAACTGCAAATGCTAGGTTAAACCGAAGATTGATAAATAAGAAAATCTGGAGTAACTCAGCTGGTCAAACAGCATCTCTGGAGAAAAGGAATAGGTGACGTTTCAGTTTGAGACCCTTCTACAAACAGAATCAGGGATGACTTGTTGAGTTACTCCAGCACTTAGGAACTGATATGTTTGAATAAGGTCACCTTCATTCTTCTAAACTCCAAGGGATACAGATCCAAACCCTTTGGCTTCTCTTCCCAGAAATGTTTAAGGTTCCACATACCACGGTGTTTCTGATAAGTCTTAATTTCAAAACAATAGCCCTGATACTCAAAATGTACCTTTGGATAAGTGGAGTCACATTCCTTAGAATCTAAACCTTTAATAAAGCTCATCCACATCAGGTCATGAGTCTTCAATCCTTTCTTTATTGATCCTCACCAAGTCTCCTTGAGACAACCTCCTCTTTTATGTTTCAATCTGCTGTGGGGCATTGTGTTGACCTGGACACACTTAGACTTGCTGTCAGTACAGTCTCCTCACTGAGTATTCTTTGCCCTTCATCCTACTTATTCTGTCAATAGCATTTGCGAAAGGTTTACAGATAACTTGCCGGGAACTCCTTTGCCGATGAAACAGCAGCCTTCCGGGGAGGGGTCACCGTCTTCTTCTCCTTTTCAGCAATGGGTCGACAGAGGTAGTGTTGCCCAAACACGCCCAGAAATGTGTTAGGAACCCTCGAGCATTTGTGTGGAAGGTTGTTCGCTCATCACCTATTCTTGCCGTAAACTTACAGCACCCTGAACATCCTTCAACCCCCCCCCCCCCCCATCTCCACATGGAAACACGCACTCTACGGACATAAAATACAAGGAGATTGTGTAAGAAGGAACTGCAGATGCTGGTTTACACCGAAGATAGACACAAACTGCTGGAGTAAATCAGCGGGATGGGCAGCAACTCTGGATAGAAGGAATGGGTGACGTTTTGGGTCGAGACAAAACGTCACCCATTATTTCTATCCAGAGACTGAGTTACTGAGTATTTGCGTCTAAATACAGGATGTTGTTACAGACATACAAGAATGCATTGTAATTCTTGTTACACTAATTCAACAAGCAACGTTTGATATTGATATTTTATATATCCATTCTAACATGTCAATTAATATTGATATATTAATATAAATTAATGTATTAGAACATAAAATTAACTATTTCTGTATCTATAAATCTGTTATTTCATTTTTATATTAATTAAGGATTTGTTTTTAATTTTTCTTTGACTCATTCATGTTTTTCTTTTAGTTTTATCCCTTTTTTTATTTAAATATCGAAATGCATTTAGTCTTTGTTTTCACAATCAGTTTCTTCCTTCATCTTTTTTCCAACAAGTGGGTCAATTTTGTTTGGGGGAAGATATTAGGTGCATTGTAAAAACCTGCCTCCGCTATTGACTTTGAAACCTTCCTCGTTCAGCCTTTAACCGCCTTCCCGTGTGTACCAATGAAGCCTGTCGATCTACTCCATAGCTTCATTGTATCGTTGACTAAGGATACGATGCCAAAGGTACATCATGATTTAGAATAAGATTTCATGATGCAGGTCCACCACCGATTTCCAATAACCCTCGGATCCAGAGCCTCTCTGGATTATCCGTTTTGCAGAGGTCAGGGCCTCCGTGAGGAGTCCAACGGTACAAGAACGGTCCACCCAGGCCGCCGAGGAACTGAGTTATCAGCCCGCCACTTTGGCCTCGGAAGTCGGCCATGGGAACAGGTCTTTACTTCGTCCTTTTTATACCTTTTATTCCTTCGCTGTATGTGGCTTTTCGTAACTCTAGTTTCCCTCTCCCCCGACTTTCAGTCTGAAGAAGGGTCTCGACCCGAAACACAACCCACCCCTTTCTTCCGGAGATGCTGCCTGACCCGCAGTTTTGTACAATGGCTCAGTTCTGCCATGTGCACCATCATTAAGACCGGCTCTCTTCCTCTAAAGTCCCGATTTATTGAATTACTCAAATTTAAAATTCCCATCTGCTGCCTGAGAATTTAAGTTCGCATCTCTGGATGTGACCACTGTAGACCAAGCCTCACGATTCTAGGCCACTAATGTAACCATATTGTCACCGTATCCATGGGAACAGATACTCGAAACACTACGTTAGATGGTTGGGGGGGGGGGGGTGGGAAGGGGGGAGAGGGTGGTGAGATGGATTTGTGGGGTCAGGGCCAGGTAGAAGAGCAGACAGGATAATGGAAGTGATCAGGACTGGGCCATAAATACCACAACCTAAGGAGTATCACATTACCGAGATTATCAAGGCTAGGCAATTAAACAGGAAGGTTAAGGGGACAGAGACTAAAATTAGATGTGTAGCTGAAGAATTGTCAGGAGCATTTGGAATAAAGTGGTTGAACTTGAGGCATTGTTTGTAACTGGTAATTATCTTGTCGTCGGAATCACAAAGACATGGCCAACCCAGGGTGATGAAAATGAATGTAACTTGAAAAGATAAAGGGAGTGTGCAAGGGTGGGAGGGGATAGGATATGTGGAAAGTAAGGTTTATTGTAAGGAACACTGGGAGGTTAAGAACCAATTGTAAGGAGCTCTCTTTAAACTTGATTCCTCATGGTTCACTCTTGAGTTTGTTGTCCAAATGCAGGGTTGTTACTTAGCCACAAATGTACAATAACCATTGCTGTGTTACAATGTTTCCTGTGGAGCTCAGATCATTAAACTTTATTTCCACAGGTTTTAGATTTTCAACTATCCTGTGACTTTTTCCGCGGAAGTCATTCGAAAGAACCCCAGACTTATTCTTCCCAAATGAAGTCCAAAACTTTCCTCTTCGTAAGTTCATAAGCTCGTTAGTGATGGGAGCAGGATTCGGCCCATCAAGCCTACTCCACCATTCAATCACGGCTGATCTATCTTTCCCTCTCCACACCCATTCTCCTGTCTTCTCCCCATAAATCCTGACACCCGTGCTAATCGAGAATCTACCTATCTCTGCCTTAAAAATATCCATTGATTTGGCCTCCACAGCCTTCTGTGGCAATGAGTTCCAAATATTCACCACCCTTTGACTAAATACATTTCTCCTCATCTCCTTCCTACTTGTAACTTGTGACTTGATGCTCAGAATGTGTTCTGAAATAGACTCCTCCTGACCAAACAAACTGATCTTTTTTTTTTTTTTAATATTTTTATTAGAAGCAATGCATATTACCAATGATATAACAGTTTTTCAAATACACATTTAACTTGTTTCAAAAGTTATACAAATATTACGAAATTATTTATATAAGCCAAACAAACTGATCTTGGTTTATTATGAAGGAAATCAATGCACCCTGATTTATGTTTCTTATCCACCAAATTCACGTTTTCAGCTCAACATTAGTACCGCAAACCTTTGATAGTTCAAGTCTGAAGAAGGGATCCGACTGGAAACGTCACCTATCCTTTTTCTCCAAAGATGCTGTCTGACCCACTGAGTTACTCCAGCATTTTGTGTCCATCTCGGATATTCCAACGTAAGCTTATTTGAAAATGATTCAAGATGCGCATAACTATCTTGGGAGGCTTGACAAAGGTTGCAAGAATTGTACAAAACACAACAGCAGCAACACAGGGCTGCACGGTGGTGTAGCGGTAGAGCTACTGCCTTACAGTCGCAGAGTCCCGGGTTCGATCCTGACTACGGGTGCTTGTCTGTACGGAGCTTGTACGTTATCCCGGTGACATGCATGAGTCTCCTCCAAGATCTCAGGTTTCTTCCCACGCTCCAAAGACGTACAGGTTTGTAGGTTAATTGACTTGGTATGAATGTATAAATGTAAAATTGTCCCTAGTGTGTGTAGGATAGTGTTGATGTGCGGGGATCGCTGGTTCTTGCGGACTCGGTGGGCCGAATGGCTTGTTTCTGCTCCGTATCTCTAAACTAAACTAAACTAAACTAAACAAAATGAGAAAGCTGGCTGAATTCTATGTCTAAATGCAACAAGGAAAATAACTTGCTGCTAATATTGCAATTCATACTTTCAGTGAGAAATGTCACTAATGATAAGAATGATTACGTACCCCTGCACTGTGATCAAATGCCCATTAATTTAAATGTATCTGATATGGGCCAGGATGTCTCTCATTCTTTCATTATAAATCATGGCGGCCATTACATCAAATTGGTCTTTCAGATAGAATCTCAATTTGGAACACATTCTGGTTAAACAAGTGATTTGTTGGCATCAAAGAGGAAGGTTTTATATGGAAGGAATATATTAGGGAATTTTAGTTTTAATTTAGTTTAAACAGACCTCCGGCCCACCGAGTTCACGCCTACCAGCGATCCCCGCACACTAACACACAATCGGGAGGATTTACGACTTTACTAAGCCAATTAAACTACAAACCTGTACGTCTTTGGAGTGTGGGAAGAAACCAGAGCTCCTGGAGAAAACCCACGCAGGTCACAGGGAGAACGTACAAACTCCTTGCAGACAGCACCCATGGTCAGGATTGATCCCGGGTCTCTGGCGCTGTCAGGCAGCAGCTCTACCCCTGTGCCACCGTGCCACCAACAATCTTCAGAATTAGTGCCAGTCTTGAGGTTGTAAATGATTTGTTCCCACCTTTATGCTTTCTTAGTTGATGAATGAATTCCACAAGGGTGCTTCAGACGTTTCTGAGGTGAGTGCATGGAGTTTACTGGGGTAGATGGTTGAATTGATTTTATTCCTCCATGGGCTTTGTGATATTTACACTTAACCTCTGTTTTTAGAGATCTTGCCCTTGGAAATAATGTTCCCCATCAGCTCATCTATCCTACCAGAAAATGGTGGTATTTTTCTAAGATAGCAGGTATGTTACAAAACTTACCTTTAGCGGTGCTGCAGTTCTGTCACTGGCCGTGTGCGCGACTTTGGTGCCTTTAAGGGAGGGGCGGGGTTAAAATGCGGTTTTTCCCTTGCCGCTGGAATTATAGTTTCTCGGAGTGCGAGCTATTTCTGGAGATTCGTTCCGACTGCCGGTAAGTTAATTTTTTGTTTTTAATCGCCCGACTATTTCAGCGCTACAGTAAAATAAAAATTAGCTCCTAATGCCGTGAATGCCGACAACGGGGACAGATTTTACATAGGGGACAGGTAAGTGAAAGCTGTTGGTACACAAAAGGCTGGAGAAACTCAGCGGGTGCAGCAGCATCTAAGGAGCGAAGGATACAGGCGATGTTTTGGGCCGAAACCCTTCTTCAGAAGTGAAAGCTGTTTATTTTTTCATATAAACTTGTTTGTTTAGATGACTTTAATTTATATTTCATGGTGCGAAACCGTTATTTATTTCCCATATGAACAGGCAATGTTTTTCCTGCCGATATTGGGTTTAAATTCACCGCAACGTTCCAATCCATCGTGTTCCATAAAATCCCACTCACAAGCTGGTTAAAATGCCCATTAATTTATGGGCTTAAGCACTAAATTCCTTCAATTTGGCCTATAAATTCATAACAATGAGATTTAAAAATCATGTTATATTGTGAATTCTTGTGTGAATGTTATTTGGACACTTAAACCCCTGTCTCACGGTGCGAGTTGTCCCACGAGGTACCCCGAGTTTTCACTCGCGGTAATCCCGTACAATCAACGTAGCGGAAACGTCGGAATTCGCGCGAGCAACTTAGCGACTCGTGGTGCTAACGGTAGGTACCCGTGAAACTTGTGAACTCGTGAAAAAAATCAAACATGTTTGATATTTTCCACGAGTCAAATGTAATGTTCAAGTTAAAAATTGAAACATTTAAACTCGTTGTCATAACGTAGTGGCCCGTGCGTTTACCTTATTGATTCGTGAGTCTACCGTGGCACCGTCAATGGAAACTTTTCATTCCCCAGGTGGGAATGGAGTTACCCGAGGCCAGACTCCAATAGTAGCAGCATTGAAAGTGACAGCAGAAGGCGGGAGCAGGAACCTTCATTTGAATTTACACTGAGGTTAAATGGATTGTCATCCATGATCATAAAAAGTCGCATATTGGATGTAGTGGGTTTATTTACGGGTGACTGTGGCTACCGATGACTGTGACTGTGATCCAGGAGGAGGGGGGGGGGGGGCACACTATTCACTTTCCCACAAGCATTTACCAAGATTGTCTAATATTTTGTTGACCTCATGTACATGCTTTCAATATTCACTTTACACCACGTATTGTGACTTTGTCAAGACCCTTCTGGAAGTCCGTATTCAGGTTGTTAATGTTTGCCCTCAGCATTCATTGCTTTCAGAAAGATGCTTGCTACCGACAAACTCACCACGACAATGCACAACTACCCGATACAAACAACATTAGGTTTAGATTTATTACTTTCATGTGTAAAGTTATGTTTTGCATGCTATCCAGTCAAATCAGATAATACTATACATAAATAGAAATAAACTAAATTCAAGTACATAGATCGGGACATAAACAAAATGCAGATCTTGTCGTTCTCAATATTTTAGCGCTGAATTCCAAAGACAAAGACCAATGGCCACAATGGGGTAGAGGAGAATCGAACGGTCCCCCAACTTATGGAAGGACCATTCAAAAGCCTGATAACAGAGGGAAAGAATGCATTCCTGATTCTACTGATGCGCGCTTTTAAGCTTCTCTTTCTTCTTCCGATGGGAGCGGGGAGAGGAAGGAATGGCCCTGGTAGGAAAGGTCTTTAGTTCAGATGGCTGCTTTCCCGAAGCAGCATGAAATCGACTTGTAGTCAATGGTGGGGAGTTTGATCTGTATGATGAGACGCAGAGATGTAGAGTGGGGGTAGAGTTGGGGAAGTACCACTAGTTCCCCACACATACAGCGTCTGCTCCTGTCCCTCTGCCCCTGTTCTGCCTGTGCTTCCTACACACCTGGCTCTTCTGTACTGTTTTGTTTTCATTATTGCTTCATACTGCACAGAAACGGGCCCTTCAGGTTGGGAACTACAGTTAGTTTGGAAATTAGCAAGCAGACAAAAATGCTTCCATGTAGCCTTCCAGCAGTGACGAGGCACCATGATCTCATGATCAACCCAATCACCGGAGCCCAACTATGGGTTTAACTACCATGGAAATTGACAAACAATCGCTTCCTTTGATATTTGAACAACGAAACTCTATTAAACAAAGTAACACACAACCTTTGTATTTTAGCTTGCAGTAACATAAATAAACTTAGTTATTCAAAACACCACAGGAAAATAACTTGATTACTGCAAGGGTGAAACACCTTTTCCCCATTGCTATGATTTTCTATTAAAAAAACTACGTTACTTCGCAAAGCAACAATCATGTTACAGCAGAATTACTGTCCTTGTTGAATGTGAGTGTCTCTGTCTCCATCTTCTCTTCAAGCCTTTAACCTATTCCTGTTGGGACCCAATACCCGTGCTCGTTCTTTCAGGCTGGGTTCGGCTTCCCAAACACTTTTCCACTCGCTGTGTGCGGCTCCCACGCTCCCGTCAAACTCACCTGCTTCTGATTCCCGCACTCCCTCCTTGATTTGGTTCCCGCACTTCCTAACCACCCCATCTAGCTGTGCTAAGTAGAAACATATAACTGCAGATGCTGGTTTATACCAAAGATAGACACAAAGTGCCCGAGTAACTCCATAGATCAGGCAGTATTTCTGGAGAAATGTTTTGGATCCGGACCCGTCTAACGAAACGACACCCACCCTTTTTCTCCACAGATGCTGCCTGACCCACGGAGTTACTCCGGCACGTTGTGTCTATCTTTTATCCAGTTGTGATGTTGCCTTCAAGTAATTTGTTTTCACTTGTACAACAACGTTCCTTGTTGATACGATATTCCCAATGTTGCTACCACTCATTGCACATGTCCGAATTTTTCAGCGCTCCTAAAGTGCAACACCTCAGACCTATCATCATTATATTTCACTTGCCCCTCCAAATATAACAAACCTTCGCCAGCTGGTCTTCTAACTACGTGATGTGCGTTTCTAACAAATCATAAGTATAACTGCTCTGGCACTGGAGGGTGCGCATTTTCCCTTTTATAGGTTATATAAATAGATGCAGCCGCGCTGAATTCTATCTTTAACTCAAAGCCGCAGGATGGAGATGTTTTCTTTAACATTGTTGCTTTATTAAAACATACCTTCATTCACGGTTGGCTCAAGTGTAACGGGAGGGGAACTTGGTAACTCTGGAGACAAACTCGGAACATCGCAGATTACCATACCCGTGGGAACTCGCCTCAAACACTTGCACATCAACTTGGAATATCGTACACAACCACGAGTCTGTCACTCTGGGTCACTCGTGTGTCAACTCGCACCGTGAGACAGGGCCTTTAGGATTTAAAAAGAAATGTTAATATTTTCTTAAGAAATGGATAGATGTTTAGATCTAGTAATTTAATTTTGTAATTAGCTACAATTGGGTAACTAACTAATTATATGCTTTAATTTCAGGTCATCCAAGTAAGATTGTTTCATATTAGTTTCAGAATGCTTCAATCTATAATAACTGAAAATGTCTTTCAGTTCTCTTAATTTTTAAGAAGGTTATGGGCTTTTGACTGTCCTCGATCACAACTTTTGTGTTAAGTCAATGGAAAGGCAATAGGGAACAAGATGCTGATTTCCGAGTATGAAAATGGCCATAACTTTTTTAATACAGCAGTTATGAAAGTGAATTATGTGTCAAATTAAACTTCTTTGTATGCTATATCTGATGGAATAAATTGCGGACTTGATTTTTAAAATCTCAAAATTTTGTAACATTGCTAAAGATAGCAGTTACATTGGTACCTCAATAGATTGGTGAGCTGACTGTGAGTTGCTCTGTCTCCAATGCACCCAGAAGGAAAGGGTTTGCAAGTGATCAGTAAATAATGAGCTTAGTGATAGGTTTGAAGTGTTGCTTACTCTTTTTCTCAGGCTGGCACTCTTGCGAACGTAAGTCATTGTATTAGGTTAGCTTACTTTAAAGATACAGCACAGAACTGCCCTTCGGCTCATCAAGTCCTGCTCGTCTTTTTGGAGTGTGTGAGGAAACCGGAGCACCCAGAAAAAACCCACGGAGAGAACATTTAAACTCCATACCGACAGCACCTGTAGTAAGGATCAAACCCGGATCTCTGGAGCTGTAAGGCAGAAACTCTACCACTGTGCCACCCTTGAATTTAGTTATTTGAGAAATGTGATGAAATATGGTGAAGATATCAGTCAACAATAGACACACTGTTCCCTCGGTAATAATATGTGGAGCAGAATACTTGCAAGACCAAAGTCAATAAAATGCTCCAATAAAAAAAAACATTGCAACAGTATGGTGTTCCTTTCGATTGCAACTGACCTCAGTAAACTGCCCTCAGTGAATTAGGGCCAGTGTTGTGGTTGAGGAACTGGATCAGAACGGTGCAAATTAATTTAATGCAGGAGTGATTTCCGTTTTCAAAGGTGCCTTGCCTGAAGATATATTATCGAAAAATAAAGGGGCTACATAATTACTAATCATTCATGCTATATCACAGGTAGGGGACATATAGGCTATTGGGATTAAATTTCACCTCTAGGAGTTTATCGTGACACCTAACATGTATTAAAAAACAAAAAAAGCTGCAAAGTACATTAAGTGCAAAGTAAGTTGCAAACTAGAAAAGACTCCAGGGATCTAATGTCACATATATGGCATTAATGGTTGGGTAATTATTTTTGTCCATCCATAATTATGGAATCTTAGTTTAGTGTAGTTTAGAGATACAGCACAGAAACAGGCCCTTCAGCCCAATGAGTCCACGCTGACAATTGATCACCCGTTCACATTAGTTCTATATTATCCCACTTTCTCACCCTTTCTCCACGCACTAGGGGAAATTTAGAGAGGCCAATTAGCCCACAAGAGAGGAAAGCAGAAAATGCGGGAAGAAACCCATGCAGCCACAAGAGAACATGCAAACTCCACACAACCAGCACCCAAGGTGAGGATTAAACCAGGGACTCTGGCACTGTGATGTAGCAGCTCTACCAGCTGCGCCACTATGTACACTCTGTGTAGAAGTGAGTTTTGCTAAGCTGAATGAGATTGCTAACCAAGGAAGAATATCAAGTAAGAATGCATGCCCGATAACTCAAATTTCCTGGCGAAATTAAAAGTTAACCATATTGATGAACCTGGAGTGTACATTGGAGAGGCCACATTGGCATTAAGGATGCTACATGTTTAGGTCACCGTGCTTTAGGAAAGATGTTTTTAAGTTGTAAAGGGTGCAGATAAGATTTGCAAGGATGTTGCCTGGACTTGAGGGCCTGAGCTATCGGGAGACGTTGAGCAGGCTAGTACTTTATTCTTTGGAGCACAAGAGAATCATGTGTATAAGATAAAACTTGGGGACGTTATGTTTGACTTTTGACTATTATTATCCATTGCCGGGGTCAAGGAAAGAGCGTTCTCGTCACAGCCCAGTTTCCACCAACTTTCCACCACCACACACAAGAAGCACAAGAAGCACAAGACAGCCATCATTGCATGCACATGCCGAGAAGTGTGTTTGTAAATAACTCGTTCTAAGCTTCCCCCCCAGTCTAGTTTCAATCAAAAATCACTGAATCAAGCACTTGCGCATCTGAACTTTATTTTGACAAAATACAATCACAGTTCAACTACTACACCTAACCACCGCGGGTTCCATCCTCGTATCTGCCTGATCAAGCCCCCTTGGCCTTGCTCAAACAGAGACACTCCAGAAGGTCAGGCAGTCCCAAGCGTTCTCCCAGAAGATCGACACAAGACCTCATGGTAGCGGACTTTTATAGGTCTCCAAACATTGAGTGGCCTAACCACACGGGGGTGGTCTCTTTATAATCCAATTACAGATATCAATTAACCCCACACATGACAGACATTTCCCTAACCCAATAATACAGTGGCAAATACATTGTATTCAAACAGTGTTTCTCAGAGGAAACGAACATCGCAACATTTGCCGTGATATGCAAGAAAATCAGACAAGTCTCAATACTTAATCCAATCAACATTAAGCAAAGTAAAGCAACATTATTTACAATGTATAGGTCTGGTTTGCATTCATCCAATCCATTCTATGCATTTTGCACCTAATTGTCAGGGTCTGCAGATCATTCTCTTCCTGCAGCTCTGATCTAGGCTCTACACAAACTGGCACCATTATGCAGCTTGTCAGATTTCTACAGAAAGCACTTTTAAATTGACCAAATGGCCTAGCAGCCCCGAAGCCTTTACTCAATTTTAGGGTCCTAGCCTCTCCAAATTGGCCAGGATTAACATGTTCAGTTCTGGCTGAATAACTTATAATCTTGTGTGTGGGCTCGATAAGAAGAAGATCCATTGTCTATTTATTTGTCTCTTGTTTTTTTCATATATACTGAGCTTTTTTATGTTTATTGTGGGTTTTACAGAATACTATGTTTACATATATTTTGTGCAGCTGCAGGTAAGAATTTGATTGTTCCATTTTAGGATATATGACAATAAAACACTCCTGATTCTTGAACTTGAAACTGCATCATGTGAGAATTCAATGCCTCCATTCCAGATAATCACACAGGAGACAAACAAATCTGAAATAAAAGAAGACAATTTAAAGCTTTATATCAGGAGTTCATCTTTAATGTTAGTCAACTAAGTACTTCTTCTTCTAAGTAACATCATATCACAGGGCTGTCACTTTGCTAATGACATTCTCGGCTTGTAAGCTAGAATTTTTGGACCATATAGGCATCCTTAATAGTAAACAAAGATGCAGAGTATCACTTGTCAGTTCAAACAGACCACTTAAAAGTCCTCCTTCCCTTAAAGGGGCAAGTCATATCAGCACAAGTCTCCCTTACTTAAAAATGACAGTGTGTCACTTTAATCTCTCTCAACGTATCTTGGGTTCAGCATCGTGAAACCACAGTAGATTTGAAACAAACATCACAGTTTATCCAAGCAACTGAAAATCATTTCCAGAGACTATTATTTTCTAATTGGTTAACCTTTTCAGAGTGAAGCCATTGTGTAATGCGCTCTGGTTTAATAGGTCGGGTTGTACAGCTTGAGAATTACTTTAGCATCTGCGGAGGCAGTCTGCGTTAGTTCATCACTCATTCCGTAGGGACAGATAGGATGGAAACCTCATCTCCCAGTAAAATATTCAGGCCAGGATCTATTGGACTTGAATCCAGAGACAAAACTGTCCAGACTTATCTTGCTGTAATTTAATAAACTCTCAGCGACACAGCCAAAGGAACAGAATGGCACTGCACGCTGGTGGAAATGGCACAACATAATTGTCCAGGAGCACAGGAGATGTCAGGGGAAACCACTTTGGACCCACAATTTCCTGTTCTAACCCAGCCTATCCCCGGAGGTGCTAAGCAAACAACAGGTTTTGACCCACAGTAAGGCGAGGAGATTCTTCCTGTTCCGAGTGTCTGTTCAATTCCAGAATACCACAAGATCGAACGGGCCAAGAAAAGAGACACAACATGTTGGAGTAACTGCGAGTCAGGCGGCATCTCTGCAAAAACATGGATGGGTGTCGTTTCAGGTCAGAACCCTTCTTAAAACTCCATCTTCATCTTTAGTATGAAGGTTCCTGACCCGAAATGTCACCTATCCAGAAATGCTGCCTGACCCGTTGCGTTACTCCAGCACTTTGTGTCTTTTTTTGTAAACTAGCATCTGCCGGTTCCTTGTTTGAACTAGCTGAGATAGCAAGAGTGATGAGGAATGGATAGAGGGGGTTATTGGTGGATGTATATAGAGGGAATCACTGCAAGGTTCACTTTAAGCACAATATTGTTCCTGTAGCTACCAACAAGATTCCCAGTTTATACACAAATTATCATTTTTTTGAGGGCTAGGAGCTATTTTTAGCCTTCATACCCAAAAACACTTGGAGCTTTTCTGGTCATCTGGTATTATTAAGTTAGGAAGGTTGCAGAAGAGATTCACCAGGACATTACTGGACTTTTGAGCTTGAGTTATAGAGAAAGGATGGATAGACTGAGACTTTTGGAGAGAAGGTGTCTGAAGGGTGACCTTATTGAGATGTAAAGAATATGGATAAAAGTGTATCCTCACGTTCTTTTTCAGCGGCACAGGATTCTAAAACTAGTGAGCATAGGCTTAAGGTGAGAGGGCAGAGATGTAAGAGGGAAATATTTTCACTCAGAAGGTAGTCCGTATCTGGAATGAGCTGCCAGAAGAAGCATATACAATGCCTTCTTTTAACCAAGATTTTGAAAGGTTTATTTATAAGGAAGGGGTTTGAGGGGAAATCCAGGTGAATATTATTACCCCAATGTGCCAACTTAGTTAGCATGGACAGGTTGGGCCAAAGGCCCTGTTGCTATGCTGTACAGCTCTATGACTCTGTAACTTAAACTGGTAAAACAAGGTTGACAAGCTGTTAAAGCCACCCCACAGGTACATAATCAACCAGAGCTGAAAAGGGTTCTGATCAAATATCTTAGAGTGGAACAAGATAGACCACTCCTGCAAAATCCAATGGACTGACTTGTAGTACGCAATGGAGTGGAACCCCCGCCATTTTGGGAAACCCAACCCGACTTCCGTTATGTCTCTCACAGTGTAATCAGCGTTGCGGGGGAACAGTATGTGTGTGTGATATAGCTTATCTACTAAATTCATAATGTTGTTAATTTACGTTTTAAATGTTTGCCTCCCTGCTTAATCTATCTGTTTCTGCTCATTTCCCCCCCATCCTTCCTCCCCATCCACATCTTTTTCTGCAGTTTCCCTTGTATTGCTCTAACACATACTATGCACAAATATAACATTATATATATATATATACATACATATATATATATACATATACATACATACATACATACATACATACATATATATATATATATATATATATATATATATATATATATATATATATATATATATATATATATATATATATACATATGAATGTGTGTTTGTGAGGCCAGATAGAGATAATAATAGACCTCAAAGTTCCCTCATGGATCAGAAGCAACTTTGATTTAAAGCCACACTCGATTTCTCCTTATCTTATTTCTCATGATGTACATAAACCATAAAGGCAATTATATTTATAAATATATATAAATATATATATAAATACATATATCCATTATATATATATATACATATATATGTGTGATGGATGTATATAAATACTTAACACACATATATATTTCTCAAGTTTGTATTTATATATATAAACACATGTGCATTCATATATATACACTGTATACATATGCATATGCATATGCATGTTATAAATATATAACACACACACATATATATTTCTCCAGTTTCTTTCTTGTGATTTCCTCTAATTATTTGTTGAGCAACCTTTTTCTACCTTTCTTTCTTTCAACCTCTCTCTCCCTCTCTCTCCCTCTATGAAATCCCAATACTGTGAATACAATATCAATGAACACTTGCCAAGATATTTTTCCATACTTTCATTCTATAGTAGTGTAATAAAATGTAGTGTATACATACTACACTGATGTAGAAGTGCGAGCTTTAGACATGAATAATGTACATTGCTACCATAGTTTAGCTTTTAATTTAACATATATTTGAGGGGGTTGGTCCAATATAGTGCTAACTCTTACTTTGTGACAAATTAGTACACTTTGTAACATTGATGGAGCGATTTTTGGAATAACCCCTTACCTGTTTCCACGGGAATCTACCTCAAAACACCAGTTTAACCTGATGGCGATCTCATGTTAACAACCACGCAGCCAGTCTTTAGGAAGTAGGTCGTGTTGTGATATTTAAAATGGAAATGGTTGCTTCTGATTTTTGCTTGTTATAATCTAGAAATACAATGTGAACTACTTTGTGGGCAAGTGGCATGAAATCACAGGCTCTGACAATGGATGGACTATAAGCAACATATGGCTGTTACTGATATTTTAGTGACTATGAAAACATAGAACATAGAAACATAGAAATTAGGTGCAGGAGTAGGCCATTCGGCCCTTCGAGCCAGCACCGCCATTCAATATGATCATGGCTGATCATCCAACTCAGTATCCCGTACCTGCCTTCTCTCCATACCCTCTGATCCCCTTAGCCACAAGGGCCACATCTAACTCCCTCTTAAATATAGCCAATGAACTGGCCTCAACTACCCTCTGTGGCAGAGAGTTCCAGAGTCCCACCACTCTCTGTGTGAAAAAATTCCTTCTCATCTCGGTCCTAAAGGATTTCCCCCTTATCCTTGAGCTGTGACCCCTTGTCCTGGACCTCCCCAACATCGGGAACAATCTTCCTGCATCTAGCCTGTCCAACCCCTTAAGAATCTTGTAAGTTTCTATAAGATCCCCTCTCAATCTCCTAAATTCTAGAGAGTATAAACCGAGTCTATGCAGTCTTTGTTCATCAGACAGTCCTGACATCCCAGGAATCAGTCTGGTGAACCTTCGCTGCACTCCCTCTATGGCAATAATGTCCTTCCTCAGATTTGGAGACCAGAACTGTACGCAATACTCCAGGTGTGGCCTCACCAAGACCCTATACAACTGAAGTAGAACCTCCCTGCTCCTATACTCAAATCCTTTTGCTATGAAAGCTAACATACCAAAATGAACCCGAGGAGAGACACAAGAAGCTGGAATAACTCAGCGGGACAAGCAGCATTGCTGGAGAGAAGGAATGGGTGAAATTAAAGGTCGAGACCCTTCTTCAGCTTCCAATGAATCCTCCTTGGTCCAATGAGGAAATTACTCCTTCTGATGATTTTACAGGAATTTGCAAGCTACTGCTTTTTATTTTATTTTACAGGATGGGAACTGGAAATTAATATTGTTGATATTTTATTACTAAATAGCAAAATACTCCTGGTAGTTTGTGTGTAATATTCCAAGTTTTTCAAAATGACAGTAAAACTAGCAATAATCTCTGGGCTACAGAGCATGGAGTTAATACAGAAACGGTAACTTAAAGAAGCAACTTATCAAATAAGGTGTCGGCGGGAGTTCAAAATTGACAAACAAATAAGAAGATAAAGAAAATGAACTGATATCACCATCATTGATGCCTGTACTAAAATCCACATCTGAATATTACTATATTTAAAAAAACCTAGAGGCTATATTTAATAATTTTAATGCCTTAGCCCCACATTAAATGAAGATTGACAACGAAGTAATCTATTGATATCACAATTTCTAACCTATGTAGTTATATCACCCATTTAAATTATAATTTATACTTAATACTTTAAACTACTTGTGGTTGAAAGATGCAACAGCAATCAAATTGATCCTGAAGTTATTTCACAAAAATGGAGCCACTAATTTCTAGATCATAACAGTGACAATCATTTCTAGATTATATATCACAGAGTGCATGCATTTTTCACAGCAATCCCATTAAAAAAAGTTTGCATAATGAATTAAATTAATTGCATGGTCCAAACTTGGTAGAAATTATTTCCCCGGAGATAGTGCGAAGGTAAGTACACGAAGCTAGAAACGCTGATGCAACGGTGCAAGCTGACTCGAATCGCGTAATCATGGCTGCAGATTAATGTGCTCCCCCCCCATTAATGTGCCTTAATATAATCACATTAACGTGATGCGCTGGCATTTCTAACGTGGCGCTGCATACTCTGCAATTGCAGGCAAAGATACTAAACGCAAAGCCGGTTCCGAAGATGGCGCTAAAAATTACCCATAACCTACTACAGCTTTTTCGCCGAGTGGATCATCTTGCTCTATGACCTTTGGTTCTGATCGTTGTGAATTGTTCAGTTGAATAGGCGGTAGGTTTAGCCTGCCAAAGTCAATATGAAGAGTCCAATTCACAATGCAACCGTTGAGGCCTGACTGCAATTTTAAATTGGCAGAGTGAGCACACCATGTGAAGAGCAGAAGAAACCCAATAGCCATTTTGCGATTATTGTACTTTGAGGATTAGGAGTTCCCTTCCAGTCCCACAAGGAAAAGCACTGCCGCAGAATCACCTCTCACTGTTTCACGTTGTAGCATTCCTACCGGACATCCCTAGCTACTAGCTAAATAAAATTGGTGGGGGAAGGAAGGCATAGACATGGTAAATGGTCACATTATTTTTCTCTGTATAGGGGAGTCTGTAATGTTGGTGGCTCACATCACAACTCACAAAGGAATGGCACAGTGGGGTATCTGTTACAACTCCTGCCTCACATCGCTAGAGACCCAGGTTCAAGCCTAACCTCGGGTGCTGTCAATGTGGAGTTTTTTCATTCTATCTGTGACCTTGTGCGTTTCCACTGCATGCTCCAGTTTTCTCCAAGATCAGAAAGATATGCAAGTTTGTAAGTTTAGTTTAGTTAAATTCAGTTTAGAGATACAGCGCAGAAACAGTCTGCACTGACCAGCGATCCCTGCACATTAACACTATCCTACACATTCGGGACAATTTACAATTTTTACCAATCCAATTAACCTACAAACCTGAAGAAGGGTCTCAACCCGAAACGTCACCCATTCCTTCTCCCCAGAGATGCTGCCTGACCCACCGAGTTACTCCAGCATTTTGTGTCTACCTTTGATTTAAACCAGCATCTGTAGTTCCTTGCTACACAACCTATAAACCTGTATATCTTTGGAGTATGGGAGGAAACCGGAGATCCTGGACAAAACCCATGTGGAGAACATACAAACTCCGTACAGTCAGCACCCGTGGTCAGAATCAAACCCGGGTCTCTGGTACTACCGCTGCACTACCATGCCCAATTATTGAGAACCTTGGGTTGAATTTCTATACACAGAAATGTAACTAAGTCATGACCACGATAGACATATTATATTAGCTTTCAGAAGATTGTCAAAAAGCACTTAACATGTATTTGCAGATAACCAACTATGTTGAAAAATATTTAATTTTCGGTGATAATACTTTGTCCAATATATTCAGTAGAAATTACTTCTTACCTTATTTCAAACCAATTGGATTGACTTTTATGTCACATAACCATGTAACCATATAACAATTACAGCACGGAAACAGGCCCTCTCGGCCCTTCCAGTCCGTGCCAACCATTTATTTTCCCCTAGTCCCATCTACCTGCACTCAGATCATACCCCTCCATTCCCTTCCCGTCCATATACCTATCCACTTTACTTTTAAATGTTAAAATCGATCCTGCCTCCACCACTTCTGCTGGAAGCTCATTCCACACAGCCGATCAGCCGATTAATCTATTTCTACTCCTATAACTTGTGACCTTGTGAACTTGTGAATATTGGGACCATGGAACAAACTTATTTTATTTCTTGAGAGATGATGGATAGTTGGATGAATATTAGCCTTTAACTAATTTCACCTCGTCTTCATCAGTTGCAAAATCAATGGAAGCTGTTTAGTGAAAGACTGAAGAGGATGTTAACATACCAACCAGAACACCAGTGAAAGAGATTAAACAAGAAATTACCTGAGAATTCCACAAACGGACAGGCATCCATATTAAAAAGCCTTGGAAATGTTTAACACAAATGGGTTTTTCTTACCTGTGGAATTATCTCACAAACTCCTCTTTAAAACTCACATGCCAAGAATTATGGTGACACAGGTAGTAGAACCACTGCTTGCGAACCGCTTTGATTGAGACCTCTGGTGGTGTTTATGTGGAGCTTGCATGTTCTTCCTACATGGGATTCCTCCTGGTGTTCTGGTTTTCTCCCACATTCCAAAGGGGAGTGGTAGGAACTGGGAGGAGTAGATGAGAATACAAGGATTACACAATAGGATTAATGTCAGGTTAATGTAAGTAGGTGGTTGGTGGTCGGTGCAGATCGAGCGGGCCAAGGACGTGTCTCATAGTTGTATCTCTTTATGACTCTGTGACACCAATGCACCTTAGTTTTTGAGGAACAACAATTGTGCTCAACGATGAGGGCAGTTGATGTGAAAAGAAGAAATGTTGGGTCAAAACGCTGGAGTAATTCAGCGGGTCAGGCAGCATCTCTGGAGGTCAGGAATATGTGACCCTTCTTCAGATTCTTCTTGAGTCCTCTTGAGTCTGAAGAAGGGTCTCGACCTGAAACATCACCTGTTCCTTTTCTCCAGAGATGCTGCCTGACCCGCTGAGTTACTCCAGCATTTTGTGTCTATCTTCGGTGTAAAACAGCATCTGCAGTTCCTTCCCACACAGAAATGTTGGCGATACAGATGGAAACTCTACTCGCAAGAAGAGGACAAAAAAAAAAACTGAATCCAGAAGGATGGAGACATACTAATAAGAAGTCAGTTTGACTATTTTTACATTGAAATGATGAGCTCTTGAATAAATACCATTGGAAAAAAAAATCTCTTTATAAAGTAAATCTTTTCTTTTCCACTTTACAAATTGTAATGACAGGAGAGGTCAGGGATTTTATTTGATTGAAATGTTTAAGGCCACAGTTGCTGTCGATATTACATCTAATTTGTTGAAGCTCCTTCAATGTGTATCGTAGGTTTCCATTCACCAAAATAAAAAACAAGATTATCCTTCTGAATTAACACTGCACTCAATTAGAGAAAAAGGAAATACTGAATAAGATCAATTTGGGATATCTCTTGGCAAAAATGTACTATTCTTGGAAGGCGATGTTGCCATGGTGAAGCATCTATATAATCATGTACAGGAAGGTAAGTTGTCACACAGCAGAGATTCTAATGATATTTGTGCTTCACTACTCACTCCGAGCATGACAGATTTGTTCGAGATCTAGTCTAAATCAAAACCAATGATTTAAAACCTGCACCCTGCATCTAAAAAATTAATTCTTCAACCATAAAAATGTTAAGGGTAAATATTCCTGACAGAGTTTTAAAAGTAGCTTGTTTGAAGTTCAGCAGTTCGTGAGTGTTTATTTGGTATTGGTATTGGTTTGTTATTGTCATGTGTACTGAGAATACAGAGACAATGCCTCACCCGCTGAGTTTCTCCAGCATTTTTGACCTCCTTCGATTTGCTAGCATCTGCAGTTCCGTCTTGAACGATACAGAGACAAAACTTTGTTTTTGTGTGCCATCCGGATAATTCACATCACAGGTAGACACAAAATGCTGGAATAACTCAGCGGGGACAGGCAGCGTCTCTGGAGAGAAGGAATGGGTGACGTTTCGGGTCGAGACCCTTCTTCAGACTGAAAAAGTCTGAAGAAGGGTCTTGAACCAAAACGTCACCCATTCCTATTCTCCAGAGATGCTGCCTGTGCTGCTAAGTTGCTCCAGCATTTTGTGTCAACCTTTGGTGTAAACCACCATCTACAGTTCCTTCCTGTACAATTCATATAATGTGTGAGTGCATCAGGTGGTGCAAAAGACGAAATAAACAGAGTGCAGAGTATTGCGTTACCGGTACAGATAAAGTGCACGTAATAGAAAAGTGCAAGCACAACATCCAGGTTGGTTGTAAGATTGAAAATTCATCCTGAACATACATCCTCGGGTCCATAAAAGAGCCAATAAATGTGCAATAAATGATTAATTATTCTAGGTAAACATGACCATCATAGTACAAAAACCATATATGTAGAACAATTATATTAGTGCAAACTCCCTAGTGAATCAGTGTGGAGGTTTGGTTATGGTGAGGGTTGTGAAAGTTCAAAAACTGATGGTTAATGGGAAAGAGTTTCGCTTGAACCTTGATGTGATGGTTCCCAAGCTCAGGTACCTTGTTCCTCATGGTAGCAGTGGGAAGAGAACATGGACAAGATTGTGTGGGTCTTTGATAATATTAGAGTCATGGAATCATAGAGTGATACAGTGTGGAAACAAACCCTTCAGCCCAACTTGCCCACACAGGCTAACATGTCCCAGCTGCACTAGTCCCACCTGCCCATGTTTGGTACATATCCCTCCAAACTAGTCCTATCTATGTACCTGTCTAACTGTCTCATAAATGTTGGAATAGTCCCAGCCTCAACGACCTCCTCTAGCAGCTGGTTCCATGCACCCACCACCCTTTGTGTGAAAAAGGTACCCCTTAGATTCCCGTTAAATCTTTTTCCCTTCACCTAAGTACCTATATCCTCTGGTCCTCGATTCACCTACTCTGGGCAGGAGACTCTATGCGTCTACCCGATCTACTCCCCTCATGATTTTATGATCATATGATCTGATTTTTATGATATACGATGATATATTAGTTGCGTTCTAGAAGCAGCGCTTCCTGTAGATCTCTGCAATGGTGGCGAGGTCAATACCGATGATGGACCCGGCATTGTCCATCAGCTTGTGCATCCTCCCTCACTCTTGAGCATTTGAAGTGCTGAACCAATCCATGATGTAACCAGTCAGTACAGCTCTCCACCATACACCTGTAGCAGTGCGACAGAATATCCGGTGATGGGCTGAATCTCCTCAAACATCTGTGAAAGAGGAGACATTTAAATTAATTATCATCAGTTAAACAAAAATAGTTCCATTCAATATTGACTTTTACAATATTAACATTTCTTTATCATTGTATTCGAGGCAATAATGGACCGCACAATGGCACAGCAGCAGTGTTGCCACCTTACAGCGCCAAACACCAGGGTTCGATCCTTACTACGGGTACAGTCTGTATGGAGTTTGTACGTTCTCCCTGTGACCATGTGGGTTTTCTCCGGGTGCTCCGGTTTCCTCCCACATTCCAAAGACGTACAGGTTCATGGGTTAATTGCACTTGGTAAAAACGGTAATTTGACACTTGTGTGTAGGACATTGCCAGTGTGATTGCTGGTTGGCATGGACTGGGTGGGCCGAATGGCTTGTTTCCATGCTGTATCTCTGAAGATGAAAGTCTAAAAGAGGACAGATTCATACAATGGGCCAGGCGTTGGCTGGATCTGACCGCTTCCTTGAACTCGCTAAACTCCGCGATGCCCTGTTCATACTAAACTGTTCGACGTGCGATGGAGCAAGTCAATCCTCCATACCCAAGAGTCATCCTGGCTGCCAGCTACAACGGGGCCTCAGGCGATCGCAGTTGAAATATGTCCCCAGAACATCCTTACAGCCTAAAGGTTTTTAGTCGGTTTAAAATGTCACTTATAATCAGAGACATTTAAAAGCTGTTCAAATAAATTTCAATAATTTAAACAAACAAGGAAAGAAATATAACAGCCTTTTCATTTGAAAGCACCATTCAAATAAATTGGGTCACACTTCCCCGGCACAAAGCAAGTCGTGTTAATCAGGGCGGCACAGTGGTGCAGCGGTAGACTTGCTGCCTGGGAGCCGGGTTCAATCCTGACTATGGGTGCTGTCTGTACAGAGTTTGTACGTTCTCCCCGTGACCTGCCTGGGTCTTATCCGGGATCTCCAGTTTCCTCCCACATTCCAAAGACGTACAGGTTTGCAGGTTAACTGGCTTGGTATCATTGTTAAATTTTCCCTACAGTGTGTAGGGTAGCGTTGGTGTGCAGGGATCACTGGTCGGCATGGACTCGGTGGGCCGAAGGGCCTGTTTCCACGCACTATCTCTGAAACTAAACTAAGTACAGCTGCGGAGATTTGTTTGTGCATTCAGCTTTGTGCACCTTCGCCTTGACTACATCCAGGCCCACTCCTTTAATCATTTGACTCATTGACGAGTCCAGCGTTGGAGTGAATGTTCGGACTCACTGCACTTGAGCCACCACTCGTTTCCAGTTTCCACAATTGAAAGCACAGGAACAAAGGTCTAAGAAAGCTGAACAACGAGCAGGGGACAGCTGGTGGCCCTGGAGAGAACCATCAGCTAAAGGTGGGTAATATGAAGCCCTATAAAAAGGATGATCTTTGGCCAGTACTGCCAAGATCCATTACGTACGACAGTCCAATTCAATCCGAGCCAATTAACCTACAAACCTGTACGTCTTGGCAGTGTGGGAGGACACCAGAGGTCCTGGGGAAAACCCAGGCGGTTGTGGAGAGAACGTACAAACTATGTACAGATAAGCACCTGGAGTCAGGATCAAACCCGGGTCTCTAGCTATGTAAGGCAGCAACTCTACCGCTGCGCCACTACCCCTGTTCCTCCAGTAATTTGTTTTTTGAGTGTAGATAGATTGCTGATGGTTAGTGTAGGCTCGGTGGGCTATCGAGCCTGTCTCCAGTTCAGTTTAGTTTCTTGTCACATGTACTGAGGTACAGTGAAAAGCTTTTGTTGTGTGCTAACCAGTCAGCAGAAAGACAATACATGACTGCAATTGATTAATCTACAGTGCACAGATACAAGATAAGGGACATATGCTGCACATCCATGCTGCATATCTCGGTGACTCTTAAAAGACCCTTGGACACGGACATGGATAGGAAGCCGAAGGAGGGATATGGACCAAACGTGGACAAATGGGACTAACCTAGATGGGGCATCTTGGTCGTCATGGATGAGTTGGCCTAAATCATCTGTTCTCATGGGAAAAGTATTTGATATATATACACAATAAGACATAATTTAATTCAATTTAAAATTTTACATAGATTATATTGCTCAAAAACTAGATTGAATAAATTCTATCCAAATACTTCCCCCATTTGTAATAAATGTTTATCCCAAAATGCAACTATAACACACTCTTTAGTCTCCTGCATAAAACTTTATAAATTCTGGAGTGATATTTTTGAAATATTTACAAAATTATTTAAGATAAAAATGGAACCTAATACTGAAATGATTATATTTGGAGTAATGGAAGATAGGAATCAATTGAACTCATCTCAAAATTTATTTTTTAATTATGGGTTAATAACGGCAAAAAAACGTATACATGACTTTTGGAAAAATACAGCGCTTAAAATACCAACGCTTAAAATGTGGATTTCAAACATTTTGGACACCGCGCATCTTGAGGAAATGCGATTCCTCCTAATAGATAAATCAGACCAATTTTTAACGAGTTGGTCTCTATTTGCCGATTTTTTGGAAGCATATGGTGCAACAAAACCGTAGAAGCTAACTGTTTCAGGATTGGGTGAAGGATGGTCAAGAACATAGATAACGATCTCCTTAATCTCTTACTTTCTACTCTTCTTTCTTTCAACTTTCTTCTTACACACTTTTTTCTTTCTCACACACTATTTATCACATGTTTCTACATCTTTTATTATCTATTCTCCATTTTTCCTTTTCATTATTAAATTGTATTTATTTTTAAATAAGAAGCTGTACATAAAATGTAATATGTCAATATATATTCGGCACCTTGGTGCCACATTCCTGTACTAACTTCTAATAAAATTAAAAAAAACAAAAATAAAGGACTCAATAAAACTTGTCCTATCCATATAACCTTTCAAACTGTTTCTTAAACGTTTGGGATAGTCCCAGCCTCAACTACCTCCTCTGGAAGCTTGTTCCATACACCCACCACCACCCTCTGTGTGAAAAAGATACCCCTCAGATTCATATTAAATCTTTTCCCCTTCACCAAGAACCTACGTCCACCGGTCCTCAATTCCCCTACTCTGGGCAAGAGATTCTGTGCATCCTCCTGATCTATTCATCTCATGATTTCATACACGTCTATAAGATCACCAATGTTACGTCAAGCTTAAAACCCCGTTTTTGTCCAGCATGGCATTTGTGTCGCGAGAGAGAGAAGGCACAGTCCAAAAGCGGCAAGACAATATTCAACGTCCGAAGTTTGGCAAAAAGCAGGAACGGAGCACTAATTGTGGATGTTCGGCCATGGTCATATTGAATGGCGGTGCTGGCTGGAAGGGCCGAATGGCCTACCTCTGCATCTATTTATCTATGTTTCTATGTTTCTAAAAAGGAATTCTCGAGTTTGAAATTTCAGCAATCAGTTCTCACAAGATTGTTTTGGCAAAAACAAATAGCTGGTTGTTCTACTTCAAAATGCTATTCTGCCCCCAGCTGGCAAATCAACAACCATGTTTGAATGTGATTTTCTCCAGTGAACAGGCATAATTGGGAGATTTATTTAGTTGTTTTTTCAACATTGCTTTTGTTCTTGAAGGGAGTTTACTGAAATGCGGGCGGTAAAATGCAGGCGGGCAAGTGTGGTGACCATCACTGCTCGCCACTCAGCCAATATGCCTGGTGGAAGAGAAGCTGAATTAATATTTTGGGTCAATGACATGCAGTGAAGAGCATGAATATGAAATATCATATGTAGGAAGGAACTGCAGATTCTGGTTTACACCCAGGGTGGCCACAAAATGCTGGAGTAACTCAGCGGGACAGGCAGCATTTCTGGAGAGAAGGAATGGGTGACGCTTCAGGCTGTGACCCTTCTTCAGTCTGAGAGCAGGTGCTGCCTGACCCGCTGAGTTACTCCAGCACTTTGTGTCTCTCTTGTAATTCAGAATGTCTGACAGCAGCCTTAATTGCCAATTTGCCTGTATTCTGAGAATCGGGGGAGAGGGAAACAAGAGATATGAAAAGGTACATGGAACAAATAAATGAAAGATGCAAAAAGACAGATTGCTGGCTCTGATTTGTCCTTTTGCATATCTTTCATAAATTAGTTTTATGTAACTTTAAATAGCTCTCGTTTCCCTCTCCCCTGACTCTCAGTCTGAAGAAGGGTCTCGACCCGAAACGTCACCCATTCCTACTCTCCAGAGATGCTGCCTGTCCCGCTGAGTTTTGCTTGAGCACTTTTTGTCTATCATTGCCAGATTAGTGAACATGTCTTCAAAGAGAGAAAGACCAAAAGGGAAGTTTCCATGTCCTATCCCTGAACTAAACTAAACTAAACTAAACTAAACTAAACTAAACTAAACTAAACTAAATCTATCAAAGGTGGTCAGTTACCACACTGAGGATATGGTGCAAATGGCGTTTAAATTCTTCTCCATTGCATTCCGTGTGACTTTATTAAAAATGAATTATGATGCCCCGTATAAGCCTCATCACTGACTTTCCCAGAAGACAATTCAACAGCTCTAATAATTGACGTCAAAAAGGTTAGGCAGATTGTACAAATGACTAGGGATCGAGGGATATACGCCAACAGGGCCGACAACCTCTAGGTCAGAGTTCACACTGAGGATAAAGATTAATAAGGCGCTTTCTGAAGTCAGGATGTGTATTTACATTGGGATGAAAGTGCATCAAAGTTCCAAAATCAAAGCACTCGTGATCAGTCTAATTTAGTCTCATTCAATGAATGCCTGAACTACAAAACAGGGCGAACAGTGGCGCAATGGTAGAGCTACTGTCCTCCAGCTCCAGACACCCGTGTTTGATCTTGACTACGGGTGCTTGTCTGTACGGAGTTTCTACCTTCTCTCTGTGACATGCGTAGCTTTTCCCCGAGATCTTCAGTTTCCTCTCGCGCTCCAAAGACGTACAAGCTTGTAGGTTAATTGGCTACGTCTAAATATGAGTTGTTCCTGGGTGTATGTAGGATAGTGTTAATGTGCAGGGATCGATGGTTGGCGCGGACCTGGTGGGCCGAAAGGCCTGTTTCCGTGCTGTACCTCCAAACTAAACTAAACTAAGAAACATTGTCTGCAGCATGTGTAACAGAGCAAATGTCTCAGATTCGTTCACAGCAATGTGATCATTCAAATTGTATACTAATGCATGTATGGAGGTAATGGGAAAACTCAGCAAATGAGACGAGGTGCGTAAAATCTTGCGGGCAATGGATAGGATGAATGCACGGTCTTTTTCCCTGGGTAAGGGAACCAAGAATTAGAGGGCGTAGGTTTAAGGTGAGAGGGGAAATATTTAATATAAATCTGAGGGGCAACTGTTTTCTATAGAAGGGGGTAGGTATATAGAACAAGCTACCAGAGGAAGTAGTAGAGGCAGGTACAATAACAATTTTAAAAGATATTCCGCTAGGTACATAGATCGGAAAGGCTTAGAAGCATATGAGCCCAACTCTGGCAAATAGAACTAGCTTAGATGATTATCTTGGTCTTATATTTTAGACTTTAGATTTTTTAGAGGTACAGCGTTGAAACAGGCCCTTCGGCCCACCAAGACTACGCTGACCATAACATACACTGGCACTATCCTACACACTTGGAACAATTTACAATTTTTTACAGAAGCCAATTAACCTGCAAACCTGTACGTCTTTAGAGTGTGGGTGGAAACCAGAGCACCTGGAGATAACCCTCGTGGTCACAGGGGGAATGTACAAACTCCGTACAGACACCGCCCGTACTCAGGATCGAACCGGGTCTCAGGCACTGTAGGGCAGCAACTCCACCACTGCGCCACAGTGCCGCCCCCTAGAATGCATGGACAAATTGTGCCGAAGGGCTTGATTCCATGCTTGTGTGACTCTTTGACTCTATGAGAAGCTGGGAATCGGAACTAAACCCTGATGATGCTGAAAATGAACGGCAAGGCTAGCAACATCTGTGGAGGCAGAAGCAGCAACCATTTCAGGATGGTGATCTCTTATATTGGCCAAAGAAGCATAAGTCAAGGTAAATCTTAAAATAGGATGGCACAGTGGTGTAGCGGTAGAGTTGCTGCCTTACAGCGCCAGAGACCCGGGTTCGATCCTGACAGAGTGCTGTCTGTACGGAGTTTGAACGTTCTCCCCGTGACCGCGTGGGTTTTTTTTCCGAGTTCTTCGGTTCCCTCCCACACTCCAAAGACGTACAGGTTTATAGGTTAATTGGCTTGGTATAGTGATCCGAACGTATGTAGATTAGTGTTAATGTGCGGTGATCGCTGGTCGGTGTGGACTCAGTGGGCCGACATTGCCTGTTTCTGCTCTGTATCTCTAAGCTAAACTAAACTAAACTAAAGGATAGAGTGGCAGAGAGGAATATCAAGGTCATCCCAGAGCTCTCTAGAATTCCAGAATTCCCCAAAATAAAAGAAAGGCAACTGGAGATATAATAGCCACCGACGGACAGGGTAAATTTAGGGGTGGATTTGAAGTGAGAATTGGAGGAGCTTGAGTTATGCATTTCCGAGCTGGCAGAATGATAGTGATGGGAAGAAGATTGCCTTGGAGGGATTTGAAATAACAGATGAAGATGGTAAAACCAAGCTGTTTTTCCGGGAGCCACTGCAAGCACGAGGGTGTTGTTTATGAACAGAAGATTGCGAGTTAGGTGAAAGGTAGCAGATTTTAGATGGTCCCAAGATTATGGAGAGTTGGCCATTCTACCTCTTAAGTCTGAACCTCCATTCAAGAAGATCATGGTTGATCCAGTCTTGGGCAGTTGATTAGACAATAGACAATAGGCAATAGACAATAGGTGGAGGAGTAGGCCATTCGGCCCTTCGAGCCAGCACCGCCATTTAATGTGATCATGGCTGATCATCCCCAATCAGTAGCTCATTCGGCCTTCCCCCCATATCCCCTGACTCCGCTATCTTTACGAGCCCTATCTAGCTCTCTTTTGAAAGCATCCAGAGAACCTGCCTCCACCGCCCTCTGAGGCAGAGAATTCCACAGACTCACAACTCTCTGTGAGAAAAAGTGTTTCCTCGTCTCCATTCTAAATGGCTTACTCCTTATTCTTAAACTGTGACCCCTGGTTCTGGACTCCCCCAAAATGGGGAACATGTTTCCTGCCTCTAGCGTGTCCAACCCCTTAACAATCTTATATGTTTCAATGAGATCCCCTCTCATCCTTCTAAACTGCAGAGTATACAAGCCCAGCTGCTCCAATCTCTCAGCATATGACAGTCCCGCCATCCCAGGAATTAACCTTGTAAACCTACGCTGCATTAGTACTAGTGTCAGGGGTTATGGGAAGAAGGCAGGAGAATGGGGTTAGGAGGGAGAGATAGATCAGCCATGGTTGAATGGTGGAGTAGATGGGCCGAATGGCCTAATTCAGTTCCCATCATTTATTATCTTATAACCTTATGACCTCAGCATCGTTTTGTCCTCTGTCTCCCTGTCCCCTGTGAACTCCTGTGTAGGAAGGAACAGCAGATGCTGGTTTACTCCAAAGATAGACACAGAATGCTGGAGTAACTCAGCGGGACAGGCAGCATCTCCGGAGAGAAGGAATGGGTGATCTTCTTCAGTCTGACATCCTGGTGGTTGAAATGTCTGTCGTTTCGGACCTTGAATATATTCAATGACAGTCAATGTCTGGTCAGAGAATTCTAAAGAATCGCAACACAGTGAAAGAAAAATAATGCTCTTCAACTCCTCCCATTAATTGAGGTGGCCAACACTAAACTTGACAATCAGTGAAACCGAGGTGGAGCATGGAAAGTCCTCCATTGATATTCCCATTGTTCGTGCATATTTAGATTTCCAGAAGACCCTCATTAGCATCCCACATAAAAGACACCTTAGTGCCTTAAGTCACCGAACCTAAAAGTCTCAAATAAAATTAAAGTCTTAAAAGATTAATTAATTTCAAAACATTTTAAATTGCTTAAAGTTATGTAAAAATGAATAACAAGTCAGCTTCGTTTTTCATTTTTCTTTTAAATTCTTTCTCATTTTTCCTTATTATTTTAATTTCTTCACCTTTCTTTTTTTAACGTATTTTTTCCCTTCCTTCATTGCCTTCTTTCCATTTCTAATTCTTTTTTTTTCTTTACTTTCTTCTCAAAGCAATTTGATTCAATGATTCTATGATACTTTATTGTAACGTGTACCTAGGTTCAGTGATTTTTTTTTTGGTTTTGCCTATAATACACAAAGTTGGCAAAGAGTCACCACATATTTGGTGCCGAGAAAGTTACAGAATACTCCCGCACCCCCCCCCCCCCCCCCCCACCCCTCCTGCCAGATCCCTCTTTGTTCTCGGTAAACCCCCCCCCCCCCCCTTATTCTTGATTATATCACACTTAACGATTCAAATCTTTAATTATTTTATAGATAGTGAGCATAACTTGAAAAGCCAGCAGGGTTACACAAAAAGCTGGAGAAACTCAGCAGGTGCAGCAGCATCTAAGGAGCGAAGGAGATAGGCGATGTTTCGGGTCGAGACCCTTCTTCAGACTGGTCAAGGATCAGGGAAACGTGAGATATCGACAGTGTTGTGGAGAGATAAAGAACAATGAATGAAAGATATGCAAAAAAGTATTGATGATAAAGGAAACAGGCCATTATAAGCTGTTTGTAGTGTGAAAATGAGAAGCTAGTGCGACTTGGGTGGGGGGGGGGAGATAGAGAGAGAAGGAATGCCAGGGCCCGAGGGCTGAGGGAGAGGTGGGAAGGGGAGGAGGCAGCCTGGGTTAACAGAATTGAGAAAATTCAATGTTTAAGCCCAGAGGATGCAGACTCCCCAAGCGGAATATGAGGTGCTGTTCCTCCAACTTGCGGTGTTGCTCACTCTGGCCCAGGACCGAGAGGTCGGATACGGAATGGGAGGGGGAGTTGAAGTGCTGAGCCACCGGGAGGTCGGGTTGGTTATTGCGGACCGAGCGGAGGTGTTCGGCGAAACGATCGCCCAGTCTCCGCTTGGTCTCACTGATGTAGATCAGCTGGCATCTGGAGCAACGGATGCAGTAGATGAGGTTGGAGGAGGTACAGGTGAACCTCTGTCGGACTTGGAAGGACTGCTTGGGTCCCTGAAAGGAGTGGATGGGGGAGGTGAAGGGACAAGTGTAGCATCTCTTGCGGTTGCAAGGGAAAAGGCAGCATCTATTTGCCATCTTGAGGCAATGACTTTATGTTTAGTTTAGAGATACAGGCCCTTCGGCCCACCGAGTCAAAGTCAAAGTCAAAGTCAAATTTATTCGTCACATGCATCCGAAGGTGCAGTGAAATGAATTTGCCAGCAGTGATGCACTTAAAAAAGAGAACACACAACACACTATAGAATTTAACACAAACATCCACCACGGCATTCTTCACTGTGGTGGAAGGCAACAACATTCAGTCAGTCCTTCTCCTTCAGTCAGTCCACACTGACCAGCGATCCCTGCACATTAACACCACCCTACGCACAAATAGGTTGACAATTTTACATTCATATTTCAAGCCAATTCACCTACAAAACTGTACGTCTTTGGAGTGTGGGTGGAAACCGATGCTCTTGGAGAACGTACAAACTCTGTACAAACAGCACCCGTAGTCAGGATCGAACCCGAGTCACTGATGCTGCAAGTAGCTCTACCGCTGTGCCACTGTGCCGCCCCATGTCATTTTCTATGTCAGTGTGGTCGGCTGGGAATTTAAACCTTATGTTTACAGCAGAAAATGTTTTCTTGCTTCATGGTGTCAATGTAATACAACTTTAGTGTACTGTCTGTGGTATTGTGTTGATAAGGAACGTTTTTGTTTTCAGAGTAGCCTGTAAAGCAAAGGAGAAAATACTCTTCCCACTAAAAATCCTTGGAAAGTATTAGCAGCAAAGACAATTTCCCTCTGGAATTCATATATTCCACAATGGCTGCAAAAACAAATAAGAATAATTTCCATTTATCTGCAATCTTTTAATCTATTCCATGAGACAATGGGTGCAACAGTGAACTTCAGTAAATTACTATTTGTAGCAGCAACAATCGTATAGTGTGGATGTTCCTTTTGTTTGCTATTCATTTAAAAATTATTATCAGGTTTGGTAATGGCTGCATATCATTGATGCTTATTTCCTGATAGCACACATTGTGCAGTTTTCTTTTAAGTATGTAGGTATGAACTGCAGATGCTGCTTTACTCCGAAGATATACGCAAAAGGCTGGAGTAACTCAGCAGGACAGGCAGCATCTCTGGATAGAAGGAATGGGTGGCGTTTCGGGTCGAGACCCTTCTTCAGACCGAGAGTGAGGGGAGAGGGAAACTAGAGGTACGGAAGGGTACAAAACACATGTAAGGTCCGTAATGGACAGATCAAACCAGACAAAATGTGTCGGAAGGAACTGCAGATGCTGGTTTACACCGAAGATAAACACAAAATGCTGGAGTAACTCGGCGGGACAGGCAGCATCTCTGGAGTGAAGGAATGGATCAAAGCAGACGATGATCAAGGAAATGTACAATGGTTGGTTACACAAAAAGCTGGAGAAACTCAGCGGGTGCAGCAGCATCTAAAGAGCGAAGGAGGTAGGCGTCGTTTCGGGTCGAGACCCTTCTTCAGACCCTTCTTCAATGTACAATGGTTAATTGTCGACTGAGAGGGAGGTGACAACGAGGCATACAAAGAGTAATGTTAATCAGGAGGACAATGAGAACAAGTAGGAGAACTAGGGTGGGAGAGGGCCGGGGAGAGAGGGAAGGTCTTGTACTGCATAGGGCATTGTTAAGGGCCTGTCCAACGTGGCGATTTTGTTCAGCGACTGCCAGCATCATTGACTGACGTATCAGGTCAATGAAAAATTTGCGGTGTGATGCGGCGGTGACGTGGCGGTGACACGGCGTGATGATGTATGACGCACGGTGTTTTTTTAAGTGTCGCAACATTTTTTTGTCGCCGCTGGGTTTTGAAATGTTCAAAATATTTTGGCGACACTGATATGACGCCGGCAGTTGCCGAAAAAAATTGCCAAGTTGGACAGGCCCTTGAGTCCCTCTCCATTTCTCCCTTGGAAATATCCCACGCAAGCTCAGTTCAGGCTGTGCTAATTCCAAGGCTGAGACTGCATGCCAGATGTTGTCAGCACAGTTTTACAACATATCTGCGAGCATAATTCCCACTGAATGCAAAAACATTTTAAACCAGCAGAGACAAGCTAAACCTTCTAATTATCTGGAGTGGCGTGATTCACATTGTGGAAACTCTTGGTGAATTGTAGGAAGGCAAATCGAGATTCCCTTTCTTTTAACAGCAACAAAATCGATCAAAAGGGAAAGCAGGCAGGGACAACTGTGAAAAGTCTCAAATGCTTTGTTAAGGCCAACATTAAGAGACCCGGGTTCAATCCTGACTGCAGGTGCTGACTGTATGGAGTTTGTACGTTCTCCCCATGACCTGCGTGGGTTTTCCCCGAGTGCTCCGGTTTTCCCCCACACGTACAAAGACGTAGGGGTTCGTAGGTTAATTTGCCTTTGGTAAAAATTGCAGATTGTCCCTGGCGTTTTGGATAGTGCTGGTGTATGGGGATCGCTGGTCGGTGTGGACTCGGTGGGCTGAAGGGCCTGTTTCTGCCCTGCATCTCTAAACGGAAATGATCAGAAACTCAAGAGCCAGATATTTGAAACTGAGAAATGTAGATGAATGAATAATCCTTGTGTGTTTCTTCACCGCCACAAATGGAAAGCAAACAGAGCAAAAATGGTAGTTAATCAATTATGCAAATGAAAGGAAGAGCTCCCATTAATGCAAAAATGCTGGTGGAATTCAATGGGTCAGGCAACATCTGAGGAGGGAAAGGACAGACAGCTTTTCATGTTGGGACCCTTCTTCATTCTCTCCCCACACATGCTGCCTGCCGCAATAAGTTCCTCCAGCATACCTTTTGTTCATTTGTTCTACCGTCCCTTTTCATATGTCTCTCTCCCCTGACTCTCAGTCTGAAGAAGGGTCTCGACCCCGAAACGTCACCTGTTCCTTTACTCCAGGAATGTTGCCGGACTCGCTGAGTTACTCCAGATTTTTGCGTCTACCCCCCAGTTCTTACTTACTTGGTCAGGATTCCAGCATCTGCAGAAACAAAGAAACTTCAACTCCCCCTCCCATTCCCAATCTGACCTTTCTGTCCTGGGCCTCCCCCAGTGTCAGAGTGAGGCCCAGGGCAAATTGGAGGAACAGCACCTCATATTTCACTTGAGTAGTCTACACCTCACAAGTATGAACGTTGACTTCTCTAATTTTAGATAGCCCTTGCTTTCTCCTTCCCCTCCCCTTCTCAGTTCCCCCACAGTCCTACTGCCTCCTCCTACTTCCTTTCCTTTTTCCGTCCCCACCCCCGACATCAGTCCGAAGAAGGGTCTCGACCCGAAACGTCGCCTATTCCTTCTCTCCATGGATGCTGCCTCACCCGTTGAGTTTCTCCAGCATTGTTTTGTCTCCTATCTATCCAAATGTCTTTTCTGGTGGCGCAGTGGCATAGCGGTAGAGTTGCTGCCTTGCAGCGCCAGAAACCTGCGTTCAAACCTTTCGACCCCTTCGGCTCACCAAGTCGCGCTGACCAAAAATCACCAAAGCATTAACTCTATCCTACACACTAGGGACAATTTACGGACGCCAATTAACCTACAAACCTGCACGTCTATGGAATATGGGAGGAAACCAGAGCACCAGGAGAAAACCAACTAGGCCACGGGGAGAACGTATAAACTCCACACAGACAGTGCCCATAGTCAGGATCGAACCCAGGTCTCTGGCGCTGTAAGGCAGCAACTCTACTTCTGTGCCACTGTGCCACCCTTAAAAGAGTGGAAATGAGCATTTAGATAAATTCCCGCTTCAGAGTTCAAAATTCTGACTTCTGTAATTTTGAAGTTCAACTTTTTCGCTATGTTTGACAGAGTAGCGAATATTCTGCCTGTCAGACGCTCAGACATATGTCATCACTAAACCTGCGGAGGTGAACATTCCACTGTACATCTATGTACTGGGACCTCGGCTGCTGCTAGATTGGCAGGGATGGTGCCATGCATCGCCATTGTGCTGCCAAAACTTCTCATACATTGCACTGCAGTGGAAAGGAGTTGATTGAGTTTCACCACCATAGCATAAAGATTTGGATACACACCATTGTTGCAATGCCAGCGACATATATTCCCGCTGTAGCAGCCAGCAAGTTAAAGTTAAAGTATGACGAGAATGTCAAAAATCAGATACCATTTCCTCCCTCTCCAGCATAACCAGTGAGGGCCGCTGAGTAAACTGATACCCTTTCCATATCTGAATATAAATGGATTCTTCCCTCCAGACCAGCCAAATAGATTGCGGCAGGAAAAACAGCACGAAAATAACAAGGCTCGCCGATATATCCAGTTAATAATGCAACCTTTGAGATAATCGGAAAATAATACATGCAATAATTTTGTTTTAGGCGTCAGTGCATGAGAGAGAGTGGATTTCTGTAGAAGATACATAAAATGGAAGATTTAAAGGCAGCTTTTGTTTGTTTGCAGCCTCTTTGATCACTCCATCTTATGACATTGAACGCAGGCTTCTTCATTGCACTAGTTTATAATTCCATGGACTCCTGTGGTCAAAGGTGGCCTTTCGAAGCAGGGAAAAGGGCTGTAGTTTGTTCTATTATAAAATGAGAAGAGGTGGGCGTTAGATTTGCAGAAGAGCAATTCACGTCAATCTGCCAGCCCCAAACCAATTATTAAACAGCGGGAATTTGAATCGTTAATAATATTCTCCTCAGTTAATAAAAAAAGTTTATGTTTTGTATTTTGCAAAGTTATTTTTCAGTGCCGGAATTACATTCCTACCAAAGATCCTTCTCCGGAAGTTCACATTGAAAGCTAAACAACCTTCAAGGAAAATACAAGCTTAATTATCAATCAAAACATTTGAGCTTTTATTTCACACTGCAGCAGTCACAGGTTCGAGCCCCATCTGTGGCTGACACTCCAATCTGCCAGCCACACGTGTCAGGAGCTTCAGCAACTCTCTCAGCTGCTAACTGGGACACCTCGCAGAAATGGAGGAAGTGAAGTATCGCACCTCAGGGCAGAGTGGGGTGATTTTCAGCCCAGTTACACGACTGCTGGGGGACACTCAGTGCTCTTCAGTTTCGAAGTGGCGTTAGGCCCGCTGAAGCTGAATCAGAGTACCGCCAGTCATCCCGCAACCACTGACATCAACGGCTCAAATCAGACGTTTGGCTCAGCTCCACAATCTGCTCTTTTGTTTCCGAGCCCAGCTTGAATCCAACCCCTGTTCCATTCGCGCGACCATTTCGGTCTGTGCTCGATTTATTTTTCTCTCAGCACACTGCACCACGCTGAATTCTATCAGTTCCCAGCAGAAATTCAAATCCTGCCTCAATTTTTCTATGATGTCCTCAAAACTTTGCAATTGCACCATCCATTGGTGGCGTAACACCGCTTCAGGGCTCAGGGAGTTTAATCAATGAGCAAAGTTTAAACGAGCTTTGTTTGTACTTTAATTGATTTTTAGTTTAGAGATACAGCGCGGAAACAGACCCTTCCCCCCCCACATCGTGTCCGCATGAACCAGCGATCCCCACACACAAACACTATCCCAAACACACTAGGGACAATTTTACATTTATACCAAGCTGTAGGTTAACCATACAAACCTGTAGGTCTTTGGAGTGTGGGAGGAAACCCGAAGATCTTGGAGAAAACCCATGCAGGCCACGGGGAGAACGTACAAACTTGGTGCAGACAGCACCCGTAGTCAGGATCAAACCTGGGTCTCTGGCACCATGAGGCAGTAGCTCTAACTCTATGCCACCGTGCCTCCTTGACTTTCAGTACTTTCTCCCTTGATAAGCACATTAGGGATCAAATTGAAGGTTGATTGTCTTCTTTTGGGAGGTTAGACGCAGAGGATGACTGCTCTTCCAGCTGGTCTGTGGCACTACGTTGAAAAATTAAGACCACTGGTGTTTTAGCTAAACTTAATCCCACATTCAATAAGACTAAAACAAATATATAGTCACTATCTAATCACTTTTTTGTGTGTAGGCTTGCTGTGAACACATTGACTTATTTGTTTCCAGTGGCAAAGCTTCAAAAATCTCTCATTTTGGAACGCACTGAAAGGAATGTTAAAGGAACTGGATAAATGTAAATGCTTCCTTCTTTTCTGGAAACGGTGGCTGAAGTGGAGATTTCAGTGGAGGCTAAATCACTTGAGACCAGGGGGCCAGTGTGGGGGGCGGGGGGGCACCAAGAACATAGGGGGGCCTGGTGTGAGGGGTCGCTGAGAACAAAGGGTGACTATTGGGGAATAAATGGAATACTTTGTAACTTTGTCTGGACCCTTTATGTGGCAACTCTTTGCATACCTTGCATATGCAAAACAAAGAATCTCTCAGTGACATGACACATGTGAGAATAACATATCATTCATTCATTCATTATCTATTTTCACCCTCTATACAGTTTTATGTAACAAATCTAAAATTGCAGAGAATGGAGCGATATGGTTCACATGCATGTAGAGGAGAATATTTTAACTTGGTATCACACTTGGCATGGCCATTGTGAGCCGAAGGGCCTGTTCTTGTGCTGAACGTTTCGATGTTCTGTGTTCCTGTATCTGCATGGATTTCCTCCGGGTGCTCCGGTTTCCTCCAACACCCCAGAGACGTGCAGGTTTATGGGTTGCTTGGCTGCAAATTGTCCCTAGTGTACAGGGAGTGGATGTGAAAGTGGGATAACACAGAACTATTGTGAGCGGGTATTCAATGGTTGATGTGGTCTCAGTGGCCCGAAGGGTCTGTTTCTGTGCTGTATCACTAAAACTAAAAAGAATGAGGTCAGACTTGCTGGAAATGGTGTAAAGCACTGGTTAGGACACAGCTTGAACAAGTGCTATGTCCACACATTACAGGAAAGATTCAAGAGCATATAGAGCAGAATGTTCAAAAGTGATAGGAGCAGAATTAGTCCATTAGTCATGTCAAATCCGCCATTCAATCATGGCTGATCTAACTCTCCCCCTCAATCCCATTCTCCTGCCTTCTCCCCATAACCCCTGACACCAGTGCAATTCAAGGATCTATCTACCTCCACCTTAAAAATATCCATTGACTTGGCTTCCACAGCCTTCCACAGATTCACCACCCTCTGAATGAAGAACTTCCTCCTGATCTCCTTCTTAAAGGAACGTCCTTTAATTCTGAGGCTAAGACCTCTGGCCCTAGACTCTCCCACTAGTGGAAACATCATCTCCACATCAACTCTATCCAAGCCTTTCACTATTTGGTAAGTTTCAATGAGGTGTCCCCTCATCCTTCTAAACTCCAGCGAGTAGAGGCCCAGAGCCATCAAATGCTCATCATATGTTAATCCACTCATTCCTGGGATCACTCTCGTAAACCTCCTCTGGACCCTCTCCAGCGCCGGCACATCCTCAGATATGGTGCCCAAAATTACTCGCAATTTGATGCCTGTTTACAGGGACTGAGAGTTTTACTCTATGGCAAGGTTAGCTAGACTGATGATTGCCACAATAAGCTGGAGTAACTCAGTGGATCAGACAGCATCTCTGTAGAAAAGAATAGGTGAGGTTTTGGTTCGAGACACTGCTTCAGACTGACCCGCTGTCTGATCCGTTGAGTCCCTCCAGCTTTTTGTGTCTATCGTCGGTTCAAACCAGCATCTGAGGATCCCTACTACACATTTAGTTAGTTAGACTGACATTGTTCCCTCTGGAACAGAGGAAGCTGAGGGAAAGGTTAGCTGACATTTATAAAATTTAGCGACTCCAAGATAATGTTGATTAGAGTGATTAATTTCCCTCAGTGGAAAGATCAATAACCAGAGTGCTGGGCCTTAAGTAATTGGCAAAAGTATTTGAGGGTTAAGAAGATATTTTGTGGCTCGCTACTTCCACAGGCCTTTGTCAGTGAGCCCTGATATTGGAGAGATCTGAGACTGACCGACCAAAGGGTTGGGGAAGTAGAACGCCTCAAAGTATCTAAAGAGAACCTGAATTATCATTGGAAGTAGCATAAACTATGAGGTGGCAGAAAGTGGAGTAGATCTTTCTGGGACTGCATAGACATAATGGATCAAATGTTCTCTTCCTACACCATAGATTTTTACAAGTCTTCGATAAGACGTGTGTAATTGCAATAGTTATCATGCCACAGACAAGTTCTTGAAATTTGACCTTCTTCAGTCTGAAGAAGTGTCCCGATCAAGACGTGTTATCCATGTTCTTCATCGATGCTGCCTGAGCACCAGAGTTACTCCGACACCTTGTGTCTTTTTTGACAATACCTTCACAGCCATGTTAGCTGTGGAGAATAATATCAAGACTCAAGTATGTTTTATTGTCAAGGGTCCTAAATAGAATGAATGAAAATCCTACTTGCAGCAGCTCACAAGAATATGTTCAGTATACATACACACAAATACACACATATATATATATATGTCCCCCTAGTCCTTACCTTTCACCCCATCAGTCGTCACATACAAAACATAATCCTCCAACACTTTTGCCACCTCCAAAGGGGTCCAAAGGGGTCCCATCAAAGGGTCTTGACCCAAAATGTCATCCATTCCTTCTCTCCAGAGATGCTGCCTGTTTCCGCATTGTATCACTAAACTAAACTGAAAAATCATTTATATTTTCTATCTATCTATCTATATATATATATACTAGACCAAGTGCGGACCCGTTAGGCCCACTCCCCCAACGCAATATTCCACCAAACTGCGCATACACTGCTGCCGCGATCAAAGTCGTCCCGTTGTCGACTGAAATTAAGTTAAAGTTAATAAATTGAAGAGAGGACCCGTGGAGGTGTTTGTAAAATAGAAGGAAACTTACCCGTGGAGCCGTTGTGTGCGCGTTGTGAGGCCAGCCAAGTACACACGGAGAAAAAAACAGGGCAATTTAAAAAAAAATACAATTTGGGGTCCAATTGTGATGTCATTGTGATGTCGAACGTGGCTGACGGGCAGGGCAAGTGGAAAAGTGGTTGGAAAAGTGTTTTTTGTAATGTTTAAAATGTCAATAACTTGTAAAATCTAATATCAATTTGAACGAAACATGATACTGCACATCGCTGGGCAATGCTGAGTAACGTGGGCTAAAGATTGTCGTGCTATCATGTACCGTTTTGGCTGAGTTTTTGGATCTCATGCACACGCACGCAAACAAACAAGATGAGAGTTTTAGTAAATACAAATTTATCAATATAAATTTGTTTTCAGTTAAGTGAAGCAGGCCCTTCGGCCGACCTAGTCCGCAACCAGCGATCCCTGCACATTAACACTACCCTACACACAAACAGGTTGACAATTTTACATTTACAGTATACAAAGCCAATTAACCTACAAAACTGCATGTCTTTGGAGTGTGGGAGGAAACCAATGGTCTTGGTGAAAACCCCCGCTGGTTACGGGTAGGACGTACAAACTCCGTACAGACCAGCATCTGTAGTAAGGATCGAACCCGGGTCTCTGGCACTGCAAGGGGGCAACTCTACCGCTGCACCACCGTGTCGCTACAAAGTGCTCAGTTCACAGTTCAAGCTTCCGCTAGGATCAATTTGCTTAACCACAGCCCGAAAGCCGCCCACAAGCCAATGCAGTAAGATTTGCAACAATGTTCATTTTTATTTCTCTTGAATTGAAAGTATTCATTTATGTACTAAATAGTGGTAAGAATAGCATTCGAAATGCAAGTGAAAATACATGACTCACAACAAAGGAAGCATTCAATGAGTAACCAAGTTTGAAATCATTGAAACTGATGTAAGAACACTTTAGCAAATTCTTCTCTAGTTAATTATCTCAGATCATAAGTGATAGGAGCAGAATTAGGCCATCAGCCTACAATGTCTACTCCACCATTCAATCATGGCTGATTTATCTGTTCCTCCTAACCCCATTCTACTACTGCCTTCTCCCCATAACCTCTGACACCTGTACTAAACAAATTTGTGAATACATTATGTACCACAAAACCAGGGGTGGAAGCAAGCCATCCTCAATCCCAAGGGTCTGCTGAAAAGAATATTAAGCACTTTTCAAACAGGTCCCTGTGTACACTTAAATATGCAGTTAATTTTTAAAAGACTTCCTAACAACTGCAATCAGTGGAAACTATCATCCTGGATATCTTGGCGGCATCAGATGGCCTTATCTCGGTAACAGGGTGGCTCAGTAGTAGAGTTGCTACCTTACAGCGCCAGAGACCCGGGTGTGACCCTGACTACAGGTGCTGCCTCTATGGAGTTTGTACGTTCTCCCCATGACCTACATGGGTCTTCCCGGGCGATCCCTATTTTCACCCATACTCCAAAGACATACAGGTTTGTCGGTTAATTGGCTTGGTATAATTGTAAATTGTCCCCAGTGTGTGTAGGATAGTGTTAGTGTGTGGGGATCGCTGGTCGGTGTGGACTCAGTATCACTAAACTAAACTAAAGATAGGCACAAAAGTCTGAAGCAAATCAGCGGGTCAGACAGCATCTCTGGAGAGAAGGAATAGGCCCATCTTCAGTACAAAACTAAATCTTGACTTAGAGTCAGAGTCATAGAGTGATTTGGTGTAGAAACAGGCCCTTCGGCCCAATTTTGCCCACACTGGCCAGCGTCTTATTATACAACATTTTATACAACATTAATTGTTGTGTTGGCTCATCTACACGCGCCAATAAAATGAGTGAGAACACCCACCCGTGTAACTGTTCAACTGTTGTGGTTCTCTAAATGTATAATTTAAACATCGTTTACCTTTGTGACATGACTGGAAATATTTAATGTGTCGCTTGTGAAAGTAATTGACAATATCCGAGTACGAGCCACAATAGACTCCTCGCCGCATAGTTCACTGTGTCCCATTACATATCTTCTGTATGGTGCTATACCGGAGACATGGAAGAAGGGAAATTGCTTAAACCTCAAGGTAATCTCCCATATCTGCCAACAACTTTAATTTAAAAAGTAAGTAGAATACCTGGAACAGCAACACAAACATTTTTTTGTTGAGGTCTGATTGAATTGCAATGGTAGTGTGTGTGCTGAATCATGTTGAATTAACCCCAGTCATTCACACAACCCTCAGCTTGGCAGAGCACTGCATACGCGTCTATCACTGCTTAATTAAAAACATATGCATGCATTTAAGACTTCACCTGCAGGTTTTGTCGAGGTTCTCCACCTAAAGGTAACGAAAGACATTTTATACATTTCTTTTTTTTTTGGTTGTTGTGTGAAGTTTGCCATTCTTGGCTGGGTGAACAAGCTGTAAGCAGATGTCCAGGTCAGTGCCAATGTAAGCTTGTAACTAGCCAATGTGAGCTGTGTAATCCTGGCCTGCATCAACACATTGCATCCCCTCCCCCTCCCCCCCATGACAGCCCGGCTGAGATTAACGACTCGATATTTTGGAAGTGGTTCCCGTTTACCGCGATCTATTGCTCCACTTTATCCTCAACTGGCACCCCATGTTATATTTCTTGTAGCTGCAACAAGGCAGGAGTTTAAAAGTAGGACAATGCGCCAGGGCGGACCAGGGTTAGCGCCTGACCATGCTTGTTCACCCCTACCGTCGGGGAGAAGGTGCAGGAGCCTGAAAACTGTAACGTCCAGGTTCAGAAGCAGCTTCCCCCCTACAGCCATCAGGCTATTAAACACTATAACCTCAAATAAGTTCTGAACTGCATAGACTATTATTGTACAATACAATCAATATAATACAATCAGTTTTATTTGTCACATTGCACACAAAGTGCAAGTGAAATGAATTTGTCAGCAGCGGTACAGTGATAAAGAACATACAAAACCACACTTAAAATTGAACACAAACATCCGCCGCAGCATTCATCACTGTGGTGGGAGGCAACAAATTTGGCCAGTCCTCCTCCATTTTTTCCCCGTGGTTGTGACCTCAACCCTCCGGAGCCGCCGCTACGGGCGTCCAGATGTACAGACAGGTAAAAGTCCAGGTAAGTCCAGAATTATGGTTATTATTGCACTATGATAGTTTTTGCACAATTATTGCACTATGCATGTGTACTGAACTTGTTTTTTCTCATTTATTATGTTGTTTACAGTGCACTATGTTGACATGTTCTGTTGTGCTGCTGCAGGTAAGGATTTGATTGTTCTATCTGGGACATATGATAAGACAACATTCTTGCCTCTATTATGCACATGCACGGGATGGTGAGTCCCCCTTGCCTTTTATGGTCATATTAATCTAATCAGGCGAGCCGGAAAAGTAAGGGTTTCATTTCTTTCTGCACTGTCACACCAACCCCTGTGAGTACACAAAGCACAAAAAAAAAGATCTTCAGAATGCATTTTTATGGAATATGACTGAAAGCAGACAGACCTCCTTACGGTGACAATCTAATTACAATGCCTATCAAACTTAACTTTACAGCTTATAGCCTCTAATTGCCTGACAAAAAATTGACAGTTCAGTTGCAACAGTGTAATATAATTGGAGGTCAAATTAAATTTGATCAGTGCAAGGGAGATGCTATCATTTATCAGTTCTAGCACTGTAGTACTGCTCACCTGACATCCTATCACACATCTGCAAATGAGAATTAATCATTAATCTAGCTGATTCCCTCATAATAGAAACGACACATTTAGGTATCTTTTAATAAACAGTAATAATGAAACCGTTGATGTGTTTTACACGATATACAGACTACCTTGCATATATTAAAAAAGGCAATATATGGCTGATTTGGTTTCTCTCTCTCTTTCTTTGTCAACTTATCAAAGTACGGGATGTCAGTTCAAAATAGTAGAAATAACCGCCCTGTATTTGTGCATCCAGCAACAACGCGAATATCAGCGTTAAATCGGAATGGCCCATGCCTTGGCAATGCATTTCATCTTTGGCAACAAGAGAGTTCCCCACCAATGCATTACGTGCAGCCTTAACTATTAAATTGTCTTTTATTTTCATTGGAAAGTAGGCGCGGTTAGCTCTAAGATAGGCACAAAAACGCTGGAGGAACTCAGCGGGACAAGCACTATCTCTGGAGAGAAGGAATATGTGACGTTTTGGGTCGAGACCCTTCTTCTGGCCGAAGAAATGTCACCCATTCCTGCTCTCCAGAGATGCTGCCTGTCCCGCTGAGCTACTCCAGCATTTTGTGTCTATCTTCGGTTTAAACCAGCATCTGCACAGTTGGCTCGCAACTGGTTTGCTAAGAGTTGTTCGAATTCACACTGCCAATGAATGTTGAATGCATTATTGCCTTCCTACCACAACTGGAGAGCAGTCCTGAACTACTATCGACCTCGTTGGAGACCCTCGGTCTATCTTTGATCGGACTTTACTGGATTTATCTGGTGCTAAACATTATTCCCTTTATCATGTATCTGTACACTGTGGATGGCTCGATTGTAATCATGTATTGTCTTTCAGCTGACTGGTTAGCACGCAACAAAAGCTTTTCACTGTACCTTGGTACACGTGACAATAAACTGAACAAAACTAATAATTGAAACAAATAAAAACGTCATTGCAATTGAAGATCAACTTTACGCATGGATTACTATTTTGACACATTCAGCCCGTAGGTCCGTGCCAACTCACAGCAGAACAAACTGTGTAGGAAGGAACTGCAGATGCTGGTTTAAACCAAAGATAGACACAAAACTCGTCATCCCGATCTCCCCTCTTCTTTTCTAACTGGACACGTGGCATGCTTAACTGGATACACTGCCGTGTATCTCGGCATTGCGAACATTTGACCATTAAAATACGAAGCACACTGCTTTATGCCATCTTGATTTCATCCCTCATCTCTAAATATGTATGTGGCACAATGTGAATGGGCATCTTCCTAGCTTTCCAGCATTAGTCACTGGAATGCCAGACAAGAGTGGCAAAGTGTATCCTGAAGTGGGATCCCCCCTACCCATGTTGATTTTCCCTTTCCCTCACTGCCCAATCCTCATTTCTGCCCAGTGCTTTATTTAATAAGTTGGCAGGGATCAATGCCTTGCTGCCTGTTTAATGCCCGAGCATGAATGTTGTCTGAGGCAGCAATCCAAATTCAGATCTCCTTGGGTTTGCGACACAGTGGTCTAATGAATTGGCAACCCAACCTAAAATGTTGGAGGGCACTGGACTGTCTAATGGAGCTGGTTTTGCTTGGCTGGTGAAATTATGACTAAAATTGGTAGTTTGCACATTTTGTTGGTCATGAACAGTGTTCCAAAGTTTCCAATGTCAGATTGTGGTGGATCTGAGGGTTTGGCTGTGAGTTTAATGACGCATATCATTCAACGGGCAGCACGGTGATGCAGCGGTAGAGTTGCTGCCTTACGGCACACGCAGCACCCGAGACACGGATTCGATCCTGTACTGTCTGTACGGAGTTTATACGTTCTCTCCGTGACCTGCATGGGTTTTCTCCGAGATCGTCTGTTTCCTTCCACACTCCAAAGACGTACAGGTATGTAAGTTAATTGGCTTGGTAAAATTGTCCCTAGCATGTGTAGGATAGTGTTAATATGCGGAGTTTGCTGGATGGGGGCAGACTCGGTGTGCCAAAGGGCCTGTTTCTGCGTTATATCTCGAAACTAAACCATCGGTTGTGCACAATCTTCCTTATTTTGAATCAAATTAGATGTATTACATTATATTCTATCACAGGTATGCTGATGACTGAATGCATTTCATTAATCATCAATTGAAAATTTCATTTGTTTTCTTTGATGTACATTGCCTATCTGTTATCAGGGAATTTTCCCTCATTTACTATTAAGCACTGCAAGCTATTTTACTTCGGAGTCACGTGCGTGACTACGTGAAGAAGGCCGTCAGTCATCATGCGCCTCATTATGTCTGAAGCAGGCGCCAATGACGGACTGGCAGGCGCGTTGCATCTCTCCAGTGGTAAGTTTTAAAACCCGAGGTGAGTGTTTTTTAATACGTTACTTATGGTCGTTGTTTGGCAGGTTCGGTTGATAGTTTTTCTACCAACAGAACTGAAATTCAGGCTTTACATGCAAAAGGGGTGATTCGGAGGTCACACCACGAATCACACCAATTTCTATCAAACATTTTTCCCAAGCAAAAGAAGGATGAAGGAAGTCGTATTATCCTAGACTTCATGGAACTCAATACCCATGTGCAGTATAAACATTTTAAAATTGACAACTTTGGCACAGCTATTCAGCTGGTTTCCAAATGATGTTATATGGCTTGCATAGATCTAAAAGATGCTTACTACTTTGTACCAATACACAGAGAACACAGGAGATATTTGAAATTTAACTGGATGGGGCAGATGTGGCAATTCAAGGTGTTGCCAAATAGGCTGACTTCAGCTCCCAGACCTTTTATAAAATTACTAAAACCGGTTCTGGGACTGGTATGAGCACAGAACCACATTGTGATGGCTTATTTGGATGACATTCTAATAATTGGGAACACAAAGGAATCAGCAATAGCATCTGTTTCAGCTACCAAACCCATGTTTGAGAGGTTGGGATTTGTAATCCATCCAGTTAAGTCAAAATTGACTCCAATCAGGGTAATTGATTACCTAGAGTTTACAATCAGCTCAATTCAAATGTCAGTGACTCTGCCAGGTGGCAAGCAATCAGACTTGATGGAAGCCTGCAATAAGCTAATTTCTAACCAGCACCCAACAATCAGACAAGTAGCAAGCATAATTGACAAGCTTGTGGCAGCCTTTTCAGCTGTACGCTTCGGACCTTTGCACTACCGAAATTTACAATGTGCAAAGGAACGGGCCCTCAAATCGCACGCAGGCCAATTCAGGGAACTTACCACCAGACGCCATTGCGGAATTACATTGGTGGGCTACCAATATACATCACTGTTATAAGAAAATTCAAGTTGACACACCATCGGTAATAGTACAAACCGATGCGAGTGGCCTGGGTTGGGGGGCAACAGACACCAGCTCCAGCTGCGGGGGCAGATGGAATGTGCAGGAGTCCTTAATCCTACAGCAATATGGCATCAACTACTTAGAGTTATTGGGAGCACTCTATGGCTTAAAGGCTTATTGCAGTAGTATGCAACATGTGCATGTTCAACTACAGATTGACAACACCACAACAGTGGCGTATGTCAATCACATGGGTGGAATAAAATCATGTGATAAATTGGCAAACCTCCTTTAGCATTGGTGTATTGCAAGGAACGTTTGGGTCACTGCTATCTACCTGTTAGGTAGATATAATATGGTGGCGGACACTAGATCATGGAAATTCAATGATAACATGGAATGGATGTTGAATCATGTCGTGTTCACCAACATTGTTGCCTGATATGGCACACCGGAAATTGACTTGTTTGCCTCCAGGTTGAATAACCAGTTACCTAAATAAGTCTCATGGGAGCCAGACCCAGGGGCAGTAGCAGTGGATGCTTTCACACTGCATTGGGGAGGTATGTTCTTGTATGTTTTCCCTCTTTTTTGCCTCATCAGCCGATGCTTGGTCAAAATAAAGCAAGACAATGCCACAGGCATTTTGGTAGTGCCAGATTGGCCAACGCAATCTTGGTTCCCAGTTGTCCTGGGAATCATGACACAGCCTTTGATGGCTGTCCCCAACAGTAGGGAGCTGCTGGTACATAGCAACATAGTACACCCGGTAACGGGGAGCCATCATCCGCTACATGACCGAATCAATTTGTTGGTTTGCAGATTCTGAGGAGACCTTTCCTGGGACTCGGACTGGCTGATAGAACGGTGGATGTAATTACAGTGGCCTGCAGGGACAGCACACAAAAGCAGTATGTCTCCCACATCAAGAAGTGGGAGACGTATTGCCGGGCATCCAACATTACATATGACACTGTGGGCATCACGGAAATACTGGAATTTCTGTCTACCTTATATCATGACCAGAAATTAGGCTACAGTGCCATCAACAGTGCCAGGAGTGCACTGTCCTCATATTTAGTACTGGGAACGGGGGCCCTACCGGTGGGAAAGCATCCCCTTATTACCAGATTCATGAAGGGCATATACAACACTACACCCCCCAGGCCACAATATACCAACACATGGGATGTTAGCGTGGTGTTAACACTACTCCGTTAGTGGGCCCCAGCCACCACACTATCATTACACAAGCTCACCCTCAAGGCGGTCATGCTAATGGTGCTCATTAAGGCGCAACGAGTCCACACTCTGCACAAACTGCGACTCGACAAAATGCACACCACTGCCAACACCATAATGTTCATCATTTATGATTTAGTTAAACAGAGCAGGGCCGGGGTACCAGGGCCTAGGCTTAAGTTCCTGGCATATCCCGAAGATCCATGATTATGTGGGGTAGATCACTTGCACCAGTATATTACAGTCACCAGGAGCCTCAGAGGCTCAGAGTTAGCTGTCCTAATCAACCACAAATAGCCACACCATAGGGGGTCAACACAAACCATTTCCAGATGGCTAAAAGAGGTACTGGCAGTTGCAGGAGTAGATACTGACATTTACAAATCTCACTGCACCAGGGCTGCATCAACGTCAGCACAAAGGGCTATGGACGTGCCCCTCGGCAGCATCCTAGCGGCGGTAGGATGGGCCAATGAAAGGATGTTCCGCCGGTTTTATAATAAACCCATTGCCGGACCTGGGGTGTTTGCATGTACCATTTTGAATTCTGTTTATAGATTCCCCCCAGGTTGAGCTGGGTCGCTATTGTTTTGTTTTGCATTAAAGCATCAGTTTTGTTACCTAACTATGTTATGTCTGAATGCATTAATATTTTCTCACTCACCCATGGTCAATCCATTCAGTGTGTGATGCCTGGATTCGAACTGGCATGAAATCACAGAGCTTTGACATCTTCATGTATTCACTCACGTAACTCTGAAGTAAAATAGTAAGATTAAATTAGAACTTACCAGTTTGAAGTTTGATCTTGATTGTATGAGGAGTTACGATGAGCGATTACGTGCCCACCGCTCCCAACCCTCATAATATCAGGTCATCTAGTTCTCCAAATCTTACTATCTTTAGGTCAACTTCTTTTATCTGGCATTCCACACTGCTGCTTTGAAGATTGACGCGCATGATGACTGATGGCCTTCTTCACGTAATCGCTCATCGTAACTCCTCATAAAATCAAGATCAAACTTCAAACTGGTAAGTTCTAATTTAATCTTACTATTCTTGTACTCTTGTACTCCATGGTTTTGGTCTTAGTTTAGTTTAGAATAAAGTACGGAAACAGGCCCTTCAGCCCGTCGAGTCCGCACCGACCAGCGATCCCCGTGCACCAACACTATCCTACACACACTAGGGACATTAACACTACCCTACACACACTAGGGACAATTTGCATTTGATCCCAAGCCAATTAACCTAGAAACCTGTACATCTTTGGAAGTTGAAGATCTCGGAGAAAACCATCGCGGTGTCGGGGGGAAACTTACAAACTCCGTACAGACAGCACCCGTGGTCGGTCTCTGGTGCTGTAAGCGCTGTAAGGCAGCAACTCTACCGTTGCGCCACCGTAGTAAGAGATTCTGGAATCTTTGCCTTTTAACTCATGTTTAAACTCTTACCTGTTTGACAAAGTGGTGAAGTGCCAGGCTGGCATTGATTATCCAGGCCACAAACTTCTACATTTCGTATGAAGGCATGTCAGCCCATGCTCTAACTGCACTTGCAGATAACTTCACCAGAACTGGCCGGATCACAAACAATGACAAGGTGGAGTACAGGAGGGAGATAGAGAGCTTACTATCATGGTGACAAGACATTGTGATAGACCAACTTTGAAGGTGGGTTAGTGTTGATTCTGCGCTACAGCTAACACTACTGAGGCATGGCTTAGTAGGATCAACTGAAATTCCTAATTAATAATTCCCAGATCTGATTATAAACTTCAAACCCAAATGATCAATGTTGGCAACACACTAGCAATTTGAATATCATTAGATGGCATGGCCAATGTATCTAACATATCCACACCAGCTCTAAGGTCTAAATGAAGGCCAATGTTAATGTTAGCCAAGCTTATATCAATGCATCTCACTACCTCACTGAGCAAATTATATTTAGGAGAATGACAAAGTTAGGAATACCAATTCTTCAATAATCTTGCAAGACATTTGGATCAAACTTAGAGTAGGTATGTTACAAAACTTACCTTTAGCGGCGCTGCACTTCTGCCGCTCCCCGTGTGCGCGACTTTAGCGCCTGTCAGAGGGGGGCGGGCTTAAAGTGCCGATTTTCACCAGACCAGGATAATCGATGAATGTCGGGCGATTTAATTGCGGAAGAAAAATCGCTCCGACATTTCATCCATTAAGGTATTTTTAAATTACTCTAAGTTATTTGTTAACTAGAGTAATTTAAAAATCACCTTCAAAAGCCGTGACTGCAGACCACCGGAAGCATTTTCCGTAGGGGAGAAAAAAAGGTAAATACTTTATTTTTTTATTAAAAGTTGTTTTTTTGGGAGGCATAAATACTATTTTAATGTTGCGAAATGGGGTCCCCAAAAAATGTATGAACCCCCAGTATTTTCCCCCCCGACTTCACCGCTAACCGCAACGTTCCAATCCACCGCATTCCGCTAAAACCCACTCGCTAGTTGATTTAAATGGCCATTTATTTACAGGCAGTAAACACTAAATTCCTTCCATTTGGCCCAGAAATTCATGAAAATGAGATTTAAAAATTATGTTATATTGTGGATTATTGTGTGAATGTTATTTGGACACTTAGGCAATTAAAAAAAAGTTTATCTTTTCTTAAGAAATTGATAGATGTTTAGATCTACTCATTGAATTTTGTAATTAGCTACAATTAGATAACTAACTAATTATATACTTTAATTTCAGGTAATCCAAGTAAGATTGTTTAATATTTGTTTCAGAATGCTTCAATCTATAATGACTGAAAATTTCATTGAGTTCTCTTAATTTTTAATAAAGTTATGGGCTTTTAATTTTTCCAGATCACAGCTTTTGAGTTAAGTCAATTGAAAGGCAATGGGAAGCAAGATACTCATTTCCGAGCATGAAAATGGCCATAACTTTCTTAATACTGAAGATATGAAAGTAAATTAGGTGTCAAATTAAACTTCTTGTTATGCTTTATCTGATGGGATAAATTGCAGACTTGATTTTTAAAATCTCAAAATTTTGTAACATTGCTACTTAGAGAAAGGAACTTTAGTTGTTACAGGGTCAAGGAACTGCAGATGCTGGAATCTTGAGTAAAACGCAAAATGTCGGAAGAACTCAACAGGTCAGGCAGCATCTCTGGAGGGAAAGGAATAGGTGATGTTCCGGGTCGAGATCCTTCTTCAGACTGAGAATCAGGGAAGAGGGAAACTAGAGATCTGAAAAGGTACAAATAAATGAAAGGTATGCAAAGGACAAATCAAAGCCAGCCAGATGCTCAAGGAAAGGTGGAGCACAGAATGGTCCATTGTTGGCTGTGCAGAAGGTGCTAACGAGTAGACACGAACGGGTGAAATTAAATAGGACGACAATGAAACTAGTTGTACAACTGGGATGGGAGAGGAATGGAGAGAAAGGGACTGCAAGGGTTACTTGAAGTTAATAGAAATCAATATTCACACCACTGGGTTGTAAGCTGCCCAAGTGAAATATGAGGTTCAGCCCCTCTAATATGCATTTGACCTCACTCTGACAGTGGAGGAGGCCCAGAAGGGTCAGTATTGAAATGGGAAGGGGAGTTAAAGTGTTTTGGCAACCGGGAGATCATGGAGAACCAGAAGATTCGCTGACATTGTCATGATCTGAAATTGAACTTTGCGAATATTTCTGGTGAGAAATCCATGTCAATAAACGACAAAGGATGATGATTATTTTCCTTCTTGCATTTTCCTACCCTTTTGCTTTTGAAGTCAACTGACATTTTACTAAGGAGAGTTTTATTAATTGGTCCCAGAAAGGAGTAACTGAGGACATTTGACATGGGTGAGAATAGTAGGGTGGCCCGATGGCGCAGTGGTAGAGTTGCTGCCTTATAGCGCCAGAGACCCAGGTTCGATCCTGGCCGTTAAATCTTCCAAGATTCACCTGGAGTTTTGGTGCAAATCGTGAGCAGGGCGATGCTTCCTTGACATGGGTTTAAGAGAGGTGAGGACCACAAAGTGCCAAGAGGTTTCTTGTGACAATAAGATTGTGAATCGGTTGAAGCTGTGTCGAGAATCGTGTATTTTCCGTCATCTTTTATTTTAGCTCTTTCTTCAGAGCAATAGCAGCTGTCTTCAGAACAAAACTCCGACTGATGCTAAACCTCTAGGATTCCCGGTAATGAACAAAAATCTAGCATGCGCTGATCCACTAATTGTGTGAGCCATCAGACCTTTGACACGCCAAATAGGGCTATTAAGTTCCTCAGATTGGTTATTTACCTTCTTAATAAAGCACCTGCACTTTGAGTTGCATCTGAGAAATCTGATAGGGTGTTAGGTAATAAAAAGCTCGCAGATGATCCTGGTAGAATATATTCCACTACTTAATGTGGAATGTTCATTCCATTAAACACAAACAGGTAGCAGATTTCATAAAACATTTACAGATGCAATTTGTAATTTGGAATGCGCAAGACGCTTAAGGACAGTGGGACAGCTGAGCGATACATTCAACAAATGGGGAAATATTCAGTGATAGAGTCAGTGTGGAAACATCCCAACTTGCCCATGGCGACCTAGGTGCCCCATCTACACCATTCCCACCTGCCTGCCCTCAGATCCCTCTAAACCTAAAGATGACTGAACTTTATTGCCTTTCGTGACAGTGAGGAATGTTGATTCCACTGAGGTGGATGTTTATGTTACATTTTATTTTACGTGTGTGTTACGTTCTTTTCACTTAGTATGGCTGTATGGTAACTCAAATATCACTGTACCTTAACTGGTGCATGTTACAATAAAGTGAACTTCAACTTAAATTTGAACTTGAACCTTTGACCCATATCCCTCTGAAACTTTCTTATCCATCTACGTGTCTAAATGTATTTTTAATGATTTTTTTAACTAGTACGGGTGTCAGAGATTATGGGGAGAAGGCGAGAGAATGGGGTTAGGAGGGAGATATAGATCAGCCATGATTGAATGGCAGAGTAGACTCGATGGGCCGAATGGCTTAATTCTGCTCCTATTTCACTTATGATCTTATGATCTGTGATGTTGTTATAGTATCTGCCTAAACTGCCTTCTCTGGCAGCTCCTTCCATATATACCTACCACCCTCTGTGTGAAAAAGTTGGCCCTCAGATCACCATTAAAAGTTGCCCCTCTTGCCTTTAACCTCCGAGCTCTGGTTCTTAATGCCCCTACTCTGTGTAAAAGACTTCGTGCATTCACCCTATTTGTCTGTTCCCCGCATTATGTCATACACCTCTATAAGATCACAAATTAGCAGCTCTTACTTTTTGCAACATAGGTGTGACTACATTCCAAAAATATTTTATTGTCTCAAAAATGCTTCAGTTGTCCCAAGGTTGTTAAATGCAAAACTTCTTCTCTATGTAGTTCTATCAAAAGTTGTCTTCTGCTTTCAAGTGGGGTGAAGGCTGCAATATGCTAACATAATCAGTTCTATACACAGTCTAATGTGAAGAATATTATTTTAGATCCTGTTAGCTGGATTTAAATGCACATGGCCACTTTAACTGTTAACAACTTAATTTTGAGTTGAAGCCCCACGCCAGAGTCTTGAGCACAATAGTGAAGCCTGATACTGTAGTGAGGTAATGGAGGAATGCACCATTGTTGGATATGCTGGAGGAACAGCTACTCATATTCCGCTTGAGTAACTTACAACAATATGAACATTGAATTCTCCAGGAAAGATCATAGAGTCATAGAGTGATACTGTGTGGAAACAGGCCCTTCAGTCCAACTTGCCCACACTGGTCAACATGTCCCAGCTACACTGGTCCCACCTGCCTGTGCTTGGTCCATATCTCTCTAAACCTGCCCTATCCATGCACCTGTCTAACTGTTTCTTAAACATTGGGATAGTCCCAGCCTCAACGACCTCCATTGGCAGATTGTTCCATACACCCACCACCCTTTGTGTGGAAAAATGTTACCCCTCGGATTCCTATTAAATCCCCTTCACTTTGAACCTATGTCCCCTAGTCCTCGATTCCCCTACTCTGGGCAAGAGATTCTGTGCATGTACCTGATTTATTCCTCTCATCTGTGGAAGACATGGATAGGTGATGTTTCAGGTGGGGATCCTTCTTAGACAATAGACAATAGACAATAGGTGCAGAAATAGGCCATTCGGCCCTTCGAGCCAGCACCGCCATTCACTGTGATCATGGCTGATCATCCCCAATCAGTACCCCGTTCCTGCCTTCTCCCTGTATCCCCTGACTCCGCTATCTTTAAGAGCCTTATCTAGCTCTCCCTTGAAAGTATCCAGCGCCTCCACCGCCCTCGGAGGCAGAGAATTCCACAGACTCACCACTCTCTGTGTGAAAAAGAGTTCTTCAAACTATTATCTGGAATTCTCTAGTTTTAGATAACAACCCCCGCCCCCCGCCCCCCCCCCCCCCCAAGATATCAGTACCTGCAGTTCCTTGTGTCTCAAACTTATTTTATTACATGGTTCGATCACACATATAATTCAATGCAACTAAGGAATCAGTATTTTAAGTTAATGGCTTGTTGAAACTAAATTGATAGGAGCCAATTAGGCTGCGTTTCAAATGATATTGGCATTAGTATTGGTTTATTATTGTCAGGTGTACCAAGATTCAGCGAGAAACTTCTGTGAAAAAATACAGCGATGAGTGTTAAATGAGCAATTCAACATAACAGAGCCATACTGTAAGCAAAGGAGTGTGAAGGAAATAAAGATAGTGTCCTGGACAATGATATCGATTGTTTTTATTGCTGTTTGGATGCTGCACATCGGTGGATTGGTGAAGCGCTTTGAGACATTTCAGAAAGATATGATGAGGCATTACGTGAATGTAAGTCTTTCAAATGTTTCTCTTGCAGCACACATCAGAAGTTCTGCGCATACATCAGTAGGTTACAATTACAAGGTGCAATAAATTCTCATTAAGTGTTTTCCCTTTGAACACTGTTGGCAACCATTCACCTCTGTAAAGGTATTGTTATCACTTGCTTAATCGGAAATACAAACAAAATTAAACACGAATAATGGAGATTAGAAATTAATTTATAATGCTCTTTGCATTATACTGCATATAATACTGCATGTGCAGTAACATATCTTCTTTGGACTGCCTCCTGTCTTTTTATAGGTAAGGAGACTAAAACTGTGTTAAAGAAGGAACTGCAGATGCTGGAGAATCGAGGGTTACACAAAAAGCTGGAGAAACTCAGCGGGTGCAGCAGCATCTAAGGAGCGAAGGAGATAGGCGACGTTTCGGGTCGAGACCCTTCTTCAGACTAAAACTGTGCTCAGTAGTTACTGTTGTCCTATTGAGTTTCACTGTCTGTATTAACTCATTATCACCTATCCCACAGCCAGCAGTAGACCATTGTGGGCTCCACATTTCCTTGATTATCGTTGCTTCTTGCCTATCTTCCATTCATTTGTCCTTGGTATAATTTATAACTCTTGTTCCCCTTTCCCCTGACTCTCGGTCTGAACAAAGGTCTCGACCCGAAACCTTTTCTCCACAGATGCTGCCTGACCTGCTGGAATATAGAGTAGCAAAGTGCAGTAGGAATAAAGACAAATACTAATTTCTAAATGGGGTGAGAATCCAGAAATCGGAGGTGCAGGATTCCCAAAAAGTTCATTTGCAAGTCGAATCGTTAGTAAAGAAAGCAAACTAAATGCTAACATTTATTTCAAGAGGGCTTGCATACAAAAACAGAAATGTAATGTTGAGGCTCTGTAAGGCGCCAGTGAGGCCGCATTTGGAATATTGTGAGCAATTTTGGGCACCATATCTGAGGAAGGGTGTGCTGGCACTGGAAAGCGTCCAGAGGAGGTTTACCAGAATGAGCCCAGGAATGAGTCGGTTAACCTATGATGAGCATTTGTCGGCACTTGGCCTGCACACGCTGGAGTTTAGAAGAATGAGGGGGGACCTCAATGAAACATACAGAGTAGTGAAAGGCTTGGATAGAGTGGATGTGGAGAGGGTGTTTCCACTAGTGAGAGGGTCTAGGACTAGAAGTCACCCTCAGAATTAAAGGACGTTCTTTCAGGAAGAAGATGAGGAGACATTTCTGAAAGTCAGAGGGTGGTGAATCTGTGAAATTACTTTCCACAGAAGCATGGCGAGGCTAAATCAGTGGATATTTTCAAGGCAGAGAGAGACAGATTCTTGATTAGTACGGGTATCAGAGGTTATGGTGAGAAGACAGGAGAATGGGAATAGACATAGAAATATAGAAACATAGAAAAATAGGTGCAGGAGCAGGCCATTCGCTCCTTCAAGCCTGCAGCGCCATTCAATATGTTCATAGATGATCATCTAAAATCAGCACCCGCTCCTGCTTTTTCCCCCATATCCTGTGATTCAGTTAGTACAAAGACCTAAATCTAACTCTCTCTTGAAATCTAACTCTCTCTATCCATGCCTCTCCTAAGGGTCACCTCCAAAGTGGTAAAAATGGCCGCTATGAATTAGTTTAAAATAACGAAAAGGTGAAATTGGCTCCTGTAAAAAAAATGTCCGCTATAATAATCATTAATAATTAAGCTCAACGAATTAAGAGTAAATTTATTTAAAGGCCATTTTAATCCCTATACAGAATTTTGCCTGTTTATTTTCATGGCACTAAATGTAATTAAATTTGCATTCCAGAATTAAATAGAAATGGAGATCCATGCACCAAAGTTCGTGCCCCATTAATTATAGATAAAATAATGTTCCAAATTTAATTTGCAATTTAATATCTGTTTTATAATGTGATTTTGTACTTGCATTTCTCATCCCAGTGGGAGGTAGGAATGTTTCAATCTTTCTTTACCTCATCCATTGATCTTTCCATAGGGGACCAGGTGAAATGATGATATGGGAAACTTGTCCACTTTTATGAAGCTTCAAACCTAGCTTCCACGACATTAAAAAGTGGCCATGACCTTCAGCACTCAAGAGTCATAGAGTGATACAGCTTGGAAACAGGCCCTTCGGCCCAACTTACCCACACCGGCTCACATGTTCCAGCTGTACTAGTCCCACCAGCCTGCGCTTGGCCCATATCCCTCCGAACCTGTCCTATCCACGCACCTGTTAGCGATGAAAGTTGAAATGTGGTTAGTTCACTCTTTTTCGACCAGCACAAGCATGAAGGAGCAGATAGCGTCAATTTTATGTGATTTTGTTCTGCATATTTCAGGTGAAGATCCAGATCCAGGAAAGGCAGCAACAAGTTGGAATATAAGGTGCCAGAAACAGAGCAAGAAAAGTGAATGGGCTTTGATATTTGATGCACTGGTTGAGAGGTAGTTATTGGACAAGACAACAGAGAAAATTAGATAGACAGTCAAATTAGGTACAGTAACATGCTTTGTTTGATTAGAGATACAGCGTGGAAACAGGCCCTTTGGCACACCAAGTCCCCGCACACTAACACTATCCTACACACTGCAGATACTGGAACCTTACGTAGAACACTAAGTGCTGAAGTAACTCAGCGGTTCATGCAGCAGCTGTGGATTGGCAATGGATGGACAGGCAACGTTTCTGGTCTGGACCCTCACCCGTTGAGTTACTCCAACACTATGTGTTCTAAGGAAGAATCATTGGGAGTCATGTTCGATTAACAACGTGACACACGTGACAAATGTTGTCTACAATGGTGGAACATATCATCAATGCTGCTGAAGATGTTTCTTCTAAGCTCCTTATTGAATTAGTAGGCCCCTTATATGTATTGCATTGAGTTTGCTTGCATATTCATGAAAACCTCTACCAATGTCCATCCTATCTTTCATAGTCTGGATGATCTACTGTGAACCATGTCTCCATACTCTGTACTCTCTTCAAAATGTTCACTCTGTTTCTCTTTCCACAACTGCAGTCAGCCTTGTTTGGAGCATAGAGTCGTAGAGTGATAGAATGATACAGTGTGGAAACAGGCCCTTCAGCCCAACTTGCCCACATCGGCCAACATGTCCCAGCTACACTTGTCCCACCTGCCTGCGTTTGATCCGTATCCCTCTAAACCTGTCCTTTCCATGTAGCTGCCCAACATTTTCTGTTTTTATGTCAAATTAGCAGCACATACAATTATTTTTATTTTCATTTGATGTGACTTTGCGTGAAACAGTTCCACAGAGTGAGTGTCATACCATCCTTTCCGCAATTTCAGAATTAAATCATAATTCTAATTCACCCATCAGTTTTTGATTTTGTTTGAGGGTGTTTGACTTTCAGTTCTCAACTGGTAAATTTGGCAAATTTAATGCTTTTGATTAAATAAGAAAATTCACCAAAACATTAACTCTTGTCCACCAAAATAAAATGAATAACATTAACGACACTTCCACGTCAAAAGTTATCCGGTGGCGCAGCGGTAGAGTTGCTGCCTTACATTGCATGCAGCGCTTGCAGCACTGGAGACCCATGTTCGGTCCCAACTACGGGTGCTGTCTGGACGGAGTTTGTACGTTCTCCCCGTGACCTGCGTGGGATTTCTCTGAGATCTTCGGTTTCCTCCCACACTCCAAAGATGTCCAGGTTTGTGGGTTAATTAGCTTGGTGTATGTGTAAATTGTCCCTAGTGTGTTTGGGATAGTGTCAATATGCGGGGATCGCTGGTCGGCGTGGACCCGGTGGGCCGAAGGGCGTGTTTCCGTGCTGTATCTCTAAACTAACCTAAAGTAAAATTTCTCACCACCTCTGTGGCTACCATTATCACAGAACCACCAACTTCATCAGACAAACAAGTGGGACTGATTTTCATTCTAAGTGTATGTTTAAAGGTTGCTTCTGATCTCTTTAAATAAAAAATGAACACAAATGTAAAGTTTAATTTCGTGATGGTAATGCAAGCAAGAAGTTAAGTTCTATCGGCACAGACATTGTGGCCTGAAGGGCCTGTTTCTGTGCTGTACTGTTCTAAGTCTTATTTATGGATTAGTTTAGTTTAGAAATACAGCGCGGAAACATCCGGCTTGATCATTTTATTTTCCTGAATATTTATTCTAACTTTGCATTTTAAGTTGTGCACGGTTCCAATGTGCAAAGGAGGCGCAGGGGAAAATGTGTGTGCTCATGACTTGCTACACTGGAGGATGGCGACATCTATTATAGATAGAAAGTGTACTCTAAAATTGGTAACCTTTTACTGAAGGCTCCCTTTTACCAGTGAGCAGAGTGACTTCAATTATTTCAACTTTGCCCTTGCTTTGACCCCCATTTCAGCATTCTCCATATCACTTGCTGAATCTGCTAGCTTTTAAATGGAATTCTATCTTCTCTGGTGTCAAACTGACCACCCTGGACCACTGTAGCCTGCAAGAGATCATAGGAAATGAGAGCCATCATGGTATCCATTTCATTCAAGTTCAATAACAATCACAAGCCATCTCTGCAAAGCGTCCTAAAGCACCAAGTTTTAAAAATTCATCCTCTCAGTCACTAATTAAACCTTAATCTTTCCTCCTGTCAATAAGTCTAACCAAAATCAATAGAAAGACAGATTATTACTGACACTTAGAGCCGTTTTCAACCTCGGCAGGAAATATATTCATGGCACTGGGTCAGCTCGGATGAAGGCTAGTGGACTTGGTTTTCTGTACGGTGCAGTCGGCAGAATTTGAGCATCCCAATGATCATTCCGACGTTTAATCGGCCAAGAAGGGGGAAAAAAAGCACCATGAATCCCACGGAATGGGGCAAGCACAATGAGTTGCATTGGACGGCTGTGTGTATAACTTCCTGCCAGCCCCATTGCATTTCGCACTGCATTCCTTACTTGTGGAGGCGCACGGAATCTGGGGAAATTAATGGGAATGTGCGTCAATAGAGTCGGTTTAGTGTAAATGGGTGGTTGATGGTTGGCACGGACTCCGTGGGCTAAAGGGCCTGTTTCCATGGCAGGTAACTGCGTGGAAAGGCCTTCTGATATCGTGAGGCGGCATATGTTCAGGGACATTCCAGGCTGTACAGCCGCAGCAGGGTAAATGTGGAAGATGCTCTGGAAGATGACTGAGAGGTGCAGGAGAAGTTGGTCACCATCAGGTTAAATACACCATCGTTGGTCATTAATCAGCCACTGTAAGTAAAAACGCTCTAGTGTGGAGAAGAGCGGTTGAATGGGCGCGTAGTTGACAGGAATGTGAGACGAACCGAAGGGAATCAGTGACGGATTAGTGTAAATGAAGGGTTGGTAGTCACGTGGACTCAGTAGGCCGAAGGGCCGGTTTCTGTGCCCTATGACTCAGTGGCAATGAACCACAATTTATACCATGTCAAACAGATACTGCCTTTATTAGAAGAAGACTCAGAGCGCTAGAGTAGCTCAGCAGGTCAGGCAGCATCTCAGGAGGACACGGATAGGTGACATTTTGGGTCAGGACCCTGATGAAGGGTCCCGACCCGAAACATCACCTACCGATGTTCCTCTGAGATGTTGCCTGAACTGTTGAGCTACTCCAGTCTTTATTTATAAACCAGTATGTGAAATTCCTTGTCTCTTACAGTTTTCTGCCTTATTAGAATCCTTATCCTGGGCTTAACATTTAAAGGCTATTTTTTTTTTGCATTAGAAGCAACTAAAATGGATGTATTTAAAGTGAAGTAGTAAATATTTTTTAATGGCAGGGAGCTTAATATTCTGCAACTGTTGCTATTTTGTGCAATGCTGCAGATTTGCCTCACTGGCTGAGAAATAGTGGTCCTTTCATAGTTCCCCATTTGGGAAAAAGGGATTTTTTTTTCAAGTCTAGTTGAGTTTTTCATATGCACATGAAGTAAAGGTACAATAAAAATGTTGCTTGTAGCAATATCACAACCACATAGACTCAAACAAATAGACAAAAACTTTAGTCTTTAGTCAGAGGGTGGCAAATCTGTGGAATTCATTGCCACAGACGGCTGTGGAGGCCAAGTCAATGGATAGTTTTAAGGTGGAGATTGACAGAATCTTGATTAGCAAGGGAGCCAGGGGTTATGGGGAGAAGGCAAGAGAATGGGGTTGAGAGGGAAAGATTGAATGGTGCAGTAGACTTGATGGGCCGAATGGATTAATTTTGCTCCTATAACTCATAAACATAAAAAAATTATACATGAATTATACATAAATGACATATAACATTTCTTTAAAAAGGAAAACATTGAAAAGAGAAAACATAGAAAAATAGATGCAGGAGTAGGCCATTTGGCCCTTCTAGCTAGCACTGCCATTCAATATGATCATATAATCAGTACCCCATTCCTGTTTTTTCCCATATCCCCTAATTCCATTAGACCTAAGAGCTAAATCTAACTGTAAATCTAACTGTTTCTTGAAAACATTCAGTGAATTGGCCTCCACTGCATTATGTGGCAGAGAATTCCACTGAGTTCCAAATCTCTGGGTGAAGAGGTTTTTCCTCATCTCAATCCTAAATGGCCTACCCCTTATTCTTAAACCGTGACACCTGGTTCTGTATTCCCCCAACATCGGGAACATTTTTCCTGCATCTAACCTGTCCAATCCTTTAAGGATTTTACATTTCTATAAGATCCTCTCTCATTCTTCTAAATTCCAGTGAATTTAAGCGCAGTTGACCCATTCTTTCATCATAGCATGTGCAATAAACAAGATATTAGTGCAAAAACATAATTAGATTAAAAAATAGAATTTCATTGTAGTGCACGAGATGGTCCACAGATTACCTTTGTTGAGCTTGGATTAGATCTGTGCGGTTCGGTTCAAAAACCCAAGAGTTGCAGGAAAGTAGCTGTTCCTGAACCTGGTGGTGTGGAACTTCAGGCTTCAGGAACTTCAGATTCTGCCTGATTCTGAAGAGGGCATGGGCTGAATAGTGGCGATCCTTGATGATAGATGCCACCTTCTTAAGGCAGCTCCTCATGTTGATGGTTTCGATGGATGTAGATCACAATCACAATCAATCACAATCACAATAATACTTTATCGGCCAAGAATGTTTTGCAACATACGAGGAATTTCATTTGCGAAGTCAGTCATACAAGTAAAAAGCAACGGAACACACAAAATACATTTTAACATGAATGTCCACCACAGTAACTCCTCCACATTCCTCACTGTGAGGAAAGGCAAAAAAAAAAGTTCAAATCTCTTCCCTTCTTTCCAAATCTGAGGAAGGACATTATTGCCATAGAGGGAGTGCAGAGAACATTCACCAGACTGATTCCTGGGATGTCAGGACTGTCTTATGAAGAAAGACTGGATAGACTTGGTTTATACGCTCTAGAATTTAGGAGATTGAGAGGGGATCTTATGGAAACTTACGAAATTCTTAAGGGGTTGGACAGGATAGATGCAGGAAGATTTTTCCCGATGTTGGGGAAGTCCAGGACAAGGGGCCACAGCTTAAGGATAAGGGGGAAATCCTTTAAGACCGAGATGAGAAAGACTTTTTTCACACAGAGAGTGGTGAGTCTGTGGAACTCTCTGCCACAGAGGGTAGTTGAGGCCAGTTCATTGGCTATACTTAAGAGGGAGTTAGATGTGGTCCTTTTGGCTAAGGGGATCAGAGGGTATGGAGAGAAGGCAGGTACGGGATACTGAGTTGGGTGATCAGCCATGATCATGTTGAATGGCGGTGCAGGCTTGAAGGGCCGAATGGCCTACTCCTGCACCTAATTTCTATGTTTCTATGTTTCTATGTTTCCTCTCCTGCAGTTGGGGGCCTCGAGCCCTCCGTTGACGGGACGATCTTGACTTCCATTTCCGGCGGCGTTTTGGCCCTCTGTATCGGGGCGATCAGCTCCCGAATCGGGGAGATGTCAGCCCCCCCGCGCCGGGCGATCAGACCCTGGGTCGGGGCTGATCGAGCCTCTGTGTCGATGGAGCTTCCGGCTTGCATCTCCCGTGACTGCGAGCTCGCGCTGGTAAAGTCCGCTGTCCGCGGTTGGAGTGATCCCAGGCAAGGGATCGACTCTGATGTCAAGTCCACGCCCCGCGGTGGGGCCCAAGGACAGCCCGAGGAGGCCTCTAGCTCCATCGATGGTCGGCCGTAGAGCAACCGGAGATCCGATCCGGAGATAAATCGCATCTCCATCAAGGTAAGAAACTGATAAAACGTTATACCCCACCTCCTCCCCCTACCCCCACATATAACAAACGGGAGAAGATTTACACAGACTTGTAAAATGCAGTAAATAAAAGACGAAAAAACAGACATACTGTTGGCGGGGCTGCCAATCGTGCGGCGCCCCTGGTGTTTTCAATTTTAGAATGAATTGGACCATATCTGATTTTTTTCCCAGTAGTACAGATGTAGGGCGGTCACCTGAAGGGCATGGACAATACAATTATAATTTACAGATAGCTGCCTTGTTCTACATGACAGTTTAGTTTAGTTTGGTTTAGAGAGTGGAAACTGGCCCATTGGCCCACTGAGTCCACGCCGACCAACGATGCCCGCACACTAATACTATCCTCCACACACTATGGACAACGTAGTATTTTACCAAAGCCAATTAACCTGCAAACATGTACATCTTTGGAGTGTGGGCGGAAACTGGATCTCCCGGAGGAATATCCAGAGAAATCACCGGGAGAAGGTAAAAGCTCCGTACAGACAAGCACCTGCATCAGGATGGAACCCGGGTGTCTGGCACTGCAAGGCAGCAGCTCTACCGCTGCGCCACAGTGCCATGCACCATTTCTGAACATCCAGCGCTGTTTGGTAAATGATATGGGTTTGGACAACTCATCAGTCAATGCTTTTTTTGAACTTATTGTTACTGAAGTTTAAAAAAGCTTTCTTGCACGTGCTTGCCATTGAATTTCCAAAATTGCTCAATCTCCGAGCAGTAGCTCTGTAATGAGGGTTACGGGCCAAACCCAAGGGAGTGGGATTGATTGGATTGGTCTTTCAAAGAGCCAGGGCAGGCACAATGAACCTGTTGGCCTCTATCAATGGAATATTCACCCTTAGCCTGTGGTATCAATTCTACAATATGTTAGAGACTGCAGATTGTGCTCTGCTTTCAAAATCTAACTGGTTTTGTGGACACATTGGAGGGCAAACTGTGTTTGGGCAAATATGTTCAACATTAGCTCAGAAGGAGACAGATGCATGAAAACTCATCTCCATTTTTTTAAACAAAAATAGACTTTATTCAGAATAAAAAATATATAGAGACGAGAACTGTGCAAAAATTCTTCCGGTATTTTCAATGTTTATACATACAGGCATTAGCGTTGTTTTTGGTAGTGTTCACAGAAATATCATTGCACCAGGCACCCTTGCAACCTATGTGGCCACCTGGGGTGATATCCCGTTCCTTGTTTGAGGGGTGCCCCCACCGGTCTTTGCCCCCCCCAGTGTTCAGCAGCGGAAGGACCCTAGACTCCCCCACAGAGCCTTGGCGATGGCTGCACCGAGCTTCAGTGCGTCCCTCAGCACGTACTCCTGCAGTCTGGAGCGGGTCAGTCGGCAACTTTCCCGACGAACATCTCACGCTGCTAAATCTAATTCTAATGTCCAGAACTTTAAAGGAATCCACTTTGAGAATAGGAATCCTGATCACCTATCCATGTTCTCCGGAGATGCTGCCGGACCTGCTGAGTTCCACAAGCACTTTGTGTGTTTTGTTTTTAATTTGTAAACCAGTATCTGCAGTTCCTTGCATCCCCATAGCAACCAACCTGGTGTTCCAAGGGCCTTTATTCTACTTAAAAATGGGTGTTCACCATCTCCACTTTTTTTCGCAAAGACCATTTCAAATTATTTGTACAGAACATCCTTGATGTTTTTGTTTTCTGAAGGGTGTGAAGGCCATCTATAGATGCAACTGAATTTTTCTTTAGGCTAAATGTATAGTCCATCTGCAAGGATGTCAATGCCATTTGCCAGTGAAAACAGCATTTCAACAATAACAAAAATCAGCACATAATAGGGAAAAAAATGACCAGTGAAAAATTGTTACCTTCCAAAATCTGTCCTCGTGATCAGCAGAGAATAGGATGCATCTCAGCAGCAGATTGCATTGCCTTAATCCAATTATTTAGCCTGCTTTGCATAACTGTTTAGTTTAGTTTAGTTTAGTTCAGAAATACAGTGTGGAAACAGGGCCTTAGGCCCACCGAGTCCTCACCAACCAGCGATCCCCCTTACACATTACACACTAGGGACAATTTTAGATATTTCTTTACCAGTCAATTAACCAACAAACCTGTACATCTGTGGGGTGTTGGAGGAAACCGGAGCACCCAGAGAAAACCCACGCGGCCACGGGGAAATCACTCAAGCTCCGTACAGAGAGCGTTCGTAGTCAGGATCGAACCCGAGTCGCTGGCGCTGTGGCGCCACCGTGCTACCCCGAAGGAAAGGGAAGGAACAAGGAAACGTGAGAGACAGCTGATATTGGAATCTGTTGAAGCAAGCAATCAGCTAGAGGAAAAGATACATAGTGCTGGAGTAACTCAGTGGGTCAGGCAGCATCACATGAGAAAATGAATAGGCGATTTTTTGGGTCAGGACCCTTCTTCAGACATCTCTTCATCACAGCAGACTGGGGCTAACCTGGGCTTTCCTGGATGGGGGGCACTCCAGTACAACAAGCACGTGGACCAGGCTTTAGACTTTTTTTTTGTTAATGGCGCCAAAATATGGCGACTCGTGCATGTGTGAGCAATGCAAAAATAATTCCATTGTGCAGTGCATGCGTGTCAATAGAGAACCACTGAACATTTGATTTAATCATGAATTTAATGACTGATGGAGCCGGCTTGATGGACAAGATGACCGACCCCTGGTTCTATTTCTTACCTTCTTATTACCTTTGATATTCTCTGAGCATTTTATCAAGTTCCTGCATTCCAAGTGAAAACAGAACTGGAAAAGAAATGGTAAGAAGATTTTACTTTGTTCTTTGTTCTAATAACATGGTTTGGAATTGAAGAAAGGATCACTAATAATGAGTTACCGTCATCTGACCACCTGAATTTATTTAACGTATAATAAAGTCCACGTTTTCATAAAAAAGACCTTCCTCCATTTGAAGTTAATTTCCCCAAACTCTCAAATAATTGCAAGAGCATTCAGAGCTCACAAGTGTTTCACTAACTAACTAACTAACTAACTAACTTTTCACATTTTCTCCCTAATGTAGGTTTCGAGACACAAGGAACCACAGATGCTGGGACTATGCGTAGAACGCAAAGTGCAGGAGAAACTCAGCAGGTCAGTCAGCATCTGCGGAGAACATGGATAAGTGACGTTTCGGGCAGGGACTAAAAACATCAGCTCTCTCTATCTCCAGCGATGCTGCCTGACCCTTAGAAACAGGGAAAACTAGGTGCAGGAATAGGCCATTCAGCCCTTCGAACCAGCACGGCCATTCAATATGATCATGGCTGATCATCCAATATCAGTACCCCATTCTTGCTTTTTCCCCATATCCCTTGAATCCATGAACCCTAAGAGCTATATCTAAATCTCTCTTGAAAACATTCAGTGAATTGGCCTCCACTGCCTTCTGTGGCTGGGAATACCAGAGATTCACAACTCTCTGGGTGAAAATGTTTTTCCTCATCTCAGTCCTAAATGGCCTACCCCTTATTTCTAAACTGTGACCCCTGGTTCTGGACTCCCCCAACATCGGGAACATTTTTCCTGCATCTAGCCTGTCCAATCATTTAATCATTTTACATGTTTCTATAAGATCCCCTCTCATCCTTCTAAATTCCCTCTGAGTTTCGCCAGAACTTTGTGCGATAATATTTAGTTTAGTTTAGTTTAGTTTAATTTGGTTTAGTTTAGTTCTGTTCAGTTCAGTTTCGTTTATTGTCACGTGTAGCGAGGTACAGTGAAAAGCTTTTGTCGTTTAACTTTAAGAATGTCGCATGTACCACGATACAAAAATTCAGCATGCTGCCCCGACAAATCATAATAAACATGAATACAACCATACATGGGAGAAAAACGGATGAAATAATTGTAAGTAGATCCTCTCTGGAACAGAATGCAGAGTCGCCATGTTCTGGTATCATCGTGCCAGTCTTTGCAAACTCAGATGAATATTAAAACTTTTTTTTTTAAACAACTTTTTTTATTTTCTAGGCCTGATGTCCTAGCTTCATTGACTCGATGAAGTAGGGTCGGCCTGGTCCAGCAAAATGATACCAGAGACCCCTCCCCCACATCAGTCTGAAGAAGGGTCTCAACCCGAAACGCCGCCCATTCCTTCGCTCCATAGAAGCTGCCTCACCCGCTGAGTTTCTCCAGCATTTTTGTCTACCTTCGATTTTTCCAGCATTTGCAGTTCTTTCTTAACCAGAGATGGACATAAAATGTTGGAGTAACTCAGCGGGTTAGGCAGCATCTCTGGAGAAAATAAATAGGTGACATTCGGGTTAAGACCTTTCTTCAGAGTGAGAGTCAATAAGGGGCGTTTCGGGTCGAGACTCTTCTTCAGACTGGAAGACTGGGACTCTCAGTCTGAAGAAGGGTCTTGACCCGAAACGTCACCTGTTCTTTTTCGACAGAGAGTGTTGCCCGACCCACTCAGTTACTCGAGCAATTTTGCGTCTCTCCTCGGTATAAACCAGCATCTCCAGTTCCTTCCCACGTAGAATGATATCAGCTCCTTCCAGCCACATTGTGACATTGGCCACTCCCACAGACACCAAGATCCACTGCCATAGCAAATGTGCCATCCGTCACCTACAGCAGCCACCCCTCTGCTTCCATGTACTAAGGTCGCCATGTGACCTGAGCTGACCACAGAACGTCAGGGTGCTTTCTGATGGGAAAGGGTGGTGAGTTCATGGACAGGCACCATATTTCTCCTTCGCCTTTGACCAAGAGAGATTTTTATAGAAATGGACACAAGTTTAAGGAGAGACGTTTTGGGATCAGACATCAGCAATGTAGGTTTATGTTTTTGCAGCCACCACCTGTCACCTGCACACTGCCTGAGCCTGAAAATTACTGCTCACTCTGTCCAAACACCAGAGCTCACAAGATTTCACAAGTTCATAAGTGATAGGAGCAGCATTAGGCCATTCGGCCCATCATGTCTACTCCGCCATTGAATAATGGCTGATCTATCTTTCCCTCTTAAACCAATTCTCCTGCCTTCTCCCCATAACCACGGACACCCGTACTAATCAAATCTCTGCCATAAAAATATCCATTGACGTGGCCTCCACAGCTGTCTGTGGGAAAGAATTCCACAGATTCAAGGCCCTCTGAATACAGAAATTCCTCCTCATCTCCTTCCTAAAGGAACGTCATTTAATTCTGAGGCTATGACCTCTGGTGCTAGACTCCTCCACTAGTGGAAACATCCTCTCCACATCCACTCTATCCAAGCCTTTCACTAGTCAGTAAGTTTTACTGAGGTCCTCCCTCATTTGGGTACGGGGGATACATGTCACTGGCTGGATGTACCCCTGATTACAGCAGCATATTTTGAGCAGTGGCAGGGCCTCCCACAGTTCAGAGAGAAGCCACCATACCAAAATGGCTTTGGCAGCAGGGAAAATAGAGTTAGAGAGAGCTCTCAGGCCTAGCGGAATCAAGGGATGTGGAGGGAAAGCAGGAACGGGGTACAGTTTTTGGATGGTAGACAAAAATGCTGGAGAAACTCAGCGGGTGAGGCAGCATCTATGAAGCGAATTAATAGGCAACATTTCGGGTCGAAACCCTTCTTCAGACTGAAGAAGTGTTTTGACCTGAAACATTGCCTATTTCCTTCGCTCCATAGATGCTGCCTCGCCCACTGAGTTTCTCCAGCATTTTTGTCTACCTTCGATTTTCCAGCATCTGCAGTTCCTTCTTAAACACACTGTTTATGGATGATCAGCCATGATCATATTGAATGGTGGTGCTGGTTCGGAGGGCAAAATGGCCTGGTCCTGCACCTATTTTTTAATGTTTCTGTGAAATGCTGATCGCCAGCTTTGCCATCTGTAAAAACTGAAGGTGATCATTTCATAATCACAGCATGTCACTGGCATCCAAAGGCATCTAAAAACGCTAAAATGGATGAAAAGATTTTTTGAAAAAATCCAAGATGTACTTTTTAATTTGTAGAGCTGCCGCATTACATTGCCAGAGACCCAGGTTCGATTCTGACTGCGGGTCCTTTCTACATGGAATTGTACGTTCTCCCTGCGATCCGGTGGGTTTTCTCCAGGATCTCCAGTTTCCTCTCACAATCCAAAGACGTACAGGTTTGTAGGTTCATTGGCTTCGGTAAAACTGTAAATTGTCCCTAGTGTGTAGGATAGTACTAGTGCAGGGGGCGATTGCTGGACGGCGTAGATTTAGTCTAAAGTCTAAAGCTGCAAGTTCCAAGAGGCTATCCCTGAGCTTAATTGCCGGAGAAGATGACCAAGGTCTGGATCTACTGTGGATTCCGGATGGGAATTCTGCTTGATAATTACAGCGCCCATTACTGCCATTATCGTCCAATACCCAGAGCAGGGGGATCAAGAACCATTGGTTTAAGGTGAGAGGGAAAAGATTTAATCGGATCATGAAGGGCAATTTTTTCACACAGAGGATGATAGGTACATGGAACGAGTTGCATAAGGAGGTAGTTGAGGCAGAAGATAGACACAAAATGTTGGAGTAACTCAGCGGGTCAGGCTGCATCTCTGGAGAAAAGGAATAGGTGATGTTTTAGAAACATAGAAACATAGAAAATAGGTGCAGGAGGAGGCCATTCGGCCCTTTGAGCCAGCACCGCCATTCATTGTGATCATGGCTGATCGTCCGCTATCAATAACCCGTGCCTGCCTTCTCCCCATATCCCTTGACTCCACTAGCCCCTAGAGCTCTATCCAACTCTCTCTTAAATCCATCCAGTGATTTGGCCTCCACTGCCCTCTGTGGCAGGGAATGCCATAAATTCACAACTCTCTGGGTAAAAAAGTTTTTTCTCACCTCAGTCTTAAATGACCTCCCCTTTATTCTAAGACTGTGGCCCGGTTCTGGACTCACCCAACATTGGGAACATTCTTCCTGCATCTAGCTTGTCCAGTCCTTTTATAATTGAATATGTTTCTATAAGATCCCCCCTCATGCTTCTAAACTCCAGTGAATACAAGCCTAGTCTTTTCAATCTTTTCTCATATGACAGTCCCGCCATCCCAGGGATCAATCTCGTGAACCTACGCTGCACTGCCTCAATCACAAGGATGTCCTTCCTCAAATTAGGAGACCAAAACTGTACACAATACTCCAGATGTGGTCTCACCAGAGCCCTATACAACTGCAGAAGAACCTCTTTACTCCTGTACTGAAATCCTCTTGTTATGAATGGTTTTAGGTCAAGATCTTTCTTGAGCAGGTACTGTAACAACATTTGAAGACATTTGGACACGTCCAAAAGAAAGGCCTGCAGGGATATGGGCTAAACGTAGGTATGTGGGACTTGTGTAGATGGGGCATCTTGGTCAGCCTGGGAAAGTTGGGCCAAAGGGCCTGTTTCTGTGCTGTATGGCTGTATGACTATGACTTGAATAGTGAAAGGCCTGGACAGAGTGGATGTGGAGAGGATGTTTACACTAGTGAGAAAGTCTAGGGCCAGAGGTCATAGCCTCAGAATTAAAGGATGTTCCTTTAGTAAGGAGAAGAGGAGGAATTAATTTAATCAGAGGGTGGTGTGCCTGTGGAATTCATTGCCACAGAAGGCTGTGGATGCCAAGTCAATGGATTATTTAAAGGCAGAGATTGATAGATTCTTGATCAGTTCGGGTGTCAAGAGTTATGGGGATATGGGGAGAACACAGGAGAATGGGGTTAGGAGGGAGTGATAGATCAGCCATGATTGAACAGCGGAGTAGGCTTGATGGGCCGAATGGCCTAATCTGCTTCTATTGCTTATGAACATTTGACAGCACACACACACAGAATTCCCAAATCCACGGTCGTTGAAGTGACAAAATGCCTGGAACAGGCAGCCTGAGTGTTCCTTCTGGATAACAGTGCAGAATTAGATGCAAATGACCCGGTGGGTCAAAACAAGGCATTCTAAATGTGTCTGCAAATGACAAAGGACCAGAATCAGCATTTAGCTCTGAAATAAAGATCAAAGCATTTTCGGAGTGAATGCACTTTACGTGAAAGGTTTATGCCCGGCCTCCTTACATATGGAAAAGTGATATTTATCTGCACAATTTAGGAGAGAGCTGTTCTTTAACAGTCTGGAAGCATTTTCCTGGGCAGGCCTGTGAAGAAATATCCTTCTTGAGAATCTGAAGAACTGATCGCAGGGCCCTGGATAAAATTTGCAATGCTCTCTTTAAGTGGAAAGACTGAATGGTAAACGTTTGTGTCAGAGCCCATATGTGAGGCCACAAGGGCGGCACGGAGGCACAGCGGTGGAGTTGTTGCTTCACAGTGCCAGAGATCCAGGTTCGATCCTGACTATGGGTGCTTGTCTGTACGGAGCTTGTACTTTATCCCCGCGACCTGCGCGGGTTTTCTCCAGGAGCCCCAGTTTCCTCCCACATTCCAAAGACGTAGGTTAATTAGCTTCTGTAAATTGTCCGTGGTGTGAAGGAAAGAACTAGTGTACTTGTTGGTGTGTACTTGGTGTGATTGTTGGTCAGTGTGGACTCGGTGGGCCGAATGGCCTGTTGTATCTCTAAACTAAACTAAAATAAATTGAAGGTAGACAAAAATGCTGGAGAAACTCAGCTGGTGAGGCAGCACTTACGGAGAGAAGGAATAGGCGACGTTTCGGGTCGAGACCCTTCTTCAGACTGATATCGGGGAGTGGCGGGAAAAAGAAAGGATGAGGCGGAAACAGTAGGCTTGCATCCGACCTGTCTGTCCTGGGCCTCCTCCATTGCCAGAGTGAGGCCCAGAGCAAATTGGAGGAACAGCACCTCATATTTCTGTTGGTTTACATCCCAGCGGTATGAACCAAAGATACTAGAGCGGATGAACTTTGGCATGAATATTGACTTCTCCAATTTCAGGTAATCCTTGCTTTCTCCCTCCTTCCCCTCCCCATTCCCAGCACTCCCACAAGCCTACTGTCTCCACCTCTTCCTTTCTTTTTCCTGCCTCCCCCCAACATCTGCCTGAAGAAGCGTCTCGACCCGAAACGTCACCTATTCCTCCTCTCCATAGATGCTGCTTCACCTGCTGAGTTTCTCCAGCATTTTTGTCTACCTTCGATTTTTCCAGCATCTGCAGTTCTTAAAATAAACAGAGTTTAGTTTAACAAAACTAATCTACCGATGATGGAGATTAGCCCCAGTTTAAGAAGTGCTCTCTTTGGTGTTGGTCCGGATGAGGGTAAAAGGACGGAAAATCCCTTTTCTTTGTCAAATATCTGCTCGAGGTTCAACGTGACTAAAGTTTGAAGAATTTCAGCACGAATCCCACGTGCCAAAAAAATCGACAGCACCAAAATGTTCTCAGTTCAAAATGTTTCAGTTATCTCACTCACATAGAGCATAGAATTTGTGAAAGTGTGTGTTTCTGAGTGCAGCATTTTGAAATGGGTGAAGTAACAGGAAGCCGTGCCTTGCACTCAGCTCATACAACACTCGCTAGTCTGAGGAAGAGAGGGACAAAATGTTTGAACAAAAAAATCACTTTATTCCTTTTACACCTACACAGAAAAAAAAGTCATTAAAAATAGAAGTGAGGATATCATCTTGTGTATTAGAGTTCAATTTATGCTGCACTAAACTATCAAGCCTTCAACAGCCTTCTTATTTTTTTTTATATGTGCAATCAATACTAAGGTTTATTACTCCAGCAGATTCCCCCATTGATCAGCAGCTGAGCGAATAAAGGTGAAATCATTTATTTTTTAAAAACTACTTGGAAAATTAACGCCTGTAAAACATCAACAATGAGACCCTATCAGGGTAGTGGTTACTTGAAAGGAATTTATTGTTAAATTCAACTGCACTATTAGCATGTAACAAATTCCCATTAGCAAGGATCTTCTGCTCAACTCTGCCTTCTGCTGGTTTGAAGTGTGAACTGCAGGGGCTGCTGTGTTAATTGACACAGCTGAACAAATGGTTGATCAAAACATCACAGCCTCTATGCATGGCAAATTATTTGCAGCCCTCAAAACTTGCAGCAGCCTCTATATTTCTGTGCCAATCTAGGTCTGTTTATTTGAAGTAATTATAGACTCGTAACAAGTTATTTTTAAAGAAAATAAATGAATGCGATTTCGAGTCGTTTGCCTGGAAACTGGAGTTCAGATTTTGACTGGTGCCTCAAGCAGGCGCTGATTGTAGTGTCGGTGGGTGCTTATGTGACCCTGAAAGAATGGGGGGGTGGGGCGGGGGGGGGGACCCAACACAAAGATTTTGGGGGTGATCATCACAAAACATTACCTTTGCATTTCAGAGACAGTGGCGCAGGGGTAGAGTTGATGCCTCACAGTGCTCACAGGGCCAGAGAGCCGGGTTCGATCCCCACTACAGGTACTTGTCTGTAAGGAGTTTGTATGTTCTCCCCGTGACCACGTGGGTTTTCTTCCAGATCTTCGGTTTCCTCCCACATTTCAAAGACGTACAGGTTTGTAGGTTAATTGGCTTGGTATGAAATGTAAATTGTCCCTAGTGGGTGTAGGATCGTGTCAATGTGCGGGGGTCGCTGATCGGCGTGGACTCGATGGGCCGAAGGGCCTGTTTCTGCCCTGTATCTCTAAACTAAACTAAACTAAGCTAAACTAGACAGCAGTCCTGAGTCACTATCTACCACATTGGAGACCCTCGGGCTATCTATAATCAGACTTTGCACTGAACACTATTCCCTTATTCCCCTCATTCGTGTTATTCACGTTATTCCCATGATCATGTACCTGAACACTGTGGATGGCTCGATTGTAATCATGCATTGTCTTACCCCTGACTGGTTGGCTGGCAACAAAAGTTTTTCCACTGTACCACGGTACACGAGACGATAAACTAAACTCAACTCAACTAAGATCACAACTGTTGTGCCATTGCCACTCTGAACGTAGGGATGCGAGCCAGATGGCAAGGAACTCTCTCTGTGGTGGGGTAGCAAATAACACTGCCGTAAAGGTAAGGGGGATAAGAGAAGGAGGGGGTAGCGCATTTCCATGTATACCTGGGCACCTGACTCCTTCCCCCCCCCCACATTCCCCCAAACACTACTCCCAACAAACCCCATAACATAGTGTGGTTTGATCACAAATAGCCCGATCCTTGTGAAATGGAAGGTAGACAAAAATGCTGGAGAAACTCAGCAGGTGAGGCAGCTTCTATGGAGAGAAGGAATAGGCAACGTTTCGGGTCGAGACCCTTCTTCAGTCTGTTTACTCTCGATCTTTCCAGCATCTGCAGTTCTTTCTTAAACTATCCTTGTGATTTGTAGTTTCGCCAATAGGCCAGTGATCACGGTATCTTGTACTGAGGAGCCTACTATAGAGTTGCTGCAATCTCTGTCAATAAAGCTTTGGACAAAGGTGAAACATTAAAAAAAACATTGTTAGAAGCTCCAGGAACATAAAACACAAGTGCTCGAGTGGGGTGCCATCACATTTAATGATTCTTTGCCAGCTTTCCGGAGAACTTGGTCATAATTTTACTGTGAGTGCACCTTTAAAATATAATGTCTATCTTTACTCATGGAAATAGCTGCTGAACTCAAAACGGCCGTTCGACACCAGGAAACCCCCAGTTGCATGAGGGGTTGAACTTGACAGGAAATTGGTCACCCTGCTATAGGTAGGACATCGTTAAGCTGGAAGGTATATGGAGCAGATTTATAAGGATGTTGCCAAGACTCGAGGGCTCGAGCTGAGGAGAGAGAGTGGGCAACCTTGGACTTTATTCCTTGGAGCGCAAGGGGATAATGGGGGGATCTTTAAAGATACAACGTGGAAACAGGCCCTTCGGCCCACTGAGTCTGCTCTGGACAGCAATCACCCCATACACTAGCACCATCCTACACTCGAGGGACAATTTACAGAAGCCAATTAATCTATAAACCTCTACTTCTTTGGAGTGTGGGAAGAAACCGGAGCACCTGGACAAAACCCACACAGTCACAGGGAGAACATACAGATTCTGCACAGTAAGGTCCCGTGGTCAGGATCGAACCCGGGTCTCAGGCGCTGAGACATTTTTGGACCATTCTTCCTGTTTCTATGCATGATCCGTTCTGTAAAATAGGATTGTGAAACATCTGGCTTGTCAACTACTTGCCGCAGTTGGCTTCCTTTTACACTTCTTACATCCACTTGCTTGTCGGGCATTTGTTGGTGGAAATGTTTCAATAATTAGCCTCTGTGTTTCAACTGGCATCTTATTTGGCTTCTTATGATTCAAAAATCAATAAGCAGCATCAGAGATTTGATGGAATCTACCAAGCTGAGCAGGAGATGGAAAATGAGATGACTATGTTAAATTCCTTCTCCTGCTAACATGCCACTGACATTTATTGCCTCTCTACAGCTACTTTACCATATAACCATATAACCATTACAGCACGGAAACAGGCCTTCTCGGCCCTTCCAGTCCGTGCCGACCATTTACTTTCCCCTAGTCCCATCTACCTGCACTCAGACCATACCCCTCCATTCTCTTCCCGTCCATATACCTATCCACTTTACTTTTAAATGTTAAAATCGATCCTGCCTCCACCACTTCTGCAGGAAGATCATTCCACACAGCCACCACTCTCTGAGTAAAGAAGTTCCCCCTCATGTTACCCCTAAACGTCTATCCCTTAATTCTCATGTCATGCCCTCTTGTTTGAATCTTTCCTACCCTCAATGGGAAAAGCTTATCCACGTCAACTCTGTCTATCCCTTTCATCATTTTAAAGACCTCAATCAAGTCCCCCCTTAACCTTCTGCGCTCCAAAGAATAAAGACCCAACTTGTTCAACCTTTCTCTGTAACTTAGTTGCTGGAACCCAGGCAACATTCTAATAAATGTCCTCTGTACTCTCTCTATTTTGTTGACTAGTGATTGGGCAGGAGGCACCTGCAAACCAGACTGAATTTAGCAGCTGTTTTCCTTATTCAAAGATATCAGTTTAAATATTTAGTTTAGTTCAGTTTAGAGATACAGCACAGAAGCAGGTTCTTCGTCCCACCGAGACCGCACCGACCAACGATCCCTGCACACAAACACCATCCTACACACACTGGGGGAAGTTTACAATTTTACCTAAACCAATGAACTTACAAACCTGTACGTCTTCGGAGTGCGGGAGGAAACTGGAGCACCCGGAGAAAGCCCACACAGGTCACGGGGAGAACATATAAACTCCATGCAGACAGCGCCCGTAGACAGGATTGAACCTGCCGCTAGTGGTGCTGAAAGGCAGCTGCTCTGCCGCTGCGCCACCGTGCTGCCCGCTGAATATTAATGAACAAGTTCTTTTTTTTTTGCATCAGTCAGACAGATTCAAGGTCACTATTAACAACATTATTTTAGTATTCCCAGACTTGTAATTATCAACCTGATGTACTGGAAGGTGGATTCACAATCTCTGAATTATTGCTCCACCACTCTCCAGTGCCCACCTTCATAATGCTAACACTTATAGCAAAGTCTATTAATATATGTTGATGCAGAAGCTCCCAAAGTCCTGGTGATATTTAAGCGTTTCAGGTCTCTGTTAGCTCAGGCCTGCCTCTGTTCACACTTCATTTTCAGTGCAGTTTATTTAGAGTACAAAAAAACCAAGTGATTCACTTGGTTTCATCGCACCAGCCACATACTGTGTTGCCAGTGATTCACAGATCCTTCTTCATACACATAGCCTTAACTTTACACCTTCACGTTCTCACTAGGCTCCTAAAAAGCCCATGGGTGTGACATCTTATTCACATCCACTCCTAATAGATAGCTACGGTTTAAATTCATATTGGTGCGTTTTGCTAAAAACTGCTGCCAATATGTAAGGAAGGGTGCGCAGACTGTGAGATGCTTTTCCAAGCAGAGGGTTCGGAGAGGACAGTATTACGCACAAAGCTTGAAAACCAAGGATGCTGAACCAGACCAGGAGGCCAATTCTTCTACATTCCCAGCAGGCAGTGGCATTTGCAGAGTGATTAAGGCAAGCTACTGCAGGCTCCTATCTGTAATTTTACACACATTCCATGTAAACATAGAAACATAGAAAATAGGTGCAGGTGTAAGGCCATTCGTCACTTCGAGCCAGCATCGCCATTCAATATGATCATGACTGAACATCAAAAATCAGTACCCCGTTCCTGCTTTCTCCCTTGATTCCGTTAACCCTAAGAGCTATATCTACTGTAACTCTCTCTTGAATACATGCAAACAGATGCAAGGTCACAAGCATCAAGGTGAGAGCGCTCACGTCACGGCCTTGTATCCACCAATCTTTCCACCACTACACACAAGAAGCACAAGACACCATTGTACGCAGATGTCGAGAAGTGTGTTCCACTCTGGCTGAACAATTTCTAATCTTGTGATGTCGACTCGATAAGAAGACAAGCATCATTGTCTGTGATGTGGATGGACACAAAATGCTGGAGTAACTCAGCGGGTCAAGCAGCATCACTGTGGAGCAGAGGTGGACAACTACACTTGGCCAAGCTGACCCTGCAATGCCGCCAGGACAATGGGCCTTAATGGCCTTCAGTGATTGAGAAATTCTATCTTGCTGATAATTTAGAGGAGCTTTTTCAAAATAAAATTATATCAGCTGGCTTCCAATGAGTTTCAATCTGAAGGATCTAAGAAGACGTTTAGCTTAGAGAAACAACATGGAAACAGGCCCTTCGGCCCACTGAGTCCACACTAACCATCGATCACCTGTTCAAACTAGTTCTATGTTATCCAACTTTCATATCATCCACTCCCTACACACTAGGGGCAATTCACAGAGATGACCTAACCTTCAAACCTGTGATGAGGGAGGAAACCAGAGCACCCGGGGAAAACCCACACAGTCGCAAAGATAACGTGCAAACTCCGTACAGGCAGCACCCAAGGTCAGGATCAAATCTGGGTGTCTGGTGCTGTGAGGCAGCGACTCTATCAGCTGCACCACTGTGCCGCTCAAATGGTAGCACCAAGTCTTTCCTCAATAGATTAATATGGTCCAAGATGCACCCATTGAGCTTTCAAATTTGAACTTTGATAAATGTTCAGTTTAGTTTAGTTTAGTTTATTGTCACATGTACTGAGGTACAGTGAAAAGCTTCTGTTGCGTGCTAACCAGTCAGCGGAACGACAATACATGATTGCAATCGCGCCATTTGGAGGTATCTTGTATTAAGTAGTCAACTTAACGTACAAATAAAACTCGCTGAAATGATAAAATGTGTAGAAATAAATCCTTTACCCGCCACGATTCTTGTAAAATGGAAAATTGAGAACAAAGATAAAAGGTGTGAACTAAGCAAGCAGAAATAAAAATTATCTGCAGTAGGATTGTGACTCCCTTAATAATTGCAAAGGATTATGATTCTTATTAGCTTCATTTTGATTTAATCTATTCGTTTGGTTATCTTACTTTTTTGTTTAGGTTTAAATGAATCACCGAAGCTGGCCTCAGGGGAGTTGAACTGCTATCAGTACAGATACAATCACAAAACTGGGGATGATACAGCAGCCGCAATGTGTTAATTCTACTCCCTCGCATTAGCAATTGCTTTCAAACTGCTATCCTCCCAGATATACCATTAGATTTAAACATTAAAAGTAAAATCAAACGGACAGAAACAACAGCAGAAACCCGAAACAGTCTGGCATTGATGGCGCTTCTAGGTCATTTCAGTTTCAGAATTGCCCTTGATGCCTAGATTCTAATTATTTAATCCTTTTACGCACTGCTATGAGAAGCATCTGAGAATGCGGAGAAAGGCTTGACACCTTTTTCCCTCTCGTAAAATCCCATGACATTTACGTTTCCTTCTAAATGGTCCATACAGACCACATCAGATTATCAATGATATTTTATTGGTGATGTATCTGAATGGAAAGCTGAGGGAGAGCATTGTAGATGACATCCAGGTAGTTCCACTTCTGTCCACCCTAGCTTCATGAGATCGTTATCATCTAAGAATATAGAAACAGAACAGATTTGAAATAGGATATGGATTCAAGAAGTCTAGGAAGGAACTGGTTTATACTGATGTTAGACGCAAGGTACTGGAGTAACTCAGTGGGTCAGGCAGCATCTCTGGAGAAAAGAATAGGTGACATTTTGGGTTGGAACCCTTCTTCAGAAGGGGGGGGGGGGTTGGTTGGGAATGATAAGCAAGGAGGTGAAAAGTCATCTGGGGAGGTGGGAATCTAGAGTTTTAGTTTAGTTTATTTAATTTAGTTTAATGATACAGCATGGAATCAGGCCCTTCAGCCCACCGAGTCCGTGCCGACCAACAATCACCCATACACTCATTCTATCCTACACACTCGGGACAATTTACAGAAAGCTCCAAACCTGCACGTCCTTGGAATGTGGGAGGAAACTAGAGCACCTCGAGAAAACCCATGTTCTGTGCGTTCATCCTCACAGGGAGAACGTACAAAACCGCAGCCCGTAGTCGGGATCGAACCCGGGTCTCTGGTGTTGCGAGGCAGAAACTCTACCGCTGCGCCACTGTGCCACCCAGGGTGAAGACTGCAAATAGAACAGCCATGACCTTATTGAATGGGGGATCGGGTCTAAGGGCCTGAGCAATCAATTCCTATCTCTTATTCTTGTGTTCTTAATACGATACAATATCACTTTATTGTCAGAACAAAATCTGAAATTTGTTTTGCACCGCAGCAGCTCCATTTACAGCATCACATAAAAGTTAAAAGAGACTTGAAAAGTCATGCATTAAGACATCAAGACAGGACCCAAAAATACATGAGAGCACGGCTGACTTTTTATCACAGTGCAAGTTGCTGTACTAACCCTGATCTTGCCTTCACTTCTAAACGTCTAACAGACCTCTGAGTCATGAATGAAAACTGAGCCTGTTCTACGAAAAACTTGGGATCCACTTTTGACTGATCCACCATCCAAACAATGAAAGTAAAAATTACCCCCAATTAATTCATCTTATTGCTGTTCTTGGATCAAATTGGTCATGGCCTCACTTTAGACTTTACCATAACTTTAGAGATACAGCATGGAAACAGGCCCTTCATCCCATTGGGTCCATGCCAACCAGCCATCCCCGTACACTAGCATTATACTACATACCAGCTACCATTTACAATTTTACCGAAGTCAATTAGCTTACAAACCTGGACGTCTTTGCAGTGTGGGAGGAAACCGGAGCATCCGGAGGAAACCCACACAGTCACAGGTGAAACATACAAATTCCGTACAGACAGCACCCATGGTCAGGATTGAACCCGGATCCCTGGCGCTGCAAGTCAGCAACTCTACCCCTGCACCAATGTGACATTACTTCACTGACTATTCTTCATGTACACTTAACTTGGCGCTAAAGTCAAGTCTGAAAAAGGACTGAATATTTCAGTCTGACATGAAATGTCACCTTTCCTTTGCCTCCACAGATGCTGCCTGACCTGCAGAGTTACTCCAGCATTTTGTGTTTTGCCTATAAAGTGTTCTTGGATCAAATTGGTCATGGCCTTACTTTATACTTTAGACTTTAGAGATACAGCATGGAAACAGGCCCTTCGTCTCATCGAGTACACTGTAAATGTAAGACAGATTGCAACAAAATATATGCAAAGTAAAAGCAACATTTGACCAAAACTAAAGAATGGCAGAAATATAAGAAAAGTTGATGGAATTTTCTGAAACTGCATTTTAAAGTTGGAAGATCCTTCTTATGAAACTTATCCGTCATAATAATGTCAATGAGTTTTCCATCATTGAATGCTGAGTACCAGGTTACTCTGTGTTATAGTACAACCTCCAATCTTCCTTGTTTTACCTTCAGCTGGAGCTACTTTCGAAGAGTAAAGAATTAATCTTGCAAAGGCTTTGTGCAACAGCACCACCACCTTTAGGCCAAAGACTGGCTCAACTTCACATTCTGGAAAAGGGAATTAATTTCATACGTGAAGGTGACAACATAAGCCTTTGCTAATATCCACTCGACCCACAACAGAAACTCACTAGTATTCATAGCTCCTAATTTAAAAACCATTAGGCTGTTCTGCTTGGTGAACCAGATCTAAATATTCTTTAAGGGGTGTTTTAATTTAATCAGAGCCTTAACAAGCCCCCTTTTAAAATGATGATCCGCAGACTTCAAGGGATTTGGTATTTTTTTGGAATCTGATCCAATAACAGGCTTTGCACCAAGACACCGCGGTCATATCTGATTTAGCATCGAAAGGCGATAATCAGGAAAATTGCTTTGCATATTTAATCACTGTGAAAACACAAGCAAAACCACTTTCTAGAGATTACTTTTTAATGTGCTATGCTGCTGGCATGCCAATGACCCTGACTCCAGCTGAAAGACTGGGCAGGGAGCAGACATCCAAGGGGGCTCAGTCAATATGTTATTCAGGCCGCTTTCGTCTCCAGTAGCATGCTGTATCTTTATTAAGTAGTAACAGCAGATTAAAAATATTCCCTTTTCCCAAAGCTAGGATGCTAAAAGTAGTTTCTTGAAAAATAAAAATTCTGCTCAGTAAAATCGTTCTCGTTAACTCCTCCTTGACCAGGATTCAAAAAGGGGCAGAATTTCAACTTGATTCCTAGACAGAATCAGCGAGAGTGAAAATCCATTGCATTTCTATGAAGCGTGACTTATTTGATCTTCACTATCAGTTTTACACCCATTGAGAATCTACCCATGATATTTTATTAAACGGCTACAATTTATTGTCGAACTGGCTTTACTTCATGTGTAGGAAGGAACTTCGGAAGCTGGTTTACACCAAAGATCAATATAAAATACTGGAGTTACTCAGCAGGACAGGCAGCATCTCTGGAAAAAAGGAATAGGTGATGTTTCAGGTTGAAACCCTTTTTCAGACTTTCACGGTCTGAAGAAGGTTTCCGACCTGAATCGTCACCTATTCCCTTTTCCCCGGAGATGCTGCCTGACCTGCTGAGTTACTCTAACTTTTTGTGTTCATCATCGTTACTTCTAGTCATCTTATTAATTGTGTTCATCATTTGATATGATCAATAAACAAAAAATTACATTCAATAATGTTTGCGGTAATAAAGTGTTTGGACACTGCATTATGAACTTCCCCATCAGCTATCAGAAATTTTCACCAATTTTATTACCTGCAAGATTTCAGTCTAAAATAACATCTGAGTTCTGACACAGGCATGGATCATTAAATAATTGCTACTGTTGTGAACTTGTGACATAAGATGCTCCAGTTGGTATCAGTTCATAGAATTACAGATTCGTTGAACATTTATCAACACAGGATTGGTATAAAATCTAGAGGGGTGATTCTTTCATTCTTCATCTCCCCTCTCGTCATTTATGCAGTTGATTGAATGATTGCAAGATACAGCATAGAAACAAATCCTCAGCTCACTGAATCCACATCGACCCTCAATGAATTACCTGATCACACTATTTCTATGTGATCCCACTTTGGCATCCACTACCTGCACACTAAGGGCAATTTTACAGAGACCAATTAATCTATCAACCGGCACGTCTTTGGGATGTGGGAGGAACCCGGAGCACCAGGAGGAAACCCACGCGGTCACAGGGAGAACGTGCAAACTCCACACAGACAGCACCCGAGGTCAGGATCAAACCAGGCTCTGTGAGGCAGCTGTTCTAATAGCTGCGCCACTGCGCTGCCCAGTATAAAACCATACCATACCATTCCCATACTAAGGGAAATATGACCTTCATCTTTAAAGAGACTGTGGACCAACCCTTCCACTCAGTCGATGGTGAGCAAATGGTCAGATCTGCCAGAGAAGTATTTCCGCCAGGTAATATAACGACATTTAAAATATATTTGGACAGGTACATGGATAGGGATGGTTTCTGTGGAATTGTGCTGAATGCAGTTAAATGGGACCAGTGTAGACGGGGCATCTTGGTTGACATGGTCAAGTTGTGATGAAGGGAACGTTATTCTTGCTATTGTGGGAGTGCAGCGTGGGTTCACCAGGTTAATTCCCGGGATGGCAGGATTGACAGATGGACAGGCTAGATGCAGGAAAAATGTTTGTGATGGGGGAGTCCAAAACCAGGGGCCACAGTTTAAAAATAAGGGGTAAGCCATTTAGGACTGAGGTGAGGAAAAACATTTTCACCCAGAGAGTTGTGAATCTGTGGAATTCTCTGCCACAGAAGGCAGTGGAGGCCAATTCACTGGATGTTTTCAAGAGGGAGTTAGGTTTAGCTCTTGGGGCGAATGGAATCAAGGGATACGGGGAGAAAGCAGGAATGGGGTATTGGTTGTTGATTAACATATTGAATGACAGTGCTGGCTCGAAGGGCCGAATGGCCCTTGCACCTATGTTTCTATGTTTGCATACTGTGTAACTTTATAACTATAATATTAGAGAACTGTTTTAATGTGTTGCAAACTTCCTGTAACTATCAAGAGGTATGAATTTGACGAGGTACAACGGCTGATTATTATATTTGTGTGAACATAATTCCTTGCTTATTTGCTTGAACCAAATAGTTAAATAGAAGATAGACACAAAATGCTGTAGTAACTCAGCGAGGCAGGCAGCATCTCTGGAGAGAAGGAATGGGCGACGTTCCCGGTCGAGACCCTTCTTTTTAAATAGAAGGCCTGTGTTTATAATATAAAGAAAAAATAATGTATATACTGGAAATCTGAAATAAAAATATAAAAAGCTGTAAATATTTAACTAATCAGGCGGAGTCTGTAATGGAGAATGATGTTTCAGATTGATGACCTTCCATCAGATTTGGGAAAACTTATAACTGAAATAAGAGCAGCATGGTGGTGCAGCGGTAGAATTGCTGCCTTACAGCACTGGAGATCTGGGTTTGATCCCGACTAAGGGTACTGACTGTACGGATTTTGTACATTCGCCCCGTGACCGTATAGGTTTTCTTCCACCAGTTTTCTCCCACATTCCAAAGGCGTGCAGGTTTGTAGGTTAATTGACTTTGGTAAAGTCTGTAAATTGTCCGCTGCGTGTAAAATGGTGCTAGTGTGATTGCTGGATGGCATGGAATCGGTGGGCTGAAGGGCCTGTTTCCACGCTGTATCTCTAATCTAAACTAAACGAAAGTTACAATTTGCATACAAATTGGAGAGTGGTGGAGGTCTTTGCACGGGTGAAAAGAAATAGAAATTGAGTTATACAATTGGTAATGATGCGGGCTGGATGGAGGTGGTAAAATTTTGTGTTGGGTAAAATAAATGGCCGGATGAAATATGAAGTGAAGAATGAAATCTGAAATACCATAAGTGAGAAACAAAAGTAGAATGATTCTGTCTATTTTTAGTTGGTAGAGCTGTTGCCTCACAGCCCCAGAAACTGGGTACAATCCTGACCTCGGGTGCTGTCTGTGTGGAGTTTGCATGCTCTCCCTGTGTCCACGTGGGTTTCCTCTGTGTGCTCCAGTTTCCTCCCACATCCCAAAGATGTGCAGGTAAATAGTTTAACTGGCCTCTGAAAAGCACCCATTGAGTGTGGGGAGTAGATGAGAAAATGGGATAACATTGCACTAGTATAAACAACTGATCGATGGTCAGCGTGGACTCCATGTTCTGAAGGGCCTGTTCCCATGTTGTATCTCCAAACTCAACTCAGCTAAATATGCGAGGAAAGCTTGGAGCATTCAACTGTACAGAATTGTTTAAGAACGAACTGCAGATGCTGGAAAATCGAAGGTAGACAAAAGTGCTGGAGAAACTCAGCGGGTGCAGCAGCATCTATGGGGCGAGGGAAATAGGCAACGTTTCGGGAAGGGTTTCAGCCCAAAACGTTGCCTATTTCCTTCACTCCATAGATGCTGCTGCACCCGCTGAGTTTCTCCAGCACTTTTGTCTAACTGCACAGAATTGCTAGTTCAACATTGTAAAATGACTCGCATTGTAAGATGGTAGCACAGTGGCACAGCGGTAGAGTTGCAGCCATACATCACCTGAGACACGGGTTTGATCCTGACTACGGGGGGTGTCTGTGCGGAGCTTGCATAATCTACCCGTGATCGCGTAGTTTTCCTCCGGATGCCCCGGTTTCCTCCCACAATCCAAAGACATGCAGGGGTTCCTCTAAGTTGTCCCTGATGTGTAGGATACTAGTGGACAGGTGATGGCTGGTTGGCGTGGACTCGGTGGGCCGAAGGACTTGTTTCCATGCTGGATCTCAAAGCACATTATCTTACCAATTCTTCCGCAATCCTCACCCCATCATCTCACCATCTGTGGAGTAACGTGACAAAAGAGAGTGACATTGCTCTTTGCAGCTCTCTGTACAAACACAACATCCTGATAGAGGTGCAAAAAGGAGTCACAAAGCTGGTGAGTGCTAACTAGCACCACTTTTTGCCAGGTAAAAGGAGAAATGCGTGAATTTGGAATTGGTCGAGGTCGGGTTTCTTGAGCGTAATATTTATGGCTTAATTTCCCCTTTTATTTATGCTGAGTGAGGATGAAGTATAAAGTGTTGCCCCTTTAAAAACCCATTAAGAGAGTGATTTTCATTCAAGTTGGATTTTTTGATTTGTGGTGCTCGTGCGAGTTGAATCAACCATTCATTACACTCCCATTTGGTTCTATAAATGGGGTATAAGATCAGCCTGAGGTGCTAACATAGCAACTGCTACCATAGCGACAGTATCTCAGTACAATCAGTAAAGGAGCTGAAAATGCAAGACCACTTCAAATTTTATAATAAAGATATTTCTGGAGTTTCGCAAAAGTGTTTTTCTTTTCTTTAAAAAAAGACGAGGGGACGTCTCAGCGAAAAACTTTCTTCACTTGCAAACCCGACTCGTAATTCCTGATGCGACACGACTCTCCTATCCTCCGTGTAACAAAGGCATAAAATATTACACTGAAGCCTGCAAATTTTTTTTTCTTTATTTTTTATTTTTTTGCAAATGAAGTATCTCAAGCTATCAATTTCAGATAAATGCTCGACTGATATCCCGGAAATTTTACATTCAATCACCTCAAGGATTCAGAGATTTTCTGGAAGGTTTAACTGTGATTGATTGAAGGATAATAATCAAGTTACGGAGAGTTCACAGTAAATGGGGATTATACACACTCTGTTGGCAAGAAGGGAGAGCTGGAAGTTCTCAGAGGCCGTATCTCATTTTTCACCCGGTTCTCCTATAAATGTACACCAACAAAACTGTGAATTCCAGGCCACTTCCTATTCACAGCCCTTGCATTGAATTACTCACCAATGCAAGTATACCGTGTCTTTCAGGTAACTCTTTTTCATTTAATATACAACATGTTCAAACATAATTGATGCACCACCAGGTCGTACCCGACGACCAGTTTTACATTGGAAATATTGTCAATTTTCCTTCCGAATTTATTGCAGCTGAATTAATAATTTAACTCCTAAGTAAACAGTGGGCTTAAGTGACATTAAGATCGGAATTAATGTGATATCAAGTTTCAATCTGACAGTTGGGGTACTTCAAACAGATACTATAGTGAATTCCTGAAGTACTTATTTGCTCAAGGTCTCATTCTTTAGATGAAGGGTTATGCTGAAGCCTTATTAGCTGTTGTTGCAAACACACTACCATGATCCTATTCTCTGAAGTGTAATAAGTTGTGTCACCTTTCTGCACATTTTGTCCCAAACTGCAACAGATGAGGGCGGCACGGTGGCGCAGCGGTAGAGTTGCTGACCGCGGGTGCTTGTCTGTAACAGAGTTTGTACGTTCTCCCCGTCACCTGCGTGGGTTTTCTCCGGGATCTCCAGTTTCCTCCCACACTCCAAAGATGTACAGGTCTGTAGGTTAATTGGCTTGGTATAAATGTACAATTGTCCCTAGCATGTCTAGGGTAGTGCTAATGTGCGGGGATCGATGATCGATGCGGACTCGGCGGGCCTAACAGCCTGTTTCCGCAATGTATCTCTAAACTAAACTAAACTAAAGATCGAAAGTACAATCATATTCTTGATTTGGGCACACATTGTTGTTAGAAACTATTATAATTGAGCTTCAAACCAATTGCTTCTTAATTCAAAACCTTAAGGCCACTATACAAATGCAAGCTACATTTATTTGTTTCCAGCTTTGACTGATTTACAATTCTAACAATTTTTATTAGAGTAGTTGGTGTATTATTAGGATTCACAACAGTATTCCAAAAACACCACTGAAATAGAAAATATTGGAGGAACTCAGCGGGACCAGCAGCATCTCTGGTGAACACAGACAGGTTATGCTTCAGGAAAAAGGACACCGCTGGCAGCACAATGGCACAGCGGCAGAGTGGCCGCCTTACAGTGCCAGAGACCAGGTTCAATCCTGACTACGGGTGCTGTCTGCACAGAGTTTGCACATCCTGGATTTGCACATTAAGGATTTGAGTATAGGAGCAGGGAGGTTCTACTTCAGTTGTATAGGGTCTTGGTGAGGCCACACCTGGAGTATTGCGTACAGTTCTGGTCTCCAAATCTGAGGAAGGACATTATTGCCATAGAGGGAGTGCAGAGAAGGTTCACCAGACTGATTCCTGGGATGTCAGGACTGTCTTATGAACAAAGACTGCATAGACTCGGTTTATACTCTCTAGAATTTAGGAGATTGAGAGGGGATCTTATAGAAACTTACAAGATTCTTAAGGGGTTGGACAGGCTAGATGCAGGAAGATTGTTCCCGATGTTGGGGAGGTCCAGGACAAGGGGTCACAGCTTAAGGATAAGGGGGAAATCCTTTAGGACCAAGATGAGAAGGAATTTTTTCACACAGAGAGTGGTGGGTCTCTGGAACTCTCTGCCACAGAGGGTAGTTGAGGCCAGTTCATTGGCTATATTTAAGAGGGAGTTAGATGTGGCCCTTGTGGCTAAGGGGATCAGAGGGTATGGAGAGAAGGCAGGTACGGGATACTGAGTTGGATAATCAGCCATGATCATATTGAATGGCGGTGCAGGCTCGAAGGGCCGAATGGCCTACTCCTGCACCTAATTTCTATGTTTCTATGTTCCTATGTTTATCCTCCCTGTGACCTGCGTGGGTTGTCTCCGGGTACTCTGATTTCCTCCCACACTACAAAGATGTACATGTTTGTAGGTTTATTGGCTTTAGTAAGTTGTAAAATTATCCCCCGTGTGTGTAGGTTAGTGTACGTGGTGGTCGCTGGTTGGCATGTAGTCGGTGGGCTGAAGGGCCTGTTTCTGCGCTGTATCTGAAAAGTCTAAAGAGCCAAGGCATCACCTATCCATGTCGTCCAGAGTTGGTGCTTGACCCGCTAGCTACTCCAGCGCTTTGAGTCCTTTTGTGTATTAACCAGCATCTGCAGTTCTTTCCTATGCATAAATATATATATTCTTGATGCAACTGTGGGAAGGGTGGGAGAAATACAGAAGCGAAAGCAAGCACAAAGAGCAGAAACACCAGAATCCAGGCAAAATGGGGTTTAACGCTGCCGTACCAGTCAGACATTCCGAAGAAGGGTCTCGATCCGAAACGTCACCCATTCCATCTCTCCAGAGATGCGGCCTGTCCTGCTGAGTTACTCCAGCATTTTGTGTCTACATTCTGAACTACAAGATAGACACAAAATGCTGGAGTAGCTCAGCAGGTCAGACAGCATCTACTCTCAGTCGGAACAAGGTTTTCGACCCGAAATGTCACCTATTCCTTCTCTCCAGAGATGCTGCCTGACCAGCCGAGTTACTCCAGCATCTTCAGTGTAAACCAGCACCTGCAGTTTCTTCCTACGCATTCTGGACTCCAAGTTACCTGTACATCAACTTCCAACGATGTACAGGCACGTTTAATAATACAATATGTACAATCTCACTCACTATTGATCTTACTCCAGCATTTTGTGTCTATCTTCGGTTTAAACCAGCATCCGCAGTTCCTTCCAACACATTTTGTCTACTCCACTGTGAAATCTCTTCAAGGTCTGTCTACTTTGAAGAAGTTCTCCTCCTCGCTCCGACGAGAGTTCTGCAACACCATCTCTAGCAGCTCCACTTCCCCTTTGTCCTGTTTTCACACCTCACATTTCCTTATCCATGTATCTCCCTCTCCCCTGACACCAGTCAGAAGAAGGGTCTCGACCCGAAACGTCACCCACTCCTTCTCTCCAGAGATGGTGCCTGACCCGCTAAGTTACTCCAGCATCTTCGGTGTAAACCATCATCTGCAGTTCCTTCCTACACATTCTGAACTCCAAGTTAACTGTGCATCAACCTCCCATGATGTACAAGCAGGTTTCAAAATACAATACGTCCAATCTCACTCTCTATTACTGAGTTACTCCAGCGTTTTGCGTCTATCTTTGGTTTAAACCAGCATCTGCAGTTCCTTCCCACACACTTCTATTCATTCAGTTTGGGAACGAGTGTCAATGTCGATATCCTGTGTTTTACCAGACCCCACTCTGCTGTGAAACAAGTGATGGAACCAGAGAATGTCGGCTCTGCAATGTAAGTACGTGCAATTGCATTTGTTACGAGTTCTAGGATATCAGCGAGGTTCAGTTTTGCAACGTGATACCATCTCACTCATTACTCTGCGTACACAGTCCTCTAACAATACAGCACGGTTCCCTTCAGAACAAGATACTGCTTCTCCAGAGCAAAGCAAGCAGATTACATTTAATAAATCCACATTAGGCAAATCGCCTCTTTTCATGTGATCTGAAATCATTTCATGCATTTTCTTTTCCCCCCTCTCCTTTGGCTTTGTATTTTAATCATCTCAAGGAACACAACTGCGAGGTGACCTCCGAACTCGAAGAAATGGAATTTGAAAGGAGAAAGTGCCCCACCTCTCTGAACAAGCGCACCAGTTATTAACTAAAGAGCACTCAGGCTAACACACAAATTGTAGGTTCCTTTCTAAGGGCTGCATGCATAATTTATCTGGATAGAGATCTTAACAACTCCTAAAGAAGTCTCTTAGGCATTCCAGTACTTAACCAGAAAAGGCTGTGTTTTTTTTAAATGCTGATATTCTTCTTTCAACGAGCAGATTATGCAATGACTGAAGGCTATTTCATATCAAACATTCCTTGCAGAGGAGTGTATTGCTTGCAGATATCTGCTGCTGGTTTAGTCCAGGGCCAACACGGCTATTAATCGCGAGCCTTCCACCAGACACAAACCTTCAAGCATGTCCGTGGAAATAAGATGCCAAACACTCAAGCCCAAGCACAACCTGCCTTTATTCTAAGTCCGAAGATAGACACAAAAAAAGCTGGGGTAACTCAGCGGGTCAGGCAGCATTCCTGGAGAAAAGGAATAGGACGATGTTTCGGGTCGAGACCCCTCTTCAGTCTGAGAGTCAGGGGGAAAGGGAAATGAGAGACGGTGATGTAGAGAGATATAGAACATAGAGGTTTATAAAAAGAATAGATCGGGTAGATGCACAGATTCTCTTGCCCAGAGTAGTTGAATTGAGGACCAGAGGACATAGGTTTAAGGTGAAGGGGAAAAGGTTAAATAGTAACAATTTCACACAATGGGTTGTGGGTGTATGGAACAAGTTGCCAGAGGAGTCAGTTGCGGCTGGAACTATCCCAACGTTTAAGAAAATGTTAGGCAGGTACATAGATAGGACAAAAATGTTAAAGAAGAAACTGCAGATGCTGGAGAATCGAGGGTTACACAAAAAGCTGGAGAAACTCAGCGGGTGCAGCAGCATCTAAGGAGCGAAGGAGATAGGCGACGTTTCGGGTCGAGACCCTTCTTCAGAGTCTGAAGAAGGGTCTCGACCTGAAACGTCGCCTATCTCCTTCGCTCGTTAGATGCTGCTGCACCCGCTGAGTTTCTCCAGCTTTTTGTGTAACCCCCAACATAGATAGGACAGTTTGGAGGGATATGGACCAAATCGCAGGCATGTAGGACTAGTGCAGCTGGGACATGTTGGCCAGTATGGGCAAGTTGGGCCAAAGGGCCTGTTTCCACGCTGTATCACTCTATGACTCTCAACGACTGAAAGATATGCAAAAATAAGTAACGATGACAAGCTCCATTTTTTGTTAACCACGACTCATATAATTAAATCCCTTCATAATTTTGAATTAAGTCACGTAAAGAGTAAAAACATCTTAGTCGCTGCATCTTCCGGCAAAAAAACAATAATTGCAAACAGGGAACAGAAAGGGATCGCAAGAAAAACAAAACAGAAGTGCAAACAGACACTGAAGTTCACACATTAGTGTTGGGATTTGCATAAGGGTAATTTCCGGAAGGTGCTAACGTGACTTTAAATGAGGATATAATTTGAAAGAAAGAAAGTTAAAGCAAGGTTCTATGCTTATGTTTCTAAATCAGGAGTAATATGGGGAAAAAATATGCACAATACTCAAAATTGAACCTACACCTATTTAGATGCACAATGCTCATCCAACGAGTCAACGGGCTCCTGCAGAATATATACCGTAGAGCACAAAGCATGTAGATTACCGAAAGGTGTATGGTTTAAAGTGAGCAGCATGGGAGACGGGTGAATAAATTATTGACAAATTAAAAACAAGAGTCATTATCACACCTGGCCAGATGCTGATGCTTCTGGAGAGGAAATGTTGCACTTGCCCCTACTCTGTACACATGCTGCATTGAACAGGAACAGGGCACCTAGTCCTTGTAGTCCACAGGCAAGAATTTACAAAAGCAATATTCTGCAGGTGCTTGAAAGCTGAAATTAAAACAGACCCACTGAGTTCTTCCAGCGCTCAAGATTCTAGCATTAGCAGTTTGTTGTGTGACCCCATAGCAAAGATGCTTTGGAGAAGCCCAGAGTTACATGGGCTTGAGTCGAGAACCAGAACCAGAGGCCGTTAGGTTTAAGGCGAGGATGGAAAGATTTAATGGGAATCTTTTTTAAGGGCAATTTTCTAGCGCTAAGGGTGGTGGGTGTATGGAACAAGCTGCTGGAGGAGGGTTCTCTTTTTCTTCTTTCGTGTGGCGTGCACAGCCTAAAGTTGTTGGACAACTTGTTCTATTTGATCTTCCATTTGTGCACGTCGAGTTGATTGCATTAGTCGAAACAGGGCGGACCACGTGAAGGTTGCAATCTTCCACCCCGGAGGAGGGTTGTTGAGGCAGGTACTATCGCAAAGTTTAAGAAACATTTAGACAGGTACATGGATAGTTCAGGTTTGGAGGGATATGGGCCAAGCACAGGCAGGTGGGGACTAGTGTAGATGGGACATGTTGGTCGGCGTGGGTAAGTTGGGCCGAAGAGCCTGTTTCCACTATGAATCACAATGACTCTGAGTGGGCTCTTGGTATTTATGCCACAAAAAAGGATAATTCTATACATTAATACAGTCAAGTCAAACTTAAGTACAATAGGTAGAGCAAAAGAGCAGAATGCAGAATGTAGATATCAGCATTGTAGTGCCCCAGTTCCATACTGTAGATAAAGTCCAATATCCAGGGTAGTGATAAATCATACAGTACCCAGGTTTATCGAACGACTGTTCAGAAGCCTGATAACTGAGGGGAAGAAGATGTTCCTAGGTCTGGTGCTGCTAAGTTTCAAACTTCTGTAACTTCTTCCCGACAAGAGCAGGAAGAAGGAATGTGGGACAAGTCTTTGATTGTGATGGCTGCTTTACCGAGGCAACATGAAGTGTAGATGGAGTCAATGGTGGGGTGTCTGGTCTGCGTGAGTGGACTGGGCTATGTTCACAACTCTTTGCAACTCATTTTACCATCTCGAGCAGAGATGTTCCCAAACTAAGCTGTGATGCATCCCAGCCGTTTCCCAAAATCAAATCATCCAGCTTTAGGAAATAACTCTCTCTGTATCAGAATTAGGGCAGCAGTGGCACAGTGTTAGAGTAGCTGCCTTACAGTGCTTACAGCGCCAGAGACGTGGGTTCAATCCCGACTACGGGTGCCGTCTGTACGGAGTCTGTACGCTTTCCCCGTGGCCCCGTGGGGTTTCTCTAAGATCTTCGGTTTCCTCCCACACTCCAAAGACGTACAGGTTTGTAGTTTAATTGGCTTGGTATAAGTGTAAATTGTCCCTAGTGTGTGCAGGATAGTTCATGTGCGGGGATCGCTGGTCGGTGCGGACTGTGTGGGCCAAAGGGACTGTAGCTGCATTGTTTCTATAAACTAAACTCAACTAAACTGGCTATTTCTGCTAATCACCCGTCCCTAATTTTGCCTTTACTTTTTCTTTACACTGGTATAGGCAACCCGGCCCAGTTGAGACAAAGAAGCATATTCTCATTTCTAACGATCTGGTTTTCTCCCTCAGCATAATTCCGTCTGATATATTTCCTTCATTACACTCATCCCTCCCCCCACCTACTCTGCTACTCAAATCACATGTGTTTTCCCTCTTCCCCAGTCGTGACGACAGGTCCCAGAACCTAAAAAAAAAATTCTGTTCTCTTGCCAGAAATGTTAGATTTCCAGCTTCTGCATTTTTTTTTTAACATTTTCATTGTTGCTGTAACACAGCACCCGCAAAACATACAAGGAAGGAACTGCAGATGCTGGTTTATTACTAAGACTGACACAAAATGCTGGAGTAACTCAGTGGGTCAGGCAGCATCTCTGGAAAAAAAGAATAGGTGTCATTTTGGGTTGAGCCCCTTCTTCAGACCCTTCAGACATGGTATGTATAGTTTGATCATGAAAATCTGAGTCTGAACATAAAACATCCTCCATCTTCTAAATCCACGTTGATAGTCACTCAATCAGGAAAGTGTTCATAAGGCATAGGAACAAAATTGGGCTCATTCAGCCCATCAAGTATATTGATCAATTTTACAATCAATCGTGGCTGATTCATCTTTCCCTCTCAATCCCATTCTCCTGCCTTCTCCCCATAACCCCTGACACCCTTACTAATCAAGAACCTGTCCATCTCCGCTTTAAAAATACCCAGTGACGACTTCCACAGCTGTCTGAAGCAATGAATTCCACAGATTCACCACCCTCTGACTAAAGAAATTAATCTCCTTTCTAAAGGAATGTCCTTTTATTCTGAGACTGTGGTCTCTGGTCCTAGACTCTCCCACTAGTGGAAACATCCTCTGCACATCCAATCTATTCAGGCCTTTCAGTATTCAGTATGTTTCAATGAGAGAGTTGTAGTCTTGAAGCATGTGGAGACCACTGGCATTAGACAAGATGAATTCACAGCCCTTTTAGGGGCTTTTAGAATACAGGTGTTTGTATGTTCTCCCTGTGAGGAGTTTGTACGTTCTCCACCTGATCTGTGAGGGATTTCTCCGAGATCTTTTTTTTTTCTCTCACCAATATGTAATTACTGATGGTAGACAAAAGTGCAGGAGAAACTCAGCGGGTGCAGCAGCATCTATGCAGCGAAAGAAATAGGCAAGTTTCGGGCCGAAACCATTACTGATTCTGTTCTATTCTGTTTTGTAGTGTTTTGCACATTCCGCGGGCATTGCCACTTTTCATTTCACTGCACATCTCGTATGCGTATATGTGACAAATAAACTTGACTTGACTTGTCCCTAGTGTGTGTAGGATAGTATTAGTGTGCGGGGATCGCTGGTCGGCGTGGACCCAGTGGGCTGAAGGGCCTGTTTCCGCGCTGTATCTCTGAACTAAACTATAAGGGAAACACCTACCTTGCATTGTTTCAGGACCGCTGTCAAGGTCTTAATGGAATATGACAACACATGTGGTAATATTTAAGTACATTATTTCTCCGCTGCCTCTGTATTTCATGGCAACAATGTTTATTCAACAGATTGAGCTAATACTTGTTAGAGAATACATCAATGCATAATGATAATGAGGTTATGTAAATAGCTTGAAAGAGGAAGGGTGTTGGAGGACTACTTAATGCTCCAGTACAGTGGCATGAAGCAGTGTGTACCGTCAAAGTGGGCCCTTCAACTGATGTGATGATGTTGGTGATTGCAGTCCTCCCTGTTTTATTATCGCAGCCACCAAAAGTTCACACTTGTGTGGAATTCTGTGAATGAGAGATGTGCTGAATTACAGCTTCAAAGGAGTAAATTGAAACCTCCAGTCTGACAATAAACAAAAGCATTGCTTTACCTTGGAAAGAACTTGGAGCCCATAATGAGGCCACTAGAGTTAATTAGAGGATACAGCTTTTGGGGGGACAATCGTTCTTTGGTGTGTTTGTACAAAATGTGCAGTATTTTTTTAATATCAAATAATATTACATAAAATTGAATTTCATGTCCTCTTGATCTCGTACGTGTAATCCACGTGTGGATTCCGGTTATTCATCTTCAAATGAAAGCAAAGTTACGTCTATTTGAGATTTGGCGACGCTCTAACAAGATTACTTAAAATGCAATTACAAAAAGTAACATGTACTGTAATAAATTGAGGCTGTGACCAGATATCTGTTGTTTCTGTACCACTACAGTGCTGAATAAATCGTGAATGTTTCAGAAATAAGCTGCTTTTTTACTAAAATTTGTCACATCAAATAGGAAAGAGGCATTTTTTTATTGGTTTGTTTTTCCCGACTGTACAACAACTGGATATTTCAGATAAAGCTTCAAAACATTTCAAAGGTTTCCAGCGAGTGCACATTTAGATTCTGATTTCCAGAAAGCGTGTTAGTAATGATAAACAGATTTTAACATTATCAGGATGGGAAGATAAACAAACAGCATAACATTACCAGTCAGCTTGGGTTTTGTCTGATCATGTCCAGCTAATGGACTCAGTACATTACAGTCTTTCAGACTCAATGCTGAATTCAATTCAGCAATTTCAGGTAATCAGTGATTCCAGCCTGGTATCTCACATTCCCACCATGCATTCTTTGCTCACTCTTCAGGTAATTTCAAACCTTGTTCATCTCCTCCTACTTTAAAATTCCCCCCTTTTCTAGCCACTTTTACCTGCTACCACCACTTGATTCACTCCAGCTTCCATCCTGTTATTGACCATCCCTTTTGTCCACCACATGCATACATATACATGCACACAAACACAAGCACGCACACACACATACACGCACACATGCACGCATACACACGCACATACGCACATACACACACGCATGCATGCATACACACACACACACACACACACACACACACACACACACACACACACACACACACACACACACACGTGCACATGTGCACACACGCATCCATGCCATAAATGCAGTTTCCATTCTGCTTATATTTCTAACTTTGCTCAGATCTGATGAATAGTCATCAATTACGTTAACACTAACCTTTCTCCATTGGTGCTGTCTGTTCCGAATATGTCTTGTATTTTCCAATTTTCTAATTATTTCTAATCGATAATTGTATTTGTTAGTAAGAAGTTTGATTTCATTCACTAAAAGCAGGAGTTTGTTAAAATGGAGTCATTTAAGGGGTGGAAGATTGCAACCTTCACGTGGTCCACCTTGTTTCGACTAATGCAATCAACTTGACGTGCATGCACAGAAGATCAAATAGAACAAGTTGCCCTACAACTTTAGGCTGTGCACGCCACATGAAAGAAGAAGAAGAAGAAGAAGAGTCATTTAAGATATGAACTCAAATAATAATGAGAATTCATCGCCTTTAAGACTGACTGGCAATGGGAAATTCACAAACTAGAGGGCACCCCGCTTAAAGTTGAGAGGGACACAGTTTAAGGAAGATGTGCTGGGCAAGTCTTTACACAGAGGGTGGCGAGTGGCTGTAACGCGCTGTTAGGGGTGATGGTGGAGGCAGATACAATAGTGGCATTTAAGTCTTTTGTATTGGCATATGGATATGCAAAGGAATGGAGGGATATGGATTATGTGCAGGCAGATAAGAGTTTATCTTAGCATTATGTTCAACACAGATATTAGTCTGTACAGAGTTTGTACATTCTCCCTGTGACCGCATGGGTTTTCTCAGGGTGCTCCAGTTTCCTCCCTTAATCCAGACATACAAGTTTGTAGGTTAACTGGCTTTGTTAAAATTGTAAATTTCCCTAGTATGTAGGATAGTGTTAGTGTATGGGGTGATTGCTGGTCGCCGTGGATTTGGTGGGCCGAAAGGCCTCTTTCGGCCATATCTCTGAAGTCTTTGTGAAGTCAAATGGAATTCTTTGCCGCAGAGGCCAAATCAGTGGATATTTATAAGGCAGAGATAGATAGATTCTTGATTATTACTGGTGTCAGGGGTTATGGGGAGAAGGCAGGAGAATGGGGTTAGGAGGGAGAGATAGATCAGCCATGATCGAATGACGGAGTAGACTTGATGGGCGGAATGGCCTAATACTACTCCTATTCCTTGTGGCCTTATGACCTTATAAGTCTAAAGTCTAGTCTCAAGCATCATCAGCACTGAACCACAGTTATGGTTAAAATAAGAAGACACAAAGTGCTGGAGTAATTCAGCAGGTCAGGCAGCATCCCTGGAGAACATGGATAGGTGATATTTCAGAAGGGTGCTGACCTCTATCCATGTTCTCCGGAGATGTTGCCTGACGCGCTGAGTTAATCCAGCATTTTGTGCCTTTTTGTTAACCATAACTGTGGTTCAGCGATGATGATGATGATAATACTTTAGACTTTGGACTTTAGACCAGAGATATAGCATCTGTGGTTCCTTGCTTCCACAAATAGTTATGGATATAAGACTGTAGGAAAGAACTGCAGATGACAATAAAACACTCTTGCCACACTGGCCTCTTGACTGGATGCTGTATGACTTACATTTAGCTCTCAGGGCTAAAGGAATCAAGGGATATGGGGGAAAACAGGAGTGGGGTACTGATTTTGGATGATCAGCCATGATCATATTGAATGGTGGTACTGGCTCGAAGGGCCGAATGGCCCACTCCTGCACATATTTTCTGTTTTTCTATGTTTTCTATATTTTCTATGACTCCATTTCAGGAAACATATGTAGATTCTGGGATGCAGGATCACCTGATGATTTCCAGTAACCAAAATGGTTAAACTCTGCAGATAGACACAAAATGCTAGATTAAGTCAATGGTACAGGCAGCATCTCTGGAGAGAAGTAGTGGGTGACTTTTCAGGTCGAGACCCATCTTCAGAGCGAGAGTCAGGGGAGAGGGAGATCCCCTTTGATCTCCCATTTTCACAGCTTACCTTGCAATATCTCTACGTCTCCCCTTCCCCTGACTCTCAGTCTGAAAAATGGTCTCAACCTGAAACATCAACCCATTCCTTCTCTCCAGAGATGCTGCCTGTCCAGCTGAGTTACTCTAGCATTTTGTGTCTATCCATTGCTATAAGCCTGCTGAAGTATGTCTCAACATCAAAAGCAAAAGGGATCATGTACAAAATCTGTCTCCAGTTGACAGTACAGCTTTAAGCCTATGATCAACTTAAGACGGTTATTTAATGGTCATTTTAGCAGATCCCAGCCAATGCTGAGAAGTGTAATTTTGATGTCGGACATTATTATGAATATTTTGTTGCTCAATAACTGCAAACCACTGCATTGAAAGTTAATGACTTCAAATGAAAACATAATGATATTGAACTAAAAATTTGATGATCTCTTGGTGTTTTCAGATATAGCTCAGATTATTTTGACACACGCGGCACAAAAGTTATCAGCCACGTACAAGAGCATGCAAACTACAACCAGATCTTTGGATACTCTTTAAATGCATATTTGCTTAAGTTTTTCTTGCTACATATCAATGTCAGGCAGCTCATCAGTTTAAAGATGCCAGGAAGTTTAATGATGTGACTGGTCAAATATTTCACCAAGACTTTTGGTGAGGTAATTGTTTATAATTGACTCTCAAACAGCTCAAATTATCCAGCTAACTCCTGGCAATATCACAAATCTGGAGAAACGTTTCTGTCCGAAACGTTGCCTATTTCCTTCGCTCCATAGATGCTGCCTCACCTGCTGAGTTTCTCCAGCATTTTTGTCTACCTCACAAATCTGGAGCTCAGTCAGTTATTCACACATAGAGCCAGTTCATTTGTATTTTATACACAATGCAAAGTTCCAACATGTATGAAGGAAATGCAGATGCTGGTTACACCGAAGATAGACACAAAGTGCTGGAGTAACTCAATGGGACAGGCACCATCTCTGGAGAGAAGGATTGGCTAATGTTTCTGAAGAAGAGAATCGATGCAAAACGTCACCCATTCCTTCTCTTCAGAGATGCTGCCTGTTTTGTTGAGTCACTCCAGCATTTTGTGTCTATCTGCAAAGTTTAAACATCTTGGTTACTGGAAATCATCAGGGGATCGTGCATCCCAGAATCTACCTATGTTTCCTATCACAGTCATAAGGCAATAGATAATATACAATAGGTGCAGGAGTAGGCCATTCGGCCCTTCAAGCCAGCACCGCCATTCAATGTGATCATGGCTGATCATCCACAATCAGTACACCGTTCCTGCCTTCTCCCCATATCCCCTGACTCCGCTATCTTCAAGAGCACAATCTAGCTCTCTCTTGAAAGTATCAAGAGAACCGGCCTACACCGCCTTCTGAGGCAGAGAATTCCACAGACTCACAACTCTCTGTGTGAAAAAGTGTTTCCTCATCTCCGTACTTAATGGCTTACCTCTTATTCTTAAACTGTGGCCCCTGGTTCTGGACTCCCCAACATCGGGAACTTGTTGTCTGCCTCTAGCTTGCCCAAACCCTTAATAATCTTATATGTTTCAATAAGATACCCTCTCATCCTTCTAAATTCCAGAGTATACAAGCCCAGCCGCTCCATTCTCTCAGCATATGACAGTCCCGCCATCCCGGGAATTAACCTTGTAAACCTACACTATACCCCCTCAATAGCAAGAATGTCCTTCCTCAAATTTGGCGACCAAAACTGCACACAATACTTCAGGTGTGGTCTCACTAGGGCCCTGTACAACTGCAGAAGGACCTCTTTGCTCCTATACTCGACTCCTCTTGTCATGAAGGCTAACATGCCATTCGCTTTCTTCACTGCCTGCTGTACCTGCATGCTTACTTTCATTGACTGAACAAGGACCCTCAGATCCCGTTGCACTTCCCCTTTTCCCAACTTGACACAATTTAGATAATAATCTTCCTTCATGTTTTTGCTACCGAAGTGGATAACCTCACAATAATCCACATTAGACTGCATCTGCAATGCATCTGCCCACTCACCTAACCTGTCCAAGTCACCCTGCATTCTCATAGCATCATCCTCACAGTTCACACTGCCACCCAGCTTTGTGTCATCTGCAAATTTGCTAATGTCACTTTGAATCCCTTCATCCAAATCTTTGATGTATATCGTAAATGGCTGCGATCCCTGCACCGAGCCTTGCAGTACCCCACTAGTCACTGCCTGCCATTCTGAAAGAGACCCGTTAATCCCTGCTCTTTGTTTCATGTCTGCCAACCAATTTTCTATCCATGTCAGCACTCTATCCCCAATACCATGTGCCCTAATTTTGCCCACTTATCTCCTATGTGGGACCTTATCAAATACTTTCTGTAAGTCCAGGTACACTACATCCACTGGCTCGCACTTGTCCATTTTCCCAGTTACATCCTCAAAAAACTCCAGAAGGTTAGTCAAGCATGATTTCCCCTTCGTAAATCCATGCTGACTCGGACCTGTTACTGCTATCCAAATGTGCCGCTATTACATCTTTTATGGTTGACTCCAGCATCTTCCTTTTTCTCCAGAGATGCTGCCTGACCTGCTGAGTTACTCCGGCAATCAAATTCGTGCATGCAGAAACAGCACAACAGGTTGTAAACACGGTACTCAATATATAATATTGGACTAAGTGGGGCCCATTGGGTCCCATTTTCACAAGGGAGAGCTGGTCCCCCAATGCAATATTCCACCTCTCCACCAATTCCAATATTGGTGGCCAGTGGGGGAGTGGAGGGGGCTTTCTGGAGCGCTAGTATGGATGTTGTGGGCTGAAGGGACTGGTTTCCAGAGGGCTAGTATGGACATTGTGGGCCAAATGGATTTGTGGGGTGGCAGCTCAGCCACTCAAGTCTGATGTGCTGGCTGCTCACTCATGGCTGGTGGGCTGGCAGTTGACTCACGGCTATTCCTTGAAACTCCATTTCAAGCAGGGTGCAAGGCCACCAAATTCAAATGCAGTTTCCTATCATTTCAAGCAGGGTGCAAGGCCACCAAATTCAAGTGCAGTTTCTTACCATTTCAAGCAGGGTGAAACCACCATAAAACCACACAAAACACCATAAAACACCACACCACAGACATTCAGTGTGTTCAGTTGATTCACAGCTCAGACAGAGTCGTGACCTTTCCCTCCCCCATCTTACAGAGACTGAACCACACCCACACTTCCGGGTTTTATAATCCCTCCACCTCCCACCAGAAGGGGCGTGGCCTTTATGGCGTGATTGACAGAAGAGAGATTCTCAATATTTTTTAAACACTAATAACACTTTTATTTTTCATTGATGGGAAGAATCCTCTGCACCTGATTAGCGGAGGGAGACTGAGTAAGATGGCCAAAAATCACAGCCGTAACTGGTAGTGTTTTATCTAAAATCAATATATAATGCAAACAGGAAGTTGTCAAGTTTAGACTTGTAATCATTTGTCATTTCAAACCAACCACCACCAACCATTTGCTGTGCTTTATTTCGAACCAACCACCACCAACCATTTGCTGTGCTTTATTTCAAACCAACCACATATTCATTTTCAAACCACATTCAGGGCACTCAAGGTCAGTAAAACAACACTCACAGTTTAGTAGACATGCATTCAGTGTTATTCATAGCTAAGACTGAGATGTGACCCTCTCGCTCCCCCATCTTGCCGAAACTGACTGAGGCACTCAACACTTCCGGGTTTTTATAATCCATCCGGAAGGGGCGTAGCCTTCAGGAGAGAAAATCTCAACACTTTTTAAACACTAATAACTCTTTTATTTTTCATCGATGGGAAAAATCCTCTTGTGCTGCGCAGCTGAGGGGGACTCTGAGTAAGATGGCCAAAAATCACAGTGTAAGTGGCAGCGTTTATCTAAAATCAATGTACAGAACAACAGGAAGTGGTCAAGATCAGACATTTAGTGATATAGATAATAAACAGATAAAAAGAAAAAACAGAAACAAAAGTTCAATAAATGAAAGAAACCCAGTATCTTGATAATTGGCGTTTGCTGCAAGCATCAGGTGGGCATTTGCACTGATATCGTTTGTATACTCCCCGCATTCTCATTAATGCTCTCCTGATTCCACCACTCGCACGTTAGGGGCTGTTTACAGTGGCCAATTATCCGCGTCCTTCCCCCACATCTCTCGGATGTGAAGGGAATTCAGAGGACCTTAGGAGAGTCTAGGACCAGAGGTCACAGCCTCAGAATAAAATGGGGTATCCTTCTCCACTGCCTCACCACCGCATCCTGGAGAGATTTCTAATCATTCAGCCAACCTCGTTGGAGGTTTATCCAAACAACATCAAATTGCTTGTAGGCAATGTAGACGTGGGGAATGCTGGAATCTAGGGCCAGAACTCAAGTGCTGGAGGAACTTAGCAGGTCAGGCAGCATCCCTAGGGGGAATGGGTAAGTGACATTTTGGGTTGGGACCTTTCCAGGGACTGTTCCTCCAGCATTTGAGTTTTCCCCCACTGAGCTTTTTTTCTCCTTGTTAGCCTGATGGAAGCAATCAGTCAGGGCTCTCGGATAGGAATTGGATGGGCACTTGAAAGAAAACAATTTGCTGGGCTACAAGGAATGTCCCGAGGAATCAGACTGACATGCTTGTTCTGTAAAGAGCTGACATGGACTCGAAGGACTGAATCACCTAATTCTACGCCACAACAGTTTCGTGATTCCATTCTGTAATGCTAGATGATCAAAGAATTTTAAGATAACTATTGAAAGCCGAATGGTAATCAGGTGAAGAAAGCCATATCCAATCCTCATTATTTTGATTGCTGCCTTGCTAATTTCTTTTTACGTTTCGGTGTTTTATTTCCACTATTTGCTTGCTCTTTTTAGTTTTGTTTATTTTTAGTTTAGAGATACAGCGCGGAAACAGGCCCTTCGGCCCACCGAGTCTGCGCCGACCAACGTTCCTGCACACTACTGTCCTACACATGATAGGGTGGCATGTTGGCGCAGTGGTGGAGTTGCTGACTCACAGCGCTCACAGCACCAAAGACCCGGGTTCGATCCCGGCCATGGAGTTTGTACACTATGGAGTGTACGGGGTTTGTACGTTCTCCCCATCACCACGTGGGTTTTCTCCGAGATCTTCAGCTTCCTCTCACAATCCAAAGACGTACAGTTTTGCAGGTTAATTGGCTTGGTAGAAATGTAAATTGTCCCTAGTGTGCATTGGGCAGTGTTAGTGTGCGGGGATCACGGTCGGCGTGGATTCGGTGGGCTGAAGGGCCTGCGAAACGTTCACTATCCCTTGGGTCATCGTTGGGTGAAGAAGTGGACTAGTTTAGTTTTGTTAATTGCCACATGTGTTGAGGCACAGTGAAAAGCATTTCACTGGGAGATCCAGGAGTCAGCGTCTGACTCTCCAGAGATCTTGGGGTCAGGGTGTGAGGATGGGGTTGGGGTGGCATGGAAATCTAGCATCGCGAGGGAGCTTGTGCAGATCCAAAAGTAATTAAACAACTTTCTTGGGCCACATCCCAATCTGGTGCTGAGCTGCAAAGACGCAGCTATCATGGAAATGCCCAACGTCATTCACCCCTGGAACAACAAGGTCCAAGTTTCAGAGCTCAAAGGGAACATTCCACTGAGAAAGCTGAGAAAGACATAATTCTGTGCATTCCTGACAATCTACCCAACAGTTGGTCACACTTGTAAGTTGAATTTCCAGAGTGAAGCAAAAGCTTCAAAAAGTGGTTGTATGTAGTTTTACTCCAGAAGGAAAAAAAAACAATTGCATAATAAAAAATGTTTAAAAAAATATATACTATTTTCTTCTTAGACAATGTCGTATTCTCTTACCACAGCATAGAATAAGGCCATGCAACCCATCAGGCTTATGCTGACTCCCAACAGTTCCATTGCCCAGTAGCTTTGCAACTTATTCCTGATTAGTACGGGAGTCAGAGGTTGTGGGGAAAAGGCAGGAGAATGGGGTTAGGAGGGAAAGATAGATCAGCCATGATTAAATGGCGGAGTAGACTTGATGGACCAAATGAGCTATTTCTGCTCCTATCACGTATGAACGTATGAGCCTATTCCGCTGAGATTACATAAGTTGTTGGTCAGGCCGCTTTTCGAGTGCTGTGAGCAAATTTAGGCCCCGTATCTGAGGAAGGATGTGCTGGCTCTGGAGAGGGCCCAGAGGAGGTTTTCAATAATGATTCCAGGAATGAGTGGGTGATGAGCATTTGACATCACTGGGCCTCTACTCGCTGGCGTTTAGAAGGTTGAGGGGAGACCTCATTGAAACTTTTTGAATAATTAAAGGCATAGATTAGAGTGGATGTGGAAAGGATGTTTCCACTGGTGGGAGTTTAGGACCAGAGGTTATAGCCTCAGAGTTAAAGGGTACTCTTTTAGAAAGTAGGAGCTTCTTTAGTCAGAGGGTGGTGAATCTGTGGAATTCTTTGCCACAGAAGACCGTGGAGGCCATGTCATTGGATATGTTAAAGGCAGAGAAAGATAGATTCTTGTGTAGTACAGGTGTCCGAGGTTATGGGGAGATAGCAGGAGAATGGGGTTTGGAGGGAGAGATAGATCAGCCATGATTGAATGGCAGAGAAGACTTGATGGGCTAATTCTTCTCCTATCACTTATGATCTTCCAACTTACGTTCTTATGAAACGCAAGATTGTTCTTCAAGGCCATTGACAATTTTTAATACTGAACTGTGGCAGCCTGAACAGATAGCCCTGCAGAAAATTGACATTAATATTGTATCGTCTACATAACTTACTCCTTTTCCACCTCTTCCTCCTCGTAATGATCACGCTGACCAGTGATCACCCCGTACACTAGCAGTATCCTGCACTCTAGGGACAGTTTACAACTCACCGAAGCCAATTAGCCTACAAATCCGTACGTCTTTGGAGATACTGGATGAAAACCGGAGATCCTGGAGAAAACCCACGCGGTCACAGAGAGAACGTCCAAACTCCGTACAGACAGCACCCATAGTCAGGATCGAACCAGGGTTTCTAGCGATGTACTACTGCGCCACCGTGCCACCCATAGATGTACACTAAAGAAATGTAGCACAGAACTCGGCATTTTTCTCATCCTGAAAATTATGAGTATAGTAAGTGTATGCAAAAGCGAGTGATTCTGGATATGTTCTTTGAAGGGTCTGCATAAATATTAGTACAACACATCATTTAACTTGAAATGAGAATGTGAAACTGCAGTTTATGAAATTGTAAAAATCTATTTATTAAAATAATACAATTATTCACCAGAATAAAACAATTGAGAAATTGTTATGGAGAGATATTGCTCAGGAACAAGCCATTTGACCCATCATGTCCACACTATTCCTATTTCAAGACCATTTTCATTCTCTTCATATGTTCATGAGCACCCTCATATTCTACCACTCTCTCGCACAATTTATGGAGGCCAATTAACCTACCGATCTTCATGTCCGTGAGATGTGGGAGGACACCAGAGCACCTGGAGGGAACCCAGGTGGTCACAGCCAGAATGTTCAAACTCCACACAGACAGCACCAGAGGTCAGGGTTGAAGCTGAGTCACTGGCATGTGAGCCAACGTGCAGCGTGGTGGCACAGCAGTAGAGCTACTGCTTTACAGAATCAGAGGCCCCGGATTTGATCCTGACTACGGGTGCTTGTCTTGAAAGAGTTTGTACGTTCTCCCCGTAACCTGCGTGGGTTTTCTCCGAGATCTTCGGATTCCTCCCACACTCCAAAGATGTACAGGTTTGTAGGTTAATTGGCTCGGTATAGCTTGTGTAGGGTAGTGTTAATGTGCAGGGATCACTGGTCGGAGCGGACTCGATGGGCAGAAGGGCCTGTTTCCACGCTCCATCTCTAAATCAAACGAAACAACAAAAGCTTTTCACTGTACCTCGGTGCACGTGACAATAAACTAAACTAATTAGCTATGCCACTGTGCCACCTACTAATTCTTACTCTAAACTCTGTAAGTTGGAATATTGTGACTACCGTTTCCTCTCTTCACATGAAGATGTTCTCCTTGGCTGTATCTGTATGTTGTGTTGTACACGTCAGTCAATCATCACACAATCTTAAACTTGCTGTCAGCCAAATTGAATTTAACTGATCTTAGACGCTTGTTTAACATTATATACTCGAGAAGAAGGAGAGATATTGAATTAGCAGTTATATCGTTGGATGCTGAAAAAGCATTCGACCAGGTGGAATGGTCATATTTATTTAATATAATGGAAAAGTATCAATTGGGGGATGGATTTTGTAAATGGGTAAGAATATTATATTCTAACCCTACAGCAAGAATTTTAACCAATCAAATACTATCACCTAAATTTAGACTTTTTAGGGGATGCAGACAGGGATGTCCGTTATCCCCTTTATTATTTGCTTTGGTGATAGAATCAGATCAGAACCCGAAATATATGGGTATAATACTGACACAACAAATAATAAGATATCTTTATATGCAGATGATATTCTGATTTATATTACTAAGCCGGAATGTAGTATTCCCAAGTTATTTAATGTTATAAATGAATTTAGCGTATTTTCAGGATATAGGATTAATTGGAATAAAAGTGACATTATGCCTATAACTGGTATAAATGTAAATATATTACAAAAATACCCACTAAAAATAGTTACAGATAAATTTAAATATTTAGGAATCAATGTGTCTAAATCCTATAAATTATTAATTAAAGCTAATTATTATCAATTATTAGAGAAACTTAAAACAAACATTTCATATTGGAAAACACTCCCTATATCTATGATCGGTAGGATTAATGCTATAAAGATGATTTTTTTACCACAATTGTTATATTTATTTCAGGCAATTCCTTTTTTTCTCCCAAAAAGTTTTTTAAAAAAAATTGATACTATAGTTAATAATTTTGTCTGGGATTACAAAAGTCATAGAATAAGTAAAAAACACTTATGTAAGTCTAAGATAAATGGAGGGCTGGCACTTCCAAATTTTCTATATTACTTTTGGGCAGTCCAGATTAAGAATATGAATTTTTGGTGGGTAAATATGGATGTTGAACCAATGTGGTTAAAAATGGAAAAGGAAGACTGTTTACCTTTCAAAATAGAGTCGATTATTTTCGCACCAAAGGAAGTACAAAAAAAGACTTATAGGGACAACCCTATAATTCATAATAATAGGCGTATTTGGAAACAGATAGTTAAGACCCTATATCTGGATAATCTTTCTTTTAGGTTACCAATTAGGAATAACCCACTGTTTAAACCCTCAATCTTAGATGCGGGGTTTAGACTGTGGGAGGATTTAGGAATTAAAAGGATAGGACACCTTTATAGAAATGGAAATTTTTTATTATTTGAAGAGTTACAAGATATTTTTGGATTACCTTCACAACACCATTTTAGGTATTTACAAATTAGAGATTTTATTAAATGTAACACACAAGACTATAAAAAAAAAGAACCAGGCTTATTAGATGAGCTGTTTAATTTACATCCAAATACGGATAAGCTTATAGCTTATATATATAATATTATTTTAGATAAAGAGAACCCAACAACTGAAACATATCGTCAAGCATGGGAAAATGAAATCGGATTACCTATAACAAAAGAAACTTGGGAAGAATGCTTACAAAGAATACATTGGTGTTCTTTGAATGCCAGACATACACTGATACAATTTAAAGTTATATATAGATTACACTACTCGAAAACCAAATTAAAAAGTATTTTTCCTAGTCTCTCCTCTATTTGTGATAAATGTAAGAATCTTGAAGCAAATTTAATACATAGTTTGGTAACGTGTCCACGGTTGAATTATTATTGGATTGAAATTTTTAAAGTTATTTCGGAAGTTCTTAAGGTTGAACTCGACCCAGACCCAAAATTAATAATATTCGGAATCCCGGAGCCAAATTTGGTACTCACGGTTAATCAAAGAAATTTTTTTGATTACTGTTTAATAATAGGGAAAAAAATGATACTTAAATTTTGGAAGGGAACATTATCTCCAACAATTAAAATGTGGAAAGCAGAGATGTTGGAGACGTTGAATTTGGAAAGAATTAGATTTGTCCTTTTGGACAGGTATAATTCTTTTGAATCGATATGGTCTCCATATATACAGTATTTAGAAAAGTAGCTATTCTTGGAATCACGGCTCGACGGACACCCTATGGATCCGATGCGAATAACTTACTTATAATTGATATTATTGTGCATTTATTAGAGATATTTCTGAATGAAATAGTATTTCGTATAATGACTTTAGTTTTTGTTTATATATATGTAATATTTTTGTTTTTCAAATTTTCCCTTTTTATTTTCTTTTTATTTACGATTGAAGTATGTGGGAAGAATTTTTTTATTCTTTTTTATTTACTCTTTTTTCTTTTCTCTTTTATATATCTTTTTCTTTATTTCCAAAAAATAGAAGATATTAAGTATTGATATGTTATTTGTAGTAATATTGAATTAAGGTGTTAGTTTATAAAGTAAGCTTTACATTGTAAACGGTTTACTTCAAATAAAAAAATATTACACAAATTGAATTTAACTGCCAATGCCATGACTGGACATTTCTCAACCAGCTTCGATCTATAGAGTCACAGAGAGTCATAGAGTGATACAGCGTGGAACCAGGCCCTTCAGCCCAACTTGCCCACAGCGGCCAACATGTCCCAGCTACACTAGTCACACCTTCCTGCGCTTGGCTCATGTACCATGTGCATCCATGTACATATCCAACAGTTTTTTAAACATTGTGATAGTCCCTGCCTCAGTGAGTGAGTCAAGTAAACTTGGTTTTTCCACTTCTTCTGAGGCAATTAAATACAGTCGACACTCGTTATTCCGGACGTCCTTATAACGGATTTGGGTTATAGATGACAGTGTACCCACTATAACCCACAGTAATAGTGATAGAGTGATCCAGTGTGGAACAGGCCCTTCGGCCCAACATGTCCCAACTACACTGGTATTCGCTCGAAACCTGTCCTATCCGTGTACCTGTCTAACTATTTCATAAATGTTGGGATAGTCCCTGCCTCAACCTCTGGCAGCTTGTTCCATACACCCACCACCCTTTGCGTGAAAAAGTTCCCCCTCTGATTCCTATTAAATAATTTCCCCTTCATCTTAAACCCATGTCTGCTGGTCCACGATTTCCTTACTCTGGGCAAGAGACTTTGGTACCTACCTAATCTATTCCTCTCATGATTTTATACACCTCTATAAGATCACCCCTCATTCTCCTGTGCTCCAAGGAATAGTCTCAGCCTGCTCAACCTCTCCCTATAGCTCAGACCCTTGAGTCCAGGCAACATCTTCATAAATTGTCTCTGAACCCTTTTAAACTTGACAATATATTTTCACTATTAGAACACGGTGCCCAGAACCGAACACAATAGTCTAAATGAGGTCTCACCAACGTCTTATGCAACTGCAACATGACCTCCCAACTTCTATACTCAATATAAAGTAAATCTTTGCAAATCTTCTCTGCACCCTTTCGAGCTTGACAAAATCTATCCAATTACGTGGTGTCCAGAACTGAACATGTTGAATCACCACCCTTCAAACTCATGGTAATTAGGTATTTTGTTGGTTCACAGGCTTGATCGATGGTGTTTTATCATTAATGTTTTATTATTATTAATGTTTAGTTTTTCATAGTCATTCGTAACTGTCACTGTATGTCATGTTGTTACTTGTGGGTGGAGCACCAAGGCAAATTCCTTGTATGTGAATACTTGGCAAATAAACTTACTTATTCAAACTGAAAGCAAATGCCCTTGCAAATACATATATGTTGCTGATTTCCACCCATTACTCAATCAGCTGGTGGCTTCAAACTCTTCCCTTGGTTGTTGTCATCAATAACAATTGTGTCAGCCTAGGAGATGTGACCAAAAAAAAACTTAACTGAATAAATAATTGTAAAATTGGCAAGGATAATTCTTAATAACAACCTTTCCAATCTTTCTTTCCGAGCACGTATTGTAATAATGTAGGTAATTTTTTGAACAGTATTAAAAATTTCACTGATAATTTAGGTTTCAATTAATGTCTCAGATGTCATTCTCAGCATTAAACTGTGGAGTTGATCAGCTTAGTTTTAGTTTAGTTCAGAGACACTGCGCAGAAACAAGCCCTTCGGCCCACCTAGTCCGTGCCGACCAGCGATCACACTAGCACTAGCCTACACACTGGGGACAATTTACAATTTTTACCAAAGCCAATTCATGGTTGGAGTGTTGGAGGAAACTGGAGCACCCGGGGAAAACCCACACGGTCACGGGGAGAACGTACAAACTCCGTACAGACAGCACCTGTAGTCCAGATCGAACCCATGTCTCTGTCACTGTCTTTTTCTTCTTCTTCTTCTTGCGTATGTGGTGCACAGCCTAAAGTTGTAGGTCATGTCATAGGGTGGATCACGTGAAGGTTGCAATCTTCCGGCACTGCAAGGCAGCAATGCTACCACTGCGCCAACATGCTGCCCACTTGGCTTTAACTATATCCAATTCAGCTGATAACAATATTACTCTTCAGCCACCTGTCTGCCTGTAATCTGCAAGTCCCCAGCCCCTTGAGATCTAGTTTTGGGGTAGAAGGCAATGCTTTCCCATCATCTTTCATGCCCTTGCCGCTGGATAGTTTAGATAGTTTTGGATAGTTTTCCAGATACAGCGTGGAAACATGAAGTGTAGATGGAGTCAATGGAAGGGAGGTTGGTTTGTGTGATGGCCTGAGATGCTTCCACAATTCGCTCAAGCACCCAAAAAGATGTCTGTAATCAGATAGCACCTCACAAACAGTATGAGCACCAGATCAGCTTTTATTCGATCTCACAAGCTGGACTCAGCCATCTCCTGAACCTAATCAACATCCCCTAAATCTAAGGTAGACAAAAATGCTGGAGAATCTCAGCGGGTGAGGTAGCATCTATGGAGCGAAGGAAATAGGCGACGTTTCAGGTCGAGACCCTTCTTCAGACTGATGTGGGGGTGGGGTGGGGAGGCGGGAACAAGAAAGGAAGAGGTGGAGACAGTGGGCTGTGGGAGAGCTGGGAAGGGGAGGGGAAAGAAGGAGAAAGCAGGAACTACCTGAAATTGGAGAAGTCAATGTTCATACCGCTGGGGTGTAAACTACCCAAGCGAAATATGAGGTGCTGCTCCTCCAATTTATGGTGGGCCTCACTCTGGCCATGGAGGAGACCAAGGACAGAAAGGTCAGATGCGGAATGGGAGGAGGAGTTGAAGTGCTGAGCCACTGGGAGGTCAGGTAGGTTACTGCGAACCGAGTGGAGGTGTTGGGCGAAGCGATCGCCAAGCCTACGCTTGGGTTCACCAATGTAGAGCAGCTGACACCTGGAGCAGCGGATACAATAGATGAGGTTGGAGGAGGTGCAGGTGAACCTCTGCCGGACTTGGAAAGACTGCTTGGGTCCTTGGATGGAGTCAAGGGGGAGGTAAAGCGACAAGTGTAGCATTTCCTACGGTTGCAAGGAAAGTGCCAGGAGAGGGGGTGGTTTGGGTGGGAAGGGACGAATTGACCAGGGAGTTACGGAGGGAGCGGTCTCTGCGGAAAGCCGAAAGGGGAGGAGATGGGAAGATGTGGCCATTGGTGGGATCCCATTGGAGGTGGCGAAAATGTTGGAGGATTATTTGTTGTATGTGACGGCTGGTAGGGTGGAAGGTGAGGACAAGGGGGACTCTGCCCTTGTTACGAGTGGGAGGGATGGGGAGTGGGAGCAGAGTTATGGGAAATAGAAGAGACCCTGGTGAAAGCCCCATCTATAGTAGAAGAGGGGAACTCCCGTTCCCTAAAGAATGAGGGCATAGAGATGCCCTGGTTTGAAAGAAATCTGAAATAAACACAATATCTAAGATAAACACAAAAAGCTTGGTTAACTCAGCAGGTCAGGCCGCATCACTGGAGAAAAGGAACAGGCGATGTGTCAGGTCGAGACCCTTCTTCAGACTGAGAGTCAGGGGAGAGGGAAACGAGAGATATAGACAGTGATATAGAGATGTGTGGAACAAATGAATGAAAGATGTACAAAAAGTAGCGATCTCAAGAGAAAAGGAATAGGTGACAATCTCTGGAGAAATAGAATAGGTGATAATCTCTTGAGAAAATATATAGGTGATGATCTCTGGAGAAAAGGAATGGGTGACGGGGCTCTAAATCTAATTGACTCACCACAGTTCTTCAATAGTTGTCTGGGATTTTTCAAGGAAAAGAAAGACTCGTGTAAAAATTAATGTCAGTTTAATAACAGCCGCACTCAAACATTCTCATAAAGATTTCACTGTCTGCAAATGATCCCACCAACAAGTGCAGGTTGGGTCAATCATTGTCAGGAGGCATTCCAAGCTCAACAAAAGAAAACACACATGCATGTTAATGCTATTTGGAAGCACACAGGCGTGAGAAATCAATGAGTGCATATGGTGATTTACCTCGGCTTTAAGCTGGTTGCAAACAGCATTGATATCATTGATTTTTTTTTTCAAGGTCCTTGCTTTGTTTTGTCAAAAACATATAATGATCGCTTTAACCCTTGGAATTCCTATTAACTGTGGTCAGCCTTCACAGTGTGGCCTGCACATAATACCGTGCTTTAAACTGATTCAGTTCTTTAATTGCACGCAAACAGATTTGCTGATATTTGACCTCTTTGAACTGATTCTTTGGGTAAGAAGGAACTGCAGATGCTGGTTTACGCAGACGAAAGACACAAAATGCTGGAGTTACTCAGCGTGTCAGGCAGTATCTCTGGAGAAAAGGAATAGGTGACGTTTCTGGTTGAGTCCCTTCATCAGATTGGGTCTCGACCCAAAACGCCACCTATTCCTTTTCTCCAGAAATGCTGCCTGACCCGCTGAGTTACTCCAGCATTATGTGTCTATCTCCAGTTCTTGTTTCCTTTGTCTTGTTTCCAAATCATTTGTTTTCTTTTGTCTGTCTTGCAATGACCCAGCTCAGTCCTTGTACCTTACCTACCCAATCTTTTCTGAGGTCAGCTAATTATAATCTACCTCCCATTTTAATACCTATAATATCTTCTCAAGCCCAGGACAGTATGACCTCCTGTCTGACACGGTCAAAGAGAAATTGTAGTTCATTTATATTATTTTCATTCCTTATGGGAGGTACGGTGGCGCAGCGGTGGAGTTGCTGCCTTACAGTGCCAGAGACCCGGGTTCAATCCTGGCTACGGGTGCTGTCTGTATAGAGTTTGTACATTCTCCCCGTGACCACATGTATTTCACTGGGTACTCTGCTTCCCTCCCACTCTCCAAAGATGCACAGGTTCGTAGGTTAATTGGTATAATTGTAATTTGTCCCTAGTGTGTGTAGGATAGTGTAAGTATGCAGGAATTGGTCAGAGCGGATTCGTAAAAAGTGGGGGGGAAATAAATGGGGCAAAAGCCGGAACGGGGTATTGATTTTGGATGATTATCCATGATCATATTGAATGGTGGTGGTGGTTCGAAGGGCCGAATGGCCTACTCCTGCACCTATTTTTCTATGTTTCTATGTTTCTCTGACTCAGTGGGCTAAAGTGCCTGTTTCCACACTGTATCTTTCAACTAAACTAAACAAAAACTAACGTTTCCGGGCTAAATCTATCAGCCTTTACTCGAGAGTGTGGGATCTTTGGGTGGTTATTATTAAACTGATAAGACTAACACAAATGTAGTTTAGCCATCAGGAATGTTCTCTGGAGGAGATGCAGCATGAGTTCATGTCAGTCAATAATGGTCTGGCATTCATGAATCACTCTTGTGAGCTGCAGAGTGTCCAGAATCAATAGACTGCTAAAATGGAACATTTTGCATATTCACTCACCTGAAGCTGTAGAAAAAAAAATCTATTTGCCAATTACATTGGATGAATATGAGTTCAGTACATATTCAACTGCATGCGGCCATCTAGAAAATTGAGTTGTTAGATCATTTTCATGCCAATTTGTTCCCCCCCCTCACCCCTTAAGCTCAACTTTTCCCAAGTGCGGCACCCACGTTTTGCAAAGGGCAGAGAAGCAAATAATCAGGAACGTTGAGCAACAATTCCGCAGAATTATGTCTTTTTGTTTTATTTTTAAACTGCCCCTCATATCTTTAGCTCTCAATATTAATAGTTGCACTGTGCATGCAATGCTAAACATTTCAGCATTTTGTTTATTTTATCAATTTAATTGTTTAATTTCCTGACACAGTGTCTACATTATAATTTTCTAATACTTCACAACGATTGTATTTGGATAATTTATTAGCCGGTCTCAAGGTAGAATTTTCTATTTGAACAAACAAATTTTTGGTCCTGCAGGAAGGATGTAATTAGTTATGTGAGCACTGATGAAGGTTTCTGGCATACATAATGTCTTCCCGTTACTATCTGGTAAGTGAATTAGTTATTCTTCTCCGAAGGGAAGATGCTTGTGAAAGTTGGGGCTCAATCATTCCAACCCTAGGCCGTTTCTCGAGGCAGCATCTGAAGCCCAGACACGCTCAGCTGCTTCATAATGATGTGTGGGAAGGAACTGCAGGTGGCTGGTCTTTCACCGAAGATACGTAGGCGCAAAATGCTGGAGTAACTCAGCGGGTCGGGCAGCATCTCTGGAGGAAAAGAATATGACCTATTCCATTTCTCCAGAGATGCTGCCTGCCCCGCTGAGCCACTCCAGCACTTTGGGTCTATCTTCGGTGCTTCATAACGATCTTCATTTTGTCACAACATCAGAAGTGGAGATGTTTGTTGACAATGGAGCTATATACAATTCCATGTGCAATTCCTCAGAAAGGGAAGCAGTATATAGCAACGTTACAAAATTTTGAGATTTTAAAAATCAAGTCTGCAATTTATCCCATCAGATAAAGCATAAAAAGAAGTTTAATTTGACACCTAATTTACTTTCATATCTTCAGTATTAAGAAAGTTATGGCCATTTTCATACTCGGAAATTAGCATCTTGTTCCCCATTGCCTTTCAATTGACTTAACTCAAAAGCTGTGATCTGGAAAAGTTAACAGCCCATAACTTTCTTAAAAATTAAGAGAACTCAATGAAATTTTCAGTTATTATAGATTGAAGCATTCTGAAACAAATATGAAACAATCTTACTTGGATGACCTGAAATTAAAGCATATAATTAGTTAGTTATCTAATTGTAGCTAATTACAAAATTCAATGAGTAGATCTAAACATCTATCCATTTCTTAAGAAAAGATGAACTTTTTTTTAATTGCCTAAGTGTCCAAATAACATTCACACAATAATCCACAATATAACATAATTTTTAAATCTAATTTTCATGAATTTCTGGGCCAAATGGAAGGAATTTAGTGTTTGATTCCTCTAAATTAATGGCCATTTAAATCAACTAGCGAGTGGGTTTTAGTGGAATGCGGTGAATTAGAACGTTGTGGTTAGCGGTGAAGTCGGGAGGAAAAATATTGTTTGTTCATACATTTTTTGGGACCCCATTTCGCAACATGAAAATATTATTAAAGCCTCCCAAAAAAACAACTTTTAATATAAAAATAAACTATTTACCTTTTCTTCTCCCTTACGCAAAATCCTTCTGGTTGTCGGTGCTCATGGCTTTTGAAGGTGATTTTTAAATTACTCTAGTTAATAAATAATTTAGAGTAATTTAAAAATACCTTCATTCATGAAATGTCGGAGCGATTTTTCTTCCGCAACGAAATCACCCGACATTCATCGATTTTCCAGGTCTGTTGAAAAACGGCACTGTAAGCCCGCCCCCCTCTGAAAGGCACCAAAGTCGCGCACATGGGGAACGGCAGAACTGCAGCACTGCTCAAGGTAAGTTTTGCAACATACCTACAGTATAGGCAGCAAAATCCAAGCAACATTAAAGCAAGGGCAAGTACATGGCCAAGTTTCCGTGCTGCACGGCACTATGACTCTATGATCACGTCTTTTCTTCTCCATGGATTGTCACCTTGTCGTGGTGGAGAAGCTTGGGTGGTCCTGAGATCCTGAGTGCGATGCTGTCTGGTGCAATGCTCCTGGTAGGGCCACCCATGACGGTAAGGTCGAGGGGGAGGTCTCTGACAAAGAGCAATCCAACCAAGCATTAACATTATTGCCTTCTTATGTGTGCATTTAACAATGTGGTGCTTACTTGAAAAGATATGCGCTCTGATGGGTTAAGTGGAAATTCCCCTAAAGGACATGAAGTAGCAGATCTATGAACGTTGGAATATTAAACCTATTTCATGACCTGATGTGTTTTGCTCATATGTAAAGAATCCTTTGTGTTAGCCGGCTACAGTATAGCGGTGGCTCAAACGTTCATTTATTATGATACCTTAGGATCAGTTAACTTCTGCATATGTAAATGAAAGCTTGAAAGAGTCAAGACTCGAACCAAGAGTGTTTTATTGTCATATGTTCCAGATAGAACAATGAAATTCTCACTTGCAGCAGCACAACCGTACACTGTAAACAATATAATAAATGAGAAAAAAAGTTCACCGTGTGCATATACAGTATTCACATACTCACATATACACATACTGTATATTCAGATCATATATATATATATACATATCCACACACTTGCACACATACGTAAACATAAAAAACAAAATAACAATAATAGTCCTATAATAACAATAATGGTCTATTTCAGGAGTTCCCAAACGTTTTCATCCCGTTAACCCCTGGCAACGTAATAGCACATAAGTTATTTAACATTATTTATGAACAACTAATAATGAACAGATACCGGTATACCAGAAGCAAACACAGTAAGTCAATGAGAAAAAATATGTACAGATCCAGAATCAACAAATTCACCCCCTGGGTAGGCGAAATTTAGCCCCTGGAGGTAAATTTACCCCAGGTTGGGAACCCTTGGTCTATGTAGTTCAGAGCTTATTTGAGGCTGAAGTGTTTAATAGTCTAATGCCTGTGGGGAAGAAGCTGTTGCTGTACCTGGACGTTACAGTTTTCAGACTCCTGTACCTTCTTCCCAATGGCAGGGGTGAAATGAGTGTGTGGCCAGGGTAGTGTGAGTCTCTGATGATGCTGAAACTGAAATAAAAAAAGAAAATCCTGTAAATATTCAGCAGACCAGGCAGCAAGCCTGCAGAGGGAAGCGGAGAACTTTTTAGCACAAACCTGAAACAAACTAAATCTGATGGTCCTACTCTGCAGTGGCACGGTGGCTCGACGGTAGAGTTGCTGCCTCACAGCGTGTGCGGTGTCAGAGACCCGGGTTCGATCCCGACTATAGGTGCGGTCTGCACGGAGTTTGCACGTGCTCCCATTGACCGCGTGGGTTTTCTCCGACGTCTTCGGTTTCCACCCACACTCTAAACACGTACAGATTTGTAGGTTAATTTGCTTGGTATCAGTGTAAAATTGCCCCTAGTGTGTGTAGGGTAGCATTAATGTGCTGGAATCACTGGTTGGCGCAGGCTCGGTGGGCCAAAGAGCCTGTTTCCGCGCGGTATCTCTAAACTAAACAAAACGTCGACAGAACTCCCCAAACCCACAACTTCTACCAACCAGAAGGTCAAAGGTCACAGACACACAAGAACAACAACAATTGCATAGTCCATTCCAAGCTTTATACAATGCTCATTAAAAAATACATTGCTTTTCCTTTATTGTCAATGGGTGTAGGTCCAGGAATTGTCTACTAAAGATAGACACAAAATACTGGAGTAACTCAGCAGGACAGGCAGCATCCCTGGAGAGAAGGAATGCGTGAGGATTCGGGTCGAGACCCTTCTTCAGACTGAGAGTCAGGGGAGAGGGAAATGAGAGGTATTGAAGGGTACAGTGTGAAAAGAGAGATCAAAAGGGGACAAAGCTCAAGGAAAATATAGAATAGATCATTGGGTATTACGCAAAAAAGCTGGAGAAACTCAGCGGGTGCAAGAGCATCTAAGGAGCGAAGGAGATAGGCGATGTATCGTGTCGAGATCCTTCTTCAGACTGGTCAGGGATCATTGTTAGCTAGGGGTAGGTGACAACGAGGCAAACAATGTAAGATTAAATCAGGAGGAGAGTCAGAATGGTCAGAGAACGAGAATGGAGGAGGGATGGAGAGAGAGGGAAAGCAAGGGTTACTTGAAGTTAGCGAAATCAAAAGTCATACGGCTGGGTTTTGAGCTGCCCAAGCAAAATATGAGGTGCTGTTCCTCCAATTTGCTTCTGATGGTGGAGGAGGCCCAGGACAGAAAGGTCAGTATGGGAATGGGAGGGGGAGTTAAAGTGTTTAGCAACTGGAAGATCATGGAGGTCATGGCGAACTGAGCGGAGGTGTTTCAGCGAAACGATCACCGAGCCTGAGCTTGGTCTCGCCGATATATAGGAGTCCTAAACATTATTGAATGTTGTTGTTTTGGACATTCAACAAAAGGTCCATAGCAGTTCAAAAAGGCAGCTTCTCAAAACAAATTAAGCATGAGCAATACATGTTTCAATTGCCAGCAATACTCAAAGGTAAATTAAAATAACATTACTAAACTGACCACGGTTAATATCTGTGACCCTTTACTATATCTGTTTCTGACATCAATTCTCTCCACCAATATTTCATGATATGTTAGGTGTTTTCTCACAGCGTTTTGTAATTAATTTGTATATTTTTTGCTGTTTTATATCATTAATCTTTCATTGTCATTCACAAATTACGTGGAGGTATAGGAAATGAGCTTGTACATCAGTAAAGGTATAGTCGTCACTGGCATGGATGAGTGTGCATGGCATACAGAGTGGTGGCATTACAGAACAGGAGTACTTTTACAGGCTGCGGAGTTCTCACTCGCAAGCTACTGCACAAGTTCACAAGCTATTGGAGTAGAATTAGGCCATTCAGTCCATCGAATCTACACCGCCATTCATTCATGCCTGATCTCTGCCTCCTAATCCAATTTTCCTGCCTTCTCCACATAACCCTTGCCACCCGTTCCAATCAAGAATTTGTCTATCTCTGCCTTAAAAATACCAACTGACTTGGCCTCCACAGCCCTCTGTGGCAATGAGTTCCACAGATTCACCACCCTCTGATTAAAGAAGTTCCTCCTCACTCCTTTCTAAAAGATGACCTTTTAATTCTGAAGCTGTACATATCTGAAAATATTAAGCTTCCCACTTGCCAAAGTAGAGTAACTAATTGCTAAACAGCCTCGTCTGTCCCATCAGCAACATCATCTTCCAGAGCCCTAATGCTGTTTGAAGTTTGAGCATAAGTTGTTAACAATTACTTTGATTTTGTACACATTATATTCAAGAGGTCAAGAATGTCAAGCGTTTTTTTACATACTAGATTAAGTGAGACCCGTTGGCACCCTGTCACATGGGAGGGTTGGTCCTTATATATATGTGTGTGCGTGTGTGTGTGTTTGTGTGTGCGTATGTATGTGAGTATGTGTGTGTATGTGAGTGTGTGTGTGTATGTTAGTGTGTGTGTGTGTGAGTGAGTGTGAGTATGTGTGTGTGTATGTGAGTGTGTGTGTGTCTGTGTGTGCGCATGTGTGTGTGTGACTGTGTGTGTGTGTGTGTGTGTGTGTGTGTGTGTGTGTGTGTGTGTGTGTGTGTGTGTGTGTGTGTGTGTGTGTGTGTGTGTGTATAGGAAGGAACTGCAGGTGCTGGTTGAAACCGAAGATAGATACAAAAAATTGGAGTAACTCAGCGGGTCTGACCGCATCTCTGGAGAAAAGGAACAGGTGACTTTTCAGGTTGAGACCTCTCTTCTGACTGAGAGTCAGGGGAAAGGGAAACGAGAGACATAGACTGTGATATGGAGATACCAAACAAATGAATGAAAGATATGCAAAAAAGTAACAATGATATTTATGTGTGTGTGTATAAATATATGTAAAACAATAACATTGCAAAGACAAAGGTAATGCTTCCAAGTCGATGTAGTTTTCTTAGTTGGAAGTTGTAATTTTTATTAGCCCAAAGGTCGTAGGAAGAAGCCTCTTCTGAACCTGGACGTTACATTTTTCAGGTTCCTACACCTTGCTCCCGATGGCAGGAATGAAATGAGGGCGTGGCCAGGGTGGTGTGGGTCTCTGATGGCACAAGCTGCCTTTTTGAGACAGCTACTCTTGTAGATCCCTTCGATGGTAGGGAGGTCAGTGCCCGTGAAGGACCGAGCAGTGTTTTTGCAATCTTCTTGCTTCATTCCTGGGCATTGGAGTTGCTGGACCAGGCCATGATTTAACGGGCTGGTGTTCTGATGACGTTGTGGTATGGGAGACACAATTACACCACACTACTCCAGCCAACACTCTGACATATATCTGAGCAAGTTGTATTGTAATGTTCATAAGTTCATACGTTGTAGGAGCAGAATTAGGCCATTCGGCCCATAGAAACATAGAAACATAGAAAATAGGTGCATGAGGAGGCCATTCGGTCTTTTGAGCCAGCACCGCCATTCATTGTGCTCATGGCTGATTGTCCCCTATTAATAACTCGTGCCTGCCTTCTCCCCATATTCCTTGACTCCACTGGCTCCTAGAGATCTATCTAACTCTCTCTTAAATCCATCCAGTGACTTGGCCTCCACTGCCCTCTGTGGCAGGTAATTCCATAAATTCACAACTCTGGGTGAAAAAGTTTTTTCTCACCTCAGTCTTAAATGATCTCCCCATTATTCTAAGACTGTGGCCCCTGGTTCTGGACTCGCCCAACATAGGGAACATTTTTCCTGCATCTAGCTTGTCCTGTCCTTTTATAATTTTATATGTTTCTATAGAATTCCCCCCTCATCATTCTAATCTCTAAACTAAACTAAATTCTAAACTAAAGTATGCAGATGATACCAAGATAGGGGGTGTCGTTGATAATGAAGAGGATTTCCAAAGTCTACAGAGTGATTTAGGCCAGTTGGAAAAATGGGCTGAAAGATGGCAGATGGAGTTTAATGCTGATAAATGTGAGGTGCTACACCTTGGCAGGGCAAATCAAAATAGGACGTACATGGTAAACGGTAGGGAATTGAAGAATACAGTTGAACAGAGGGATCTGGGAATAACCGTGCATAGTTCCTTGAAGGTGGAATCTCATATAGATAGGGTGGTAAAGAAAGCTTTTGGTATGCTAGCCTTTATAAATCAGAGCATTGAGTATAGAAGCTAGAATGTAATGTTAAAATTGTACAAGGCAATGGTGAGACCAAATCTGGAGTATGGTGTACAATTTTGGTCGCCCAATTATAGGAAGGATGTGAACAAAATAGAGAGGGTACAGAGGGGATTTACTAGAATGTTGCCTGGGTTTCAACAGCTAAGTCACAGAGATAGGTTGAATAAGTTAGGTCTTTATTTTCTGGAGCGCAGAAGGTTAAGGGGGGACTTGATAGAGGTCTTTAAAATGATGAGAGGGATAGACAGAGTTGATGTGGACAAGCTTTTCCCTTTGAGAATAGGGAAGATTCAAACAAGAGGACATGACTTTAGAATTAAGGGACAGAGGTTTAGGGGTAACATGAGGGGGAACTTCTTTAGAGAGTGGTAGCGGTGTGGAATGAGCTTCCAGTGGAAGTGGTGGCGGCAGGTTCGTTGGTATCATTTAAAAATAAATTGGATAGGCATATGGATGAGAAGGGTATGGAGGGTTATGGTATGAGTGCAGGCAGGAGGGACTAAGGGAAAAAAGTTGTTTGGCATGGACTTGAAGGGCCGAGATGGCCTGTATCCGTGCTGTAATTGTTACATAGTTATATGGTTATATGGTTAAACTCCTGTGAATACAAGCCTAGTCTTTTCAATTTTTCCTCATATGACAGTCCCGCCATCCCAGGGATCAATCTCGTGAACCTACGCTGCACTGCCCATCATGTCCACTCCACCATTCAATCATGCCTGTTCTATCTTTCCCTCTCAACCCCATTCTCCTGCCTGCTTCCCATAACCCCTGATACCTGTACTAATCAAGAAATTCTTTATCTCTGCCTTTAAAATATCTATTGACTTGCCCTCCACAGACTTCTGTGGCAATTAATTTCACAGATTCACCACCCTCCGACTAAAGAAATTCCTCCTCATCTCCTTTTTAAAGGTACGTCCTTTTATTCTGAGGCTAGACTCTCCCAGCAGTGGAAACATCCTTTCCATATCCACTCTATCCAGGCCATTTACTATTCGGTAAGTTTCAATGAGATTACCCCTCATCCATCTAAACTCCAGTCAGTACAGGCCCAGTGCCGTCAAACGCTAATCGTACGTTAACCCAATCCTTACCGGGTAAAGAGGCAGAGTTTTCATCACGTGACACCTGGAATCCATTTGAGGATGAGCTGTTTGTATTGGGCTTGCTCTGAAAACAGAACCTACTATTTATTTCAAAGAGACTTGGCAACACTGCTTCCAAGTCTCGTCTTCCTCCTCTACCATTACCATGAATGGTATGTAATATGATGAAGAGTACAATAAGCTATGATTTTACTAGCTGGAGGCACAGTACATATGAATGATAAGTGCACCTGAAACAAGATTTTATCCTTCCAATTTTCTATTCTATTCTATGACTAGTTTGCTGACTGATATTGATGTTCCACTGTCACTCATCCTGGAGTTATGACTAAAGGGAAAAAAAAACATTGTACTTAAAATCACAAATAATCTCGGAAAATTATACATGGCAAGGCTGTGGACAAATGCTTAATATGTTCCAATGACATTCGCATGTCCGACACCTTAACAGAGGATGAATCCATTAGTTTTAAATGGACTATCACCTCGGGTAAAATAGCAGAGAGAGGAATAACATGCTGATGTGTTAAATGTTCCCTCTTCTGATGTCACCAACAGTAATCCAACAGTAATTACTTTTATCTTCCCATCAAATGGACTCATCAGTAGGGAACTTGAGAAAATGAGCTGCTAGCAGAACACAATATGATAGCAGTACAATTAACTCCCACTATGTTCCATCCCATTGCCTGGGTTATAATTCTGGTGCCCTGTCACTGGAGTTACTGGACAATGAGCACTTTGTTCATGAAATGGGCACGAGCAAGAGAAATATTATTCATGACACAAAGAGAGGAATCCGTGTGGCGTTTTCATTTTGCTGGAATCATTTTGCTTTTGAGAAGCAAACAGCCAACTGCGTCTACAGTGTATGAATTTCCTGCCAGTATTTTTGATATCATAAGTTTGTAAGTGAAAGGAGCAGAATTAGGCCATCAAGTCTACGCCACCATTCAATCACGGCTGATCTAACTCTCCCTCCTAACTCCATTCTCCTGCCTTCTCCCCATAACCCCTGACACCCATACTGATCAACAAACTATCTATCTCTGCCTTAGTCTCTGCCTCTGCCTCTGCCTCTATCCTAGAAACATAGAAAATAGGTGCAGGAGTAGGCCATTCAGCCCTTCGAGCCAGCATCGCCATTCAATATGATCATGGCAGATCATCCAAAATCAGTACCCCGTTCCGGCTTTCTTCCCATATCCCTTGATTCCATTAACCCTAAGAGCTATATCTAACTCTCTCTTGAAAACATCCAGTGAATTGCCCTCTGCCTTCTGTAGCAGAGAATTCCACAGATTCACAACTCTCTGGGTGAAAGAGTCTTTCCTCATCTCAGTCCATTCTTTCATCATAATGCAGTCCCGCCATCCCTGAAATTAACCTGGTAAACCTACGCTGCACTCCCAAAATAGCAAGAATGTCCTTCCTCAAATTAGGAGACCAAAACTGCGCATAATACTCCAGGTGTAGTCTCATTAGGGCCCTGTACAACTGCAGTAGGACCTCCTTGCTCCTATACTCAACTCTTCTCGCTAAGAATCTTGTAACTTAGTAAAGGAGAAATGTGAACCAAGGACAATTACCGCTCGCGTTTTCCAATGGCCACTAAAATGACAACCTGCCATGTTTTGCCGGGCTAAAGTAGTCACTTGACCGGCCAGCCGCTATCAGTGATTCTCAGGTGTAAATCCGACAAATACAAAACTTATTAAAACAGAGGATTATTTATTGTGCCGCTCGGCAGTGAGCGATTGCTTACGATCAGGCCTCAGTTCGATTAATGCCAACAAGCTGAACTCATTTTACTGGTCGTTGCAGTGTGAAGCCGCAACCAAAACCTGCCAAGAATGTGTTGATGCTGTTAGTCAGTGAAAAGCCGATTTGGCAATTCAAACTACTGCTCAAGACAGGAGAATGCACTAAAGATTGGGCAGCACATTAATGTTTCATTTTGGGACAAGTCCAGAGAAAAAGAAAGAGAAACTATGCGATCATCTAACCCTACTGGCTCGGTGAGAGCTCTGTCATTTCTGAATTAGTATTTTTCAGGTTTGTTCCCATTCCTACCATAGTCATCCTACCCCATCCAGAGAGCAGTCCTGTACTACTATCTATCTCATTGGTGACCCTCAGACTATCCTTTATTGGTCTTTGCTGGCTTTACCTTGCACTAAGCTTTATTCCCTTATCATGTTTGGAGATACAGCGAGGAAACAGGCCCTTTGGCCCATCCGGTCTGCGCCGACCAATGATCCCCGCACATTAACACTATCCTATGCCCACTATGGACATTTTTTAAACTTTTACCAAGCTAATTTATGTACAAACCTGTACATCTTTGAAGGAAACTGCAGGTCTCCGGAAAAAACCCATACAGGCCACGGGCTGAACATACAAACTCCTTACAGACAGCACTCATAGTCAGGATCGAACCCGGGTCTCGGGCGCTGCATTCGCTGTAAGGCAGCAACTTTACCGCTGTGATTGTAATCATGTATTGTCTTTCTGCTGACTGGATAGCACGCAACAAAAGCTTTTTACTGTACCTCAGTGCATGTGGCAATAAACTAAACTAAACTAAACTCATACTCCAGAACCTTGTCAGTGCAGCATCAAGGAAACTCTGGACTTGCAGTTTCGTAGGTGTGATATTAACCCAATGCCCTTTCCCATGGAGTTCGTAGGATCATACAGCACAGAAACAAGCCCTTCGCCCCAACTTGCCCATGCTGAACAAAGTGCCCCACCACCACTTGTCTCACCTGCCCACATTTCACCCATATCCCTATAAACCATTCCTGACCATCAACCTGTCCAAATGTACTTTAAATATTGTTATAGTATACCTCCTTTTGGAGCTCAGTCCATAAATTTACAAACCTCTGTGCGAAAAAGATGTGCCTCAGATTCCTAATAAATCTTTAATCTCAAAAGTCAAGGGAAAAAAAAGTCAAAACAGTTTATTGTCATGTGTCCCTGACAGGACAATGAAATTCTTTCTTTGCATAGCACAACAGAACATAGTAGTCAGTGACTACAATTATATACGTAAATACACACATGAATTAATAAATTAATAAAGGGCAAATAACAGATGGAGGGATATTAATGTTCAGAGTTTTGTCCGAGCCAAGTTTAATAGCCTGATGGCTGTGGGGAAGTAGCTATTCCTGAACCGGGTTGTTGCAGTCCTCAGGTTCCTGTACCTTCTACCCGAAGGTAGCAGGGAGATGAGTGTGTGGCCAGGGTGGTGTGGGTCTTTGATGATGCTGGCAGCCTTTTTGAGGCAGCGACTGTGGTAGGTCAGAGCCGATGATGGACTGGGCAGTGTTTACTACTTTTTGTAGTCTTTTCCTCTCCTGGGCACTCAAGTTGCCGAACCAAGCCACGATGCAACCGGTCAGCAAGCTCTCTACTGTGCACCTGTAGAAGTTAGAGAGAGTCCTCCTTGACAGACCAACTCTCCGTAATCTTCTCAGGAAGTAGAAGTGCTGATGAGCTTTCTTAATAATTGCATCTGTGTTCTCGGACCAGGAAAGATCTTCACAGATGTGCACACCCAGGAATTTGAAGCTCTTGACCCTTTGACACCATCGACCCATTGATATAAACAGGACTGTGGGTTCCCATCCTACTCCTTCCAAAGTCTACAATCAGTTCCTTGGTTTTGCTGGTGTTGAGGGCCAGGTTGTTGTGCTGGCACCATATAGACAATTGCTCGATCTCTCTTCTATACTCTGACTCATCCCCATCAGTGATATGTCCCACAACAGTGGTATCGTCAGCGAACTTGATGATGGAGTGCGCACTATGACCGGCTACGCAGTCATGAGTATAGAGTGAGTACAGCAGGGGGCTGAGAATGCAGCCTTGAGGTGCTCCCGTGCTGATTGTTATCGAGTCTGACACATTTCCACCAATACGAACAGACTGTGGTCTGTGAATGAGGAAGTCGAGGATCCAATTGCAGAGGGATGCGCAGAGACCCAGTTCTGCGAGTTTGGTAACCAGCTTGGAGGGGATGATTGTGTTAAACGCCGAGCTGTAGTTTTTTTTTTATATTTCAAAATAGACTTTATTCAAGTAATAAATATTTACAATACATCAACCGTGCGAAAAATCCATCCGACATTTTCGGAGGCTATACAAATTCTTCCATGCAGTCTATATACATTTTTCAAATTTTACTAATTAATCCCCCACCCGTGCCACTCATGTGGCCCCCCGGCATGGGATACCTTCCCTTATTTTGAGGGGCGTCTCCACCATACAGTGCCCCCCATGTCCAGCAGCGGAAGGACCTTAGACTGTGGCCCTCCCCCACCGAGCCTTGGCGTTGGCTGCACCGAGCTTCAGTGCGTCCCTTAGTACGTACTCCTGCAGTCTGCAGTGGGCCAGTCGGCAACATTCCCCGACGGACATCTCGCTCTGCTGGGTGGTGAACAAAGCTCGGGCAGACCAGAGAGCGTCTTTCACCGAGTTGATAACCTTCCAGCAGCACTTGATGTCAGTCTCTGAATGTGTCCCTGGGAACAGTCCGTAAATCACAGAGTCCTCTGTGACAGAGCTGTTTGGAATAAAGCGTACCAGGGACCCTTGCATTTTTCTCCAGACTCTTTGGGCAAATCCACACTCTGCAAAGAGGTGGGCAACCGTCTCCACTCCATAGCAGCCGTCCCGAGGGCAGCGTGCGCTGGTAGTGAGGTTCCGATGGTGCAGGAAGGATCTGACTGGGAGGGCTCCCCTCACCGCCAGCCAAGCCAGGTCTTGGTGCTTGTTGGTGAGTTCTGGCGATGAGGCATTTTGCCAGACAAGCTGGGCAGTCTGCTCAGGGAACCACGCCACCGGGTCCATCGAGTCCTTTCCCTGCAGTACCTGCAGGACATTCTGTGCTGACCACTGCCCAATGGACATGTGGTCAAAGGTGTTGGTCCGGAAGAACCTTTCCACAGACGACAGATGGGGCGGCAGTGACCAGCTGACTGGCACATTGCGTGGCATCTGCGCCAGGCCCATCCTTCGCAACACCGGGGACAGGTAGAACCTCAGCAGGTAGTGACACTTGGTGCCCACGTGCCTTGGCTCTACACTCCGCCTGATGCAGCCACACACGAAGGTGGCCATCAGGATGAGGGCGACGTTGGGCACGCTTTTACCCCCGTTGTCTGCCGACTTGTACATTGTGGCCCGTCGCACCCGGTCCATCCTCGACCCCCAGATGAACTGGAAGACGGCCCGGGTGTTCCCTGTGGCGTAGGAAGGAGGGACAGGCCACACCTGTGCCAAGTACAGCAGGCCCGAGAGCACCTCACACCTGATGACCAAATTCTTTCCCGTTATGGAGAGGGAGCGTTGCCTCCACAGCTCCAGCTTCTTCCCCACCCTGGCTATCCGCTCCAGCCAATTCTTGTTACACGCCTCAGCCCCCCCGAACCAGATCCCCAGCACCTTCAAGAAGTCAGGCTTGATGGTGAAGGGGACGGAAGATCTGTCGGGCCAGTTGCCAAAGAGCATGGCCTCGCTCTTCCTGCGGTTCACCCTGGCTCCCGTGGCCGACTCAAACTGGTCGCAGATACTAATCAATCTGCGGACCGACCCTGGATCCGAGCAGAAGACAGCGACATCGTCCATGTACAGGGAGGTCTTTACTTGAATGCCCCCACTGCCGGGCAGTGTCACTCCTCTAATGCTCGCATCCTTCCTGATGGATTCGGCAAAAGGTTCAATACAGCAGACAAACAAGACAGGAGAGAGAGGGCAACCCTGCCTGACTCCAGACCTTACAGGGAAACTGTCTGATTCCCACCCATTGATGTGGACTGCACTACGGATGTCGGTGTAGAGCAGATTGATCCAATTCCTGATTCCCTCCCCAAAACCCATTTTGGAGAGCACGTCCCTCATGTACGTGTGCGAAATCCTGTCAAAGGCCTTCTCCTGGTCCAAGCTGACTAGGCAGGCATCCACCCGTCTGTCCTGCACGTAGGCGATGGTATCTCTCAGCCGCGCTGGGCTGTCTGAGATTTTCCAGCCAGGTACAGCACAAGTTTGGTCCGGGTGGATCACCTGTCCCAGAGCAGACTTGACCCGGTTGGCGATGGCCTTAGACAGGATCTTGTAGTCTACATTCAAGAGTGTTATGGGTCTCCAATTCTTTATGTCCTTCATCTCCCCCTTCTGCTTGTAGATTAGGGTGATGTTGCCCTTCCTCATGGAGTCTGACATGCTACCAGCTAGAAGCATGTCGTTGTACACTTCTAGCAGGTCCGGGCCCATCCAGTCCCACAGAGCCGAATACAACTCGGCCGGTAAGCCATCGCTTCCGGGAGTTTTACCCGAGTCAAAGGAACGGATGGAGCCAGTCAGCTCCTCTAGGGTCAGTGGTTGGTCCAGACTCTCCCGCTTGCTGTCCTCCAAGACCTCCGTGATCGAGGACAGGAAGTTCTGGGAGGAGGTGCTGCCTATGGCCTTTTGGTCATACAAATCTGTGTAAAAGGATTTGCAGATCCTCAGCATGTCTGTGTGTGAGGATGCTACCGAGCCGTCCTCCTCCCTAAGGCTGTTCATCACAGAGCTCCCCCTGTGAACCTTATGGAAGAAGAAACGTGAGCACGTCTCATCCTGCTCCACATGGCGGACCCTGGATCGGAAGATGATCTTGGAGGATTCAGAGGTAAGGAGCCGAGCTTGCCGGTCCTTCACGTCTCTAAGTTCCTCCTTCACATCCACCCCTCTCGACTGCAGAAGGAGCAGTTGTTGCAAATCTGTCTGGAGTTGGCACAATTCCCTCTGACCCCGTCTTGCTCTCTGAACCCCTTTACTTATGAAGAACCTCTTAGTGTTCTCCTTGGTTGCTTCCCACCAGAGTGTGGGGGAGTCAAAGAGGGGCCTCACCGTTCTCCAACATGCGTAGTCCCTCTTTAGCTCCTCGATGTTCTCTGTGGTCAACAGCTTCATGTTTAACTTCCACGTCCCTCTGCCTGCCTTCCGGTCCTCCTGTAGGTGACAGGAAGCCTGAAGGAGGCAGTGGTCGGAGAAGAACACCGGCGTGAGGTCAGTGTGTCTCACCGTGACGGCCTTCGTCGTGAAGACAAAGTCTATCCGAGATCGGGCTAAACCGTCCGATCTCGACCAGGTGAACCGTGGCTGGGACCTGCCTGCAGGGTCGCTGAAGGCATCGCGCAGCTTTGCATCTTTTACCATATCCCTCAGGAACTTGGACGTGCTGTCCAGTCTGCTGTCGGCACTGCCGGATCGTCCAGCCGCATCAATGATGCAGTTGAAGTCACCGGCCAGAACGAGCTGCCGGGACGTGGCCAGCAGCACTGGGAGCTGCTGGAGAACGGCCAGCCGCTCGCTCTGCATGGGTGAGGCATACACATTAATCAGCCGGAGCGGAGAGCCACGGTACATAACATCCACCACAAGGAGCCTCCCCCCAACCACCTCCCTAACCTCATTGATGGCGAAGTTCCCTCCCCGCAGCAAAATCCCCAGGCCGGAAGCACGACAGTCATTGCCCCCCGACCACACCGACAGTCCGTGGGGCCACCATCGCGACCACCTCCGATAGCAGCGGAGGTGGGGCAGCCCGCACTCCTGAAGAAAAGTCACATCTGCCTTGACCTTGGCCAGGTACTGTAAGGCGTTCACACATCGCGCAGTGCTCTTTATACTGCGCACGTTTAAAGATGCCAGTTTGAGCTCCATTGTCTTTAGAGTCACTGACCGTTTTCGTGTCCCCTCATTCCCACCGTTTCGGTGAATTGCCTCAGCTTTCCTGGGCTCAGGAATCCAGCGATGAGGTGGGTTTCTGGTGGCGCAACCAGTGGTGTCGTTGAGGGGGGCCTTCTCGTTCCACCCCCTTTCGGGCACACGGCTTCCTCCGTCTCCTGTAGCTGGGTCACGGTGGCTGGTTCACTGCTCCCGGTCGCCCGGAGCTGGGGCCCAACGGCCTTTGTGCTGCTCCCGGTCACCCGGAGCTGAGGCCCATCGGCCGCTGCAATGCTCCCGGTTGCCCGGAGCTGGGGCCCATCGGCCGTTGCGCTGCTCCCGGTTGCCCGGAGCTGGGGCCCATTGGCCGCTGTGATGATCCCTGTCGCCAGGGGCTGGAGCCCCTCGACCGTTGCACTGCTCCCGATGTCCTGGGCCTGGGGCCCCTCGACCGCTGCACTGCTCCTGGTGTCCTGGGGTTGGGGCCCTTCCGCCGCTTCTCTGTTCTCGGTCTCCTGGGGCCGGGTCGTGATCGTCGTGGCCTCTCTCTTCTCTTCCCCCGTTTTCCTCCTCTGTCTCCCTCGCTGGGACTTCCCGGTCGCCTCATCCTCCGACGAAGAGGAGAGATTGCTGCCTTCTGTAATAGAAAGACATCTTTTTATTTGCTTGCTTTTAGACTTACCAGTCCTTTGCGGCCTCGGCTCCTTGGGCTGAACCCTCGGCTTCTTATACGACACTGTTGTCCATTTCTCCTTTTGTTCCTCCTCCTCCATCGATTCTCCCTCCTGGGCGAGATGCTGGGCGTCTCCTTCTGGCACTTGGGGCTTCAAGGTGGTTGGGCTGTCCTCATCGGCGTTTCCTTTCTCTGCTGGGGTCTTGGTAGTGGTGGGGGGCGCTTCGCCCACCTTGGGGGTGCTGGCAGCAGCCCCTCTTGTCGCCTGTGCATAAGTGCAGGCTCTTTTAGGGCAAGCCCTGTAAAGGTGGCCTGCCTCCCCGCACAGGTTGCAGTTCTTACTGGCCTGACAGTCCTTTGTCTCGTGGCCCTCCATCTTGCAGTTTTTGCAGACAACTGCAGTGCATTGGGCCATCACATGCCCAGGCTTGTTGCATTTCCTGCACAGCCTGGGTTGCCCTACGTAGCTGAGGTAGCCTCGGTTTCCTCCAATCGCGAAAACCGAGGGGGGGTGGACAATTTCTCCGTCTTTGTCCACCCTCAGCTTCACCTTGATTTGCCTCTTGCTTGTCCAAATTCCATGCATGTCCTTCACGTCCACACAGTTCCCTGTTCCCTCAACGTAGCGAGCAAGGAACGTGAGGACATCGACTACCGGCACATGTGGGTTGAACATATGCACGGTGATCAACCTTTCCTTCTGGGTGGGGAGGGTGAAGAGCGGCTGCACTTTGAGCAGCGACAGTGGAGCTTCATTCCCCCTCTCCCGAAAGTCTTCCATCACCTTCTGCCATCCCGTCGGATACTTGAAGGTAACGTCAAAATATCCGTTACCCGGGAAATCCTGGAGGCAGTAGATGTCCTTCGCCTCAAATTTGAGGGCCCCTAGCAAGACCTTCTTGACAAACAGGTCTCTTGAAAAGAGGGTACCCTCGCTGATGTCCTTCACGCTTATTCTCAGGGTATTGCGAATACCCTGTACTCCTGCTCCTGCTGACATAGTGGCTAAAGGTGTTAGGTTGGTTACCCAACCAGCATGCATCCACCTCTAAGCCTGCAGCCACAACTCCTCGTCTCCAAGTCCGCTCCGCAATCCACGGCCCTTGTCCCCAAGGGACCGCCAGAACCGTTCTAATAAGAACAGATAGTCTCTTTCACTTCTTCAAGTGTAAGAACAGATACTACACTTGATCTTAGCCAAAAGGCCGAGAAGCGACTAAGGAGAACCGCCTTAGTGATCACGGTCTCTCCCCTGCCAGGTAAGTACGCCGAGCTGTAGTCAATGAATAACAGCCTGACATATGAGTTTTTGTTGTCCAAGTGATCCAGAGCGGAGTGGAGGGCCAGTGAGATCGCGTCCACCGTTGATCTGTTGTGGCGGTAAGCGAACTGCAGTGGGTCCAGGTTTTTGTCGAGGTAGGAGTTAATTTGCGCCATGATCAAACTCTCCAAGCACTTCATCACCACAGGCGTTAGTGCCACTGGTCGATAGTCATTGAGGCACATCACCTTGCTCTTCTTGGGCACCGGTATTATTGATGCCCATTTGAAGCAGGTGGGAACCTCAGACCTCAGAAGTGACAGGTTGAAAATGTCCGTAAAAACTCCAGCCAGTTGGTCCGCACAGGTTTTTAGAACACGACCAGGTATGCCATCAGGTCCAGACGCTTTTCGAGGGTTCACCCCTCTGAAGGATTTCCTGACATCGGCCTCTGTGACTGAGACTCACCTTAAACCTATGAACCTAGTTCTTGATTTCCTCTGTTCTGCGTGAAGGACTCTGTGCAAGTCCCCTATCTATTCCCCTCATCATCTTATACGCCTCCGTAAGATTATTCCACTCATCCTCAGGAGTAAAGTTCTAGCCAGCCCAACCTCTCCCTAGAGCTCAGGCCCTCAAGTCCTGGTAACATCCTCATAAATCCTCAATCAACAATCCCCTTGAGCCAATTTAATCCTTTAACCACAATATCATCTGCCCATTACCACACTACTGTAATCCTGCTGTGTGTAAATAGGCAAAATCTCATGGGCCACCAGGAGTGCTATCAGACCCACCTGTCCCCTGTTCTTGGAGAGCAGGATCCAGGTGGTATTCCTCACTACCTGTGCTAACTCCTCCAGCCATCCCCATTCAGCATCCAGTAATTGGCTTCTACTCTCTGAATCTTGCATTGCCAACTGTAAAACAGTGACTACATTTCCAGAGCTTTTCATTAATTTGAAAGGATCTTTGCAAAATCTGGAGGTTGTGAAGGATGCTATAAAAAGTTGTCCTTTTTTTTTCTTTTTATGGAGAGCACCAATGACAATTATGCTAAAAAATGCAGATAACAATATTTTGCACTCTGCATCATTCCCTTCGATCTTCCAATTCTTATTGACAAAAAGTCACAAAGTACTGAGTAACTCAGCGGGACAGGCAGCATCTCAGGAGAGAATGAATGGGTGACGTTGCGGGTCGAGACCCTTCTTCATACCGAGAGTCAGGGGAGGGGGAGATACAGAGATAAGGAAGTGTAAGGTGTGATAATTAGACATCAAAGGGGTGGAGGTCGAGGTAAATGTAGAATAGATCATTGTTAGCTAGGAGAAGGTAACAACAAGGCAAACAGAGATCAAATGTAATCAGGGGGACAGTCAGACTGGTCAGAGAACTGGGAAGGGGGAGGGATAGAGATAGAGGGAAAGCAAGGGTTACTTGAAGTTAGTGAAGTCAATGTTCATATCGCCAGGGTGTAAACAGCCCAAGCGAACTATGAGGTGCAGTTCAGGTCTTGACCTTCGGGTACAGACCCGAAACACCACCCATTCCTTCCCTCCAGAGATGCTGCCTGTCCCGCGGAGTTACTCCAGCATTTTGTGTCTATCTCAGGTCAATGTGGGAATGGGCAACCTCTCCAGAGAACATGGATAGGTGATGTTTTGGGTACAGACCCTTTCTGAAGACCCTTCTTCAGGAGAATGTCAGAAGATTCAGAGGAGGCTGAAGGAGGCTCTCGACCTGAAACGTCACTTATCCATGCTCTCCAGAGATGCCGCCTGACCCGCTGAGTTACTCCAGCACTTTGTGTGCTTAAGTGTATTAACCAGAATCAGCAGTTTTTTTAATTTTTCCATTATAATTGAGTTTGGCTTGATAGTTTATATGTGTAGTATTATCTGATTTGATCAGAATGCATGCAAAACAAAGCTTTTCATTCTACCTTCGTACACTTGACAAAATATAAACCTTAACCTGAAAAGACTTTAGTTATGGTGGTGCCTGTGACTGATTATTTTTGTTCCCAGTTAAAGGCAGTCATTCCTACACATGACTAAAAGTAAAAAAGAACATGTGTAGCACGGTAGCACAGCGGTAGAGTTGCTGCCTTACAGCGTCACAGTGCCTGAGACCAGCATTCGATTCCGACTACGGGTGCTGTCTGTACGAAGTTAGTACCTTCTCCCCGTGACCGCGTAGGTTTTCTCCAAGATCTTCGGTTTCCTCCCACACTTCAAAGACGTACAGGTTTGTAGGTTAATTGGCTTGGTATAAATGTAAAGGGTCTGTCCGACTTTCACGGCCTAATTCACGACCTCTGCCGAGTTTGCCCTTGACTCATACTCACAGCATGGTCGTCACAAGGTCGTAGGAGGTCGTAGGTAGGTCGTAGCAGGCCGTGACGCTAGTCGTAGGTACTCGTGGCATCAAGTAGGTTGGGGCGTTTATCTAGCATGATGAAAAATGTCCACGAGTAAAAAAGATCGTGAATTAGGTCGTGAAAGTGGGACAGGTCCTTAAATTGTAAATTGTCCCTGGTGTGTGTGTAGGATGGTGTTAATATGTAGGGATCACTGGTCGGCTGAAGGGCTGTATCTCCGAACCAAACTAAACTAAACATAGAAAACAATATATACAGTACTGTATGTATAAAGTTTGGATCAGTTGCTGTCAATGTATGCTGGATTCTCTTTTTTTAATTTCAACATTGCTTTTCGAGACTTTTAATGGGCAACATGAAAGCAATAATCCAATGGTTGTTAAGAGGGAGTCCAGTGTAACTCAGGGTTGTCACATTGTAATCGTGCTGCATATAAGAAGCGGCAATGAGATGGCAGCAAGGATTTATAAAGTCCAGATCTAATTCCGATACGGAGAAATAGAATTTCAAATCCAGATGCCTTATCATTGCCCTGTCCCTTCACTGAACTGATTTCTCCAGCAAGAAGCTGTCACTACAATCGCATTGTACAAGGAAGCTATTTACTCCTACAGCTAAGCAGGGTCACCGATGTTGTTGTTCCTGTAATGTTGTGTGTTATCGGGGAGAAAAATAGCATTACAAACTGTCAGAGCATGAGAGGAATTTAATTGAAAAGTATCAATCAAAAATATAGAAGTTCTGTTCGTGGGAGCACTGCAACTGATCCTTTTTTTTGGTCGTTAAGGTGGAAAAAAAAAACAGGAGCAAACCAGAGGGAGAGTCCAGTTCATTCCCACCCAGGAACAGAGAATGGAGTACTGGCTGGCGACAATATTTATCATAGACAGCATCCATATAAATACTCAGCACCAACCTATGCAGAGAAGGCTGATGCAAACTTGCCCACAGAATCAACATTGAAACTTTATTCCCAGTGAGGAGTAATTGGAGTCCGGTCACAGTTTGTATTCCAGGGGAATAATTCACATTCTACAGGCGAAGCAAAACAAAAGGAAAAAACTCTCGCACAATGTCCAGCTGCAGGGAAGAATCAATCTGGCGCGGCTCGGTCTCGTAACTCGCTGGGATTTATGTAGCCACGACTCTTTCATTTGAATGCAAAGCGTCTCTCTGCTTCGTGTGGGGTTGAGAAGCGGCCACTGTGCTCAATGCCCAGTGTGTCTGAGATGAGGACCATGTGATCCAGACTCCTTTGATTCAGGGCAAAACAAATATGTAATCAGCTCTGACGGTCATCTTGTCTCCTTTCTTGTCTTCTAAATATTTCTGTGCAGCTCTGTGGGGCGGGTGGCTATTCTGTGGTTTAATAAACTCTTTTTTTGTTTTCAAGATAAGGCAAGGGCTGAATTTCTCATCCCCGCCCCCCAAAAGCCAGGCGACTCTTTGTGTGCTAGTCACAGAATCAAGATATAGTAGGGGGGGGATTTAATAGGAACTTTTATACACAGATGGTGGTGAGTGTATGGAACCAGCTGCCTGGGGAGGTAGTTCAGGCAGGTAGTATCTTAACGTTTAAGAAACATTTGGGCAGGTACATGGACAGGACAAGTTTAGAGGGATATGGACCAAACTAGTGTAGATGGGACATATTGGTCGGTATGGGCATGATGGGCCGAAGGGCCTGTTTCCACACTGTGTGACTGTTACTATGACTCTAAGTGGATTTGCAACTACGCATTACATCGCTCCACTCTCTTAAATCTCTAGTCCAACAGCATCCTTTATTACATTACAGTGTGGACGGTTCGATTGTAATCATGTATTGTCTTTCCGCTGACTGGTTAGCACGCAACAAAAGCTTTTCACTGTACCTCGGTACACGTGACAATAAACTAAATGGAAACTAAACCAAAACTAAGCTAAAAAAACTAAAACCAATTCCCCATGAGTATCTTCACAAGCCATTTAACAGTCAACCATGTTGGTTGGTATGGAGTCACTTATAGGCCAGACCAGGTAAAAGGACAACAGGGCCCCTTCTCTCAAGGACATTGGTATGCCAAATGGGATTTTACAACAATCGTTTATCAATCCTTTTTATCAAAAGGAATTCCCAGATTATTAACCAAATTTAAGTTGCCATTTAAGTTTGGATTTGAACTCAATCATTTCGATCCACCCCCTGCAATCTTTCTCCTCCTTGCTTATCAAGCACCTATGGGTCCTCCTTGGAGTTTATGACAAGATTTCACCGTTCGTAACCCAAATAGTTTGCAATTCGTAAATGTTCCCGCTTGGCGACATACCTAACTACAAACATAGGTCAATGAAGGCCAACGAACAGTCAAACCAGGCCATTTAACTCAACCGTTCAGATTTCTTTGTAAGGTGCCACGATATTGCTGTCCCCACATGGTAGAAGATGTCTGCACCTCCTCAGCAGCAGACACATTCATCCTGTGTGTCTCCCAAACACTCGGTCCTTTGTATGGGTTGTATATAAGTTGGGCATTCCTTAAATAAGGAGACCAATATTCATGATATGTGACCTGCATCCACATCTTACTAAAAATGTTCAAAGATTTTCTTTCCATCGCCCTTTCTTCCATGAGCAGTAGCTCTACTCAAGAACCAAAAATCTGTAGCCTCCTTTTGCTCTGGTATTTTATTTATTTCACATGTTTAATCGATAATGTTTTATTATTAATGTTTAATGATTTATCTGTCATTCCTAACTGTCACTGTATGTCATGTTGTCACTTGCAAGTGGAGCAGCAAGGCATATCCTTGTTTGTGAATATATTTGGCCAATAAACTTATTCATTCATTCATTTCCACTCTCTGAAAGTCCCCTTATTTTCTAACAGTAATCCTAGTTATAGATTTTTTTTTACAAGCAGAAATATCCTCTTCACATCCACTCTGTCAAGGCCACAAAAGATTTTTTCTACATCAAGTGCCCTCTCATTCTTCTAAACTCCAGTAGATGCAATCTCAGCTTGTCCAACCATTCCTCATATTGTCCAACATGCCAGCTGGAGGTATGTAAGATTCAATAACCCTTATTTGGAACATCCTTTGACAGTGTTATTGTCCTTCCTTTGGTCAGAGGGTGGTGAATCTGTGGAATTCCTTGTCACAGAAGGCTGTGGAGGCCATGTCAGTGGATATTTTTTAAGGCAGAGACAGATAGATTCTTGATTAGTACAGGTGTCAGAGGTTGTGGGGAGAAGACATGAGAATGGGGTTTAGAGGAAGGGATAGATCAGCCATGATGGCGGAGTAGGCTTGAAGAGCAGATGACACCAAGCTGGGGGGTATAGTTAGGTGTGAGGAGGATGCTTGGAGGCTGCAGGGTGATTTGGATAGGCTGAGTGAATGGGCAGATGCATGGCAGATGCGGTATAATGTGGATAAATGTGAGGTTATCCACTTTGGTGGCAAAAACATGAGGGTAGACTATTATCTGAATGGTGGCAGATTAGGAAAAGGGGAGATGCAACGAGACCTGGGTGTCATGGTACACCAGTCATTGAAAGTAGGCATGCAGGTGCAGCAGGCAGTGAAGAAATCCAATGGTATGTTAGCATTCATAGCGAAAGGATTTGAGTATAGGAGCAGGGAGGTTCTACTGCAGTTGTACAGGGTTTTGGTGAGGCCACACCTGGAGTATTGCGTACAGTTTTGGTCTCCAAATCTGAGGAAAGACATCCTTGCCATAGAGGGGGTACAGAGAAGATTCACCAGACTGATTCCTGGGATGTCAGGACTTTCATATGAGGAAAGATTGGATAGACTCGGCTTGTACTCGCTGGAATTTAGAAGATTGAGGGGGGATCTTATAGAAACTTACAAAATTCTTAAGGGGTTGGACAAGCTAGATGCTGGAAGATTGTTCCCGATGTTGGGGGAGTCCAGAACAAGGGGTCACAGTCTAAGGATAAGGGGGAATTCCTTTAGGACCGAGATGAGGAAAACATTCTTTACACAGAGAGTGGTGAGTCTCTGGAATTCTCTGCCACAGAAGGTAGTTGAGGCCAGTTCATTGGCTATATTTAAGAGGGCGTTAGATGTGGCACTTGTGGCTAAACGGATCAGGGGGTATGGAGAGAAGGCAGGTACGGGATACTGAGTTGGATGATCAGCCATGATCATATTGAATGGCGGTGCAGGCTGGAAGCGCCGAATGGCCTACTCCTGCACCTATTTTTCTATGTTTCTATGTTTCTATGAATGGCCTAATTCTACTTATGACCTTATGACCTTCCTTAAATAAGGGGACCAATATTTTACACAATATCCTGATTTATGCACTCCATCAATAGGGCTGTCACGGTGGCGCAGCGGTAGAGATGCGGCCTTCCAGCAAATGGAGCGCCGGGGACCCAGGTTCGATCCTCACTATGGGTGCTGATTGTACGGAGTTTGTATGTTCTCCCCGTGACCTGCGTGGATTTTCTCCAGCATCTCCGGTTTCCTCCCACACTCCAAAGACGTACAGGTTTGTAGGTTAATTGGCTTGGTGAATGTAAAAAATGTCCCTAGTGGGTGTAGGATAGTGTTAATGTGCGGGTATTGCCGGTCAGCGAGGGCCCAGTGGGCCGAAGGGCCTGTTTCTGCGCTGTATCTCTAAACTAAACTAAACTAAAAATATAACTAAAGCATAACCTTTCTACGTTTATAACCAATTCCACCAGCAATAAGCAAGAACACTCTGCTCATGTTCTGAATGCTTGTTTTACATTTAAGTAAACGGTAAAACAAACTGAAGGTGCTGCACAGTCTGTGTGCCACCATATTTGTAACATCGTGCCAATCAGATAAATTTCACCTCCTACACCACGAGCTTTTATTCTCGACAGTACTCTATGACCCGCACCTTACCAACTGCTTTTTAAAAAAAACTAAATCTAGTGCATCTAATGGGTACCGCTTATCCCCACTCATGTTACTTCCTCAAAGAACACCAACTAATTAGTCAAACGTGATTTACCTTTTCACAAAACTACGTTAACTTCATCTGATTATCTTGATATTTTCTAAATGCCCTACTATGACGACTTTCATAATTGCAACTAACATTTTCTCTGTGTTCACTGTTGAGTGGTTTGCTTTCCATCTCTCTTCATTTTGAATAGTCATCCTTTTCTGAAAGGATGTGAGGGCAGCCACGGTGGCGCAGCGGTAGAGTTGCTGCCTTACATCGCTTGCAGCTCTGGAGACCCGGGTTCGATCCTGACTACGGGTGCTGTCTGTACGGAGGTTTTACGTTCTCCCTGTGACAGCGTGCGTTTTCTCTGAGATCTTCGGTTTCCTCCCACACTCCAAACACATATAGGTATGTAGGTTAATAGGCTTGGTGTAGGATAGTGTTAATGTGCGGGGATCGCTTGTCAGTGCGGACTCGGTGGGACAAAGGCCTGGTTCCGCGCTGTATCACTAAATTAAAAAAAAAACCGAAAAACTTTGCACTGGAGGAGTTTTAGAAATAATGAGTTAGAGTTACGTGGACAGAGATGGATAAATTGGGTTGGCGTTTCTTAACAGAAGAATTGGTAATAATGTTTAAAGTCATGAAAGGTTTAGCTGAAGGTTTATTCCTTGGAGTGCAGAAGGATGAAGGATGATCTTGTAGAGGTGTATAAGATCATGAGACTAATAGATAGGATAAGTGAGCATAGTTCACAGCCGTAGCTGCAAACACAGGCCTCAGAAAGCCAAAACCTCACAAACTGCACATCCCTGAACGTGCCATTGAGTAAAGTTCTCTTTATTCTAATTAATATCGGCAGATTTCAAAAAATTGTGTCTCAGAACTACACCCTCAGCTGGGGTGGGGGTTGGGTGATGCTATCGCAGACAATGACACACCAAATGCTTCTCCCAATGCTTCCCCATACTAGGGCAGTGAATGATAGAATGATTGGACGGCACAGTGGCACAGCGTTAGGGTTGCTGCCTTACAGCGCCAGAGACCCGGGTTCAATCGTGACTTTGGGTGCTGTCTGCGTAGAGTTTGTACGTTCTCCCTGTGACTTGTGTCGGTTTTCTCTGGCATCTCCGGTTTCCTCCCACACTCCAAAGATGTAGCGGCTTGTAGGTTAATTGGCCTGGTGAAATTGTAACTTGGCCCTAGTGTGTGCAGGATAGCGTTAGTGTGTAGGGATCACAGGTCGGTGCGGACTCGGTGGGCCGAAGGGCCTGTTTCCATGCTGTATCTCTAAACTAAACTAAAATGCTATGGTAGACACAAAAAGCTGGAGTAACTCAGCAGGACAGGCAGCATCTCTGGAGAGAAGGAATGGGTAATGTTTTGGGTCGAGAGTCTGAAGAAGCTTCTCGACCCGAAACATCACCCATTCCTTCTCCCCAGAGATGCTGCCTATCCCGCTGAGCTACTCCAGCATTTTTCCCTATCAAACCAGCATCCGCAGTTCCTTCCTACATAAAATAAAATGGTTGTTTCTTTACATTATCCTTTATCGCAGTTACCCCAGCGATTCACCCATCCAGGTAGCCAGCCCTATTCCTCCTGACCATCACATCCCCCTCCTCCTCCTCCCTGAGATGGGAGGCAAAATGCCAGCTCAAGCCACAGGGGAGAGGGAAAGAAACATTCTTGCTATTTATTTCTTTATCTCCGATGCACTCTGATGATGTGATGTCAACCTTTCTTTCACTGATTCCACGTGAACTGAGCAGTAAACGCGACCAAAGTAATGGCATTTTTATGTGGTCAAGCATAGAAATGAGGACAGCTTTGATTCATGTTTGATCAGACTTCACGATCTCATTATAACAAATGAAAATGCTTCTTCAGTTTGGTTTATAATATTTCATCATAATTGACATATTCCCGTCCGGAAACACAACATGCTTTGAAAAAAAAAACAGGTTATGGACCGGCTTCTTGCTATACACAGTGGCCCTTGTCGAGACGTAAGAGAGAGGCTGAACTATTCATGTTAAATGCTGGCATCTTCGGTTAAATTAGCAAATGCTTTAAACACACCACATTATCATGAAGTAAGTTGATGAGTAGGCGTTCTAGTATTTGTAAGCCTTCATCAGGGCACATGGCTACAGTTCTGACAAAATATTATGTACCTAAAATATTGCAACAACTCTGTACACTTTGCAGAGTGTCCGATCAGCAATGTGCTTCTTGACTGGAAGTTTGCATCTTTTGAGTGTGTTTGGTTAATATATCAATAGCTTCGATTTTGATGTAATAAATGATTAGCTTCCACAGTTAAGTTTGCTCTTTACCTTTTCTATTACTAAATCCCCATGGAAGGTTGGTTAAGAAGGTTAAATCTTTGGGTGTTAATGGCGGAGTAGCAAGATGGATTCAACAGTGGCTGAATGGGAGATGCCAGAGAGTAATGGTGGATGGCTGTTTGTCAGGTTGGAAGCCGGTGACCAGTGGGGTGCCTCAGGGATCGGTGTTGGGTCCACTGTTGTTTGTCATGTACATCAATGATCTAGATGATGGGGTGGAAAATTGGATAAGTAAGTATGCAGATGATACTAAGATAGGGGGTGCTGTGGATAATGAAGTAGATTTTCAAAGTCTACAGAGAGATTTGGGCCATTTGGAAGAGTGGGCTAAAAGATGGCAGATGGAGTTTAATGCTGATAAGTGTGAGGTGCTACATCTTGGCAGGACAAATCAAAATAGGACGTACATGGTAAATGGTAGGGAATTGAGGAATGCTGTGGAACAGAGGGATCTAGGAATAACTGTGCATAGTTCCCTGAAGGTGGAATCGCATGTAGATAGGGTGGTAAAGAAAGCTTTTGGTGTGCTGGCCTTTATAAATCAGAGCATTGAATATAGGAGTAGGGAAGTAATGTTAAAATTGTACAAGGCATTGGTAAGACCAATTCTGGAGTATGGTGTACAATTTTGGTCGCCTAATTATAGGAAGGATGTCAACAAAATAGAGAGAGTACAGAGGAGATTTACTAGAATGTTGCCTGGGTTCCAGCAACTAAGTTACAGAGAAAGGTTGAACAAGTTAGGTCTTTATTCTTTGGAGCGCAGAAGGTTAAGGGGGGACTTGATTGAGGTCTTTAAAATGATGAAAGGGATAGACAGAGTTGACGTGGGTAAGATTTTCCCATTGAGGGTAGGGAAGATTCAAACAAGAGGGCATGACATGAGAATTAAGGGACAGAAGTTTAGGGGTAACATGAGGGGGAACTTCTTTACTCAGAGAGTGGTGGCTGTGTGGAATGATCTTCCTGCAGAAGTGGTGACGGCAGGATCGATTTTAACATTTAAAAGTAAAGTGGATAGGTATATGGACGGGAAGGGAATGGAGGGTTATGGTCTGAGTGCAGGTTGATGGGACTAGAGGAAAATAAATGGTCGGCACGGACTGGAAGGGCCGAGAAGGCCTGTTTCCGTGCTATAATTGTTATATGGTTATATGGTTATATTTTGAAATGTACTTAAGTGAGTTTTGGCCCATGTCCCTCTCACTCCATTCTGATCCATCTATCTATCCAAATGTGTTTTGAACTGTGACCCCTGGTTCTGGACTCCCCCAACATGCGGAACATTTTTCCTGCATCTAGCCTGTCCAAAGAAAATAGATGCAGGACGAGGCCATTCGGCCCTTCGAGCCTTCGATTCATTGTGATCATGGCTGATCGTCCCAAATCAATAACCCCTTAAGAATTGTCCAATCCATTAAGAATTTTATGTTTCTATAAGATTCCCTCTCATCCTTCTAAACCTACCATGCAGAACCTTGTCAAATTCCTTACTTGAAGTCCATCCATGTTCACAACATCTACAGCTCTGCCCTCATCAACCTCTTTTTACCAAAGTTATACCAGATGAATGGTATAATTGAAAAAATAAATTCCTGCTTCACTGGTCTGAGGGGGAAGAGGGGAGGATGTGACGCTGGGTGCTTTATAATTTCCACAACACTCAGAGGAAAAGAATGTCAATTGCTGGAGGAACTCAGTGGTTCAAGCAGCATCATTTGAGGAAGGACATTCTTGCTATTGAGGGAGTGCAGCATAGATTTACAAGGTTAATTCTCAGGATGGCGGGACTGTCATATGCTGAGAGAATGGAGCAGCTGGGCTTGTACACTCTGGAGTTTAGAAGGATGAGAGGATATCTCATTGAAACATATAAGATTGTTAAGGGCTTGGACACGCTAGAGGCAGGAAACATGTTCCCAATGTTGGGGGAGTCCAGAACCAGGGGCCACAGTTTAAGAAAAAGGAGTAAGCCATTTAGAACGGAGGCGAGGAAACACTTTTTCTCACAGAGAGTGGTGAGTCTATGGAATTCTCTGCCTCAGAGGGCGGTGGAGGCAGGTTCTCTGGATGCTTTCAAGAGAGAGCTAGATAGGGCTCTTAAAAATAGCGGAGTCAGGGGATATGGGGAGAAGGCAGGAGCGGGGTACTGATTGGGGATGATCAGCCATGATCACATTGAATGCCGTTGCTGGCTCGAAGGACCAAATGGCCTACTCCTGCACCTATTGTCTATTGTCTATTGTCTATATCAGAGGAGATAAATGAACAGACCATGCTTCAGTAGGGGACCCTCCTTTTCACCCAGTCTCTCGATCAAAGCCATGTGTCCTTCGCGTCCAACCCTCCTGTGAAAGATTGCAAAAGAAACTGAATTTGCAGTCTACCACATACATAAGCTGTTATCATTTACAAGCTGCCTTGTCAGAAAATGCATAATTCTCGCATGTAATAATATTAGGTTTTATTACTTATAGAAGGAAGTACTTTTGAGGGAAGACATTTCTCATCCAAATGAATTGAAATGTGTATAGGAGCATTTGAAGGGGCATTTACCCACTAAGTTTGTTAGGATTCCAGTTGTCTTTGAAACTGTTCACCCAGAGGGAACATGGTGATGTAGTCACTTGAAAATCAAAGAGAAACCTAAGATGCCGGACATATGAAACAAAATAAAAAATGCTAGAAACATGCAACAGATTATGGTTGTATTTGTGGAAAGACAAATAATCAACACTTTGGGACAAGAACATTCGTGAATTGCTATATTATTCTATTTGGGGTGGTGCAGTGGTAGAGTCTCTGCCTTACAGCACCAGGGTCCCGGGTTCAATCCTGACTACGGGTGCTGTATGTACTAAATGTGTAAAGGACCTGTCCTACAAGCATGCAACTCCAAGCGATAAGCGCGACCTAATGTGGTCGCTTGAGCCGTCCGGCTTCGCGGGGCCGGTCCCACTTCGATCGCCAGAGCCGTGCGGAATTCGTCCCTACATCGCACGGGGCTCCGAAAAACTGACTATGTTCAAAAATTCCGCGCGGCAACGGCTTGTCGGCTCGCTGTCGCCTCGACGCATTACACATTGCCTCGACATCGTGCCTCCGTGAACCTATCTGTAGGTGCCTCCGTGACCCTCTATGTGTGTGGCTCCGTGGCCCTCTGTGTGTGTGCCTCTGTGCCCCTCTCTGTGTGCCCCTCTCTGTCCTGGCGAACTTACCTTAAGACTTCGCTCCATGTTCGCCTCACTTTGCGCAGCGTTGCGCCACTCACCCGACCTCCGCGCAGCACTCGCGGCCGGTTTGGTCGCGCTTGCCGCATGGAGGCGCATGCTGGTGGGAACGGCCCTGTACAGGGGATCACCCGACCTCCGCGCGGCCTCCGCTTCTAGTTTGATCGCGCTCATCTCATGGAGTCGGATGCTGATAGGACAGGCCCTTAAAAATGAACTGCAGATGTTGGTTTAACCCAAAGATAGACACAAAAAGCTGGAGTAACTCAGCGGGACGGGCAGCATCCCTGGAGAGAATGAATGGGTGACCCTTCTTCAGACTTTTTCATCAGACATCAGAGTCTGATGAAGGGTCTCGACCCGATACGACACCCATTCCTTCTCTCCAGAGTTGCTGCCTGTCCCGCTGAGTTACTCCAGCTTTTTGTGTCTATCTTCACTTTCAGTACTAAGTTTGGACCTTCTCCATGTGACCGTGTGGGTTTTCTCCAGGTGCTCCAGTCTCATCATGCATTCCAAAGACATGCAGGTTTGTAGGTTGATTGGCTTCTGTAAATTGTCCAAAGTGTGTAGGATAGAACTAGTGTACGGATGATTGTTGGTCGGTGCGGACCCGGTGGGCCGAAAGGCCTGTTTCCACGCAATGTTTCTAAACTTAAAAATTCCAGATGCTTACTATTATGCTGAGTGGACTCGGCTGAGAACAGATCTAACAGATCAAAACAGGGCATCTAGGAGGACTCGTGGACCATCAGTAACAAAGTAAATATACATTGGCAGCACCTGTAACATCATATACCCCCTCGGATGGATTGAAAGGATCGAGACAGGACTGTGGAAATATTGAAAGAAATCCAACACAAAACAATTGCTTTTTGATATTTTAACCTGAAAGTTGTAGGGAGGAATCGTGTTATTGTTTCAAATAAAGGCTGTCACCTTTTGGAGTTAAGTGACATAATCTATATGATAAGATATCTGCTTTATGCATATGAAAATGTATTAGACACAGATAACATAATGCATTGACAATTAATATCCATAAAACACTTCCCAGAAGTAGGGGCCAAACAATGCGGCCAAAATTATATAATGTAACAAACTGCATATTTTAAATTGCATTACATTTCACATAACATCAATTTTCTATTTTTATAATCAGGTTCAGAAGATATTCTGTTGATACCGGAAAATCATTGGAATGCCAAACCGCGCTCGGCGCAAAAAGATAAATTTTGGGAAGTGAAATGGGAATAAAGAGACAAAGATCAGGGTGACAAAGTTAGCGACAAAAAAAAAAAATGTGGAATAGGTTATTTAATATAAGCTGCGATGTAAAACAATCATCAGTGCACATGACAGAACAATAGATATCCTTCACTGCCGGGGAACATTCTAAAATATGGTCTAAAGATTGCCGGGGATTTGCTGGCTGTGTAATTGAAGCTCTCCAGGCCAGTCATTGTATTTTTTATTCCAATTTCAATCCTGTGCTCTGCTCTGTGTGCTCATCGAGCAGCAGAGTCAGTATTCGACCCTGGGGACCAGACTGTGCTTCTATATGCAAATGGAGCTGCACCTGAGCAACTAAGCAAGCCTGCACATAGTTTAGCTATGCTAATCTGATTGATCGAAGGCATATTGCAGAACACACGCAGCCCAGAGATAAGAAGAGCCATTTTTCAAAAAAAAAAGGAGCTGACTGAAAGGGAAACCATTTTTCGGAAAAAAAAACTCTATGGCCTTTATATTTCATTGGGTGGTGGGGTGGGGGGATGGGGGGTTGGTGCTGGTGGGGGGGTGGGGGTGGGGGAGGGATGGGGGGGGTGGGGGTGGGGGAGGGATGGGGGGGTATTGGGGGGTAGGAAAGAAAAAAAATCCTCATTGCACATCCTAATAATTAAATTATTGCTGTAAATGGAATAAAAATTAATTGGCAACCATGAAATAAGACAACTGTAATTTAAGGCAAATCTTTACGTAAAATAATGAAAAATAATTTGCAGTATTCAGAGAATTCTAGAATTATATCTAATTTTGAACCCAGGCTGAATGTAACTTTCTATTTTAGTTAATTGTTATGTGTGCACCAAATGCCATTAACTGAATTTTTACCCCTTCCTTCGTATCAGGGTCTTATTTTTATATTTTAACGTTCATTTATATTTCTTCACATTGTTTTCATTTTTTAAAGCTCTCTTAACCTTAGCACGCCAGTTCAGAGCCCTCTGCCAGTTATCCACTCTTCCCCTCGTCTCAACCCGAAACATCACCTATTCCTTCGCTCCAAAGATGCTGCCTCACCCGCTGAGTTTCTCCAGCATTTTTGTCTACCCTCGAAGATGATGTGTGAGGAGGTCAATTTTCCATTGTCCCTGTTATCCCAGAGAAACAATCAGCTAAAAGATTCTCCTCCCCGATGGCACGTAACAAAGTTGGCAACATGGAGAGACAAGAAACCGCAATTGCCAGGATCTTGCACAACGCACAAATTTCTGGAGTAACTCATCTGGTCAGACATGGATAGGTGATGTTTCAGGTCGGGACCCTTCTTCAGACCACAGACACTGCCCTCTCTGTGCATTGAAGTGTTTGAAGAAGGGTCCCGACCCGAAACGTCAACCATCCTTTTCTCCAGAGTTACTCCAGCACTTTGTGTCCATCTGTGCATTCTACACTCTAGTTTCTGCTCTCACGCTGCCAAAGTGGAAGTTATTATGTTAGTGCACTATTAAACAGCAGCAATGACTTTAACATTGTCTTGCTGTTATGTTAATCATGCCCTCGTTACGCTTGAGCTAAAAATAAAGATGTGAGCATGAGGGTGCAATTAGCTGGATGACCTACAGGGCAAATTTCCAGCACAGGTAAGATGGGCTGAAAGGCCAATGCACATGCTGTGATATTCCCTGATTGTAAAAAAAAACATTAAAAAAAAAATTTAAAAAAACAAGGGAAATTTTGCCTTCTTTGTTCTTCCTTTCTTTCTGCACAACCTTTTAACAGCAAGACTTGGCTTCACTTCATCTCTTCTTCTTGACTGAACCTTTCTATTCTTCCATTCCCCTCAACGCTGGCAGTGTTCAGCATCATGCCTCTGGTCTTGTTACTCCGCTTTGAATCTCAATTAAAAAACCCGCCATTAAGGCATGATACCTTTATGTGTGAGGTGCCAAAAAGCAAAAAAAAAACCTCAACGTCCCGCACAGGAATCCCAAAAAAACTATTTCAGATAGTTCCTGCAAGACATCGGCAAAGCAAAATCACTCCAGCAGAAAAGCAAAATATTCAAACACTTTTCTTACTCAATGAAGCCAGCCCTTGCTGGTGGAGGTAATAAAATGGCAGCTTCAGGCATATGCAGCCAGAGCCACGTTACATTATTTGAATGCCTTTCGCAGCCCGTGATATCTAAACTCCGCATTGCAATAAATACCAATTCCTTAAGTCCTAACACAGTCGTCATGGAGATTGTGTTTGCGCCACACATGATATAGAATCAGATCCTTTCATGGTTGAAGCAGATTTAAGGTTCTTGTCTGAAATGCACTTGTATTGCTGGCTTGGCCCTGGCTCCTGCTGTGATTAAGCAGTATTCTGTTCCAGTAGAGGACTAAATTCTCTGATTCAATTCCTTTATCGGTACTCTTTTTTGGATGAAAAGAAATCTTCAAACAGACATCCCCCCCCCCCCCCCCCCCCCCAAGTTGATAGATATGGATGCATAAAGAAGGAAGAACATACATTTATGTAGCATCTTAGGACATTACAAAGCACTACGCTGCCGAGGAATTGCATTTTGATTTGCAGCCACTATCACTTGGGCAAACGTTATGGCCAAATTGCACTCAGCAATTACCCAGAGCAGAAAATGAGATGAGTCTGATTTTTCGAAGATGAAGTTTGATGATGGCATTTTTGGCCAAACATTGGGAACAGTGCTTGCATCGTTAATAGTACCATCAGATCTTCTACATCCAGCTGGGAGTGCTGTGTCTAACATCTTCTCTGATGACGCTGCAATCCTTCAATGCTTGGTTAACACAAGGGTTTGGAGTATGTGCTTGTAATTCAATCTTCGAACACAGAGGCGGGAGAAAAACATCAGTGGCCTCAATGTGGGTAGGAGGGGGATTCCTGGTCTCCACATTTTAATGTAATGACCAGTGTTGCTTCACCCTGGGGGGTCTTTGTAATGTAACCCAGTTTCTCTGCCTCTCTCCTTTTTATCTGACAACACCACATTTATACCTGTGCTTTCAATTTGAGCTGCTTTTGTCCACAAGCAATGATTCACCTACCTACCGGGATTTGATTTTCTCTCCAACTTAGAGGAGGTTGAGGGAAGACCTGATAGAAGTATATAAAATGATGAGAAGCATAAACAGGGTCGACAGTGAGAACCTTTTTTCCAGGATGGAAATATCAAATACCAGAGGGCAAAGCTTTAAGGTGAGAGGGGCAAAGTTTAAAGGAGATATGTGAGACAATTTAAAGCCCTGTCCCATGGTACGAGTTCATTCCAAGAGCTCTCCTGGGTTTAAAAAAAATCAAACTCGAGGTAAGCACGGAGAATGAACGTAGCGGGTACGTCGGAGCTGGGGGACGCCTCTTAGTGGCTCGTAACGCTAACGGCAGGTATTCGGGAAGACTCGCTAACGGCAGATAAGCACGGGAATACTCATGAAGATTTTTCAACATGTTTAAAAATGTCCACAAGGGCCCTGAGTACCGACGAATGGCCATTACCGTAAATCTCCGAGTTCGAATCAGGGCAAACGCAGGAGAGCTCTTGGAATGAACTCGTACCATGGGACAGGGCTTTTACATAGAGGGCATTGAGTGCTTCTGGGGATGGTGATGGAGGCAGATATGATGGAGGCATTTAAGAGACTATTAGAGAGGCATATGGATATGCCGGGAATGGAAGGATAAGGATAGAGGCAGGTAAGGGTTGGCCTTGGCATCATTACAGGTAAGACATTGTGGGCCGAAGGGTCTGTTCCTGTACTGTACAGTTCTATTGTCTATTGTCTATTGTGTTCTATGTTTTACACCATCTTTGCGATCAACAGGGCTTTGAAACATGTTGCTTCTACTTCCTACATCTCTGCTCTCTTCCTTTCTCCTCTCAACAAAACTGGGTTAGGGTTCCTTTGATCTGCACCTTCCACCACAACAGGCCTCACATTCAATGGATTATCTTCAGTAATATCGACACCTTTGACATGTAGCCACCTCCAGATCCAGCTTCTTCAGCTTTCCAAAGTGGTCATTCCAATTGTGACACTCAACATCTGTTTTCCATCTTCCTGAATAACGATTTCCACTTCCTACGGTGGTTTGCCAGGTCCACGCCGTCCAGCGATTCCCCTCCCCCAGTACACTAGCGCTATCTTACACACACTAGGGACAATTTACAATTTTACCGAAGCCAATTAACCCAGAAACCTGTACGTCTTTAGGGTGTGGGAGGAAACCGGAGTACACGGAGAAAATCCACGTGGTCACAGGGAGAACGGACATACTCCATACGGACAACACCCGTAGTCAGGATCACACCCGGGTCTCACCCGGAGCTGTAAGGCAATAGCTCCACTGCAGCGCCACCGTGCTGCCCTCTTTATGCCCTCCCTTGGCTCCATCCAAGCCACATGAGAAGTAGTCATTCTTTTTCAGTACTGTGCCCACATTGTTGCCTCTTTAGTAGATAGACCAAACACATATTGGGCAAGTCCTCTGCAGAATATCTCCATTGAGAGAACAGTGATTAATTGCTTTTCACCAGGCCAGGCCTGTCCTTCACTTACTCAGCTGCTGTTAAAGAAAAATCAAAACCAACTTTCTGTTTCCATCGTCTGAATTCAAGGAGGTAGGTAGGGCTTCGCAGGGGGGAGAGGCAGGGATCAGTGATTCCGTGCACCATGATCACTTGTGAATCGGGGCTAAGGTAAGGTTGGCAAAGATTTGGATGAGGGTTGGTAGTGTTCCCTCAAAGTAAGCTTCGCGGGTAGATAAGGTGGGGAAGATGACCTTTGGAATGCTGACTTTCATTAATCCGGGAATTGAGTAGGGACATAGGGAAGTAAGGTTACAGTTGTATAAGACGTTGGTGACCAATGTGTTTGATTTTGATCACCTTGCTATAGAAAAAATGCTATTAAGATACAAAGAGTACACAGAAGATTTATGAGGATGATGCCAGGACTCGAGAGCCTGAGCTATATGGAATGGTTGAATGGGCTGGGACTTTATTCTTGGATTGCAGGAGGCTGAAGAGTGATCTTATGGAGGTGTTAATATTCAAGAGAGGAATTGTAATGGTGTCTTTTTCTTGGGTTGGGGAATCGAAAACAAGAGTACACAGGATTAAGTTGTAAGATGTGAGATTGATTAGTACAGGTGTCGGGGTAATGGGGAGAAGGCAGGAGAATGGGGCTAAGAGGGAGAGATAGATCAGGCATGATTGAATGGCGGAGCATGCTTGATGGACTAAATGGCCTAATTCTGCGCCTTATGACCTTATGAAAGATTTGTTATTGAACCTGGCAAATGGGACCAGATGAGGTGTTTCAGTTAGCATAGATGAGTTGGGCTGAAGGACCAGTTTCTGGGCTGTGTTATTCTGTGACTTTCTATGACTGTGGATTGCCACTAACTCAGAATGGACTTGATACAATCGATAAGGGATACATTTCCCAGCAATATGATTACCAAATAATAGAGAGAAATTGTATGGTTTTGCAACACCTCACCCCCAGTAGATAGGAGAACAGATCATAAGATCATAACATCATAAGTGATAGGAGCAGAATTAGGCCATTCAGCCCATCAAGTATATTTTGCCATTCAATCATGGCTACTAGGCAAAGTAGACCAATTCTCAAAGACTTGGTCTCCTTTTATCAACATTTTGCAAGCATATGGTGCAACATAACATAACCTCAGAAATTAAATGGTCTAGAACCGGGTGACGGATGGGCAAAAATACGAAATAGGTAGATCTCTCCTAATCTCTCTTTTCTTTACTTTCTCCTTCTATTTCAATCTTTTCAGCTTCTCTTCTATGTCCTTTATTTCTTTTGCTATCTGTTTCTACTCGCTGGTCTATCTATTCCCCCACTCTTTATTTTTTCTTCCACTGTTCTTTTATTATTAAATTAAAAATACGAAGTTGTACAAGAATGGAAATATGTATGTATTAGGTTATCAAGTACCACACTATTGTACTTACTTCTAACAAAAAAATACAAAAAAAAAACAAAAAACAAATCATGGCTGACCAATCTCTCCCTCCTAACCCCATTCTCCTGCCTTCTCCCCATAATCCCTGACACTTGTAGTAATCAAGAATCTATCTATCTCAGCCTTAAAAAAATCCACTGATGGCTTCCACAGCCTTCTGTGTCAAAGAATTCCACAGATTCACCACCCTCTGACGAAAGGATGTTCATAGTTCATAGATTTTATCTAGTGATGTGAATGGCCTATGGTTTTGCCTCATCTTCAAAATTATCCATATCAATTTGCAAACTAAATGTCTATAAACATGACTAAAGCAAGTGTTGTCTTTAATATACTCTATCAGGTATTTAAGAATTATCACCCAATAAATGTCACCCATGCTAATGATACCTACACCTATTAAGGTATAAAGAAAAACACAAAGGTTTATGAGAGTACCTTGGAAATGTATTCCTGGGAGGTTACATGGACTTTTAGAGGTGTGGTTAGAAGCTTTGATCAGTATTTTTTTTCTGGAGGATCAAAGATCTACAGATGCTGGTTAATATACAAAAGGAGACAAAGTGCTGTAGTGCTGAAATGCATAAGATCATGAGAGAAATAGACCAGGGTATATCCACACTTGTACCCAGTGTATGGGGAATCATAAACCAGAGGACACAGGTTTAAGGTGAGGAGGAGAGATTTAATAGGAATTTGAGGGTCCACTTCTTTGTTTCCCCCCCCCCCCCCGACTACAATTAGTCTGAAGAAGGGTCCTGATCTGATCATCACCTATCAATGTCTTCCAGAGATGTTGCCTGACCCGTGGAGTTACTCCAGCACTTTCATTCTGAAAACCAGCATCTGCAGTTGCTTGTGTCAACAAATTGCTTATACATAGAGTCTGTAAGTTCCTTTTTCCAAACTTTTGAGAAATTCAGGGCAATCTTTCCTAGTATTCCGTTTAGTTTAGGGATACAACTTGGAAACAAGCCCTTTGGCCCACCGAGTCTGCACCGACCAACGATCGCCCGTACCCTATCCTGCACACTTAGGGCAATTTACAGGAGCCAGTTAACCTACAAACCTGCGCATCTTTGGAACGTGGGAGGAAAACGGTGCACCCTGAGAAAACACGGGTGGTCACAAGGAGAACGTACAAAATCTGTACGACAGCATCCGTAGCCAGGTCTCCGATGCTGTAAGGCTGAAACTCTACCGTTACTCCATTTTGCCAGTCCAGAGAATATATCTCATGAAAAAGAAACGGAAGAAGGCCATAAGGCCCACAAGGCCCTGCTGCCATTCCATTACACTCATTCCACTTTCCCAGCCGACCTCTACACTCCTTGTTTCCCATCTGTGAATCACTCTTAACTCAGCAGTTTGCAAGAACAACAGCATCAATTCCTTGCGTTTATTTCTTTCAGCCATGGTTTAGACCCTTACGGAGATTGCTTACATTTTATGGATTAGCTCGGAATCTCTTAAAAGGGGGGGAAAAAGAGAGATCAAATGAATATCTTTCAGATGTAAATGCTGCACCGGGGGAGGGTCCCTGTGCTACATTGATGTAATCCAGTATCAGCTGTTGTTTGTTTTTGCCTATTTGTTGAATACCATCACGAAATTGGAGCAGATACTCGTTCGATGAACCAGCCTTTTGATCTGTCATTTTAATTGGCACCACGAGAACTGGCTAGAAAGCAAAATTTAAACCACTGAGGCCATGTTGCATTCTCCTTCACAGTTGTTAATGATCGCTCCCAGCTGGCTCACCTTCCAACAAGAGCTAATGCCTACTTAGATCCAGCAGTCACTGAATTTCCTGATCATTCTGAAGTGCTTAACAAAACCTCTGTTGGCATAAATGTCAACCATTTGGTCTGCATCCAATTAACCATTATTATATTGAAAGCAATACCAAGCTTAGGATTTGGCTGCATAATTGGGCCAATTGGAAACGTCTCAAACAGGAAATTATTATTCATACTGGCGTCCAATCTACTAGTCAAAAGATCCAGAATTTGGTGCTTAGACCCACCAGATCATATTTGTGTTGCTCAGGCATGCATCCCCATCCAAACAGCTAAATATTGCCATCAGCTCTCAAGCATTGTTGCAGGAAACTTATGGCACAGATTTGAACAGTCACTGAAATTCATTACAAGGGACAAAAGCAGACATTCAATCCTGTACACAACATGGAAAACTACAAGAATATCCATATGTATCATCGTGCGCCTGCCAGCACTTTGAAAGACATCTAATTATTATCAGTCCTTTATTTCTTCCTTTTACCACTGCAAATGTTTCCTTTTCAAGAAACTATCTAATTCACCATTGAACCGAGTCTTATTCTATCATCTGTTCAGACAATACATTTTAGGCCATAGCAACATGTTGTGTGAAAAGCAATTCTCTTCATCCCTCGGCTTTTTTTTTCTGCCAATCATTTGAAGTATTTACTATCTGTTGTTGAGCCACATGCCAGGAGAAACAATTATTCCTTCTTTACCCTACTAAAACTCTTGTTTAAGAAAGAACTACAGATGCTGGAAAAATCAAAGGTAGGCAAAAATGTCAGTGGGTGAGGCAGCATCTATGGAGCAAAGGAATAGGTGACGTTTCGGTTCGAGACCCTTGTTCAGAGTGATGTGGAGGTGGGGGGGGAGGGGGGGGGGACAGGGAGAAGAAAGGAAGAGGTGGATACAGTGGGATGTGGGAGAGCTGGGAAGGGGAGGGGGAGGAGGGAGAAAGCAAGGACTACCTGAAATTTGGAGAGGTCAATGTTCATACTGCTGGGGTGTAAACAGCTTGGGCAGTTTACACCCCAGCGGTATGAACATAGGCTTCTCCAATTTCATGTAGGCCTTGCTTTCACCTTCCGTCCCCACAGCCCACTGTCTCCACCTCTTCCTTTCTTCTTCAACCCCCCTCCCCCCCACCTCCACATCAGTCTGAAGAAGGGTCTCGACCCGAAACGTTACCTATTCCTTCGCTCCATAGATGCTGCCTCACCCGCTGAGTTTCTCCAGCATTTTTGTCTATTCAAACTCTTTGTACTTTTGAGAACATTTATTGAATCTCTCCCTCACCTTCTCCATAGGAATAAACTTCTCCTCAACATTGGGGCAGCACAGTGGCGCAGCGGTAGAGTTGATGCCTTACAGCACCAGAGACCCCGATTCGATCCTAACTACTGGTGCTGTCTGTATAGACTTTCTACATTCTCCATGTGACCACGTGGGTTTTCTCTGGGTGCTCGAGTTCCCTACAAACACTCCACAGATATACAGGTTTCAAGGCTTCAAGGTCAGTTTATTGTCATATGTACCAATTAAGGTACAGTGAAATTTTAATTACCATACAGCCATGCTAAAAAAAAAGCAACAAGACACACAACTTCATAAAAATGATCATAAACATCCACCACAGCGGATTCCCCATGTTCCCCACTGTGATGGAAGGCAATAAAGTCCAATCTCCTTCCTCTTTATTCTCCCGCGGTCAGGGTAGTCGAACCATCTGCAGTCGGGGTGATTGAAACCCCTGCAGCCAAGGCAGTCGCAACTCCCATGGCTTGGAGACCCCGATGTCGGTCTCTGACCAGATGTTAAAGTCCGCCGACATACACGGTTGGAGCCCGAAAGACAATTCCCGACAGGGATCGCGAACTCCGTGATGATAAGTCCGCAGGCTCCCGCGATGGAGCTCCCGGTTGGTCTCCAGCAAAGGCCGCCAACTCCTCGATGTTAGGCCCCAGTACAAATGGAGATACGATACGGAAAAAAATCGCATCTCCGTCAAGGTAAGAGATTAGAGAAAGTTTCCCCCAACTACCCCACTCCCCCACCCCCACATGAAACAAGCTAAAGAACACAAAAAAACAAACACTGTAGGATAGTGTTAGAGTGCGGGGATCGCTGGTCGATGTAGGTATGTTGCAAAACTTACCTTGAGCAGTGCTGCAGTTCTGCCGCTCCCCGTGTGCGCGACTTTGGCGCCTTTCAGAGGGGGGCGGGCTTAAAGTGCCGTTTTTCAACAGACTGGGATAATCGATGAATTTCGGGCGATTTTGTTGCGGAAGAAAAATCGCTCCGACATTTCATCAATGAAGGTATTTTTAAATTACTCTAAATTATTTGTTAACTAGAGTAATTTAAAAATCACCTTCAAAAGCCGTGAGCGCAGACAACCGGAAGGATTTTCCGTAGGGGAGAAAAAAAGGTAAATAGTTTATTTTTATATTAAAAGTTGGTTTTTCGGGAGGCTTTAATAATATTTTTACGTTGCGAAATGGGGTCCCAAAAAATGTATGAACAAACAGTATTTTTCCTCCCGACTTCACCGCTAACCGCAACGTTCCAATCCACCGCATTCCACTAAAAACCACTCGCTAGTTGATTTAAATGGCCGTTAATTTACAGGAATCAAACACTAAATTCCTTCCATTTGGCCCAGAAATTCATGAAAATGAGATTTAAAAATTATGTTATATTGTGGATTATTGTGTGAATGTTATTTGGACACTTAGGCAATTTAAAAAAAGTTTATCTTTTCTTAAGAAATGGATAGATGTTTAGATCTACTCATTGAATTTTGTAATTAGCTACAATTAGATAACAACTAATTATATGCTTTAATTTCAGGTAATCCAAGTAAGATTGTTTAATATTTGTTTCAGAATGCTTCAATCTATAATAACTGAAAATTTCATTGAGTTCTCTTAATTTTTAAGAAAGCTATGGGCTTTTAACTTTTCCAGATCACAGCTTTTGAGTTAAGTCAATTGTAAGGCAATGGGGAGCAAGATGCTAATTTCCGAGTATGAAAATGGCCATAACTTTCTCAATACTGAAGATATGAAAGTAAATTAGGTGTCAAATTAAACTTCTTTTTATGATTTATCTGATGGGATAAATTGCAGACTTGATTTTTTAAATCTCAAAATTTTGTAACATTGTTATGCGATGCAGACTTCGTGGGCCGAAGGGCCTGCTTCTGCACTGTATCTCTAAACTAAATCTGCCTCAATCTTCTTCCCTCACTGAGTGGAATTGGACATGTTAATTCAAAATTAAATGAAATCCATCTGAAGTTGGATTACAGCCCAAAATGTCACCTATCATGTTCTCCAGAGATGCTGCCTGACCCATTGAGTTACACAACACTTTGTGTCATTTTTTGTGAACCAGCATCTGCAATTTCATTTCGGAGTCACGTGAGTGACTTCGTGAAGAGCCCGCCGGCGCGCATGCTCGACATATCGTCGTAACGCGTTGCTGCGACGGCTGGCGGTGGAGCGCGCTCCTCGCCAGCCCTTCATAAGGGGCCACGGAGGTGAGTATTCCACCTTTAGTTGGTGGTCCTTGTTGTCTGATTATGTCTTGCAGCAAGGACATGGATGGGAGTTCGAAGGGCCGGAGGACGTCAGGACGAGTTCGCCGGTCAACAGTTCCGGGGCCTTTACCATCGGCAGTACCTGCAGCGCAGGCCGGGACTCAGGCGGAGATGTGGGTAAGCCCTGTGTTCACAGGTCCAGATCCGCCAGCACACCACAGCTCGGAGGAGTTCGACGAGGAGGAGTGTGGTGTGCCGCCAGAGCAGGGGGACCCTGCCATGGCAGTCAGGTTGTCAGCGGGCTCGCTGGCGACCTCGAGCAGGGCGCGTGCCGTTGCACGGCCTGTTCCACTCAGCCCTCCGAGAAGGGGGAGGGGAGGAGCCCAGAAGCCTAACCCTGTTAGGGCTAAGGCATTGCCTGTCGCGGAGGAGCGGTCAGGTTCCAGGGCGAGACCCGGGGCGGCTGTGAGGTCCAGCCGGCACACCCCGACTCTCGACGCCGGGACGGGTCGGTTGAGTCGGGTCTCGTCGCGGTCGCCGAGCCCCCCATGGATGGGTGGGCGGCACCATGCGTCGGCAACGTCCACGATGTGGGCAGCCGGCAAGACTGCGCGGGCCCCAGGCAGCCATGCTTCGGCTGGTGCCGACACCTCGCCGCATGTGCCCTTAGTGGCAGCGGCTTCAGCTCTCGCTAAACGGAGGCGATTGAACACGCCCGCGCAGGAATCGCGCAGTTTCGCCTCGGCGGCTGTTAGCGACAACTACCGGCACCGGCAGGGCCTCGACGAGGTGCGGGCCGATGACAGGAGCCCGGTTTTCTTTTCAGAGCCGGAGGACTCCGACCACCTGAGTGTTCAGGGTGAAGGGCGTATTGACCGTATGGAGCGGCTGCTGGAGCTCCTGCTTCAACGTCAACAACAGCAGGGCAGCAACAGGCACAGGGCGTCTTCACCAACATCTACTATCAGCCTGGAGCAGCACGAGGAGGAGGTTCTGGTGGATCCCGTACCACCTCCGGTGGAGGTGCCAGCGGAGGAACTTTTGGATGTGGCGACCAAATTCGCGGCCCCACATACGGCTGGTCTTCCTCTCAATTCAAAGCTGGCAGCCACAGTGGACTTTCTTAATAATCAGGTGCTGCAGGAAGAAGTCCTCATCCAGGCTATGAGCCGTCACAAGGCTCCATCAAACTGCAACTCCCTCAACGTGCCTGTGGTCAATACGCCAATATGGGGCAACATCAGTGCGGCTATCCGTCAACAAGAGCTACAATTGCAGCGGATCCTGAAACTCCTCACGGCCGGTATTACCGCCTTTGCGCGGTCGGTGGACGAGGACGAGCTGAATTTGGACCAGGAAGATGCTCTGGCCTTATTGTGCGCGACCCAGCACGAAATCAACGGGTTTCGCAAAAACAGCATCCGCCCAGCACTCAACCCGAAGTTTGCAGGATTGTGCAAACCACCGCCGCCGCCGCCGCCCCGTCAGCTCTTTGGTGAGGACCTCTCGAAGAGAGTCAAAGAGCTTGACGAACAAGCCAAAACGGTGGGGATCATGCGCTCTAAGAGTGCCCCCACACCGTCCGGCTCAAAAGCTCCATACATTCGCTCACGAGGGTCGGCCAGTGCCTCGACGAGGACTCACCCTCTAGCTCCACAACGACAACAACACCAGAACCAGCACCAAGGGTCTTTTTTAGGACAGGGTCGGCAGAGACCTTTTTGGAAATCGAAGACGCCGCGCCCTCAAGCCAACCCAGCACCTCCACGGCCACCCACACGTGTCAAGGACCGCCGGTAACCACGGAGGTGAGGGGGTCTGGTTCTCTCTTTTCTCTCTGTTTAACTTCCCATGTTGGTGGTCGTTTACGGTTGTTTTTGGATGCATGGGGTAATTTTACTGGTGATGAGTATGTGTTGCGGAATATTCAGGGGCATAAAATTGAGTTTATTAATGGCGACATTCCTCCATCCCAGCACATGCCTGGTCGTACGTTCAAATTGTCTGCTGCAGAACAGGCAGCAGGTTACAAGGAAATTTTAAGTTTGGAACAGAAGGGTGTGATTGAGAAAACAGTGCATGAGCCAATTGAATTTGTTTCGAACATATTTACTAGACCTAAGAAGGATGGAGGCTGTCGTGTCATTATTGATCTAACCCGTTTGAATACGTTTGTAACATATACTCATTTTAAAATGGATACGTTTGAAACAGCCAAATCATTGATTTCTCATGGCTGCTTTATGGCATGCATTGATTTGAGGGATGCATATTATTCAGTATCCATCCAGAAAGATGATAGAAGGTTTTTGAAATTTATCTGGATAGGGCAACTTTAGCAGTATAAGGCTTTGCCTAATGGGCTTACTACAGCCCCTAGATTGTTCACTAAATTGGTGAAGCCAATCATGGCTTATTTGAGACAACGACATCATATAGTTATGGCCTATTTAGATGATGTCTTTATTGTGGGCCACACCCTGCAATTGGCTGAACAGGGTGTTGCAGCTGCTGTCAATATATTTCAACAATTAGGATTCATTGTCCATCCAGAGAAATCAAAGTTCTGCCCTGCCCAGGTAATTAATTACCTAGGGTTCACGGTGAACTCAATGAGCATGAGGATAACTATACCAATTAACAAAATTGAGGAAGTCACTAAGGTGTGCAGAGATTTAATTGGCACCAATATACCATCGATTCGGCATACAGCCACAGTAATTGGCAAGTTAGTGGCTTTGTTTCCGGCAGCACGATATGGACCTTTGCATTATCAGAATTTGCAAAGAGCTAAAATTACTGCGTTAAAATGGAACGCTGGTCATTACGATCGATCTATGCAGCTGCCGTCCGAAGCGATAACTGAGTTGCAATGGTGGGTGTGTCACATTAGCAACTCATTTAAGCCTGTCAGGGAGGCTAATCCGGTGGTATATTTACAGACTGATGCAAGCTCCAATGGCTGGGGAGCTACTGATAATTGCTCTAGTTGTGGGGGTAGATGGGACACCCTTGAGGCATCGATGTTGTTGACTCAAGGGATTAACTATTTGGAGTTGCTGGCAGCATTCCACGGACTTCGTGCATATTGTTCCAAGCTTGTTGGAGCACACGTCCGTCTCCAAATAGACAACACCACAGCTGTGGCATATTTAAACCATATGGGTGGTACCAGGTCAGTTTCGTGTGACAAATTGGCTAACTCAATTTGGCTCTGGTGTATTCAAAGAGACATTTGGATTTCAGCTACCTATTTGCCAGGTGAGCTTAATACTGTGGCGGACACCAGGTCACGCAAATTTAATGACAACATTGAATGGATGTTGCATCCTGAGATTTTTGCTAAAGTCACAGCCAAATTTGGTAAACCGGACATTGACCTTTTTGCGTCACGGTTGAACCATCAGGTACCAGCCTACGTTTCATGGGAACCAGATCCTGGGGCAATAGCGCTAGATGCATTCTCGCTGGACTGGGGGAATTGGGTTTTCTATGCCTTCCCTCCGTTTTGCCTCATCAGTCGGGTATTGCGAAAGATTCAGGCAGATGCTGCCAAGGGCATCCTTATTATACCCGACTGGCCCACACAGCCTTGGTATCCGGTGGTCTTTGACATGCTCAACGAACCTTGGGTCCTTTTGAAGGGTTGCCCACAATTGGTTACTCACCCTGTGTCAGGGGAGCCACATCCCTGCCATGGCTATTTAAATTTGTTGGCTTGCAGGTTCTGAACAGGCCGTTAGTCCAATACGGCCTCTCGGCTCGGACCATGGATACCATCGGGGCGTCGTGTCGAGAGTCCACAAGGCGAAGATACCGCTCGCATATTAAGAAGTGGGAAGCCTACTGCAGCCGCTCTCGCATCACGTACGATGACGTGACAATAACCGACGTCCTGGAATTCCTCGCGGGGTTGCACCATGATGAACACTTAAGTTACAGTGCCATCAACAGCGCCAGAAGTGCGCTATCATTCTACCTCAAGATTGGGGTAGGATCCAACAGGCTAGTGTCCAGACTCATGCGGGGTATATTCAATATGAATCCGCCTACACCACGCTATAATATCACCTGGGATGTCAGGGACGTATTAACCCTGCTCAGGACGTGGTCTCCCATGGAAGGGCTCCAACTGGACCAACTCACCATGAAGCTGGTGATGTTACTAGCGCTGACTTCAGCTCAGAGGGTACAGACACTACACAAACTGCGTGTCGACAGAATGACATCTACCCCTACAGAAGTAGTCTTTTTCGTTGACGAGCTACTAAAGCAGCATAGACCTGGGTGCACAGGGCTGCAGCTGAAGTTCCCGGCATACCCCGCAGATGCTAGGCTATGTTTAGCCTCACATATCCGCCACTATGTCAAGGTGACGGCACGCATCAGAGGAATGGAGAGATACCTGCTTGTCACTCATAAGAGACCTCATCATCGAGTGACAGTCCAGACGATATCCAGGTGGCTTTGAGTCGTCTTGGGTAAGTCAGGTATCGACACTAATGTGTTCAAGTCTCATTCCACCAGGGCTGCATCGACGTCAGCGGCGAGGGTCATGGAGGTGCCCATGGACCAAATTCTCGCCACAGCAGGATGGGCGAATGAAGCTGTGTTCCAGCGTTTTTATAACAAGCCTGTTGCTGCTCCTCTACAGTTCGCAGAAGCCGTGCTGAATGCAGGTCAAGAACGTGGAGATGTCCCCGCATGAGGGGTTTTTGATTTGTTATTAATAAATATGCTTTTGTTTTGCAGTATGAGCTATTGAGCCAGTTTGTTCCTCCCATCCATCCCTGGTAGTGGTGTGTCAGCATGGACGTGGTCCAGGGCGTGTAATCACAGAAGCTTTGAAGTCTTCACGAAGTCACTCACGTGACTCCGAAATGAAATAGTAAGATTGAACGAGAACTTACCAGTTCGAAGGTTGATCTTTATTTCATGAGGAGTCGAAGTGAGGGATTTCGTGCCCTCCTCGCCCAACCCTCAATCACCTTCATCTGGTAATCTTAGTCAATTCAATCATACTATGCGAAGTCATTTCTATTGTTGGTTCTGTGATTCCACGCCGCTACTTTGAAGTATGTCGAGCATGCGCGCCGGCGGGCTCTTCACGAAATCCCTCACTTCGACTCCTCATGAAATAAAGATCAACCTTCGAACTGGTAAGTTCTCGTTCAATCTTACTATTCCTTGTGTTTCTCTCTTAAGGAAGGAATAAAGGACTGGTAATCAAAATTACTCCTGCAATTATCAAACAAGACACTTGTAAACCGAAGATAGACACAAAATGCTGGAGTAACTCAGCGGGACAGGCAACATCTCTGACGTTTCGGGTCGAGAACCTTCTTCAGTCCCGACCAGACCCGGCCCGAAAAGTCGTCTATTCCTTCTCTCCAGAGATGCTGCCTGTCCCGCTGAGTTGCTCCAGCAAACTCCGTAAAGGCAGCATCCACAGTCAGGATCGAACCCGGGTCTCTGGCACAGTAAGGCAGCAACTCTACCTCTGCACCACCGTGCTGCCAAAGTGTGTGCACTGGAATGTATCTAGAGAGGAAAGGTCAGCAGCAATGACTTACAATCTTCAAAAGGGAAATCAGAAAATGTGAAAAGTCCAGTCACCGGAGAGAACTTCGCTGAATTTATTTGTTTAGTTTAGTTTTGTTTAGAGATACAGTGCGGAAATAGACCCTTCGGCCCACCAAATCCGTGCTGACCAACACTATCCTATGCACACTAGGGACAGTTTTACAATTGTAACAAGCCAGCAACCTACAAACCTGTGCGTCTTTGTAGTGTTGGAGGAAACCGGAAATCCTGAATAAAACCCATGCAGATTACAGGAAGAACGTACAAACTCCGTACACCCTGCACCCATAGTCAGGATTGAACCAGGGTCTCTAGCACTGTCCGGCCGCAAAACTACTGCTGCGCCACCGTACCGCCCTATTGTGAAGAGAAAAAAGTATTAAGGAACATATGATAAACTGATTATCACTGGATTTGTGATACTTTGTGAAAATGTTTGGTAGCAGTATACAATTACGCAATCTAATAGTTAATGTGTGTATTGGTCTGTGGTATATTTTGTGGATTATAGTAAATGTATTCATGGATAGGTACAGTTAAAATTGCTTTTTCATAAAATACTTGAGATTATCACACATCTGTGTTGCCTGCTAAAAAGTCAATCATAATTGTTCTCTGGAGATACAAGGAACCGCAGATCCTCGTTTACAAAAAAAACACACAACGTGCTGGAGTAACTCAGTGGGTCAGGCAGCATCTCTGGACAACACGGATAGATGACGAAGAAGGGTCCTGACCCGAGACGTCACCTATCCATGTTCTCCTGAGATGCTGCCTGATCCACTGAAATCTTAAGTTAATTTTGACATCTTGTTTAAGTTCATCAGCTCATAAATGATAGGAGCAGAGTTAGGTCATTTGGCCCATCCATCTGAAAAGATCGGTAAATTAGTAGATTTACAGTTAGCTAAATTTATAATAGTTGACTATAAATATCTGATGTAGATATTTAGATGTTTGTTTAACGCAGTGTATATATTGAATGCCTAAACACCTTTAAGAATTACCTGCACAACGAGGTATGACTTTTGACAATATGTTGAACCAGCCACTGCTACGCCTGTTCTGCACCATCGATATCAATATTTGCTTGATTTAACACCAATATGCAGAGAAAATATATGTTTGCTTCATTCATATTAGCGAAAACAATTCATTAACTCAGATTGCCACCCATCCGCTTACAGAGCATGCAAAATGTACAGTGTTAACTGTGGATAAGTCTGCAGAAAATTGAGACATGCTTGTTCAGCCTCTCTATAATTTATCGAAGTTCTCTTGTACTTTTATCAGTCACCAAGTTCAATTCCATGTGAAATCCGCTTGCATTTTTCTCAATTTCTAAGCTATTCATATAGCCATAGCGTCATAGAGTCACAGAGCCTTATAGTGTGGAAACAGGCCCTTTGGCCCAACTTGCCCACACCGGACAACATGTCCCGTCTACACTAGTCCCACTGCCTGCATTAGGCCCATATCCCTGTAAACCTGTCCTATTCATGTATCTGTCTAAGTTTTTCATAAACGTTGCGATAGTACCTGGCTGGGGTCAATGAAAGGGCGTTCACGGCACGGCCCTGTTTCCACCAATTTTTCCATCACCACACACAAGAAGCACTAGAAACGACAGGACAGACACCCATTGTATGTAGCTCTGGCTGATCAACCTCTAATCTTGTGTGTGGACTCGATAAGAAGAAGTACCTGGCTCAACTACCTCCTCCGGCAGCTCGTTCCATACACCTACCACCATTTGTGTGACAATGTTACCCCTCAGGATCCTATTAAATCTTTTCCCCTTCACCTTAAACCTATGTCATCTGGTCCTCAAATCACCTACTCTGGACAAGAGACTCTGCGCATCTACCCAATCTATTCCTCTCATGATTTTGTGGAGGTAGTGAAAATGAGTGAAAAATCCCCTTTTCCTCATTGAATACATGCATTAGACCAGAAGCTGCTTCCTGAGGCAGGAAGGAACTGCAGATGCTGGTTTACACAAAATGCTGGAGTAACTCAGCGGAACAGGGGCGGCACGGTGGTGGCACAGTGGCGCAGCAGTAAAGTTGCTGCCTTACAGCGCTTTCAGCGGCAGAGGCCGAGGTTCAATCCCGATTACGGGTGCTGTCTGTACGGAGTTTGTACGTTCTCCCAGAGACCGTGTGGGTCTCAGGGAGATCTTCAGTTTCCTCCCACACTCCGAAGACATACAGGTTTGTAAGTTCAGTGGCTTTGTATTAATGTAAATTGTCCCAAGTGTTTGTAGGATATGTTAATATGCGGGGATCGCTAGTCGGCGTGGACTCAGTGGGCTGAAGGGCCTGTTTTTGCGCTGTACCTCTAAACTAAACTAGACTAGGCAGGCGGAATCTCTGGATAGAAGGAATGGGTGACGTTTTGGGTCTCAACCTACTATTCCAGCAATTTGTGTCTAAAATAAAATATTGTTTTGCTACTGATGTTAAGAGTGGCCCCTGATGAACTGAGTGAATGGTTCCTTTCTCATAATTATTTCATAGTGAAGTAGTGGGAAATGTGGTAGAGAAACTGAATCATTTCTGGAGATGTGCACTGCTATAATGCCTTGAACGAACACAGACATCATCTCCATTCTGCATGTAAAGTCTTCACACTCGTATAGTGGCTTGGAAGTGCACAAACGGACTGGATGTGTCTTGTTCCATTGTACCTTTTCGAATGCAAGCTATCAACATAATACAGTCTTTGAAATCTTCTGAAGTATATTATTCACCACGTAAACTGGGAGAGCATTTTAATGCTCCAGGTCTGCATCTATTTCATTTTCTTTTACAATGCTTGCTCAGTTTAAATATTTAAAACCTTTTTTGCAAGTTCTTCATCCATGATATCTGTTTATCTTCAAAATCGTAATATCAATGATTAATAATTAAATGATAACGATCATGAAACCAGGAAAATCTAGAGCACAGCGGGAGGCCACTCATCTTCAATGCTGGTCAAAAGAGAAATGTTTAAACTAATCCCATTCCCCAGATGTTGGTCAGTAGGATTGCAGGTTACAGCATTTCAGAGAGTCAAAACTCTTATTTCCCCAGGGTGGAAAGGTCAATGACTAGAGGGCATAGCTTTTAATGTGAGAAGGGGAAAGTTTAAATGAGACAAGTGTTTTATACAGTGAGTGCTGGGTGCCTGGAACACCCTGCTGGGAGTAGTGGTGGAGGCAGATATGATAGTAGCATTTAAGACGTTTTTAGATAGGCACATGGATATGCAGGGAATGGAGGAACATGATACGATACGATAAAAGTTTATTCAACCCCGGAGGGAAATTGGTCTGCCAAAATATCACAACACACAACAAGGTACATGAAAACTTGAAATTAAAAGTGAAAAGTGAAAAGAAAAAGATAAGCGACTGTTAGCTAGCTGCCGTGCCAGTGCCTTAACTGAAACGAACAAACAAATGCAAACTTATCCCCAGGTCAGAGGTTTCTAAACTAGAGTGCCCCTCCATCCCCCCCCCCCCCCCCCACCCCCCACCCCCCACCCCCACCTCCCCTCCTCTCCAGTTCCCCCTGTGTTCTCCATTGTTCTTCACACCGGTCCCCCCACGCCGTGAACTTGAACTTGAATAATGGAGGACCCCACACCAGGTCATCCGTTATTTTCCACGGCAGCCCTGCCACGCCGGGTCTCCATGGTCTTCACGCTCATCGACTGTTGATCGCGGGTCGATCACGAGGCCCCACTGCCGCCGAGGATCAAGTTCAAGTTCAAGTTCACTTTCACGTTTACTGAGACTTAACCAATTAAGGTACAGTGAAGTTTGAGTTACCAAGTGCTGGCAGAGGAAATTAGTTTCACTTGGTATCATATTCTGCATGGGCATTGTGCACTTATTCTACCACTTATTGTGTACGCTTTAGACTTTAGAGATGCAGCATGGAAACAAGCCCTTCGGCTCACTGATTCCACACAGACCAGTGATCACCCCATACACTAGCACTATCCAGACAATTTATAATTTTTACTGAAGCCAATTAACCAACAAACCTGAACGTCTTTGGAGTGTTGGAGGAAACCAGAGCACCCGGTGAAAACCCACGCAGTCACAGGGAGAACGTAGAATCTCCATATCGACAGCACCCATAGTCAGGATTGAACCCAGGACTCTGGCAATGTAAGGCAGCGACTCTACCTCTATGTCACCCTGCCATCCTTGCCTTACTTTCCCTCTCTTATATGAATTTCAAAATCATTGATATTTTTGTGAAGCTCACAGTATTATCCCTCAACATCAATCTTATTGCCAGTTTTGATAACATCTATTGGCCTCTTATTCATGGGCACAACATTCAAATTCAAATCATTATCAAGTGCAAACCCCTGAGCGACCATAATACATCCAACCTCCTGGTCAACCAAGACATGTTAGCCTCCATGTCAAGAACATATTGATCCTACCTCCTGCAGAGCTGAGTTGTACACCTCTTCTCTCCTTTACCTCTGTCTTCTTTTCATCTCCAACCATTGTCCACCCATTAGCAACCATAACCTCCCTCATTTGTATGTAGGAAAGAAGTGCAGATGCTGGTTTAAATCGAAGGTAGATACAAAATGCTGAAGTAACTCCGCGGGACAGGCAGCATCTCTGGTGAGAAGGAATGGGTGACCTTTCGGGTCGAGACCCTTCTTCAGACCCTCATTTGTATTCACCTATCGCTCACCAAGCTTTGTCCGGCCCCTTCCATTGTTCCAGCTTTCTGCTCCTTTACTACCATCAGTCTGAAGAAGGGACTCAACCCGAAACATTGCCTCGCCATGTTCTTCAGAGATGCTGCCTGACCCCTTGAGTTACTCCAGCATTTTGTGCTTTGTTGAATGAGGGAATGATCTCATTATAGGATTAAATATCTCAGTTACATTGCCGATTTTTAACTGTTACTCTTTGCAATGGGTCCACGAGATTTCATAAAATGGATCAACTGGATTTCATAAAGTATATTTAAATAAAAAGATTGTTCCTAAAATCTAAAAAAGCACATCAGGCCATTTGTAATAATCACCTGTCATCATCGTTAGGGAATGATGGATAAGAAAACTCAATTGTTCACCTTCTCCATAAGTTCATCAGTTCATAAGTGATAGGAGCAAAATTAGTCCATTTGGCCCATCAAGTCTCCTCCACCTTTCAATCATGGCTGATCTATTTCTCCTAACCTAACCTAATTCTCCTGATCCCCCCCCCACCCCCCAACCCCCATAAACCCAGACACCCGTATTATCAAGAATCTATCTATCTCTACCGTAAAAATATCCTTTGACGATGTCTGCAGCCTCCTGTGGCAATGAATTCCACAGTTGCACTACCCTCTGACTAAAGATATTCCTCCTCATCTCCTTCCTAAAGGAACGTCCTTTAATTCTTAGGCTATGACCTCTGGTCCTAGGCTCTCCCACTTGTGAAAACATCCTCTCCACATCCACTCTATCCAAGTCTGAACCTCTTGTGGTATTTAGAATTACTTGCCATCTGCCTGATAGCACAGTACAAATATTCCGTAACTGTACCAGAACAAAACCAACTAAGCATTTTACCATTACATGCTTCCAGACAGAGTCTACATGTTCTCTTCAAAGAGAACAATTTGTTCATCCAAATTGTTTGAGTTTTCTCTTGGTCAAAAAAAAAGTTTGCCACATTTAATCGAAAGCCATATATAATAACTTTTGATTAAACAAATTAAAGAGGCATGCCAAATTATGCAAGCTCATGAGTTTGGTTTAATTTATTGTCACGTGTACCATGGTACAGTGAAAAGCTTTTGTTGCATGCTAACCAGTCAGTGAAAAGACAGTACATGATTACGATCGAACCATGTACAGTGTACAGATACAGGATAAAGGGAATGACGTGAATAATGTTTAGTGCAAGATAAAGCCAGTAAAGTCCAATCAAAAGTAGTCCGAGGGTCTCCAATGAGGTAGATAATAGTTCAGGACTGCTCTATACTTGTTGGAAGGATGGTTCCGTTGCCTGATAACAGCTGGGAAGAAACTGTCCCTGAATCTGGAAGAAACGGTCCTTGATTCTCATGAACATGCACCTTGAAAATCCCTTGATGCCTGACATGGGTTGCATGCAAGAATCAAGGGGACAATAGTCTGTCTTGGTAGAAAAGCACTGTAGCCTTGTGAGTTGCATGCACAAATCAAGGGCACCAAATGCCACTGTTATCCCACTAGCAAGTCCATGCATTGGCAAAGTACACATCTGCCCATGTCATCATGGACACTGGCATTCGGACTGGTGGTAACAAACGTATCCTGAAATCATATGTAAATCACGTCGCAAAGCCTGAAGAAGGGTTCCAATCCAAAACTTCACCTATTCCTTTTGATCGGAGATGCTGCCTGACCCACTGACTTACCCTTGTGTCTATCTTTTGTCCATAAAACAGAAGTTTCAACTTTACTTCAAGACTTAAGGACATATTCTACTTCATCACTACCTCATCAGGACCCGCGGACTATTTGCGATCGGACTTTACGGGCTTTACCTTGCACTAAATGTCATTCCCTTGTCATGCATCTAGACACTGTGAATGGCTCGATTGTGATCATGTATTGTCTTTCCGCTGTCCGATTAGCACGCAACTAAAGCTTTTGACATCTCTACCTCGGTACACGTGGCAATAAACTAAAACTGAAACTGAACTGAATACTTTGGTACATCGATGCACTTTAATACAGGAGTAAAAAGAACATTTTACGAGGTGCTGCATTTAATTAAAACAAGGTCTTATTTGCCAGTTGGTGACTGCCATTCTTTTGCTCATGCCCTTTTCCCTTTTACATGTCGTCAGGAAATTTTAAGGAAAATCATCAGTCTTTTAGCAACTTCTTCCCTCACTATCCTGTTCTCAGAATTTAAATCCATCTTACATTTTTGATATTAAGCATGTGCTGCATTTTTTGGAAAGAAACTCTTCAGAGTGAATAATTTTAAGAAGGGAATATGGACAATAAAATGACCAAAGTTAACAGACGTATTTGGAAACAACAACATTGGAATCAATGGTTTAATTAATTAATTGGTTAAAATTAGAGGTAAGTATGGGCAGCAAAGACCATCAAACATTTGCAGGGTGGCACGGTGGACTGGCAGTAGAATTGCTGCCTTTCAACGCCAGAGACCCGGGGAGCGATCCTGACAATGGGTGCTTGTCTGTACACAGTTTGAACGTTCTCCCCGTGACCTGCATAGGTTTTCTCCCAGATCTTCGGTTTCCTCCCACATGCCAAAGACATACAGGCGTGTAGTTGTCAAATGCCAAAGACATACAGTGTTAGCTGTGAGGAGGATGCTAGGAGGCTGCAAGGTGACTTGGATAGGTTGGGTGAGTGGGCAAATGCATGGCAGATGCAGTATAATGTGGATAAATGTGAGTTTATCCACTTTGGCGGCAAAAACAGGAGGGTAGATTATTATCTGAATGGTGGCAAATTAGGAAAAGGGGATATGCAACGAGACCTGGGTGTCATGGTAGACCAGTCATTGAAAGTAGGCATGCAGGTGCAGCAGGCTGTGAAGAAAGCGAATGGTATGTTGGCATTCATAGCAAAATGATTTGAGTACAAGAGCAGGGAGGTTCTACTGCAGTTGTACAGGGTCTTGGTGAGGCCACACCTGGAGTATTGCGTACAGTTTTGGTCTCCTAATCTGAGGAAAGACATCCTTGCCATAGAGGGAGTACAGAGAAGGTTCACCAGACTGATTCTGGTGAACCTTCTAGATTGGACAGGCTAGATACAGGAAGATTGTTCCCGATGTTGGGTAACTCCAGAACAAGGGGTCACAGTTTAAGGCTAAGGGGGAAGTCTTTTAGGACCGAGATGAGAAGATCTTTTTTCACACAGAGAGTGGTGAGTCTGTGGAATTCTCTGCCACAGAAGGTAGGTAAGGCCAGTTCATTGGCTATATTTAAGAGGGAGTTAGATGTGGCCCTTGTGGCTAAAGGGATCAGGGGGTATGGAGAGAAGGCAGGTACAGGATACTGAGTTGGAGGATCAGCCATGATCATATTGAATGGCGGTGCAGGCTCGAAGGGCCGAATGGCCTACTCCTGCACCTATTTTCTATGATTCTATGATTCTAGTTAACTGGCTTGGTATAAATGTAATTTGTTCCTGGTGTATGTAGGATAGTGCGGACTCGGTGGGCCAAAGGGGCCTCTTTCCACGCTGTATTTCAAAAATAAACAAAACTAAACTAAACTAAATTAATGTTCATAAACCACTGAATTGCAAGATCCAGACATCCAACTTATATGTGGGCATTCAGAATAAAAAATAGCCGCAAGGATTGCGTAAATGTATTTGAGGCAGAAATCCATCCTCCATTCTAAGCACTAACGATAATAAAAACTGATGAACTCAACCTCAGAAATGTGATTCAATTTAGTCAATCTTTCAGAATATCTTCATCTGGTATCTATTCCTAAACCTTTCCTCCAAAGGAACTTTCCTTTGATCCATGTTAAGAAGGAACATGCCTGCCTGTGGCCAGAACTGCTAATACCATTGACCTTGATGTTATTGCCACTCAGATATATTTGTAGAGTAATCTGAGAGGAAGCTTTCACTGGGTATCATTTATGAGCAGGCCTGCAAAGTGCTGTTGCCTGAAGATCACCACCTTCATTACCCTTCAAGCATTGTCTAAGACACCACGTAAGAATATTCTTGATTCTGTTACTACTTTATTTGCAAAAAACAAATCAAACCATGTGCACAAGCTAGATATTAAGTTCATTAACATTTTCCATTTCTTTCTTGCTCTGGTGATTTTCCTTTGATGGCAATGTATTGGCCATATTGACACCTTAGACTTTCGCACAGAGACATACTGAGTGATTTTGCAGTTGTACTTGCCCAAGCAAGTGGTTGAATTCAATGTTAATCTTGAGGTGAACTTCATTGGGCCCCACATAGTGAGGTGGGGTGGGTGGGAGAAATGTTCAGAGTTTGCCATGTAATCGGTGACCTCCACTTTGCCCTTGTAACTAAAGAGTCAAAATGTATAGTTCACTTCAGTATTGATCAAAAGCACAGATAAGGTGGCTGCAGTTCCACCTACCTTACACGCAACACAATTATGGAGTCATATATAGTCTGAAGAAGGGTCTCGCTCCGAAACATCACCCATTCCTTCTCTCCAAAGATGCTGCCTGTCCCGCTGAGTTACTCCAGCATTTTGTGTCTATCTTCGATTTAAACCAGCATCTGCAGTTCCTTCCTACACATATAGAGCCATATTGTCACACAGAGTGGAAACAGGCCATTCAGCCCATCTTGCCCATGCTGATCAACATGCCCTATCTTTACCACTCCTGCCCATGCTTGACCCATATTCCTCAAAACCAATCCTATCTACCCATGTCCCAATGTCTCTTAACTGTTATGTTTGTACCTCCTCTGGAAGCTTCTTCCATATACCTACCACCCTTTGTGTAAGAAATTTACTCCTCAGATTCCATTACCCATCCCCCTGGGTGAATGGCTGAGACCATCTGTCTCCACCGCCACCACCGTTGCGGTAACTCACCCTCATGGCCCTCTCGGAGGAGATCTTCGCCACCAGCTCCTAGAAACTCGTGGTGCCCACCGTGACGAACGCTGACTCCATTCTCCCCCCTCCCCCCAACACCCCAGCGGCCCAGCAAGCAAGCAGGTAGGCGGTAGGGCAGGGCGGGAACGGGCCGAACGGCAGCAGCAGGCGGGCGGGCAGGGCAGGGACGGGCCGAGGGGCAGCTGAACCGGAGTGGGCTGAGGGAGGGAGAGTCAGGTTGCAGGGTGGCCGGGCAGTTTGAGTAACACACACACACACACACACACACACACACACACACGGTGCAAACTGGTCCAATCGTCAAGTCAACGGGATCTAAACCACAGCTAACAATGAATGACCTGTGGAGGAAGGAACTACAGATGCTGCTTTTTATGGAGGGTGGGATGGAGTGACTGAGGGTAGAGGGAGGGAGGGAGGGAGGGGTGAGGGAGGGATTGGGGGAGGGGAGGAGGAGAGGGGAAAGATCCTGGGGAGGTGAGGAGGGAGAGTGGGGGGATTGAAAGAGAGGTGGGGGTAGGGAGGGAGAAGGGGAAAGTGGGTGAGGTGAGGAGGGAGAGTCGGGGAGAAGGAAGAATAGAGGGAGAGGAGGGGCAATGGGGGAGGTAGGGAGTGGGAAATAGAGGGAGAGGAGGGACATGGGGGGTCAGGAGAGATAGTGGGGGGGGATAGGGGGAGGTGAGGAGTGGAGGATAGAGATATAGGAGGTGGGTAGGGAGGGGAGAGGAATTAGGGAGGGAGGGAGGGAAGGAGGGAGGGTGGGTGGGAGGGAGTGACTGAGGGTAGGGGAAAGGACAGGGAGGGAGGGATTGGGGAGTGGAGGAGGAGAGGGGAAAGAAGAGGGAGGGTGAAGAGGAGAGGGAGGGAGTGCTGGGGGATGAGGGGAAATGAGCCGTGCCTGCGCAGTTGGGGGCTATGCGGGAGTGGTGGAATATTGCGTTGGGGAACGGTTTGCGTCGGGGGAACGGATGAGTGGTGGAATATTACGTCAGGGGACCAGACCCAACAGGCCTGCACTTAGTCTAGTTTATTTTATAGTTGTGTCAAATACCACCAAGTATTTGCTGCCTAGACCTGCATGCCACAAAAAGGAAAATATTAGTGCCTTCTGATTGAACCAAACTGTGTTCTTGAATGGGTGCAATGGATCAAGCCATTAAAGTAATAATTTACGATGTCACTTTCTTTTCACTGCAATTATTTTAATTTCGCAAAGATAAATAGTTTTTTCCCAATTTTTCTGCAGTTAATAATTTTGTTTTTACTGCAGTGATTAAAGTGTTAGTTTCACTAATGCAAGTACTTTCACTGCAGTGAATATAATTTACATTTCACGACTGTAATTATTTTTACTTTGCCTATAGTGAACTCTCATTATAATACCTCGAGGTGATCATCATTTTAATTTCACTGCAATGAATTAGAATGTTGCTTGGCATTGGGATTACCATTCACTCCTGAAGATTAACATGAGTGCGCGAACGATAAACTGCCGGATTGCTTTCAGCTTTCCCTCAAAAAATATTTACTCAACAGGTATCTGCATAACGCCAATTGACAGCCATTTGATCTTGAGTTAAAGATTCGACGAGACGTATTATGATTAATGAAGGACTGATTGAAAGTTCAATGGGTTTTACTCTTTGACTGGGTAACGGATACTTGAAAAGTCAATGGGGAAAAAAAAAGTTGGCAACACTGCACAGCCTGGTTAAAACTTACAGATTAAACCCCCGCTGTGAGGAATAATGCTGCTGGTATTTTTTTTTGGGAGTCTCCAGCTCCAGTACACATCCCTGTCCCTCACTCACCACTGCCAAAAACCTGGCCAGCTGACAGACTGTAAGGGCCCATGGGTCAGGGAACAGGTGCTGAGAAAGGTCACATTTTAATCGCTCGCCACAATACCTCACTCCGTCATTCCAAACAGCTGACAAATAAAAGGGCCAGTAATAGTGACTGACAGGATTCTTAATTGTATGCAGTCAGTCATGACAATTTGATTAAAATATTACGAAAAAGTCTCGCCCCCTGTTTGTTTCGATCCTCGAAATCTAATTTTAAATTTTCAAAAGGAGATTAACTTCACAAGCATGACTTGGATGCCATTAACTTCTACTTAATCTTTATTACTGATGAGAATTTAACATATGTATGGGTTTGTCTCGGTGCTCCTGGCTCTCTGAAGCAATGTCTAGAAAATACAAATGGTTGGCCCTAATTTGCAATTAAAGAGATAGTATCTTTCACTTTATAGCTGGACTAAAGTGTGCATATTTGCAAATGATTTAATAGAAAAAAAATAAAAGCAAATGTTTGATAACCAAAAGAGCAACCTTTGTCATTTGCTTGTGTTCGATTGGTACGAAATTTGTTTCCTAGAATTTGCGTACTCTGCCAACGTAATCCGATCCATCTCAACAGTTAACAAGCTCACAGTTACCAATTTACAAGCTTCAATCATCAGGCAATGTCTTGTTATGGGCAAATGCTCGAACTGTTCTGTCATTAATAACTTTTGCGGTACTGTCACGATGGTTGTGTTACCAAATAACCTGAATCTGCAGCAACCCATAAAGAGTTAGGATGTTTGGAGTGCAGGAAGATGGGGAGCGATCTTATAGAGGTGTATAAAATCATGAGAGGAATAGATCCGGTAGATGCACAGAGTCTCTTGCCCAGAGTAGCACAATAGATGCAAAAACAACAGAAAAAAAAAAACCCCCAATAAATTGCCAGTTATTCTCAATAAACTAGATGATGATAATGCAAGTTCCAAAGTATGTGAAGCCATTATAGAGGTGCAACATCCATGGTGACTCTGTTCTGAAGTAGGGTTGTGGCTAGGATTGTGCAGGGTGATTCATGAATCCCTTGGTGGATGGGAGGAAGCTTTAGACTCTAGACTTTAGAGATATAGCGCGGAAACAGACCGGCACACCGAGTCCGCACCGATCAGCGATCACCCCATATATTAGCACTATCCTCTACACACTAGGGACAATTTACAATTTTTACCGAAGCCGATTAACCTGCAAACTTGGAGAGTGAGAGACATCCGGAGCACCCGGAGAAAACACACGCAGTCATATGGGGAATGTACTAACTCGGCACAGGCAGCACCTGAGGTCAGGATCAAACCCGGGTCTCTGGCGCTGTAAGGTAGCAGCTCTAATGCTCAGCCACCGTGCCACTCTGTGAAGCTGTTCCCGAGTCTGGAGGTGACCATTCCCAGGCTCCTGTACTTTCCACCTGATAGTTTTAGCGAGAAGGAATCATCATCAGGATGGTGTGGAACTTTGATGATAATTTTTTTTTTGCGGTGTATGGAGATACATTGTGGAAACAGGCCCTTTGGCCCATCGAGTCCACGTCGACCATCGATCCCCCGCACGCTAATTCTATGTTCGACCACTTCCGCATCATGCACACAAGGGCCAATTTACAGAACCCAATTAACCCACAAACATTCATGCCTTTGAACTGTGGGAGGAGACCAGAGCACCTGAAGAAAACCCACACAGTCACAAGGAGAGTTCACAAACTCCGCACAGGCAGCATCCGCAGTCAGGATCAAACCCGGGGTCTCTGGTGCGGTGAGGCAGAGGCTCTAGCACTGTGCTACTGTTCCGCCATGATATCAGATGCCTTCTTGAGGCAACGCGTCCCGTAGATCCCTTCGATAGTGCGGAGGTCTGTATCCGTGATAGACCGGTTAATGTCCACCACTTTCTCCAGCCTCCTTCGTCTTCAGCTTTTGAATTTCCAAACCAGGTAATGATGCAACCACTCAGAATGTTCTCCACCATACTCTTGTGGAAGCTCGATAGGGTATTCAGTGGCATGTTAAATCTCCTCAAACTTCTGAGGAAGTGGGATTGTATCAATGTGTTGGGTCCAGGACAGATCATCAGAGATGCCTGTAAAATATGATTGCAGCATTAACAACCAAATAGGGAGGGAGAGATAGATCAGTCATGATTGAATGACGGAGTAGACTTGATGGGCCCAATGGCCTAATTCTACTATCACTTATGGCCTAATGACCTTACGCCCAGGAACTTGAAGTTGCACTTCTTGAGTCCAGATTCTTTGCCAGGCCTTGTAACAAGATTAGGTACCATCTTGAACCAAAGGTGAATGGATTCCATTATTGAAATCATTTGAATTAGTGAACACCCAGGCAACTAAACTGTACACAGAAATATCGCTCATTTGCTTAGTATGATATAATACTACAATAAAGGTAAAAGGTGAGAAAATATTCCTTGATTACATCTGACAGTATTTTTCACATCACTTGGAGAAAGTCATATTTGTCAGACTCGAACCTCTGCTTTGTCAACAAAAATGTTTTGTACTATTGAAAATGCGGCAGCTGATATTTGCACATTAAACTGTTAAATATAACAATATCATCAGAACCAAATAATATGTTTTTGTTGAAATGTGATTTAATATTGGCCATAACACTGATGATAATTCCCTTTCCCTTCTACAATAAAATGCTACTACTTTTTCACAAGGCAACAATGTCCTCAGACATGCAACACTCTCTCTTGTTGCACCAGTAGTAGTGGTCTGGAGTGGTCTTTAGTTCTCAAGTCTTTGGAATGGGGGTTGAGCAAATGGCGGAAACACCAGCAGTGGCCACAGGAGCCAGTTCCCCGGGAATTGAAGAGAGTCGGGTTGAGGGATGAGTTCGGAGAGTGATCTGATGGAACACAGCCAGTGATCAAGCACGGCTTCTGATTTAGTGTGAAGACGACTGCTTTCCTGGCCCTGAGCCTTAGACAGAGCGATAGCATGAAATAGCCCTCTGGCCCACCATTCCGATCGTCAAGTGCCTCTTTTAAAGTCATGAAATCATACAGGGGCGGGCACGGTGTTGCTGCCTTACAGCGCTTACAACGCCAAAGATCCGAGTTCCATCCCAACTACGGGTCCTTGTCTGTACGAAGTTCGTACGTTCTCCCTGTGACGTGCGGGTTTTCTCCTAGATCTTCGGTTACCACCCACACTCCAAAGACGTGCAGGTTTGTAGATTAATTTCACTTGGTATATATGCTAAAAAAATTGTCTTTAGTGGGTGTAGGATAGTGTCAATGTGCGGGGATCGCTGCCCGATGCAGACTTGTTGAGCCAAAGGGCCCGTGCTGTATCTCTAAACTAAACTAAACTAAACTAAACTAAACAACAGCACAGAAACAGGCCCTTCGCTCAACATCCCCATCTACATTAATCCCACTTGCCCGTGTTTGGCCCACATCCTTCTAAACCTTTCCAATAAACCTAATAAACCTAAACCAATCAACTATGCTAACTGAACTAAACCCCTTAGCCCCCTTCACTCCAGGCTAAACAATCCCAGCCTATCCAGTTTCTCCTTATAACTCAAGCCCACCTGCCTTGGTAATATGTTTGCGAATCCTTTCAGCAGCTTGGGGTACATTTAGTTGGAGACAGCATTATTCCAGTTCCTGGAAGGGGCACAGAAAGAAGGATCTCAACCCGAAACGTCACCCATTCCTCTCTCTCCAGTGATGCTGCCTGGCCCGCTGTTGTGTCTATCGTGGCATTCTCTGCCTCAGAAGGCAGTGGAGGCCAATTCTCTGGAATGCTTTCAAGAGTGGGATGGAGCTCTTAAAGATAGCGGAGTCAGGGGATATGGGGAAAAGGCAGGAACGGGGTACTGAGTGTGGATGATCAGCCATGATCACAGTGAATGGCGGTGCTGGCTCGAAGGGTCGAATGGCCTACTGCAGCACCTATTGTCTGTCTATTGTCTATTGTGGAGCTACAGAGCCAAAGTGTGGATAATTTAGGAGCAAAAAGGTGGTCGCCGAGGGATTTAATCCCCTTTGTAGTTGGTTTAATAAATAAAATTCAGTTGCTAATTTACCCCATTTCTAAATGGGTAAATACTTGAAGTTTTCACCTGGTCACCTAGAGCGAAAGAAGTCTTTCTTTTCCCTGCTTTGACGTGCAGCACTGAAAAAAATAAACTTCCCCTGACTATCTTCAATAAAATCTTGCTGAAGCACTTTATTTCATTACACTGTCCAAAAATAGCATGTTAAAGAGGGCATTGGTCTGTGACTGAAATTACTTAATATCAGTAATTGCATTACAGACCTTTCCACTCCTTCACATTTGCACTCGAATCTTCCTTTGCGTACATAAGTGTCAGAAGTTAGTAATTACAGTGCAGTTATTCCACAGCCGTAGACTCGAATAGCTCAATGCCACTGTAAAGTCCATGGTTTCCTCCGGGTTTCACAAGTCCGAATCTGCCCTGCACTGTACTGTCAGCACCTCATATATCGCTTGAGCAGCTTTCAGCCCAGAGATATGAATATTGACTTCTCCAACCCTTGCTTTCCCTCTCTCCATCCCTCCCCCATCCAAGTTCTCCGAATAGTCTGACTGTCCTCCTGATTAACTTTTGTCTTTGTATGCCTCGTTGTCAACTTCCCCTAGCTAATTCTTCTACATTTTCCTTGATCTGCATTCCCTTTAGTATCTCATTTTCACCCCTTACCCTCCCAAATCCCTCTATCCCTCTCCTCTGACTCTCAGTCTGAATAAGGGTCTCGATCCGAAACATCACCCATTCCTTCTATCCAGAGATGCTGAGTTCCTTCAGCATTTTGTGTCTATCTTCAATATATTGCATGGTTGTGTTAATAATGATCTTGGCGTTGTTTCCAGTATTTTCACGGGGTAATACTAACTTTGTTGCCTTCAGCGATATTATCTAATTCCGACATTTCTCCAGGTAATATTAAAACAACATTATTCAGTATTATTATGATTCAAGAAAGCATCTCTTACTACTAACGTCTGAAATAATATAAAATTAACATTGCATATCCAAAATAGTATTTAAATACATATAAAAATGGTCTTTATATACACCTCACTATAATGTTCTTGAACTGTGTAAACATTTCAAATCATGTAGCAGTTGAATGGTTATTTTTATTTCTGCTACTTCTCTATAAGTTAGAACTTTAGATTTCCTGATGCAGTAGACATATGGACAGGTAAATCTTCTTCTTGCATCTGGCGTTCACAGCCTAAAGTTGTAGGACAACTTGTTCTATTTGAAGGTGAAGGTTGCAATCTTCCACTTCTGACAGGTACATGATTAGGAAAGGTTGAGAGGGATATGAGTCAAATGCGGACAGGTGGGACGGGTATAAATGGGTCATGTTGGTCAGCGTGGGCAAGTTAGGTCAGCGTGCCTGTTTCCATGCTGTTTCACTCTTCTTCTTCTTCTTCTTCTTGCATTTGAGGCAGCAGAACTCTGCAGCAGGGTGACACCATCCGGTTTGACATCCATAGGTGCCTGCCCTAAAAAGGGTGCATGCTCCGGGTTGGCACCGAGCTGCGGCGCTGCTGCTGTCTCTGTTTGTTGTCGTTTGCCTGACTGAGGTCAGTTGACAGGGCTCACACGGGGAGGTCGGCAACATGACTCCCTATAGAGCCCCTGACTCTAGACATGGTATCATGCTACATCACAATTAAGTAGCAGGCAACATATTATTATCCTGTTGTGACATGCATGGTACAATCACCCTTATGTTGTAAACATGGTATTGTTTTCCTTGTTTGATATGCAAGGTTTCATCGCCATGGTGCGGTATCCATTATCCTCGCCCAGCCATGGTGGGGTATACATCATATTGTCAACTCAATGTAGCATGTATGATATTAACACCCTGATATACCATCAATGCTATCATTTCTCTAGTGTGTTACGCATGGTGTCATAACCCTGGTGTCTTATACATGGTTTCATAGTCCTGGTGCATTATACATGGTTTAGTTTAGTTTAAAAATACAGCGCAGAAACAGGCCCTTTGGCTCACAGAGTCCGCACCGACCAGTGATCTCCACACACTTGCACTATCCCACACACACTAGGGACAATTTGCAATTATACCAACAAACCTGTACGTCTTTGGAGTGTGGGAGGAAACCGAAGATCTCGGAAAAAACCCACGCGGTCACATGTACAAACTCAATACAGACAGCACCCGTAGTCGGGATCAAACTCGGATCCCTGGCGCTGAAAGCGTTGTAAGACAGCAACTCTACCACTGTGCCACCATGTTGCCATGGTATCATAGCCCTGGTGTGTTATGCATTATATCACTACCTGGTGTGGTGTGCATAGTAATTATGCACTGGGGTTCTATGCATTATATGATCACTTGCTATATATAGCATGCAATGGTTTCATCGGTCTGGTGTGTATGCATGCTATCATTGCTGTGGTCTAGTACACATTATATTATTAACCTGATGGATATCCATGGTATCATTGCTCTGGTGTGTATGTATCATATCATCACTTGCATGGATCATCACTTGGTGTATATGCATGGTATCATTGCCATGGTGTAGTATATATTATATCATCACCCTGGTGTGTATGCATGGATTCCCCACCCTGGCGTGTATGCAGGGTATCATTGCCTTGGTGTAGTATACATTATATCATCACCCTGGTGTGTATGTGTGGTTTCACCGTCCTGGTGGGTATGCAGGGTATAATCACCCTGGTGTGTATGCATGGTAACTACATCCTGGTATGAGATGCATTATATCATCTCCCTGATGTAGGATGCAAGCATCTTCAACCTGTCATGGTCTGCATGGTATCAGCCAACATGACCCAGCTACATGTGAGGTTATCTTCTTTGGTGTGAGGTTATCCACTTTGGTGGCAAAAACAGGAGAGTAGACTATTATCTTAATGGTGGCAAATTAGCAAAATGGGAGATGCAACGAGACCTGGGTGTCATGGTACACCAATCATTGAAAGTAGGCATGCAGGTGCAGCAGGCAATGAAGAAAGCAAATGGTATGTTAGCATTCATAGCGAAAGGATTTGAGTATAGGAGCAGGGAGGTTCTACTGCCGTTGTACAGGGTTTTGGTGAGACCACACCTGGAGTTTTGCGTACAGTTTTGTTTTCCAAATCTGAAAAAAGACATTCTTACAATAGAGGGGGCACAGAGAAGGTTCACCAGACTAATTCCTGGGATGTCAGGAGTTTCATATGAGGAAAGACTGGATAGACTTGGCTTATACTCACTAGAATTTAGAAGACTGAGGGGGGATCTTATAGAAACTTACAAAATTCTTAACGGGTTGGATAGGCTAGATGCGGGAAAATTGTTCCCGATGTTGGGGTACTCCAGAACAAGGGGTCACAGTCTAAGAATAAGGGGGAATTCCTTTACGACCGGGATGAGGAAAACATTTTTCACACAGAGAGTGGTGAGTCTCTGGAATTATCTGCCACAGAAGGTAGTTGAGGCTAATTCATTGGCTATATTTAAGAGGGAGTTAGATGTGGCCCTTGTGGCTAAAGGGATCAGGGGCTATGGAGAGAAGGCAGGTACAGGATACTGAGTTGGATGATCAGCCATGATCATATTGAATGGCGGTGCATGCTCGAAGGGCCGAATGGCCTACTCCTGCACCTATTTTCTATGTTTCTATGTTTCTACACTTGCCCCACCTGCTGCACTTGTTCCAATTCCCTCCAAACATGCCCTATCCATGTACCTGTCTAAATGTTTCTTAAAGGTTGGGATAATCCCAGCCTCAACTACCTCCTCTGGCAGCTTGTTCCGTACACCCACCATCCTTTATGTGAAAAAGTTACTCCTCAGATTCCTATTAAATTTTTTCCACTTCACCTTGAACCTATGTCCTCTGGTCCTCAATTCCCCTACTCTGGGCAAGAGACTCTGTGCATCTACCCAATCTATTCCTTTCGTGATATTTGTACACCTCTATAAGATCACCCCTCATCCTCCTGCGTTCCATGGAATAGAAACCCAGCCTACTCAACCTCTCCCTATGGCTCACACCCTCGAGCCCTGGCAACATCCTCGAAAATCTTCTCTGAACACTTTCAACTTGACAATATCTTTCCTATAACATGGTGCCCAGGTCTGAACACAATATTCTAGATGTGGTCCCACCA